>JANRMT010062791.1:28543992-28569759 GCA_026402145.1 Polypterus bichir lapradei
AGGCCCAAAGCTAACCATTTGCATTGGGTTAAGCTTGTCTGGGTGGGACCTTAATCTGATCAGGCCAGTGAGGATTCTGTCCTATTTCTGTGGGTCCTTTTGAGGGACTTACCCATTTCACTATTTTATGGAGCCAGAATCACAACAGTATTAGTATCATTTGTGTCACACACATTGTCCTTTGCTTCTGTTTAGGACACACTTTGGAACCTTAAGTTAAAGGATGGTAATATATAATGTATGAATAAAATTGTAAACCTTCTCTCCTGTATGATTTAGTACTCTATATTGTCATCTGGGGTTAAGCATCCAAAAGAAAGGGAGCAAAAAACCCTGATGGTGACCATAAGTAGAACTGTAGATTGCTGCTGTATCTTTGTGACAGGCTGGTGAGTGGAAACATACAAAGGCTACAGTGAGGATTTGGGACACTCTGTTCAGGTCTATGTAATAAGGAGTCTGAAGGTAAGAACAGAGTCACCCCAAGGACCCTTCCCATGATTGAACAGGAACTTGTTGACAATTTAAAAAAATGTTCATTTCTTATCCGTGATGTGTATATTATCCAATAAAACTTTCCCATTTAACTAATCATTAAACTTTGGATCTTTGCCTCTCATTCCTTCTCTTCCTTCCTTAATATTGTCCCATTCAGGCTTTCTGGTTTTCTCTTGCCATTCATTATAAATGATACCATCAGACTCAATGCCCCTTATTTTACTTGACTTCTCAGACCTCAGACTATCAATGTCTCATCATATATTTAACTGCCTTGGGCACCAAAGATACTAAATCACTGTAAAGAAACGCCTGTCTAAGTTAACTATATTGTGTATTAACAATTCATTGAGTCTATCCTGCGCTTTATCATATACAATACTGGAGCTGTTCCTCAGCTCTAGATAAGTCATATCCAGAAATGAATGCCACAGAGGTCCACCAGTATCATTCAACCAAATCTCCAACCCTGCCTGTGTATGCTGTCATTTTCCTGTCCCTATAGTGTTGTGCAGTAAGCTGATGTTATCATTGAAATTATTGGTATTACACAGGACTTGGACATTAGGACTTAGGACTTGTTGAGTGGGTAAAATGATGCATAATCTTGATATTAGTAAAGAATTAGTCAAGAATAAAATAAATTAATAATTCTTCCTGCTCAAAATTTCATTATCAATAGCTAAGTTAACTAAAATTATAGACATATCATAAAGTCATTCTGGCTACAACAGTCAGTACTACATAATTCTCTTGCCACTGTTTACATTATTTTTCATATTATTTGTTTTATTTCCCAATCCTTTACAGTGGCCCTGTTTATACTTTATTTTGTATAGTTATTTTCAATATTGCTCAGATTATGTAAAGGCATAGCCCCCATTATTCAGATGCTACTAAAAGTCTGACTCTTTGCATCAACTTGTCTTTAGTGATTTTTCTCCTTCAAAAAAAATTATAAAGCTACTTGCCACATTACCTGTCAAAGGGAGGTGCTAGAAAAAATTAAAAAAAATATTTGATATCTCTTTCCTCACATGTACCCTCAGCATTCCTCCTTCACCTTTCTTCAGTACCCTTGTTTGAACTTCTCTTGACAGACGCTCCCTCTCTCAAGTGCATTCCTCTTGAAGCCTGCTTCTCGGACCCTGTCATTTCAAGGCTCCTTGCTTGTCTTGTGTCCACTTTTATACATCCCATCTTTGAAGGCGACTCTCAGCATGCTTCATATGCCTTTACACCTCCTTGTATGTCTCAACTTCTCATGCCCAGAACTTCTTCTTTTGATTGTGTCACCAGAGCTAAACTGATCAGTCACACCAAAGCCAAACTGACGAATCAGGTTGCTCTAAGGGACCAGACACACACACAGACCCTAGTATTTTATTATATAGTAGGTTTATCTTGTTCTTTTGAGATATTTTATCCAATTGTAGTTTTGTGTGTCTCTTTGGAGTCTGTTTATATTGGATTCCTAGATTTTGAATCATTGTTTAGAGTTAAGATTTTGCTTGTTGAATTATAAAGTTGGCTTAAATTGGAATTATCCTTTGGTTATTTTTTCCAGCCTCTATTATATTGCTTTATTAATTATTCTTTGGTTTATAGTGTATTTCCTGTCTTACTTAGTATTGTTTTGATGTTTTTTTATGTAATATGATTTGATTACTTTTCATACTGAATTAATTACTGACTTGTTAAAGATCTATTTAAGCGGCTCCTCTAAGTTTGTGTGGGTTTCACAGTTTCCCTTCTCATCATTGGGAAAAATCACAATAACAGTAACGCACACGGATTACCTACATATTATTTCTTGACAAATGAAGTTGCAAGCCTGCAATTTATTCTCTTTATGTCACTTAATGGTAAAGTGAAGTGAAGCTTGCTTTTAGACATCCTACGCTGTGTGCCTGTTTATTATAGCCCTGCAACTACTCTACTCTTAGTCATCCATATCACATCCATTATATCTGAATAAACAGAATGCCTCCTGCATACACTGACTGCTTGACTTGCAAACATATTTAATATTTCACATGCTCTTCCTGTAAACTAAAAGGAGTCTAAACTCCTTGTTTGCCATGCTTACTATGTCATACCTATGTTGTGTTAGCATATTAGATAAGTGCCTTGAGCTAACAATATTCTGGTTACAACTGTTGAATCACAGATCCCTGAGTTTAATTTGTAGCATGGCTATTGTCTATCTACACATACTCATTGCTCTTACATGTTTTTCTCTGGGTGTTTCCAGTACCATATCCCAAAGATGTGTGTTAGATTAACTGGCAAATTTAAATCATCACATTCTGCACATACTATATCATATTCGTAGAAAATTTGAATCTACAGTCCACATATTGTTATACTGCTGATTCATAGACTCGTGGCTTTCTATAATTCTACAAGTTACATAAATCTTCAGTTTCTCACTTGTAGCATTCATGGTAATCAGTCTTGAAATGTGTCATCACAGTCCTCAGACAAAAAGCAAGCATTTTAAAATAAGAATATAGAGCTGATGGTTGTTGACAGCTGCACTGAATGAATGGAACATAAAAGAAAATGAACCAGACATCATGACAAATAACACTACTATTGTGGAGTTACTTCAAGTCGTTTGCTTTGTGCACATGCTCATTTGTGTATTGCAGACTGCTATGAAAATTCCAACAATTGCCCGTGTGCTTTGCCGTGTGAGGCATGTAGCAAAATGTTTCTGTAGTAGCATGCTAGTCATGTGCTTAAAGATAAGCAATGTTTGTTTGCGTTTCCAACACACAAACTTGTGACTGATGCAGTCACGCAATGGAACAGCACATTGGAAATGCTAGAAAGGGTTTTGGAACAACAATGAGTCATCTCAGCTTCCCTGTATATAAGCAGTGAGGTTGCACCCGGTGTGACTGGCATGTTGGGTGTTTGTCTACAACACATTCTCCACAGGTGCCCAGTCGTTTTTAATGTGTGATTGTCAAGTAGGAATCTGCTGCCTTGAATGTTCAGCTGTCCACACATCTGATTTATGTGTCAAAGACGCTGATTTCAGTTAAAGAGGACACGCCATTTTATGTGAGATAGTAAAGTGCTTTTTCCGTAGAAAGCCTTAACGGACACATTAGTGATATCTACTGGATCGGATGCAAATAACGAAGATGAGTAAATCTCTATATTCACAAGATTGATCTTGAGACTTTAAGATTGATATTGAATCATGTAAATGGAAAATAACGATTAATTAGAATATCAATATTTTTTACCCAGGCCTTATCAGATACATGAGATTTATCAGGCTTGGACGTGGTTAACCTCACACATATGTCGTTTGGGATGCATGAGGGAAACTGGAATACCTGGGGAAAAACACATATAGACATGAGGATAACAAATGAGTATTAGGTCAATCCAACCACAGCATTAATCACTGTGTCACCATGGCACCGATTTTCAGTAATATTCAATTTATGTACTAATAAGAAATTATTTTGTTTTTTTCAGTACAAGCAGCTGCAAATGTGAAGAATGATATGTAAAATGAAACAGTGAACATCACAGCTCTCCTCCTGTATGGACGGTCTATTTATCTTTTGGCTATCGCAAACACATCTCTTCTAATTTGTTAACATTATGACGAAGTTCTCCTACCACTAGTTATTAGTCATATGACTGAGGCTCAGCAATGATGAAGCACATACATAAATACGAGTACATACATTCTCAAAACTACTTAATCCAATAAAGAGTCATAGGTGGGCTGGAGTCTACCCAGGAACACTTGGTTCAAGGCAGTAAAGGACACACAAAGAAGTTTCCCACATTCAAGCAAATTTAGAGGCATCGATTAACTTATCCAGCATACTATTGAAGATGTGGCAGGGAAGGTGAAGGACCTAGAAGAAAACCAAAGCAGACAAGGAGAGCACATGCAAACTCCACACAGACAACAACTGGACATAAAATGTGAAGCCTAGGACTCTGGAGATGGGAAGTAACAGTGCTAACATCTGAGCCACTGGTTCTGCCCTCAAGAACCCAGTGCAGGATTAAAATGTATATGTTTCATGTTATACTCTATTCACTTTATGCAGGGTAATCTGCTGGACCACAGCGTGGACAACACCCTCTTGCATTTTTAGTTCCAGCAAAACCAAATTGCTCAATGAAAGAGGGAATACGGCAACTAATGATGTGTGCGTTAAGTTATTTTCTACCTTCACCTACCCACAGTTATGAAAAATGAGCCCATAACTACTTAACAAAATGGCAAAAGTACTGTCCTGAACCCATTCTATTAGAAATGATGACAAACAACATATAAACAATAATTCACTTTTACATTTACTGAAATACTGGATGTAATCTAAATCAGAAATTCCTTCTGTAATACAATTGGTATGTTTTTACCATGCAGGTAATAAAACAGAAAACAAAGGATAAAGGCTATCGTGTACTGGTCTTTGGTGCTTCTTTACAATGTTTCGATTAAAATAAATTAAAGAAGACATTACTTATGCCTAAATACAGGATTTTCTTCTGCATTGATATTTAGCCTTGATTTGGCACTTTTGTGTGAGTTTTGGCAGCACTGTGAAGAAATAAAATTGAGTCCACTGTAATGTGATTCAGATCTGTTTTATGTTGATTCTGTGACATAACCTGCTGTACTGAATTGTTCTCTCTGCCAGCACTTACTGAGAATACAAAAAATCGTTTTTGCAAATTTGCACAGGCGAAACTAATTGTTTGTTGATTTTCCAAAAAAGAAAGAAGACTGAAATCCACACAGTCCTTGATAGGGGAATCTGTGCTACACTGTGGTCTGTTTTCTTACTGTTTAAAACATTTCTTTAATGCAGGTTATTTTATTGTTTTCAGTCATGTGACAACCCACATCCACCCAACCTGACTGAAATTTAATTTTCTTAAATTAATTTTCTTATGCTCAACCCGCGTATTTAAATCTAGACATTACACTGTAAATGAAGTTAGAATGAGAAAAGCACATTGTCCAAAATTTGGGAGTGATCTCCCTTAGACTTTCTCATATACTCAGATATGGGGATAGATATTTGAGGAGTAAACCGCAAGGCATTGATTATATTTTTATATACTGTGTGTACATTAAAGAACTATCAACAACAAATCAAATCAAATTAATAATATATTGAACAATTATTATAAAAGTAAAATTAAATAAATCGGACTCTGCAGCTGGATGAATAAAAAAGTACCACTTCCGGATAGCGGAAATTGCCTAAAATTTTTGGACGATTACAATACCTTCCCTATGCTTTGTATCTGAGAAAGTAAAAAGTCAGTGACCAAAAGATGCTATCCACCTAATTGTTTAAGGTAAGAACCCTTAATTTCATTTGCTTCAATAAATGCATGTGGTCTTATAAAGCATAGCACATTATGCATTTTAGGAGTAAAACCCCTAACAATAGTGCAGCGTGCCTTGACAGAATAGCCATTACACAATATATGGTCAAAAGTATGTAGATACCCCTCCATATTATTAAGTTCAGGTGTTTTATCCACACCCATTGCTAACAGTTATATAAAATATAACATATAGCCATTCAACCTCCATTGACAGATATTAGCAGTATGATGAATAAAACATGGCACTGTCTGAGGAAGTCACCTTTGCCACAAGTCAGTAAGTGAAAATTCTGCTTTGATAGATATGGTCCGGTCAACTGTAAGTGCTATTATTGTGAAGTGAAAGCATCTAGGAGCAACAACAGCTCAGCCACAAAGTGGTAGACCACGCAGACTCACAGAGCAGGGCTGCCAAGTGCAACATGTGTAAACATCACTAATCCTCTGTTGTATCACTCTCAGCAGATCTCCAAACTACCTGTGAGAGCAACATCAGCTAGAGAGCTGTACATCTGGCGCTTCATGAAATGGGATTCTATGGCCAAGCAGTTGCAAACAAGCCTAAGATCACTATGTGTAATGCCAAGCATTGGCTGGAGTGGTGTATTGGACTCTAGAACAGTGGAGACATGTTTTCTGGAGTGATGAATCACACTTCACTATTTGCCAGTCTGATGGACGAATCTGAGTTTGGAAGATGCCAGGAGAACACTATCTTGTTGACTGTATAAGTACTTACTGTAAAGTCTGGTCTAGAAGGGGTAATCTGTTTTTTAGGGTTTGGGCTAGGCCCCTTGGTTCCGGTGAAGGATACTGTTAATACTACAGCATAAAAAGACGTTTTAGACAATTGTGGGCTTCCAAGTTTGCGCCAAAATTTTGGGGGAGGCCCTTTCCTGTTTCAGCATGACTGTGCCCCAGTGCACAAAGCCAGATTCATAAGGACAGGATTTGGTGTGGAGAACTTGAAGTGGTTTGCACAAAGCCCTGACTTTAACCCTACTGAACACCTTTGGGATAAATTGGAACACTGGTCTTCTTGTCCATTATCAATACCTCACCTCAGAAATAATTTTGGCTGAATGGGCACAGATGACCAAAGACACTCTCCAAAAGCTTGTGGAAAGAGTTTTCAGAAGAGTGTAGGCTGTTAAAGTATACTTAATTCTTATATATTAAGTATTGCTATGGAGGCTTCATGATACAGTACATTCTTTCAGCAACAGACAAAAAAAATAAATGAACATTTTACTATTTCCGAAAGCATAAAACAATAAAAGAAGATAAGTTTTAAAACAATACAACACAAAATAGACATTAAAAACAACTCAAATGAAACTGAGTGCAAAACAAAACTTAGCTGTTCAGCTTGTACTGCACGCTTACCTAAACAACTTTGTTAGTTTCATACTCCATCCTTCACACTAAAAAACGCAGTGTAAACTTACTTTTAACAGACATCGGTTGTGACTGACACCTTAATCAGATTTCAGAAGTTAACAAAAGTTTATAGCATGTTTCATCATCAGAATATGTTCAATGAAATAAACATGTGCACCAACCTGTCATTAACACTGGGGAGGGAGTAGGGCAAAAATTATAGACTACAGTCTGTCGATAATAATCCAGCAATAATAATAAAAATAATAATACTCAAACTAGTGTAGCTTAGGAGACACAGACATGACAACACTAGACTTTGAATGCTTTGCTAAAGATGGATTTAATTGAAAGTATAGGCATCTCAAAACTCCACAAGTCTCGTCCTCTGTTGTTCAGCACAATCTGTGACTTTGTAATTATACTCTTCACATTTACAGGTTTTCCATATGTAGAGAAACTGATGACATAAAGTGATTAAATAGTAATATTTTATTATTTGCATGCATTAGCAACGATGAGGTAAAGTGGAATTATGGGTAAATGTTATAGGTAATCATTATAGTAATAATGTATTGTGGAGAACGGCTGGCCTTTCAGTCCGGTCGGGACATCCCTCCAAGGAAGGAAACAGCCTTTTCAGGACATTACATCCCCCTGAACGCTAGATGGCAGCTCCGCTGGATGGAGATGGCTCCTCGGATTCCCGCAGGGCAGCATGGCACATGGAGTCCGTATCCTCAGCCCTGTTGGGTGCCATGGGTGCCATCAGGGGGAGCTCACCAAGAACCAGTGGGATATTATGAGGACATCAACCCGGAAGTGCTTTGGGGTCACGAGGACGTAAGCCTGCAGTACTTCTGGGACGATTATTAAAGGAAGATGTGATGGTGACCCGGAGAAGAAATACTTCCTGGTCACGAAGTATAAAAGGACTATGAGAAACCCCAGCAGACTGAGCCAAGGTTCGGTGGGAGTGTAACGGAGCTGCTGGGAATGGAGGATTGGATTTTTGTTTATTATTGTATTGATTATTGTTATTATTGAAGGAATTGTGGAAGTGCGGTGCTTTGGGCACTTTATTGTAAAAGTATTAATAAAGTCTTCTTGGTGCTTTTAAACGTGTGTCTGGGACGTCTGTCTGACGGGTTCAACGGGGCAACAGCGACCCCTAGCGTCCACAGTATGTAATATACATATTTGTAATACAGTGTCATGTAATACAATGTATGCAATATACATGTTTGCAGTTTGAATTATAAAGTCAAAAAAATAAAAATTACAATAGTGCTGTTAACATTAATGTAAGCTATCTCTCCTGCTGGCTAAATAATAACACAATTATACATGTTATCATTGAAGTGTGATGTCAGTTTTCACACGTGACATAGAATTGATTAGATAATTTTCACAGAAATGCAAAAAAAAAATAACTTCCTATGTGTTTTTGAACTGTTTTTGAACTTTCTGAGAGATGTATTCAGCAGTAATGGTTCAATTACAAGCATCTTTAAGCACTTGCCATCATGTTTTGACCAATGTCCTGGGCTGCAAATAATCTGAAGTTAACATATAATTGCTATTTATGTTTATATGGTCACATCTGTCAGTTAAATTCATTTTTATTAATTTTGCACATTCAGGATAGGAATCAGGAAAATGAACACTAATACAATGGACTGGTATGTGGCTCCGAAATTCTTTGAATACTCACAGTATGACAAGGTTTCAAATTTGAAACTTTTAAAATGAAAATATTTCTGTTAATTTTTAAAGGTAGTATATAAATAAAGTACTGGATGTTTGTGTAATTCTTAAGTTTCATATCTAACTTTATTGTTTTGCTATTTCCTAATGTTAATAACAATGTACATGAAAATGCTGCCCTTACTAAGGTGCTGCCCGAGGCCTCACCCCACTCGCCTGCCCCGTGTACAGGATTAAATAAGTTTGGTTCTTGGGGCTGAAGTGGCTGCAGGTTTTTGTTGTTACACAGTTGCCTAATTAAAAGCCAATTCTGCTGATAATTGAACAAGTTGTTTTATTTTTTCCAAAGCTGAAAAGACATAATACAGAAAAGTATAACTTATGTTTAGAACTATATTTTATTAAAAAATCAATTCGGTGGGATTTTGCTTGACGCTTTATTTTACATTATAGTAAATTAGGTTTCTGTTGTGCCATTTGTCATTTTTTTTTCTACAATGATTTGTGATTACTATGCATTAGGTAAGGGGTACTTTTATGCCTTCTATAGATTTTGCATTGGTTAGCTCTTGTAAGTACAGTTAGAGCCTAAGAACAAATACATTATTGATGCTGCATTTGTCTTGATTTGTGGTTTTAACTGGGTGTTTGCCCCATGTGGGATGGTGTAGGAACATACAATAAATACCAATATGAATAAAATAAATACATATTCGTAGTATTTAGTTCAAGGCACAAAAGCCACTTTAAAAAAATTAGGACCATGTCATGAATAAAACTCTACGTATATCTTTGTCTCTCAAGATGCAATGAGTCAGTTTTTGTTTTGTTGATATTTTGATGCGGATGAACACTGATGATTTGTTTTGCATCTTCAGGAGACCATGTGGAAGGCCTGACAGAGCAGGACGTCATACTCATTCATTCGTGTAGACAATGGACCACGGTAACGGCTCACAGCTTGGAGGAAGGGCATTATGTTATTGGTCCAAAAATTGATATCCCACTGCAATATCCTGGTAAGATAAATTCATTTATTTGACAACTTTTTAAATTTATTATGTCTGTGATTTCACCTGTTCAATAATTCTATTGTATTTGTCAAGATGACAGGACAGCTAAAGTTAACAGTCACCTACTATATCCAAGATGACCTCTTTTTCCAAACTTACTAAGAATCACCATATTGGTGGATACGGCTTGTAGAGTGCTATGAAATATCACAATATATAAAAGTAAACTGCAATAAAGTGGATGGTATTGAATCAAGAAATGAGCCATGATTTTACGTAACACTTTTATATTGTGCACACTTCCTTACAAAAAATGACATAAAGATATTTAAGAGCTCCCAGAGACTGAGTAAGGTTAAGTGGGCACAAAAATGGGAGGATGAGCCTAACAACAGATTAATTATTAATAATACACTTTATCTCAATTTGTGGTTTGTAATTGGGTGTTTGTTCCACGTGGGGTGATATGGAAGTATACAGTAAATACCGGTATGAGTAAATAATTATTCATAAAATTAATAATAATAACATCAATAATCTGTTTTATGAGGACAGAAGTAAAACAAAATCCATACCTAAAATCCATTCTACAAGGACAGTAGAATCTCCTGAAATTAATTTCAGTCCAAACTGTAACTGTTTTTTCAGTTATCTTAAACATTTTTAGTTATTTATTTTGTTTTTTAGTGTCCATATTTATTATGTACATTTTCCTAAATAAGAGATATTTTAAAAATGAATATCATCAAGAAGCATGCCTTACTTTAAGAAGATGCATTATGACCATCTAAAAAATTAATGTTGATTAATTTTGCATTGCTTTGATAGAAAACTCAATATGTGAGAGACTTTTTAACTGGTAATAATTTATTAATATGTTTTAATCTTGGAAAGCAATAAAAATTACAGCTGGCAACATTTTTTAAGCTACAAGATTTATGACTTTTTTACAGGTATCATATTACAATTATTAGTAAAGCTGCTGATTTTTTTGTGTAATTACACAGAAGTTCAATTAATCACAGTCCATTTTAAATTAATAAAGTCAGAAGAAAGCAGCATTATTGTCACAATTCATTTGCATTGGTTTTAACAGCACTTTCACAGGGAGTCCATTTTCAACGCAATTTACAACTAATTTTATAGAAAAAAAATCCAAGGATGTACTAAATGTATAAGCTCACTATGTAACACTACATCAGTGCCGATTGAGGCCCATTTGGAGCCCTAGGAGGGATGGGTGGACGTTGCCCCTTGTCCATGTTATTGTTATTATAATTTGATGACCCATTGGGAGGTTGGGAGTGGGGGTCCCTTGGTGTCTAGATCACGTGGGCCTTAAATTTCATAAATGGTGCACCTCAGATGATGGTGTCCTAAGCAGCAACCTATGCCACCTAAAGTATTGATTGGCTCTGCACTATATTAATTAACATTCTGTAATTAAAATAAGTCTGAGCAAAAATGAGGGTGAATAATTCATTTGACACAAGGTGTATTTATACTACAAAATTCCTTTGGAATCAAATTCCACAGGTAACTTTTAACCAGATACAGGTGGAATCCCATTGTAACAGAATTCATGGGACCTTGAAAATGTTTCGTTATAAGGGAACTTTCAATATAACGAATATGGGGAAAATATGTTTATTATTGTGACCGGGGTCATCGGCAATTCACCATCTCTAACAGCAGTGGCGCAAGGATAGCTTGAAAGGTGCTCTGCTACGTCTGATAAACAGTAAACCAAGGACAAAGCAATTGGTTGTCCTCTGCAGGATCAGGCTTATTACGTAACATGCTTCTCGCATGATCTTTAGAACATTTTACACAGGGCTGCTGGCATTCTTGTAATCTGAAGATGGGAGCTAAAGCAGGATGATTGACCCTGTGTTGTGGCTCCTATCTCGTGTGCTTGAGTGCTGAAGTAACAGCTACTGTTTTGAATGAACTCTTGAGACTGTACCTGCCTTTTCTATTCAGTAATAAAGTAACTGTATTTTCCTAGGAAACCTGAACTCACCTGCTAGTCTCTTGTGCAACTCTGTGATCCAAGTTTGACAATACCTGTGTTAAAAACAGTGCTTCTTAAAATACAAAACTATTTTAATGAAAACTAGATGTTGGATATAACTTTTTTTAATACAGAAATATAGGTATGAATACAGAATGAAAATGATACATTAGATGTAACTTTTTTTTAGTATAGTTTTTTGTCATCGCAAAGAAAACTTTGAAAAGCACTATGAAACTCGAACAGTACAGTACACGACACAACGACCCATGTGAATGTTTGGTAGAGCACTGACACAACATTCGGCAATGCCTCTATGATGTCGCGCCTAAACTCATGCCGATCCTCACCAAGACTGTCACATTCTTTTGGTATTAAAAGAAAGAGACAGCCTGTTACCAGGTTTCCAAGGCTTGGTGAAAGTAAAGGCGTGACATTAAGTATTTTTTGCATTGCATTATTATCTGTGGTGGCCATTTTTTGTCAAACAATTTTTGTTATAGTGAAATTTACATTTTGTTAAATGAAATCCATTAAACATGATGTTGTATGAATGTTTGTCTGGGCCAACAAAAAGTATTCATTATTCTGACAGTTTTGTTACTTCAGTATTCACTATTACCGCATTTGACCTATATAACTGTAGTGTAGGCAGAGTTACTTCTTGCAGGCCAATGCAGAGCTAGTGATGGATCTATCCTAGGTGACTCTGTAAATGCTGCACAGAATAAATAATTGACATAACCTGCATACTCATTATGGAAAAATTGTTTTATTTAATAAACACTTTTACATTACCTTGGGTCATCCTTAGAGGCTGTTAAATCAGAACACCTCTGTTTACATTTTAGTCTTGTCCGCATTCAACCTTTGCAAGTTTTGTGGTACTGCTACACATTTAATGCTATGAATAATTTTACCTTCAAGGCCGCTTCAAAACATTTTAGGGGGTTTGGGTGCTTGAATTGTCCCTAAAGTCTAAAATGAGCCAAAGAATTTAAAGTAGTTAAACAATAAGGGTGTTTATTATACAAAACAAAAATAGGGAGGAGTAAAGAAAAAGGAGAACACAAAGTACCAAAGCAACAAATGTAAAGTTAACCTGAATACCTCCCTGGTGTTTACTATACAGGCTTAGAATCATTTGGAAAATAAAAAACAAACACTTCAAAGTGGCCTTGACTTGAGATCACCTTCTTTGTTGACTCTGGAGGAAGGTCGGATATGTACTCAGTATGATTTCTGAAAGCAGTTGTTTTCATGAAAGACATTATATTCATTTTCTGTTCTACTGTACATAGATTTTCTAATAGTATCAGTTAGTTATGAACTATTCAAAAACCTCACTATAGTATGTGAAAGTTTACTGAAATATTATAGCCTCACATCAGTCCATCGTAAGGTGCACTCACACACCCAGGCCCAGAATCATCCATACTAGGCCACTTCAGAGTTGACAATTAACCTAACCTGTATGTGTTTGGGATGTAGATGAAGAAAGAAGTATTTAGAGAAGACACACAGGGATGAGTAGAGAATTTGCTGGCCCCGTGCAGATAGTGAATAGGCTGGAACATGAACTCAGGTCTACAGAGCTATGAAGCAGTGGCAGTAGTGATATATGTATAATAAATATTTCCAAAATTATGTTGTTATGGATATGAAGTCAGTATAATGTACAGGTTAAGGCACTGGACTTCAAGCCACAAGGTTGCTGGTTTAAATCCTGCTTGTGCCTCACTGTGTGACCCAGAGCAAATCACTTAGCCTCTCTGATTTCCACTGGCACTCTTATTCTCCAATATTCCACAAATTGACTTTGCATTTTGGTGGCAGACCTATATATTTCCTGCCTTGGATTCATTTCAGTATTCTGATTCTGTGGAACGTTTGTGATGACTGTGTGCTCTGGACTTTCCAGTCTTTGAGGTCCAGTTACAATGTCCCCCCTTTCTTTTTTTCTTTTACTCATGACTGTTCTTACAGCAACAACAATAACAATGTTTTTTCTTTTATAGCCCAAAATCATACAAGGAATGCCTCTATTGACTTTATTAGTTTTTGACAGCCTCCCCAGCCTTGACCCCATAAGAAAACAAGAAAAAAATTCATCCATCCATCCATCCATTATCCAACCCGCTATATCCTAACACAGGGTTACGGTGGTCTGCTGGAGCCAATCCCAGCCAGCACAGGGCGCAAGGCAGGAAAAAAACCCTGGGCAGGGCGCCAGCCCATCACAGGGAGTTTATAAATATCATTTTACTTATATTTTAATACTAATGACTAACCACAGAAATGCAGAATGCACACCTAATCAGCAGCTCTAGTCAGGGTTTTCTAGACTGAATTAGTTTGTCTTCAGCTTGGATTTAAAAGGTGAATCTGAAGGGGTACGTCTTATATTAGCAGGCTGATCATTCTACAGTTTCGGGGTACTATAACTAAAAGTGCAACTTCCCACTGTTATTTTGTTAATCCTTAGAATCATAAGCAGGCTGGCAAGAGGCTAGATACACAAAAAATAATAATTTTAGAATTGCTGAGAGCCGAGTCTTGAAAGCAAGTCTCAAACAAAGAAGATAATTGTACGTAGCTATGTTAAATAATAAGCTGAATGTTAAAACTGGGAATTATGTGCCAAAACCCTATTTCCAATCAGCCAGATGTGACATGTGACAGAACACAACAACTGAATGCAGTTTTGTTATACCAGACCATCTTACAATACAAGTTTTAACATAACTTTTTTGATGGACTTTCCACAGTGGTGAAACAAAGATGTGGTAGTTTTTTAATCCCATTAACAGAATTGTTCTGTATACTTCATGAAAAATGCCTTTTGCTACAGGGTGTCATTAAACGGGGATAAGAGAATAAGATGAAACAGGTTACCCTGATCCAATTTAGACTAGTGCATTGGTTTATGTGAGTCACCATTGAAAACTCCTACATTATTACTGTGCCACTACATATATAACAAGTATCTGTATTTTTTTTTTCCACAACTTTACTGGTGTTCTAAGTTGTATGCAGTTGCTTCTCAGCACACACACACTGTATCTGACCTTTCCTTATCTCCTTTTTGTCTTTCTGGCCACTTTGAATGATCTGTTCAGTTTACAGTGGCCACGTGGGACAGATTGCTTGCTACTTGTTAATGGAAAACTGACTCTTATATGTATTGGAAACAAACACACTGATTGCTGGAAGTGTAATTGGATGATTTAGGGTTATTATCCTGGAGGTAGATCTTTAGCTACATATTGGTGCATTGGCCTGGATTAATGTCAGTCTAGGCCAAAAGGCCTCCCACTGAGCTCTCTGAATCTTTTTAGTATGACTTTACGTTTATGGCATCCTGGTCAAAACCATTTTCTGTAGATAAAATTTAAGTGTTGGTTTCTGAGGAAAAAATTTGCAAGCTTCAAATAAAACAAAAGAAAAAAATGTAAAACTAGATACTGGATACTACTAGGTTATTGGATGGAGTGGTTTTTCAACAAACTACATGTTCCAGGAAAATGGGTTCAAATTCTATCTTTGTCATTGCTTTTTGAGTTAGCTAAAAATACTGCTTCATAGGTGGGAGATGATAGGAGCTGGAAAAACTCAAACCACTGTAGTCTCACAAGGTTAGCAGAAGCTTCATGTTTTGCCTGTTATTATCCCATTTTTTTTGTTACTACTGTGCTAGTCTTGTGGGGCCAGACTTGATTCTTTAATGAAACCGCATGTCTGGTGAAAACTTGGTAAAATGTTTGTAGTGAACAGCAGAGAAACCAGTCACTGTAAAGGCTCCATTCACAAGCTTTCTTCCTCAAAATCTGCCCACAGTTTCCTGCTGTCTGTGTACTTTACATGTGCGGGGTTGCAGTGTCCAATTTCTACTTGTGTATTGCACAAAGAACTATGTAAAGACAGAGAGAGGATAGAAGAAATTGAACACCAGACCAGAAAATAGAGAAGTAAAATTGCTGTTAATCAGTTCAAGAGCTTAATGAATAAATTATTTAAATTATTTATCTTTCTGCAATTTTGACCACTGCATTGCTAAATGGCATAACAGCAGCAAAAAGTGTTTAGAGAAGTAGTGTGGCCTGTATATATGAGTATACTGCATATTAAAATGCTATGACCATACTTATTCAGTAATGTTAACTTACTTTAGTTATTATTTTAGACATGCAACAAGACATTGTGTGCTGTACAACATTACTTGTGTTTCTTCTAGATTGGAGTCTGTATTGTTAGGCAAGTTTACTATTTGGGGTATACTGAGGTCTGAAAATGACCAAAACTGTGTAATTTCAGCCCACAACACCTAAGAGGTCAGTCACGTAACATCACATAATGCCCACAAAGTCAGCAATGAAACGCCCATCGAATGCCTGGCTGCACTATGGTTAAAATTAGGGTTGTGGGAGGATTATCTTACTCAGGGGATGTTTTGTGAATGACATTGGGGGCATTCCATGATATTGTGGGCATTCCATTATCTTGTGGACGTTATGAGACCTACGTCATACCTATTGCAGACTGCAGTTATACCCATCTCAAAATTTCATCTCCTGTGGCTCTTCGTGAACAGCTCACTCAACAGCAGTTCTTTTCACCTGCTTTTTACTAGCTGTAGTGACACATCATTTAGTTTGGATGTAGCTTCCATTTCTTTCAACCTCACATTGACAGCAGCAGTATTGTCATATTTGAGAGTACCACATACCACATACAGCTGGCGCACTGCATTGTTCACTTTTACCATTAGTTCAATGATGTCTTTCAATGTCAAAATATAAGAGACGTTTTTCCTTTTCAACAGGTTATGTTCATTTTTAACATGTGTAAAGTGTTTTCCACACAAATGACATACATTTATATGTTTAACTGAGTTATTTTTAGGAATTCTTTCAGCATTAGAAGGTTTATCCATCATGACCACAGGCTTGCTGCCCAGGTTAACAAGTGCACCGTTACTCTTTGCTGCTTAACTCACCACTCCTAATCTGAACTCCTCATTATTGAGGCATTGGATTGGTTAAGAGATTTCAAACTGAATGAACCATCTAATTATTTGCACCCATTTTTAAGCCAAATTCACTCATGGTTGTCTTTAGATATTTTTAATGTATGGATTTTGTGAGACTATTACAAAGCAGTGCTGTATTTTAGTATGCACTCTGTATGTAATGTTTTTATGTTAATGTTTTAATAATACATTTTGTGTTTACGTTGCACTTCATTTTCATACTATATTTGTAATTACTTATCATACTGGGGTCATAAGTAGGAGTTAGGTTATTTTAGGTTTGGTGGACTTTATTATCCCAGAAAGGAAATTTATTTGAAGAAGGAAAGCACAGAAATATAACACATTGTTACACAGATGCAATAAAATCAATAAAGGTACAACAACTAATGCCAAGTGTTATTGTACACACAAACTCAATATTAGTACAAAGAAGAATAATTAATTTTAAGCATACACAAAACAATAATTCAGAAATTAGCATTTAGCATCATAAGTACAAGTAACAGAATTCGAAATGCTTACAACTCCAGAATAAAAGAGTTCTTAAATCTGTTCCTCTTTACCCTCAGAAACCTAAATCTGCAGCCAGATGGCAACAACTGAAATTTAGCAAAAAGATAAAGGCTGCTGTCTGACAGAACTGAGTTGGCTTTCTTTCTAGCCAGTTTAGAGAAGAGCCAAGCAAAATGACACCTTTTATTGGCTAACTAAAAAGATTACAATATGCAAGCTTTCGAGGCAACTCAGGCCCCTTCTTCAGGCAAGATGTAATCATAGCCAGTTTGTAATACATCTTAGTGACCTGTGCTACGAATTAGTAATTTTACTGGTAATTTTTACTAAGTTGTTAGGATGGTTTATATTCTTAATGCTGAGGTTGCCAAATCAACATGCAGATGTAACACCAGATTCAATAATGGGCTGATAAAACAGTGCAGGTATTGTTTTGTCCACTTTAGCACAGTTGAGTTTCCTAAGAAATAAAAACCATGCCTGCCCCCACCTACAAATTTGTTTTGTATTAAAGATAAACGTTTAGTCTGTTATCAGTGATTGTTCCCAGATATTTGTAGTGCTCTACCATTTGTAAGTGCACTTAATAAGAATACCTGGATTGAATTTAAACTACTTTCTTCTCTTTAGTGGTCATTATTTTAAATTCCTTATGACCATGGAAAACATAGGAAAAAATAGCAAAAAACACAAATTACATTAGGAAACACTGGAATTTTGTAATTATGCTACAAAATTATCTCCGCAAGCTACACTACAACTGAATCTTTGCATTCAAGAACAACCCTGAAGTGCTGTAGCCACCAGCTATTTATAAAATACTGTGTAATTAATTCAAATAATACACAATTTGAAAAGAAACCAACATGTTGCTGTATGTAATGGTGCATTTCTTCAAGTAGATTCTACTAAAATTAAGCTCTGTCTGTCACTACAGATTTCAGCCTACTGACATTTATTGTTCTGTGACATTGAATAATAAACAAAAAGTAAAGAGGAGTTTATATTGTGCAGCCTCTCTCAATGAATACAGTTTCACTTTACCCCTAACTCATATTTGAAGAGCTATATAAAAATGCATGTTAAGCGGTATGTTCTCTTAATTCTGCAATTTGCTAAAATTCACAGCTGTGAGTGCTAATATCAGGTCTTCTCCAAAATAGCTCAGAAAAGCAATGGAGTCTACTGCTTGTTAAGTTAATATCTGTTCTCTTTCTTCTCTTTGTCTGTACGTGAGAGTGAATATGTCCTGTGATGAACTGCTACCCCTGCCTCATGCCCGATACTACCGGAACAGACTCCAGGCCTCAATAACTCTGAATTATAGGAAGTGTGTTTTTAAGATGAATGACTCAATGAATTGCTTCAGAAAAAAATATATATAGTAGGAATGGTAATTACAACAAAACACTCAGTATGTCAAGGCCACTGCAACCAGACATGATACTTTTAGTGGAGATTTTTTTGTTCTATTAATCTAGGAGAATTGTTTTCAACCTGTGGTATGTTGGGAGTTATGGGGTGATACATGATGGAATAAAGAAAATATTGGTAGCTGCCACCATGAGTGAAGGCAGAGAGAGAGTGAGAGAACACACAGCAAAAGGCGGAAAGAGAGAAGCTGTTCAAGAAGCATAAACATCCTGTCGCATTTTCACTGCCAAAAAGCTTTCAGTATTAATTTATCAGTTACAGTTGTTTTAACTTGTACAATCGCATATTTGGATGAGAGAGTTGAAATGATGGCTAGATTAATCACCTGTATTACAACACCATACACAGTCCTGATAAATAAACTGAGGCTTATCATTCATCCACTTGTGATGAACAATATGGATACAATATGTGTCCAAACACTCATCCATTTTATAACCAGCCTAACTAGTTCAGGTTCTTTAGGTGCAGGTGTCTATCCAAGCAACACGAGGCACACAGATGTGATCCCTTCCACGTGTCCATCTACAATAGTAGCAAAATTTGCTGCTCCATATGCTCAATCCAAAGAAAAACTTAATTAGTTCTTCAAAACCTTCACATTGATCAGATATTTGTGTGGCTCAGCTTGTAAAGCTTTGAAGCACAAGGTAAATTTCTAATGATACGACATGTGATGCATTCATGGAAACGCCTAATCTCAGTGACACACAAGCTACTGAAACAAAATATTTAATTGCTGACATTGAATCTTCAGGTATTACATTCCTGTCCTTAGTTATTATTTTTTTTAAATCAAAATAATCTTCAATAATATAATGAAAATATGTCAAATGTGGTCAAAGCACAAATAACACATACAGTATTTGGATGGTACAGGAGCGAATGGGACGCAGCCTCCAATTATCGGTAATTATTGTTGTACAGTTCAGTCGGATGTGGGGCACCTTGAAAACAACTCAACAAAGACTGTTTCACAGGAAGTCAGAAAAACTAGTAATCTTAAACTGAAAACAAAAATAATAAATTGTATTCACAAACATAGCCTTTAAAGAGCGACAAACCTAAAAATGAAGGGAAACATTTGGAAAATTAAAGCATCAGGAGTTTTGATGTTTGAGTTAATTTGACTTGTCCTTTAAATATTACTCTTCTTTAAGTTTTATTAACCAGCTAATTTTTCCTCCATCACTGATGCAATTTCACAACAGAAGTCGTGAAACTGACAAGGTGAGTTTCTGACAAACCTGATTTGAAAACTGTGCTGTTATAAACAGAAGCTTTAAAGAGATTGTGTAAATTAGAATAGCTTAAATTAACTGTGGTATTCACTTAACTCACATGTCAGTAACATAATCATATTTGAATTTTCTAGTGTTGGTTTTAAGCAGTGTTTATTTTTCAGCTAACAGACAGAAACTGTAAGTGAATAGATTTACTGTAGTGCATTCACATGATGAGATAAATGAGGCAGTCCATGACAATCACATTCTTGTTTATAAACCCTGCGCAGCAATCCCCCAAAGCCTATAAATTGCTCCCATTTATTGTTACCCTGAAGGGAAATCCTCCTCTCTGCTGCTCAAAAAATCCAAACACTTAGCTATATTCAATAAAGAAATTATTGAAATTTGTGGATTTATAATTTTTTTATTCTGTGTCAAATCACACTATTGTTCATACATTATAAAATATTCATTTAAAAACAACATGTTATTAAGAAAAATTAAAAGACACACGTATGTAATAACTTGTTAACCCCTAGATCAAGAAATATGACTTTTAGTTGTATAATAAAAGTATAGTGCTTAACATTTTATGACAAAAATTGGTCGTACTTCAAAATATTTCAGTTCCTGGGGGATGTATGCCGAGAAGAAAGGTTGAGAACCCCGATCTAAGGTTTTGGTGTAACCTTACTACTTTGGCCAAAAATGGAGCAACTAGGCAAAATATAAGTTTTAATAACTCAATGGTATAATCACTTTATACCATAAATTAATAAATCTATGACATAAACTATTTGTTTAAACAAAGTGACTTATATTTAAAGGGTGACACAGTGGTGCAGAGGTGCAGTGGTAGTGCTGCTGCCTAACAGTAAGGAGACCAGGATTCATGTCCTGAGTCTTCCCTGCCTGCTCTCCCTGTGTCTGTGAGGTCCAAAGATATGCAGGTTAGGTGATTTAATGACTGTAAATTTGCCTTTAGGCTCTGTGTGTGTGCCCGCCTTGTGATGGACTGGCACCATATCCGGGTTTTTTTCCTGCCTTTTGCACTATGCTTGCTGAGATAGGCTCCGACCCTTGTCTGGATAAAGCAGGGTAGAAAATGAGATGATCTATTTTTTACCTTCTTATATCAAACAGACATTTAAAGTGCACACACTCATAAAACACTAAAAACCAACCTTATTTTTAGTAACTATACCAGAGTATTCCATACATTTTTTGTTTTATCATTTTTGTGTTCTTATTATATTCTAAAGACCTCCTCTTAGCTGAACTTAAACGATATATTGCTAAACAAAAGTATACACAAAGGTTTTATTTGATGACAATACAGTATGTGTTTGATTATTTGTTATGGAAATTTTAGGACAACCAAATGTAGAAACAAGGAAGTAGCCAGGTCCCCAGATATTTCCAATTCATATTAGGTAAAGCATGAAGTCAGAACAGAAACAGGAGGTGTGTTGGCGCCAGTGCGCCTAATAACGCATGTTGGGATGAGGTGGGGACTTTCTATTGACAGACAGTTAAAGGCTGATTGAAGTTTTATTTTGAGAAACAGAGCTCACTTAGGCTGCAAAAGCTGGCGGGTTAATGGCTATCCTAAGTGCTGCCCATCCTGACAGTGATGCATCTTAATAAATAAGTAATGTGAAATGGAGATGCATGGTATTTAATCACTGGCCTCTGAAGACAGGAATGAATGCAGATTGTGGGGGAGTGGTCCTTGTTAACTACATTTGGAATACTCATGCAAACCAGTTTTCTGTTTCATATGTGCATTGAGAAAGATTTGTCAATGAGCAAACAGCTACAAAGATGAATCAGAGTATCATTCAAGTCGGCGCTCAGTTGGTGCTAGTAAAATAATGACATCACATCCTTTGTAGTACACGTGTTTTTGTGTTTACATGTGAACATTTATTATTAAAAAAAATATTTTTCAGCTTCGCTATGAGAATAATTTGCCATGTTTTACTTAAACTGACTTTTATATATGCTGTGCTGTGATCTTTTTAATTTGAATCATGTTGCAGATAAAAAGGAAATGTAGGTTATCAGTATATAAATAAAAGCAAATGATTTGAACACTGTGCAGAAGTATGACATCTTTGCTATGTATAGACACACATGTCTTTGGGGTGTGGGAGGAAAACTGAACTACCCACAGAAAATCCCATCAGGCACTGGAAGAGCATATAAGGGCCACAGTGACAAAGGCTAGACATGACTTTTGAAAACAGGATGCAAAATGAAACAGGTCTATATTGAAGATCAAAGACTATTGAAAATGACAAGTGCTGCACCAGATGCTATAGAATGACTAGACACTTTACTGGACTTGTCAGGAAACTTTATTTTTCAACTTTCAGATATTAATACATGGCTTTTGCCGAGAAAATCAGAGTACTGAACTATTCTTCTAATTAGCAAGAGTAGTTTACGAGCATAAAATGAGATAAAAGACCTTAGAATACAGGTGGAGGATGGATATTATATCTGAAGTAATTTTTCTGCTTCACTGTGCTTCTGTAGATAACTGGAAGTCTTGTGCTTAAAAGAAAGATAAAATAGGTGGCCAAGGAGAGTTGAAGCTTAAAGGAACACTACATCTATTTTTTAAAATGTCATTTACCCTAAGTAGTTTGTAAAGGTGGCCAAGAAGACTTTTTAATGTCATGTTTTTGTGGAGAAATTAAATATTGTACATTGAAACTTGGCGGTTTTGATAGGGGATCAACACTAGACAGTGCCAAACGAAATGATAATCATCCATGGACAAAAAGAGAAAAATCTCACTTAAATCATGTCACATAATCCACATGTCCAGTATCCATTTGTATGGTCAAAATGTGCGCATGTGTTGCTAAAATGTTATTAACAGTTACTTCCTGAAAGCTCAGTGCTCTGCGTTTGAATAAAAGACTGGTTACTTCACAAGTGAACAGAGGGGAGAGGCACATCTTCAATTCTAATGCACAGAATTGTTGGACTGACATCTTCCTTATTGACATTTAATGCAGAGCTTTCAAGAAGTAATCATTAATAATATTTCAGCAAAAATGCACACATTTTGCATGTATGACCATACAAGTGGATATCGGATATGAGGATTATGCTATATGAGTTATGTTAGAAATCTTTTTCTTTTTACGGTGGACTTTTATCACTTCATTTGGAACTGTCCAGCACTGATCTCCTATCAAGCATGAATATTCTATATTTAATATCTCCATGAAAACATGAGATAAGAGATTTCTCTCAGCTTCCACTATAAACTACATGGGGTACATAACATTTTTAAAAATATCATTTTTAGATTTTAGAGGTTCTAGACTTGAATGTTTTATTTTATTTCGTCCATTTCTTGTAAAATTTGAAGAATGTATTTGTTGAAGAGAAATTGAAAATCATCTGCATTAAGTTGTCTCCGAATGTCCAAAGGTAAGCTGGTTCACAAAAAATTCTGTAGTTTAGGGAATTTTTAGGATTGTTTACCATGGATTACATGATAGTTAAGGAAATTTTATAATTTTTGCTACCTAGCTAATACGAGAGAGTGATATCTCCCAATGTTATAGACCTCTGGATAAGTGAATTCATTGGAAAAGAGATAATTGTATTCCTTTTCAATAATGATATAAGATGGCTGCAGTATATACTGTTATGGACTAAAAAAGACATATGAGCTTTAGTCAGACATTCATTATAACTTTATTAATTTTTCAACCTGTGCTGTATTCTAATAATTCAAAAATATCAGTTTAATATTCATAAGGATGGAAATTAATGGATGTGTTGATTAATAAGGATATGCAATAATAACTGCTAAATATGTAAAGTTTTGAGACATAATAAAGGAAAACCGTTCAAACTTAGATCGACATGCATTGTCATTCATGAAGGATAGTATAATTTTACTTACATTCTTATTGAAACTCAGTATTTTCAAACGACTATCCATTATATGCAGTGTGTGTCTAAGTGAATGTTTGGGTTTTCTAATACACAGTAGTCTATTATTTAAATACAGGGATCCTTTTGTTCCGATTTCCCCCTCCAAATGCTGTAATCCTCACACTATTGAACAAGCTAAGGGTGACCATTTAAATGTTAATGGTATATCTTATGCTTGGGATCATTGATTCCAGTGCTGAGAGGGTTGAGCTTTTCTTGTCATCTCCTATATGTCTGGCAGTCAGAATATCAGTTCCTGCAGAAGGATGTGGAGAGATGAGACCAGCAGCTGCTTTTAAAGTTGTCAAAAGCATTTAGTTTTCACGCTCAGTAATATTAGTCAATAATTAGTGTTGGAGAGTGCTTGCTGTAAAATTAAAATGTTTAAGATTTTCTAATGCAGCCTAGTTTATATTTATGATGGGCAATAAGATAGTGGTCATTAGTAAAAAGCTTTCTATTCCTAGACTGACAAGACCACATTAGTCAATATAAGGCTGGAGAGATGCTTTAGTGGGAAGAAGCTGTCCAGACCCACTCACAAACCTGAATAAGAAGGTACATGGCGGCCAGAGAACCCATTTACAGTAAAACTGCAGTATCTATAAAGTTCTTGCTATTCTTTATATAACTTGTTTCATATTTGTTTACATTTTCTTCCAATATGAAGTCTTAATATTATGAAAGAACTCTTTTGAGCTTATTTTTAAGTGTTGAATATTTGTTAAAAAAAAAGCAGTAAAAGGGAGTGATGTGAAGTTATATCGTGAGGTTGTGGTTGTAAATGTTGATATAAAATTTAAAGAAAGGTGTGGTCATCTGAGGGAATGACAAGCTGATACAATGAAGAATGTTTGAGCCACTAACTTGGCCGTTCCCATTCACTCAAAGGTTTAAACAATTGAAACACAAAACACTGCCATCAAAATAACGTGGCTTTTCTCAGTCAATAGTACTTCATCTGCCATCATGTAAAAGTGGAGCTCCTTTGCTCTGGTCACTTGGGTAAGATGTGACACCTCCTTCTGGGCAGTCGTCAGTTGTTGTTGTTGTTGTTGTCATGCTTCTACAGCCTAGGGACCGGATTAATTGGAGTCAGTTGCCCTTATTGGACGGTTTCTCTGCTCTGTGGAGGAAGAAGAAGACAAGACATTTAACGGCGGCACCCCCTATCGGTCCATAGTGGTATCATATATCTGGGAGGAACACAGAGGTTGACCCTCTGACACGCATGCATGACAAAGGGTATACATACATATATATGTGTCTGTGTTTGTGCATATATTACCTAGCATTGTCTGGGTGACAAATTGGAAAGATGTAAAGGTAAAAAGCAATTACAAATTAAATATTACCAAAATTTACTAACCTTAAACTTTTTCTGTGTTTCTCCTAGATTGTTGTTATTAATGGGTGACAATGGTTGCTGATGGGAAGTGTTGGGTTTGGCAGTTTCTTTTATAGAGTTATCACCAATATATAATATGAAATAACTAGCAAAATACCCGCGCTTCGCAGCGGAGAAGTAGTGTGTTAAAGAAGTAATGAAAAAGAAAAGGAAACATTTTAATAATAACGTAACATGATTGACAATGTAATTGT
>JANRMT010062791.1:28570545-28613212 GCA_026402145.1 Polypterus bichir lapradei
TCTAATTAATTAGAGGCTGTGTAATAATTAATCTTGATTAATCGTATATAATCACACATGAAAATTTGCCCCAAATCGCAAATGTTTTTTTTTAATTTAAAAGGGTTTTAGTGGGCGACAGAATCAAATAATAGACATGGACATGAATATTGTAAACTCAAGCTCTTTTAATTTCTGAAAAAAAAATGCATTTAAACTGCATTTCAATTCAAAACAGAAACAAAAATATCATCCCTGGCTAAAATTGGGCAGACTTAAAAATAAAGTGGTACTTTAAGTACTTTAAGTACATTTTCAGAATGGTATTGTCTTTAAATAATAATAACCAAAATTTCAACATAAAGTGCAGTTTTTCTTCTTAAAAAAATAAGTCAGAAACATAAAAGGTAATTTGACCAGCTTCATCTTTAAACTCTGAGTAACCTTAGCCAAAATTATTTTGTACATTAAGCTAAAACAGTGTGATCATTGAACATTTTGTAATTAGATGTAATTAGAATTACTAACGGTCACGGAAGTCCAATGATCCCCAGTAAGAGCCACAAAGTCTGCTTTCTGTAATGCATCTAATTTTGCTTGCTTTTCAGTGTGCATCAATGTAATCGATGTACAGGGCCCCTGCTGGCCAAATGGGTGCCCTAAGCAGAAATTTACTTTTGTGCCCCCTCCCCCAAATATTACGGAAGTAAAAATAAAATAATAAAAAAAAACACCTACTATAGGGGTCAAAATAGAACTTTATTCAAATAAAAGTAAATACATAAATAAATTGTATCATTTATAAATTACAATTGTAGCTCTACAGCAAAAAATACAAACTAAAATTACACTTTAAATAAAACATTTATAATAAATAAAATAAACAATAATAAACTGAAATAAAATCAACACTGTGATCTGCTGGAGCTTTCCAAAGTTCAAAATTTACAAAGGCACACTTCTGCTTTTTCTTGAGGCAAAGTCGTAAATGAGCTCTTCATATGATAAAGCCTTTGCTAATTCAGAGTTGATGCTGACAATTGCCAGACCACTCATGCGCTCTTGTGCCATAGATGAGCGCAAGTACGTTTTGATGAGCTTCATTTTAGAAAAACTTCGGTCAGCAGAGGCAACAGTTACAGGGAGCGTCACTGCTATGCGCAGAGCAATCCAGAGATTTGGGTACATGCACGGGCTTCATCTTGGGCTTTTTTTTTCTTTCGTTTCTCGGCGCCGGACTGTTGATGTCTCTTTCCAGGAGCAGGCATATTGTTCAATTATTATCATTTTTGGCCAAATAGGCAGCCGTAACAGAGGTGAGGGCGCGTGCGTCATCACGTGTGCTTAGCCTACTCTGCGTTCACCGTAAAATGCAATATATACGTTTATATTTTTGTTTATTTGTATATGTATATTACTAATATTAATTTATTATTATAATATATAAAAACGATTTTTTTGAGCAGCTGGGATGGTGCCCCCCTGGGAGTTGGTGCCCTACGCAGACTGCGTACTCTGCGTATAGGGAGCAGCGGTACTGTTGATGTACCAGGAAATTATGCATTGACAAAAGTTCCCCTTTGCTTGGAATTGAAAATGTGATTAAATGCGTTATTTTTTTTAACGCGTTATGGAGTACATGCATCGAAGCTTCTCAGCTGTGCTTGTGCTAAGAAAAGGAAATATTTTAAAAGTAGCGTAACATGATTCTGCGTTAACCGCATATTTTTTCATATGTCTCAAACCAAGGGGATGCGAGGCTAAAATGAATCGGGAAGCGCGCGTACATACTCAGTGCATCCCCTCTCGGGAATCGAACCTCGGAGTGCTAGAGGTGAAGCGCCACTGCGTGTGGCTTGTCTATTTGAGAGTATGTAGATCGGGGTATATATATACATATATACCCGCGTTTCGCAGCGGAGAAGTAGTGTGTTAAAGAAGTTATGAAAAAGAAATGGGAACATTTTAAAAATAAGGTAACATGATTGTCAATATACAGTAATTGTTTTGTGAGTGTTGCTGTCATCAAGGATTTGATCATCATTATTTCTTGCAATCAGGTTCGTATTTGGAGGATGTGTTTATTTAATGGTAGCTAAGATCCGGCACTTAAACGTTTCTTGCTACAGCAATTTTAACTCCGTTACAAAGTGATCCAAAGTCTCGTTTATACCTCGTGTCTTCTCAGTAAACTTGTATCTGGCGAATACCGTCATTCGCCGTAGGCATGACAAACGGCAGCGGGAGTGTGTTTATAAACTTAATATAAACTTACGGTTCACGCCGTGCTTTGTTTCCGCAGTAGCTGTACTTATGAATATGCTTGTATTTATGAATACGCTTGTATGCATCACTTGCTTCATAATCTTTTTCTGCCTTCTCAATTGTGAAATGGCGTTTTTTGTTCAGCGCTGTTTGGAGGTCTTCCTTGTTCTCTACGTACTTACGTAGGAGGCGTGATGATGTCACACGAAACTCCACCCCCACGGCCATCCAGCTCAACTCCATTACATTATATGGAGAAAAATAGCTTCCAGTTATGACCATTACGTGTAGAATTTCGAAATGAAACCTGCCCAACTTTTGTAAGTAAGCTGTAAGGAATGAGCCTGCCAAATTTCAGCCTTCTACCCACACGGGAACTTGGAGAATTAGTGATGAGTCAGTGAGTGACTGAGTCAGTCAGTCAGTCAGTCAGTCAGTCAGTCAGTGAGGGCTTTGCCTTTTATTAGTATAGATATAATTTTCTAACAGTAAAGGCATATGTGATTTTTTTATCACACTGCAATAAAAGCATACCTACAAAAAATACAAACAAAAAAAATTTACATTTACATTCACAAAAGGCACACACACACACAAAAGCCATACAGAATTTTAATTGAATAATTTTTTTTTAACTTGTTAGAATAAGGGAGAAGTCAGAACACTGACTGCTGTTTGCTTTGCATTATAACTTAAACTATAAAAATGGATGAAAATGCCTTTGCTTTGTAGTTGATAGAGATAGATATATGGGGGATCATGTTATGGCTAAAAGTAGTGTCAGATTTACATTTCAAAAGACCTCGGAATGAGTTTTAGATGAAAGGTATGCTACATTTAAGGACTACGGTTGCTAAAAGTTTTTTCAACCCTTCATGTCTCTGGAGCTTTCACCTTAAGTGCATGACAAATTACTCATTTGCTTCCAAGATTTCACACTGGGGAAAAGAACCTAAACTAAAAATAATAAATAAATAATATGGCCCCACCCATCGGACTTGGGTTCAAATAGTGGGAGTGATGCTAGATTAATGAAAAAGTTAAGTGTAATGGATGGAGATCAAATCCAGATTCCTTTGTTAAAAAGCAAGAATGCTACCCATCACATGCTATGTGATACTTTATCAGTTGATAGATCACAGTGTAGTACTGTATTTCTTGTCCTTCACTCCAACTTCAGGCCACTGAACCAGTCACCTCTTATATGTATGTTGACAACCAGAGTTATGAAATTTGAAGTCTGTGGCTTAAAAAAGGCAACAAGCAAAGAGGAATTGTGCTTTATTGATACAGTATTGAGATATGCAGTGTACTGTATGTACAGTATATACACTATATTGCCAAAAGCATTGGGACGCCTGCCTTTACACACACTTGAACTTTAATGACATCACATTCTTAATACATAGGCTTTAATATAGAGTTGGCCCACCCTTTGCAGCTCTAACTACGTCAACACTTCTGGGAAGGCTTTCCACAATGTTTAGGAGTGTGTTTATGGGAATTTTTGACCATTCTTCTAGGACAGCATTTGTGAGATCAGGCACTTATGTTGGGCGAGAAGGCATGGCTCGCAGTCTCTGCTGTAATTCATCTTAAAGGTGTTCTGTTGGGTTCAGGTCAGGGCTCTCTGCAGGCCAGTCAAGTTCCTCCACACCAAACTTGCTCATCCATTTCTTTATAGACCTTGCTTTTTACACTGGTGTGCAGTCATGTTGGACCAGGAAGGGGCCATCCCCAGACTGTTCCCACAAAGTTGGGAGCATGAAATTGTCCAAAATGGCTTTGTATGCTAGAGCATTAAGAGTTCCTTTTACTGGAACTAAGGGGCCAAGTCCAGCCCCTATAAAACAACCCTACACGACAATCCCCCCTCCACCAAACTTTACACTTGGCACAGTGCAGTCAGGCAAGTACCATTCTCCTGGCAACCCCCAAACCCAGACTCGTCCATCGGATTGCCAGACAGAGAGGTGTAATTCATCACTCCAGAGGACACGTCGCCACTGCTCTAGAGTCCAGTGGTGGTGTGCTTTACACCACTGTATCTGTTGCTTTTGCATTGCACTTGGTGATGTAAGGCTTGGATGCAGCTGCTCGGCCATGGAAACCTACTCCATGAAGCTCTCTACGCACTGTTCTTGAGCTAATCTGGAGGCCACATGAAGTTTGGAGGTCTGTAGCTATTGACTCTGCAGAAAGTTGACGACTTCTACACACTGTGTGCCTCAGCATGCGCTGTCCCTGCTCTGTGACTTTACATGGCCTACCACTTCATGGCTGAGTTTCTGTTGTTCCCAATTGCTTCCAATTTGTTATAATATCACAAACAGTTGACCGTGGAATATTTAGTATCAAGGAAATTTCACTAATGGGCTTATTGCATAGGTGGCATCCTATCACAGTACCACGCTTGAATTCACTGAGCTGCTGAGAGCAACCCATTCTTTCACAAATGTTTGTAGAGGCAGTCTGCATGCCTAGGTGCTTGAGTTTATGTACCTGTGCCATGGAAGTTATTGGAACACCTGAACTCAATGATTTGGAGGGGTGTCCCAGTACATTTTTGCAATATAATGTATGTATATATATAGCGAGAGAGAGTTAGAAGATGAACAAGAGAACAATGTCATTTCATATCCAGGAGATCTTTTTGGCAAAGAAATAAAAGGAGAACAAGTATAAGTGGAAATTTAAGGTGATGGGTTGTGAACATTGAACTGAGGTCATTATGTTCTGCTTGTTGTATAAGGACAAAACTAATGTTTAGAGGACTAATGTGGCATTAAGGTTTTATTTCTTTGAATATTTACATTGTCCTTTATACTTATACAGTGCTGGTTGCTGTGTGTGTACAGTTATCCACATTCTGCCATGATTGTTGATTAATATGCACAAAAATATTTTTGAACATAACGTGGGCCACACTCACTCACACTCATGTGATTAGAAAACCACAATACCAACAATCAAGGCACAATCCGACACCAGTTCTGACCCTGTGTGGCAGCTCTCTGGCTTCCCAACTTAAGACCCTCCTCTATACTCCTTTCTCTGGCACACCAATGGGTCAGACTCAGCTCTGTAGTCTAACCTAACTGGCTTAAACAAGGTGCCCTTTTAGTTGATAATGCTAGGAGTCACATGGTTTGCCTTGTTGGGCAACTTGGCTGGTTGGGGTCAGAGATTAAACCAATAAGCCTGTTTGTTTACATCTGATGATTATTTGAAAATCCACTTTGCAGATTTTGCGAATAACTTACTTATGTGTATTGATAATAAACAATAAAAATGAAAAATTGTAAAATTAAGGTAATATGACTTGATCTTAATGCATACTTATAGTTATACTTTCTATATCCATTTGGTGAATGATTTCAATCCAAGCATTCTCATATTATTTGTAGAGTGTAATCTGATAATAGATTTTCCTCAAAATGGAATTGCTTCTGTAAGGCACTTCCTCTCTGGAGGGTATAACCCGATACGCCATGAGACCATAATGAATGATGAGATCACCAGATTTAATCAATTCACTTATTTTTATCTGTATTACTCAAGGCTTGAGGAATTTCTCATGAATAAGTCACACTGCCTTAAAATGACTTTGCTCTTTCTTAAGGTAATTGTGTCATCTTTATTTTTAGTGTTTATTTAATAGTAACGAGGACCTGCATGGAAGCAATTAGTTTTACCTTTTTCTTAGGTGGTATATGACCGAACCCCCCCAACCCCCCCCCCAAGCATGGAGGTGCCCCGAATTCCAGCAGGGCATCATGGACATTGGAGTGTTTATTCACAGCCCTGCTGGATACCATGGGGGCTGCCAGAGGACGCTGCCCGGAAGTACGTCCCAATCACGTGAACAGAGGAAATGACATACTTCCGGGTTAAAGAAAAGGAGTTTTTGATCTGACCCGGAAGTGTTACCAGTCACATGGACAGAGAGAGAGAGAGAAACACTTCCGGGTCAAGGACTATAAAAGACTGTGGGAGATCTCAGATGGGCGAGCTGAGTCGGGTGGCAGGGTGACAACGCGTCTGGCAGAGGAGGATTTTATTGGATTATTATTTATTGTTATTGTTTATGAGTATAGTGGAGTGGAGGGTACTTTGTACACATTATTGTCTAAATAAAACAAGAATTTGGACTTTTATATGGTGTCTAGCATCTGATCCGAGGGTTTAAGGGGACGACAGCGCCCCCTATCTGTCACACTTAGAATATTCATATTTAAGTGTACCATGGTGGCTCAGTGGTTTTTGACATTTGCATATTCTCCCTGTGTTCATGTAACTCTTCTTTGGGCACTTAATTTACTCAGGTATCCTAAAGTCATATTCGTTAAGTTATGTTGTGACTTTAATGTAGCTTGATGTACATGCATATTCCCTGAAACCAGGGTATGAAATAAACCCCAGAAAACCTGAACAAACAAACCTAAAGAAATACAAACTAAAAATATGGTATAATGTTTGTAATAAGAGAAAACAGCCAAAGGTAAAGGGTTGGGGCACCAAATGGTGAACCCAAGTATATTATGGTACTTGAAAAAAATAAGCTTTTTTGCAAAATAAACATCTTTTCAGATGGGAGTCTCTGAGGCATGGTGATGTTTAGGAGAGATGGCAGTGGAGTTTTTAACCAGATTGTTTTTTATGGAATCTTGGAAAGTGACAGGATGCCTGAGGAGTGGAGAAGAAGTGTACTGGTACTGATTTTTAAGAATAAGGGGAATGTGCAAAGCTGTAGTAACTATAAGGGGATAAAATTTATTGGCCACAGCATGATGTTATGGGAAAGAACAGTGAAAGCTAGGTTAAGAAGGGAGGTGATGATTAGTGAGCAGCAGTATGGTTTGCTCTGAGGGTGTTGATGGAAAAGTATGGAGAAGGCCAGAAGGAGTTGCATTGTGTCTTTGTGGACCTGGAGAAAGCACATGACAGGGTGCCTCGAGAGGAGTTGTGGTATTGTTTGAGGAAGTCAGGAGTGGCAGTGAAGAATGTAAGAGTTGTACAAGATATGTACGAGGGAAGTTTGACATTGGTGAGATCTGCGGTAGAAGTGACGGACGCATTCAATGTGGGACTACATAAGGGATTGGCTCTGAGTCCTTTCTTATTTGCAATGGTGATGGACAGGTTGACAGATGAGATTAGACAGGAGTTCCCTTAGACTATGATGTTTGCTGATGATATTGTGATCTGTAGCAAAAGTAAAGAGCAGGTTGAGGAGTCCCTGGAGAGGTGGAAATATACTCTAGAGAGGAGAGGAATGAAGGTCAGTAGGAACAAGACAGAATACAAGTGTGTGAATTAGAAGAAGGTCAGTGGAATGGTGAAGATTTAGGGAGTAGATGAGTGGATGAGTTTAAATACTTGGGATCAACAGTACAGAGTAACGGGGATTTTGTAAGAGAGGTGAAATAGAGAGTGCAGGCAGGGTGGAATGGGTGAAGAAGAGTGTCAGGAGTAATTTGTAACAGACGGATATCAGCGAGAGTGAAAGGGAAGGTCTACAGGACAGGATGGTGAGACCAGCTTTGTCATATGGGTTGGAGATGATGGCACTGACCAGAAAGCAGGAGACAGAGCTTAAAGATGCCTAGATTTGCCTGGGTGTGATGAGGATGGACAGGTTTAGAAATGAGTATATAATAGGATTGGCTCAGGTTGGAAAGTTGGGAGACAAAGTCAGAGAAGCGAGATTGCGTTGGTTTGGACATGTACAGAGGAGAGATGCTGGGTGTATTGGGAAAAGGATAGTAAGGATATAGCTGCCAGGCAAGAGGAAAAGAGGAAGGCCTAAGAGAAGGTTTATGGATGTGGTGAGAGAGGACATGCAGGTGATAGGTATAACAGAGCAAGATGCAGAGGACAGGAAGATATGGAAAAAGATGATCCGCTGTGGTGACCCCTAATGGGAGCAGCTGAAAGAAGAAGAAGTCTCTGATTAAACTGGAGAAAAATGGTGCTGGTGCCATTTATGAGGTTGATGAGGTTGATGAGGCGGAATTGGCAGGATCAGGTTCCCAGAAACTGGGTGATGTCATATGTTGTCAGCCCGCTATTCTTCAGATCTACAGAGGGAACGAGAGGCTTTAGGAGTCAGCGTCGACTCTCGACTCAGGGTGGAATTTCAAGACGACAATCCCTGAAGTTGTCTCCCAAGCATGCGTGCATAATATGTTATAAACTACTCAGTACGCATTACTGGGTTTGCAGGAAATTATTGTAGAAGAGTACAGAGAGCTCTTACAGGCAGGACTGGACTGTCACATTAAATAATGGCACCCTTTGGTTTCTTTTGTTCCCAAAATGTATCATTATTAGGCATGTACTGATATACTTAATCAATATACCATACATATTGTCATACATGGTACTTAGTAAAATACTCCCCTGATACAGTACACCATCAGAATAGTGGACAAAATAATAGATAAATATTATTTTTGAGAAAAATGTGGAAAAAATTAAAAGGATTAGCTTAAAATCAATACAACACACAACACAGACATTAAAACAGCTAAAATGTGTACATTCATCACTGCTTTTGTTTATATATTTATAAATTTTTGCAATTGTGAGATTGAATGTAAATGAAACTCAACTATTTTGCTCATCCCGCATGCCTTTCTTAACACTTTGGCAATTTCAAACTATGTCCAGTTGGACCCTTTCCTGGCCGGGACACTGTAATGGAAGGACAGTAAGGAAGGAGGTATAACCATGCTGGGATGGAACTTAAACAATATCTCTTACAAATGGATAACTCATTGGATAAGGAAGGGAAGCTGGTATATCCAGGGTAGTTCCTCCCCCAGTTTGATAGATGGCAGTGCTCCGCTGGCATGGACCCAGTAGGGCCACCGGCAGGAATTTATGGGAGTCGTTGTCCTAAGAAACAACCCTGTTGGGTTCCTTGGGTGCCACCATCTACTCCCTGCTTCAGGAGACTTCTGTCTGACCTGAAAGTGATCCGTCGAGCTGTGCCCCAGTACTGAAAGCCTTCTCTGATGAGTCAGAGGTGGGAGGCAAAGCTCATCTGGAGGTTGAGGATTTGCCATTTTTTGCATACCCAAGTTCTCTCCACATACAGTTTTGAGTTAGAGTGCAGGGTCAGCTATTTGTACAGCATCCCTTGAGCAATTGCAGAGTAGCATTTCTTCTGTCACTGCCAGGACTCGAACTTTCAACTTTTGAGTTACCAGCCTTTAGCAACAGAGCCATGCTGTGGATTGACCTGTGTTTAAGTTATTCTGTGAAAATAAAAACCTTTATTTTGCACCTGAAACTGAGTAGTGTGGTGGGTCTGGGGATTTGGGGCTCAATGGCACTCCCTATCTTTTACACCTGCAAGCTAAAAGATGCTAAACACACAAGGTGGACACTTAAAGAGACATTTAATAGACATTGTGAAACTGACACCTAAATAACATTACAGAAACTAACAAAATCACAATCAACATATACACAGTACAATATATGAAAAATCTGGAAAATTAACTGCAATATTAGTTGCTTACAAGTAGATATGAAATGTGCATGCTCCATTTTGATGACTGGATGCTTACAGTGTAGCGAGCAATCTGAATTGCAGTTTTGAGGAATTTGAAACTTTTAAAATAAATATATTTCTTACAGTCTATAAAGGTAATGTATCAATTAGACACTTGATACAGTACGTATGAAACTCTTATGGCTCATACGTAATTTTTATTTTTTGCATTACTATTTTGTAACTAGCGGGGATGCCCTGCTGTCGCTCGGGTTTGAAAAAAGTGAAAAAGTTTCCATTTATTGTTTGGCAATTAACTTATTCAAATATTGCTCAAAAGTCAAACTGTCATTATTAACGATTAATAATGGATTATAGTTGCTACGAATCATTCAGATTCATTAATCATTCATTTTTTGTTTCGCCATTAGGAGCAAGAAAGTATAAATTCTTTCCTGGTCCTACTCTGGAGCAGGCAACGTATAGCTGGCTGTGTGAAAAGCACAGTTCTTTGAGGTAAACTTCAGTAATTTTAAGTGATTGCCCTTTTTTTATCGATATCACAATTGTAAGACGTACTGGAAATTGAAGTCATTTAAATTCGAAAGGCAGTTCATTGGAAATCATAGGTATACATGTAATGAAAACATCCTCTCCCTTTTTGATTCCAGTTAGAATAGTAGCCTTGATTACATGTGAATGATGTGATAGTGTTGCTACATTTCTCACAACCTTGATATACAGTGATCCCTCGCTATATCACGCTTCGACTTTCGCGGCTTCACTCTATCGCGATTTTTTTCTCATACACGCTTACGTCACTACGCATGCGCTTTCTGAGAACTTTTATCTAAGCCCTACGATGGCTCCTAAACGTGCTGCTTTTTCTATGCCTTCTGACAATAAAACTAAGCGCTGGAGGAAGATGCTTACTATCCAGGAGAAGGTGAAACTCTTGGATATGATTAAAGATGGCAATACCCTACAAAAGCCTCCTCACGCATATGAAAAGACAGCGCCAGCAACTGCCTATCAAGATGTTCTTCAGCCGCGCACCCAGACACCCACTTCCTACTCCTAGTACTTCTTCACTGAAGACAACAACGCACCTGCTGAAGATACTGCACCACCTCTGAAGACTCTCCTACTGAGGTCGTGCCTTCATAGGTTAGTGGTTGTGTGTAATTAAATGTACAGTACAATAATCTACTATATAAAAGCGTTCGGGATTGTCATTCCGTCCCGTGAGTGCAAAGCGTAGCGGTATTCCGCTTATTACAGACTTACTACTTGCGGCTTGAGGTACGAAGCGCCGCGATGTGAGCAGAGTTCTGGTGCTCTCATCGTTCCCTTGCTTTTGTGCGCGATGCGCTGGAAAAATAGACAAAATTATGTTCGGATTCAGCGGGTTGGATAATGGATGGATGGATGTCTCTGGAAATAATTAATGTTGATGGAGTACAAATGCCTCACCGCGTAGTAAATATCAGGGGAGATGGTGCTTGCTTATTCTCATCTATAGCTTATTTAGTGCATGAAACTCCGTCTTTAGCGGTACAGATTCGGGCTGACATTGTACGACTTTGGACAGGCACTTGAGGGGATAAAAAAAAAAACTTAGGTTTTCGGGAGATGTTATGAATGGGCACTTTGATGTTCTCATTCCCTACACTTACATGCCTGATGTACACATGGAGCGCACAAAAATTGAGGATAAAAGTCGGTCGCCTTAAAAGGCGAGTGCGCCTAGTAATATGATATTTGTAACGTCTAATATGTCTTATTTTCTCTTATTTTGTCTAATATATTGGGTAATACGAGTGTAATGGTGCCTAAAGTGTGTTATTTCATGTCTAGAGGGCTCTAATAATGTTAAAAAACGTATTTAGAAGGTCGTAAACAGGTTTTCTATACTCTAACTGCGAAAATATTCGATTTATAAATAAAGAATCCTACTTCGCGAAAATTCATTTATCACGGTAGAGTCTGGAACGGATTAACCGTGATAAACGAGGGTTCACTGTATAATTTTTCCTGAATTAAATTAGAATTTACTGTTTTTGAGTTTTTCAAATCATGTTCACACATTCATTTTTTTTTAATCACCATAACTGTAGCTTTTGGATATTTACTGTTCCTCTCACTTGGTGATTGTGTTATGATGAACATCGGGAAAAATTTTCTTGCTTATTTATTAGATGTAAAAAAAAGCTCTTGTATCAAGCTAAAATGACACCTGAGATGATCGCTGAATCACCTCATGCATCAGCCCTGGTGGCAGCCGGGTTGAATGAAGAGCCTTATAAAAAGAGGGAAGATTCTTTCTTTCTTTCTTTCTTTCTTTCTTTCTTTCTTTCTTTCTTTCTTTCTTTCTTTCTTTCTTGATAGATAGATAGATAGATAGAAGGGACAAATGAACAAATCTGCCCCCAGTGTGCGATGGTGATTGTTGATACCATAATACTGACTGTGTTGAGACTGTAAATGGCATAAACTAGCTACATCTTGTTATCAGCTTTTATCATTTTTGGTGGAATTTTCTGTGTAAAGATGGGAAAGGTAATCATTGGTCCCATTGGTGCAATTAGACTTTTAAAATGCCGTGTTACTGTATATTGTTGTTGAATAAACAAGACTGTTTTTGGGATGAACCAGTGGCAGTGCTACTGAACGGAATGCAGTTCCCAGCAGCCAGCTTTATTGTGTAGGAGCTGGCAGGATATCAGCATGCACTTTAAAGAAAGATGACTTTTAGAAGGAAATGGTTAAGAGTGGGGTTGCAGCGATCAGCATGCAAGTAGAAATATTGAGGTGAAGAACACACATTTGTCTCTGAAATAAGCTGAAACTGACAAAAGTAATTAGCACCCATCATTGTTTCTTCCTTATTTAACAAAAGTCAGACTTTTCTTTTAATTCAACAGAATATTTCAAATAATAACACAAATTAACATGACATGGACAAAAATGATGGGACCCTTAAACTAATATGTTGTTGCACAACCTTTAGAGTCAATCACTGCAACAAGAGATTCCTGTAGCCCTCAATGAGGCTTCTTCACCTGTCAACAGGTAGTTTGACCCACTCTTCCTAAACAAACCTCTCCATCTGTGACAGGTTTGAAGTGTGTCTTCTCCACACTGCATGTTTTAGTTCTTTCTACAGATGTTTGATATGATTTCAATCAGGGCTCACAGAAGGCCACTTCAGAAAAGGGCATTCTTGAGTGCTTTTAGCTATGTGTGCTGGGTCATTATCCTGTTGATGGATTCATAAACTGTGACTAAGACAGAGCTTTATGACGCTGGGCAGTACATTTTACTCCATAATGCTTGATAATCTTGAGATGTCACAGACTATGCACCCCATGCCAGACACAGCAAAGCAGCCCCAAAACAAAATTGAGAATCTTGCATGTTTCACAGTAGCTATGGTGCTCCTTTCTTTAAAAGCTTAGTTTTTTCGTCTGTGTGCATAAAGCTGATGTGATTTTCCAGTTTTTTTCTCATCTGTCCAAAGGACATTCTCCCAGAAGCATTGTGGCTTGTCAATAAAATACCAGTCTGGATTTTTTTTTTATTTTTCTTTCAATAACTGAGTTCTCTTAGATCTCTTTTAATCAAGCCCACTGTCACTCAAAAAGCAACTGATGGTGTGCTCAGACACTGATGGACCTTGACCTTGGAGTTCAGCTAATATCTCTTTGACAGTTGACTGATATTTTGGGTACCATTCTCACTATCCTTCTGCCAATTCTGGGAATGGTTTTCCTCTTGCAGCTGCATCCAGGGAGGTTGGCTACAGTTCCAAGCTCCTTAAATTTCTTAAAAATATTTGCTACTGCTGTGGCAGGAACATCAAGCTACTTGCAGATGGTCTTACAGCCTTTGCCTTTAACATGCTTGTCTATAATTTTCATTCTGAGCTACTCAGACAACTCTCTCCTTTGCTTTCTCTGGTCCGTGTTTAATGTGGGACACATGATCACACCAAACAGCAGAGTGATAACATTTCACCATTTACCTAGGCTGAATGAATGATTAAAGACACGTGGGATACTAGTTAAAGAAAACAGCTAGTTTGAAAAACCACTGTAATCCACTTATATACAAGCTTTTATAGTGGTGCCAACAAGTATTTTCAGTCCATTTCATGACATCTTCGTGGAACAAGCAATGTTTATCTCTTTTCACACGCACTTTCCTTTACTTGATGACATATCAAAGGTATATAGGTATACATTTGACAATTGCTTTTCATTTAATCTCTTTTCAGTGAACTGCTAGGGTATCAACAAATTTGTTCAAGTCTGGTATGTCATTAAAAGTGGTTTTTCTGAGTGATGCTGGTGTGGTATTTGCTTGTAGACCACTTACTCGTGTATAAAGAGATTCATCAACTTAAGATGCTCATATCCTAACTGGCAAGGCAGAAGTTTTCTTTTTAGTTGTATTTCCTTCCAATACTTTTGATTGTATGGAGTTGGAACATTTGTTGTTTGATATGATATATTGATATTTATTTATTAAGCTCCTATAGAAAGCTAAATTTCTCCTGGTCAGTCTCCAATCAGTGGAATTCTCCAATTACCATAGGATATTTCGTGCACCGCCTGAGATGGACCAGGGGATGTGACCAAAGCTGCCAGAGTAGTCACTATTTTCCCATGACCTTGTATTAGAATAATCAAGCTTACTAAATGAATGCAGAGGAGTTTTTTTATTGTATAAATTGACTGTATAGCTTAAATTGTTTACAAGCTTTTTTTGTTGTTGTTGAGAAGCACAAATGTGATTCTTCTGCTAATATATGCTATTTAAAACGTGTTCTATATATTGATGGTATTGAACCATTTTGCCTGAAACTTGTGTATCTCTGTGATCATGTTTTATTAAGTATGCTGTGCTCAAGCTGCTTCTTCTTACACTATGTTTCATATTGTCTGGCTTGATTACAAGTTTCCTGGTCTATCAAATAGCAAATTTCAAAGCCTATTCATTTGTAAAGCCGGTCAGATGTTAATCTGGCTACTTTGGTCATCAATAAAGTATCACATATTGATGCCACCACTCAAAATATATGAATGAATAATTTAATGTTTCTCCTTTCCCAGCAACTATGAACTGATCAGAATCATCCTAAGATGCTCTCTTGCTTTAATGAGATATTTTCTTTTGAATGTCAATTGAAATGACCATGATGTTTCTCACCATAGCTGATTCATGTTCTGTATGTGGAAACTGTACAGGCCTGTTTAAAATCTCATGGACTGAGATCTGAGTGACTGATTCGTTATAGCCCATGTTGTCATTCAAATGATAAGCTCATTTCAGTTCTTTGGGTTGCAAAGATGCACTTACCAATGTGCCCATCTGCAGCTGAAATGCAAATAATTAATGACAGTGTCCAAATTGACTTAAACGCTGAACTATAATGAAGTACACGGTAAATGTGAATATCAATGAAGTTGACAAAAGTGGGCATTGCATTTAGTAAAGCACAGTACCAATGAGAAAACTAAAGAAATTGCATAAAAATAAATTAATGATGTAATCTGCCAGTTAGATTTATTGTTTTAACAATTAACACATTTTCTATGTGTATTTTGGTGTATTCTGTTTTTGGTGTTACTCATCATTTTTTAATTATTTTGAAAAAGTTTAATTTCATTCCCATTCCGTTTTTCCTTTGTTTATGCGACGCAGCATGATATATCAGCAGACCACCATAGTCACATCCTTGATCATATGGGGGGTGATGGTATATATTATTCTCCATGGGATTTCCATCTTGAAAACAAAATAAAAAAAAAACTCCATTAGCAATAGTTAGCTTCTGTACTAAGTAAGCCCTAGCATCAGCCATTGTGTCTGGTTATTTTTGAACTCTTCTTTGTCCTTGATGTCAAGCCATGTTTCACCCTCCTGTTTTGTTTATATGTTCATTTGGTGCTTTTGGCTTTGACCTTGCCTTCCCTGACTACAATTTTTGATTCTCGGTTATTACTCCTTGGTTAATTTCTTCTCATCTCACTTTACTACTGGGACACCTATGTCTCATTGCAGTTGTTATAGCAGTACAAGTAATGCCTCATTTAGGAACTGCTCCGCCAGCTTCACTCTAGTTCATTGTGCTAAAGGAAATGCCCCTAACAGAAACGTTTATATAGCACCTTTGTTTCGGTGGTGATCACTATAATAAGCTGCTTTACAGATAACTGTTTTCTGCAATTTGAGGACTGTCAGGTTAACTCTTGTGGTTTATAGTCCACTGACCGCACAAAAAGTCTGCCTGTTGTATGCATGATTTGGAACAGTAATGTCAGACACACACACATTTTTCAGATGAGCCAATGTATTTTTACCTATAGCTCAGATGTGCTGAGTAAACTAATTGTGTTTTGTGAACTGTGAACTTGAATTCAGACACAGAAGGACACGGATGCCAAATGTCTCAAAACACACACGTTTTATTCTACTTTTCTGCACAACACAATGAACACAGTGCACCACCAATAAAGTTCTTAGTCCCTTCTCTTTCTCTCTTCTGTCTTCTGTCTCTTTTCTTTTGCCACCTCCACTCCTCACTCGCAAGCTCCGTCTTCTTCCACCCGACTCCGGCTCCCCGAGTGGAGTGAGGTGGCCTCCTTCATACTGCACCCGGAAGTGCTTCATACCAATGTAAACCAGGGGGGCTGCCCTCTCGTGTTTTGGGGGAGGTACTGTTGGTGATACGTCCATTCCCCCTGCCTTCTCCAAAAATGGACGTCCTGACTGGGCAAGATCCCCAGCCGTATATCACAGTACATGCCCTGAAAATACAGATACTGCCTGTGGGCTCCTTAGATATATATATAGCATACTGTAGATCTGTAGCCCCTACCAAAGGTATTATGATATAGATGGGTCATAATCAGTTAATGAGTCATTAGCTGTAGATGATAAAAAAAAAATCACACAAATAAGAAGATAGTGTAAGTTTAAACTTAAGCTTGGAAAAGGTGTATACATCTAATGCCCTAAACTAGAAAGTTCCTGCATAATTAGATTTCCAGTCTTGTTCCGCTTGAAGCCCCTGCCCTAAGTATTCCTGTTATAGATAACCAGAGATACTCCTAAGAAAGGAGATGATGTAACCGATAAAGTATTTTGTGCAGGAGAAATGATGATAAATGAAGCCTTTAATTAGTTCAGTGAATACTCTTAAAGGCATACATGTAACATGAGCCTGATCTCTAGAAACGTAAACAAAGTTCCCACTTACTGGTACCATACCACCTGCCTAATCTAAAAGCTGTCCATCTGTCACATCCTGTGATTGTTGCATTTAAGGCATCTGACATATTCTGTTTACAGGGATTAATCCCTGTTCACAAGGGACTGGCGCGCCGATGGTGAAGCACCAATGTAGGCCAAACATATTATGGCATAATCATTTTGAAGGATTAACTACTTTAAAAAAAAACAGTAGAGGCCATTGAGGTTCACCAGCATTTGCATTGAAGTTTAAAATATTTTGTCATTTCTAGTTCCAGTTTCAATGTGCATCATTTCATTTTTTTGTTTTATTTATTTTAAGTAGTGAATTAAGGATAATGTTTTCCTCACGACTTTCTTTTTTCAGTTGCTTTCACTTCTCATCCATCAAAACTCAACATTAACCAAATGAATCAAATTAATGTAAAAAATTTCTAAATATAGTATATTTAAATTAATCTTAATACATTTCTAAATACAATATCTTTGTGTAAAACAATGCTTAAGTGTCTTTAAGTATAATTGCATTTTATAATACATAGATATAAATTAAAAAATTATTTCATTTGATTTTTTATTTAGATTTTTGGACATTTTTTCTTAATCATGTAACATTTTTTCACAACACACTTTTCTAGCTGCCAATTATAGTTTTTAATGTTTTCACACTGTAATTAAATAGCATATTTTATTTTAAAAAATTTGTGTTTGAATGTAATATTTTCTAATATTAAAATGTGTGTTTAATTGTGTGTTTAAAGTAAAACAGTGAGAAAATTAACTATAATGAGCATTGTTGGTTCATATATGGGGGCCTCAAAGTTCTGTGCATCTTACTGGGTCAGCAATCTAGCATACACCATCCCCTCATTTCCTCTGTGAGTGGGGCAGCAAAGCCAAGAATTACCTGTGGGTTCAGAAAGAATGGTCAGCTAGATAAAAAGTTACAGCTTGGTGCAAAAAACATCATCAGATCTAGCTTGGTGGATCCAGATAAAGTGTTGCTTCTACCACCACTTCATATTAGTCAGTCATTATCCAACCTGCTATATCCTAACACAGTGTCACAGTGGTCTACTGGAGCCAATCCCAGCCAACACGGGGCGCAAGGCAGGAACAAACCCCAGGCAGGGAGCCACACCGCAGGGCACACACACACCACACACCAAGCACACACTAGGGACAATTCAGGATTGCCAATGCACCGAACCTTTATGTCTTTGGTGGGAGGAAACTGGAGCACCCAGAGGAAACCAATGCAGACACGGGGAGAGCATGCAAACTCCACACAGGGAGGACCCATGAAGCAAACCCAGGTCTCATTACTGTGAGGCAGCAGTGCTACCACTGAGCCACCGTGCCGCCCCAAGGAGGCTGGAACCTCCTTGTGCCAAATTCTACCAGGGTAAGCTTTATCAGCCCTGTGATTTTAATCAAGACTAATCTGGTTATAGAAAAAGAGTGAATGGTTATAGCAAAGAATTCATATAAAATGTTATCAATCTATAAGCATTGGCTGTAAGGCATTAGTGCAACTCATGCGCATCAGAGGGTCACCCTCTGAGCTCATTTAAGGTATGCAATACCACCCTGGGATGAAAGGGGGTGCACAGTGCCAAGAAGTTACCCAGTGAGGACAGCTGACTCCGCCCCTTCCGGTCCACCTATTATAAGTTCCAAGGGACCCTGAAGAAGGAATCATTCTGTTATCAGAACACTCCAGAAGATAGAGCTCCATCCTCATGACTTATTAGCATGAAAACCCTTCACTTAAGCCCTAAGAGATGATCTGCTAATGTTTTTGAGTTCATTTGCACTACAGAGTGCCTATTTATTTTGTCCTTTGAGAATTAGATGGGGACAACTGTGTTGGTGCCCCAACATAGATTCTCTCCAGCATGTCATTCTTTACTAGACCACATTAGACAGTTGTGGACTGCATGCTGGTTTATCCATTCATTAATTCTCAAAATAGGGTTTCATCTTCTTTTTGGAAAGATTTTTTTTTTCAATTTGTTTTAACTATTTTTTTTACTGTAATTCTGTACAATTTTGGGACCCTTTATCTCACAGAATTTCAGTTACAGCTAATTTATTTCGTATAGCTTTGACTCTATCATGATTTTACCAATCAGAGCCTGTAGAAAAAACATCAAAGTAAGGAAATCAAAGGAATCAACAGGCAAACTTGGTAGTTAAGCACAAAACATGAAACAAATTATGAACTATAGCCATAAATCATTTTAATTTGTAAACCATGCAAGTGAAAAGCAAATTCGCTGTATATAGTATCTATAGCATTTCTCATTATACAAATAATCGTAAATAGAAACAGATTTGATAATCTCAAAGAACAGTACAAAGTAACAAAAATGATCAGTGTTCTTTCAGCTGAGCACATGCAACATGTACAGAGCGGTGCAGTCATCTTGCTATGTGTATTTCAAATTCTTAGACGTAACAATATCACAGGCTTCATATTCTTTCTGCAGCATGAGGAGCTTAAGAGACAAATCTTTCTAAAGCATGTTCTTTCAAGGCAGTACAGATTTTCAGACTTAAAATGCTGAATTCTTGAGAGAAAAGGAAAATGTTGTCACAATTTGATCTGAGAGAATAATAGGCTTATGGAGTGTGTGTTAAGTGCTAGTGTCAAACTGTTAAGACATAACATCTGTCTTTGTGTTCTTTGTACCTAGCTAAAAAGAAATAGGGCAATGAAGACAGCAAAAGGACTAGCATTATTTAATCAATGCCTCTACTGTTCCAGTTCTAGCTTAATCATGATTAACTCCCAAATTCCCACATTGCAATTCATCTTGGTAAAAAAAACAGCTTACTGAAAGTTATGTACAGAAATTCCCTGTTTTGTGAATCAGCAGATCACTGCAAAAATGTCTGCCTTATCTCAAAATTCAAGGTAAAAACATCAGAATCTAGTTAAATACTGTTATGAATTGTTTTGGCTATTTTTTTAATTATTGTTGTTGTTAGTGTTTTTGTTTATTTTTGTTATTTTTGTGAAGATATTGCCCCATCATTTTGTTTAATGATTTTCTGTAGAAGCCATTCATTTTGTGCATTGTTAATCACAGGCACTACCTTATTGTTGGGTGCAACAATACTCACCATGTTGATGAACAGCGTCAAAACCATTAATACCATTATAATAAAATGGCATAATGCACGGGCTGGCATCTGAACTTTGATTAAAGCAAGGGAGTGACCCCATGATTGTCTAAAACAAGAGCACTTAAAAAAATAAAACTATCATTAAGGTTTAATGGTTATTTATTCTATCAAGATCTTTAACTATAAATTTTAGTTAGCAATTTGATTTTGTTTACTTAGTCCTCCTGATCTGTGCGTTGGAACCTTTAGCCTGTTTTCTGACAACTCTGCTGATGTCCCACAAAACACACAATGATAATTCTCTGTCACAAGTACTGCCATTCTAGACTGTTCAAACCAGTCATCATTGCAGATGAACTTAACAATAAACGTCACCCTATAAGGACCTGACAGATCAGAATGTGAAAACAGAGATACAGCAGTAACCTTTGTTCTTAAGGTTTCAAATGCTTTGCAATTCTTACATTTCTGTCATTTGTTTTAACTGAGTGTTTCTTTGGGCAAAAACATAAAATGTTTAATCTGTGTCCTATAATATTAATTACACAGAAGGATGAGCAGAACCTGATAAATAAACAATAATTTGAAACATAAATCAGCCTATTTAATAAATCTTAATATAGTCTGTAATAAAGGAATAAGAACACTATAATAGAACACATATGAATAAGGCCCAGCATACATATCAAAAACACAACAGACAACTAAATTATAATGAAATATATTTGCACAAAAATCAAATATATAAATACAAAATACAAAGTGTTACCAAAACCTGATATACTACCCACTATTGAATAGCTGACATATCTGGCAACAAAACATAGCAGCCCCAATCAAGAAAACAATGTTTTATTTTTTCATTTGAATACATGTTTCACATATATTTTACTTTTTTTGGCACTTGTAAAACTACCTTGTTTACTAAGATTTATTAAATAGACTGATTTATGTTTCAAATTATTGTGTATTTGTGTGTAGCTGTACTCCTTGTAAGCAGGTTATTATTACTTCCTTGCGTCTTTTACAGTTATTTTGGTTTATCCTGTAATATTAAAGCATATCTGCTTTATTTCAAAATGAATTAATCAAAATCCATAAAATACCACATACAGTTGTCCACTAGACTCATACATTAATATAATAAATATTAATGAATGTATTTCTTAGGTTTTGTTAAAAATAATTGATGTTCTCAAATATTATCAAGGAATGTGGGTAGCTTAATCTAGTAGCCTTATCAGAGAGTCATAATCTCTAGGAGAAGAGAGTAAGGTAGCATTTTACTCACTAAATACATCAATAAAGTCTAAAAAGCAGACGGAAAACCTTAAAGGGGCTTATATAGGCCCAGCAAAGTATATGTAAACACTTCCTGATGTATTGTTACTCCTGTGAAATGATTCCCTTATTTCTCATTAGGTTCAGTCGATTCAGGTTGTATTCAGACTCTTCACTTTCTTCACATTGTATTGTGTTGTAGATTTAATTCTAAATTGAAAATCTTTGTCCATCGATCTTCACTCAATAACCCATAATGTTAAAGTGAAATCGTGTTATTGAAAAGGTTTGCAAATGTATTAAAAATCAAAACACTGAAATTTCTCATTTCTATAAGTATTCAAACCCTTTGCTACTCCAAATATGTGATCAGGTGCATCTTGTTTGCTTTAGTTAACCTTGAATCGTGTCCATAACTTGACTGGGATCCATCTGTGGCAAATTTAGTTGAATGAACATCATTTAGAAAGGCACACCTGTGTATGTAAGGCCTCACAATGTACACTAAATGTCAGGACAAGAAACAACCTATTAAGTCCTTAAAACTCTCTGCAGACCTCCGAGATCAAACTGTGGTAAACCATAGATCAAGGGTATAAAACCATTTCTAAAGTTTTAAGTGTTCCCAGGAGCACAGTGGCCTCAAAGAGTGTGAAATGGAAGAAGTTTGCAACCTCCAGGACTGTTCCTATGGTTGGCCATCTGACCAAACTCAGCAAGAATGGCTTTGGTCAGGGAGGTGACCTAGAACCCAGTGGTCACTCTAATAGAGCTTCACACATTCTTTGCTGAGATGGTAGTACCTATTGGAAAGTTGACTATCTCAGCAGCACTCCATCAATCAGGCGTTTAAGATAGAGTGGCTAACTCCCACTTGCAGTGTGCCAAACATCATTTAAAGGATTCTTACAGAATTAGGAAAAAGACAAAAGTTTAACTCTTTGGTCAGAACTCCAAGCACAATGTTTGGTAAAGACCAGGCACTCCTCATCACCTGCCTAATACCATCTCTACGGTAAAGCATAGTGGTGACAGCATCATGCTATGGGGATGCGGACAGTGAAGGAGTCTGGGTATTTTCTGAATCCATAGTATGTGCCCTTGCAATCATCCTTTCAAAAACCAATAAAATGACATCTTTTTGCACGAAGCCCAGCACCTAAATTTATTCTGTTACTCCAAAAGCAGTGAATGTAATTTTATTACCTTTATAAGAAGTAAGCAATTGGTCTTTGTCAGCTAGAAAGAAGTTACTACAATGATCAAATGCGTCATTAAATCATTTCCTGAAATCTGTGTTTAACAATCTAGATTTGAAATTCAGAAATGCTCGGCATGCATGATCTCGGACTAGCGACAAAAGTTTCTACGATGAATTAAAAACCAAGGCCAAGTAAAGATGATTGCCTTCTGTTGCATTCCTCTTTTTATCATTGGTTACCCATCTGTATTTCCATTTCTATTACAATATCCATATCACATATATTTTGTCCAATATGCCATTCCTAAATGTTGACATTGATTTGATGCCTTTTAATTCTAAACAAAAACTGCTTCAACTGCTTTGAATGTTGTATTTTGTATGTAATAGTGTACGATTTTTTTCTCCTACTCTGTGTTATATTTAATAAGGTTCTATAAAGTTAATTTCTTATATCTGTGGTTTATAAGACACTAAACTACTTCCTAAAAAACTTGCATAAGCAATTTTCACACAGTCAATAGAAAAAAGAAAGCAGTGGTGCATTGCTTTAGGAAGAACTGCTGGTAAGAAGCCAAGTTCCCTTCAAGAGCTAATTACCCAGGATCTTGGGTTTTCGACAGTTATCCGGTTTACAACAGATCAAGTTATCATGCCTTCTTTCTTATTCTTCGAAATCCGTGGTTCATTGAGTGATATGTTTTTCTTGCTTCTCTTTTACTTTTACGTGACTCTTTGTCTCTTTGATTTCTCCTACTTCCTGGACCTTCTTTCTCTATTTTATCCTTTTCTTTGCCATTCCTAGCTTTTCTAGGTGAACCATCTCAATGCTGAAAACATGATCATTTATTTTTTTCCTTTGCAGCTTTAGTTTCTCTTTTCTTATACTTTCTTCTCCCTATAGTACTGTGCCATGTTTTCATTCTTCAGTTTCTCTTTTTGAACTATTAGAAGTGTATCAGAATGGGAAATGGCAGAAAAACAAGAATAAATCAGAGTCTGAAATGTTAAATGGTAATGAATGTAACATAAGAAATGAAAAGTATTCTGTGAACACTTGTGGACCGAGCAGGAGGAAAAGTATTATAAATAAAAGAGAAAGAGAAACAAGTGAGGAGGATCATTTTCCTTGGAATTTGAAAACGCAAAGGGAGCAACATGGTGACAGACTGCTGAAAGAGACAATAGAAGCAGAGCCAAAAAGTCTAGTAATAGCTTAGGCATACACGCCAAACCCAGCAGACGAGGATGATAAATGACTTGTTATTTAAACCTATACATGTCTCGGCTGAAGCTAAAACCTCAGTCTGTCATCTGTGTTTCATGTAATTATTGGGTACAGAGTTCATTGTTATCTCACCATTTCAAACATTATGAGTTCATTACTTTTCAATGAATTATTACATTTCTTTCCTCAATGGATTTCATCTAGCAAACAGTTAACTTGGCCAGCTACAGAATTTAAGACACTGCTATGCACTAACCATGACAGCACACTACTTAGAGACTTTCCTATTTTGATAGTGTGTAAGAAATAAGATTCTTTGGGGTTGCATTCTCACAGTTACAAAGCCTTTGTATATCCATTGTCTGGTAATGCATTATTAACTATAACATCAATCCATACAAATAACCCATGTCATAAGATAAAGACTGCAAAATTTGAAATATCTGATTTTATGTAAGGCGTATATATGTTTTGATCAAGTACTTATTCTTCATCAGAATTGACACTTAATCCTATTTTTCTGGTGGCATAATAATGTCAAAATATTTATTCCACAAATTAAGAAAAAATATTTTTGGTTTACCTAGACATGCATAAAAACATTCACAAAATATTAATGATCAACAGATACTCGGTTATGGTGTAGCGGGTTCATGGATTTAATATGAGTGAACCTGAGCAAGATTATTTCATCTTTCAGCTGTAACAAGTGTAGCTACAGTATGTTTTGGGAATGTAGAACTACTGTGTCACTTTATTTTTACTTTTTATAATTTTTCTTTGTCTTGTTCTTTATTACAAATTAGTGTGGTTTTAGTAATAACCATAGTTTATTTGGCAGTATTACAATTTGTAAGAGTGAAGAGTATAAATGGCCATTTCTTGTTTTGTCTTGCATTTGGAGAACAACTTTTTTTTTTTTTTTAAGTCTTTCCAAAAATAAGCTTCTTGTTTTAAATGATAGGTTAAGCTCTGGTTATTTACATTGCTGAATAATAATGTCAGTTTTTTTGCCATAATGTGACAAACCTCCGATGTTTTCAGACTGATCTTTACAAATTAGATATGAGTCACTTTCGCATGAGGTTCTAAATAGGATATGTATCAGTTTTTTGGTCATTTTGCCTATATGCATGGGATGAACGCTGCCATTATTAGCCAGCACTGTCAGTGTGGCAAAACAACAATGGAGGAGAGCTACAGCTGTGACAGTAGTCATGGTCCCACCATTGCTGGCTGCTTTATTGCGCCCACACATCTCTTGGTGCAGCAGTTCCAGCAATAGCTGCAAAAACATTCTTGACCTAATCATGTACAGCTAACAAATTGTTTGCCGTCCTCCAGAACAAAATACGATATATATACACTAGCTACTAGTGCATCCATTTTATTGGTTTTAATACCATGAGTCGTCTCACAAATATGACATTTTTTTGATGTTGGTGACCCCAATGACCCATACACAAATGTATCAATGTGCACCTGCATGACGTTTCAAATGACAGAAGCGTTCACATTACAGGTCATTTTTACTTATGAATGTGAACCATCCAGATAGGCAAATCCAACCTGAGCAAAAAATCGGAATTGAGCAATGAAGCTTGTAATGTGAACGTAGCACTAAAGATGATGGGGATTGTAAGAGAAGGACCTATTCAAAAGTGACTTTCCCCTTATGATATAATGCATTTCTGAATAATAATATCCTTTCTGTAATATCACCGGTCCTTCATTGATCTGGTTTATTTTCATTTCATCCTCCCTTCCTTTGACTAGTATCTCCAAAATGCAGTCATTTCTATGATTAGTGGTCTGACAGATGCTTCATTAGGAAATGCTAACCTGCCTATATTGTATATACTAAAAATATGAAGACTTTTCATCCATCCATTTCTTTTGGTCAGAAATGCAGAAAGCCAGGGTCTGTCCTGACAGCATCAGACAATTATTTAGAATCACCCTGTAAAGGATGCAAGTCAACTGCTGACACACTCCAACACTCAGCTCCTTCAGTTTACTTTGTTGTCAGTTGACGGAAGGCCAGGTCTCAGAAAAAATGTGCCAGCTGGGCCAATCTGTTTACTTGTACAACAGTAAAGAACTGAATAACAGGCACATGATAGTACAAAGGTTTAACAAAACAACAACCACAACATTTATTTATATAGCACATTTTCATACAAGGGTGGCACGGTGGCACAGTGGTAGCACTGCTGCCTCGCAGTTAGGAGACCTGGGTTCGCTTCCTGGGTCCTCCCTGTGTGGAGTTTGCATGTCCTTCCTGTGTCTGCATGGGTTTTCTCCGGGTGCTCTGGTTTCCTCCCACAGTCCAAAGACATGCAGGTTAGGTTGGCCATCCGGAATTGTCACTAGTGTGTGCTTGGTGTGTGTGTATGTGTGCCCTGCGGTGGGCTGGCGCCCTGCCCGGGGTTTGTTTCCTGCCTTGCACTCTGTGTTGGCTAGGATTGGCTCCATCAGACCCCCGTGACTCTGTAGTTATATTATAGCAGGTTGAATAATGGATGGATGGATTTTCATACAAACAATGTAGCTAAAAGTGTTTTACATGATGAAGAAAAAAGATAAAATAAATGATTAAAATTAAGGAACACTAATTAACATAGAATAAAAGTAAGGTCCGGTGGCCATGGAGGACAGAAAAAAATTAAAAAAAAACTCCAGACAGCTGGAGAAAAAAATAAAATCTGCAGGGGTTCTAGGCTACGAGACCGGCCAGCCCCCTCTGGGCATTCCACCTAACATAAATTACCTCAATCAGTCCTGATTGTATTCAGGGTTCTCATGGAAGAATTTGATGATGATAGTCATGTGGACTTCTGGCCTTTAATCCATCAATGTAAGGACATCACGGTGCTTTGATTAGGTGGTGGTGGCGCAGATCGCCAGCACAAAAGAACGGAAAATGAACAGAAGAGAAAGTAGGGGTTAGTACGGATTATGGAGCCACCATGAATAATAATTATAATTAATTGAATATGCAGAGCAGCAGGATTTAACTAAGATGAAGCTATGAGAAAGCCATGTTAACTCTTTCAGGGCGGATGTCGACTTTTGCAAATGGTGACAAAACCCGCCATTACGTTTTAGTTTGACTCTCTTTGCTCAAAGGAAAGTCAGCTTTGTTGGTTTGACAGAGATTTCCCTGTGCTTGTGGGAGTAGTGAAGAGCAAACACCGACATCTGGTGAGAGATCGAAGCGAATGCACAAAGCAAACAACATCTTGTATATTATCGCTGAATTGGACTCTGACCTGTCGGACTCCAATTCTCATGCAAGTAATCTGGAGGTCGAGATCGAAAACGAAAGTGAGGCACCGGCTTCAGCTGATCGGTTCCCAGCTAATTGTGGTGCCAAAGCCATTTGTGTAGATGAAGACCGCCACTCATAATGACACGAGGTGCAAACCAGATTGCGTCACACTGTGACCGTGACTGCTGCTGCCGTCACCGTCGCGCAAATTCCTGCAAGCCGTCATGCTGAGACTATGAACTCGCGACCACAGCACCTAGCAACTGATATTTTAGGTTGATTTGTGTGTGAGACTCTTGTTTTGGGTGCTTTTCAGAAAACTGCATGTTTTGGAAAAAATATTCAGCCCTCAAAGAGTTAAAGTAATGTGTTCTCAACAGTGTTTTAAAGTGCTCCACTGTATTAGCCTGGCGAATTCCTATTGGTAAGCTATTCCAGATTTTAGGTGCATAACAGCAGAAGGCCACCTCACCACTTCTTTTAAGTTTAGCTCTTTGAATTCTAAGTAGACACTCATTTGAAGATCTAAGGTTACGATTTGGAGTGTAAGGTGTAAGACATTCCAAAATATAAGATGGAGCGAGATTAAGGCTTTGTATACCATAAGCAGTATTTTAAAGTCAATTCTAAATGACACAGGTAACCTGTGTAGTGACATCAAAACTGGGGTGATGTGCTCGGATTTGCGTTTCCGAGTTAAGATTCTAGCAGCTGCATTCTGCACTAGTTGCAATCGATTGATGTATTTTTTGGGTAGTCCTGAGAAGAGTGCATTACAGTAATCTAATTTTTAGCTAATTTTTTTAGCATCTTGCAATGTTATAAGAGGTCTAACTTTTGCTATATTTCTTAAGTGAAAAAAAGCTGTCCTAGTAATCTGATTAATATGTGATTTAAAATTGAAAACAAAACTTAGCCGTTGGTTTTAAAATGATAGGTTCTGGAGAACAGTCCAGCCACAGGGTTGGAGCTCCACAATGCAGATAACTCTTCTTTTGAATGAGACACCACCTTTCACACCTTTCAGGAATGCCTTGCTTTTATAGCTCCCAGACCCAAAGGGGTGTGGTCAGTTGCCCTCAGTGGCCGTCTTCTCCAAGCTATGGGTGATAAGAGAGATACAAGGGTTATTGCTATCCCGAGTGGAAGTGCTTACATCAGACGAGCCTGGAAGGTGACCCTCAGACGCTCATGCATTACAACATTCTCAAAATAACTTAATGTTAGCAACTTTGGAATGTAAAAGGAACACAGAGAACCAACAGAAAAAAACACAGCTGGCCCCCATCTTGTTGCTAGAGCAGACTCTGGGCACTTATGATGCTTTAGAAAGCTCCATGTCTTTCTCAGCTTTCACCAGATTTCATCATATATCCTAAAAATGTATAGGTTGGTCTATACAAATTAATGAGTCTAGGTGTGTGCTTGAGTGTACCCTGTGGTGGATTGGTGTCCAGTCCATTTGACACCAGTGATACTGGCATATACATCTGCACCCAGAAGCCCTATAATGAAAAAGCAAATACAGAGAACTGATGGATGGGTGAAGAAATGATAACTACTGTATATTTTGCACAAGTTGGTCTAGTTTGCATGTATTCATTCCCATGTTTAACTGTTATGAACACAAATGTTATATGATATACATCTATACACATACTATATATAATAAGGTTTTGTTTTCTCCTGGTTTAGAGCTGACTCTCTTATCCTGTCCACTGATATCTAGCTCATGTTTTGTTAGCTTCACTGTGCAATTTTTGGAGCTTCTGACCTATTTAAAGTACCACTTTTATTGTCCTGTGTGGACGTAGTGTTGAAGTACCACTGTGTGACAGATTAGGGCTTTCTCGCTCCCTTGAACCCTCAGACACCACGTCAGACACCAGATAAAAAGTCCAATAATTATTTATTACAAAAATAAAGTGCAGAAAGCACGTTCCTATCCACAATTCTCCTATAAATCAATCCAATCCAATCCTCCTACTCCCAGACGCTTAGCCATCCTGCCTCCCAACTCAGCTCGTCCGTCTGGGATTTCCCAGAGTCCTTTATAGTCCTTAACCCGGAAGTGTTTGTCCCTCAGTCCATGTGATTATCCATGTGACCTTCCAGGTCAGGTAAAAACTTCTCTTTTCCTTCAGCCCGGAAGTATATCATTTCTTCCGTTCCCGTGACTTGGAAATACTTTCGGGCTGTACGGAAAATATAAATCCCTGGGCCCCCCTGCAGCGACTCCTGGCGGCCCCCATGGTATCCAGCAGGGCTGTGTATTATGACTCCACTGTCCATGATTCCCTGCTGGCATTCGGTGTACCTCTATGCTGCAAGGAGCTCCATCTGGCGACCTGGGGGTATTGGCCGGGATGAATGGCCGGCCATATCTCACAACTGTTACGATCCAGTTTTATCAATACTTCATTTAGGAATCTATATTCTGAAGTCAAGTCAAGCGGTTTTATTGTCATACCATCCATACTCAATTAAAGACAACAGTTATAACTGTTATATACAACAGGTGAAGTGATACATATGAATAATCTACTTGCAGCAGTTCTGAGGGTGGGGGGAAGCACAGAGTTCATAGTCCGGACAGCCAAGGAGTAGAATTAGTTGCTGAAGTTGTAGCAACCGCAAGATACACGCACGCGATTCCTACACTTCACATCCCAGAGGGAAGTGGATGATAACAGAAGGTTAAAGTAGCATTACCATATTCGGTCCTCGGCCCCTCTTGTCTCCTATGCACGTCCTTATATAACTGGCAAAACAAAAATCTTACGCAAAGGAAAGTGGGAATGAAAATATATTCACATTTACTATTTACATTTACGTGCCCGGTGCCTGAGTGCTCATTAGTGAATCCCTTTCCCAGACGCCCTCCCCAGCGCCCGAATCCGAATCCCCGGTTCGACGTAGATAATAAACAAAAGAAAATAATAATAATAATAATAATAAAAATGTACTCCGAAAACGCCAAAAAAGAAAAATGTACTTAATCCAAATATAAGAAAAAATAAATACTACAGTTTAGTTCTTTACGTAGGGCAGGAGAAAAACACAACAGTCCTCCGGTGGAAATGGCTTCGCCGCAGACTATCACGAAGAACTGTGTATTCCGATATCTGACTCACCAGACGGGAGCACCCGGAGAACACCAACCTGGCCTTTTCTCGGGGATTCGTCACCGGATTATTTCTTCAGGGTGGCCACCCACAAATAGTAGACGTCCCTGGGTGATGAAAGATCCAGAATGATCCTTTAAGCGTGGATAGTCTCTCCTTGCCTTCCGCCTTTTCCTTCCTTCTTGATTCTTTTTTTCCTCCTGCTTTGATCCGCCATTTCCCTTAAATAGAAAAAATTTCCCGCCGAAAACATCCTTGCCCCTCTCGGTTGTTATGACAACCTCACGCCAGCAACAGGCAGCTGGAATATTTACCGGGCGGGGTCCTCCCAGACTGAAGCGTCACCAAAGGTACCTGAAGGGCTATTTACAAGCACCCTTCCAGACAACATAATAAAGTGACAGACAGACCAGGAGGCCAACCCTACTGTCAAGTTATGTAGCCATACAATGAACTTGGGGACCCCCCACCGAGTGAAAATCTCATTCTTTAAGAGGGTGCAGATCCGATGAGTCTTAGCATCGGGCAGAGCAAAAAGCTCTACCCATTTAGAAAAATAATCGACTACCACCATCAATATAGTCTTCTTGGTGCTAGAAGATGGCAGTGGTCCCATCAAGTCGACTCCCAACATTTCTCCTGGCTCCGAAGGAATCATGGATTGAAGCTCCCCTGCTGGTTTACCAGGTGGAGATTTATACTTTTGACAGATCTGACACTTTTTAATGTAGTCCCATACATCTCTGCGGACTGACAGCCACCATGCCACTTCTAGTAACCTCAGTAGGGTTTTTAATTTCCCCAGGTGTCCACCAAAAGGGCTATCATGATAATAGTGTAGAAACTCCAGTATATATTTTTCTGGGAGTACCAGTTGGAGCTTGGTGCCCCCGCTCTTAGATGGTACGGACCTATATAGCACCCCTTGCAGCTCCTTGAAATGAATGCGGCCAGGTTCAGCCTTAGCAACACTCTCCTTAAGCTCCAAACAGGTCGGACAGGTATCTTGAGCTTCTGCTATATCCTGCAAACTTAAAGGCAGGGCACACCACTGGCTTTGTGCTATAGCCATACACACCATACCTGTCATCTCTGGTATTCTTGATAATGCATCTGGAACAATGTTGCTGCATCCCTTCCGGTAAAAAACTTTAAATGTAAATGATTGAAGGCGCAATACCCACCGGGTAAGGCGTGATGATACTTTGGGTTGATTAAAAATATAGGTCAGGGCATTGTGATCCGTATATACTTCGAATTCCACCCCTTCTAAAAAATGACGCCATTTCTCTATTGCCCAAACCACAGCTAAGCACTCTTTTTCAGAAGTAGAATAGTTGATTTCAGGGCCACGCAGACTCCTCGATGCATAGGCAATCACCTTCTCCATTCCATACATATTTTGCGTGAGGACCGCCCCGAGCCCTACATTGCTGGCATCAGTGTGTACCTGGAAAGTTAACTGTTGGTCCGGTTGAGCCAGGATGGGCGGACTTTGCAACGCTGCCTTTAATTGGTCCACTGCCTCCTGGCACTCTGTGGTCCAGTTCCAGGAAATGTCCTTTTTCTTCAATTGGTTGAGTGGGGCAGCTATGTCAGCCATCCGTGGGATAAATTTATGATACCAGCCCACGAGACCAAGAAACCTTTGTAAACTTTTTAGATCAGAGGGCGGAGGGTAGTTTTGAATAGCCGAGGTTTTTTTAGGATCAACCTCAACGCCCTTTCCTGATACCACATGGCCTAAAAAATGAATCTGTGGTTGCGCGAGATGACACTTCTTCACATTCAACGTCAGTTGGGCTTGCCCCAGTCGCTGAAAGACAAGGTCCAAATCCCGGAGGTGTTGGTGAAGGTCAGGGGAGAAAACAATAATATCATCTATATAGACAAAGCATATCTTCCCAATCAACCCACGCAAGACCTGCTCCATCAAACGCTGGAAACTTGCCCCCGCATTCTTCAGGCCAAAAGGCATGACCCGAAATTGGAACAAACCTTCTGGCGTGGAAACCGCGGTCTTGTGTATGCTGCCTTCTGCCATTCGCACTTGCCAATAACCACTGCGTAGATCTAATGTACTAAAGATGGCCGCTCCGTGCATGGATTCCAAAATCTCCTGGACCTGAGGCATGGGGTATGCATCCAAAAGTGTCTTGGCATTAAGTCCCCTGTAGTCCACACAGAATCTGTATGTTCCATCTGCTTTCTTTATCAAAACTACAGGTGCCGCCCATGCTGATGATGAAGGCTCGATGATCCCTTGTTCCAACATCTTGTCGATATGTTCTTTAATAATCCCTTTCTTTAGGGGCGAGACTCGATAAGTGCGATGACGCACTGGAACCTCATTCACCGTGTGTATGTCATGGGTAACCACCCGTGTTGCCCCCAGCTTCTCTGTCCATACATTCGGCCATCGGCGAAGCAGAGGTTTAACTTCATCCAGCTGGTTTGAGACAATATCCTGATCTTGGGTCTCACAGACCTCCAACTCTGCGGCGTAAAATCCCAAGTATGCCCCACGCAGTTCTTCTCGGACCTTTGCTACAAAGGGATGCTCCCCACTGCCTGGCACCATGTATTTTCTAAGATGGAAATGAATGGTCATCTTTACTGCAGTGATAGAGTCGAGACCAAGGAGCAAAGGCAATGACAAGTGCGCATCCTCCAGGATATAGGTATCCATCTTCCAAGCCACATTATGGAGTACATATCTCAGCGAGACCTTACCCAGGGCCCGGTGCTCAGTCCCATCGGCCATGATAAACTTAATGGTCGAGGTAGCCAGGAGTTTTTCATTCTGTCTGGCTATTTTGTTCCACCAGCTTCTCTGCATCAGAGTGAAATGGCTACCTGTATCTACCACTGCATCCACACACCAGCCTCGAATATGGACTGGGATCACCAAGAGAGTAGCTATAGTGGATACTACTGAGACGCCTGCCTCAGTCTGGCCACCTTTTGATTGCTTGGTCAATTTGGAGGATTGGGTTTCCTTTTTACTGGCATGAACTCTCTCCCAGTAGCCTTTATTAGATGCCCAATCACGTTCGACTGCACTCCCAACCTTTACCAAACCATCCACGGTCGTCACAATCCCTCTCAGCCCCCCAGCCAACCGGGGGTTACAGGCATTCAATATTCGGCGGACTACTTCTTCTTCCTTCATCTCAGGTCGCCATCTCAAACATAGAGCTCTATAATCATAGGCAAAATCTCGGATGCTCTGTGTTGGCGCTTGAACCATGGACCGAAGTTTTTCTTCTAATTCAGTCTCATAATCTTCTGGGAGAAACGCCTCCAGGAAATCCTTCTTAAAAGCATCCCAGGTGTGGATGGTCTGTTTACTCGCCTGCCACCAACTTTTTGCAGGTCCCTTCAAGGAAGCATTAATCACCCCCAAAAGTTCATCTTCCCCCATTGGAGCAACAGCATCTGCCTGTTCAACGAAATTAATTATGTCCTCGGAGGTATATGACTCTCCCAACTTAGGAAACTCCATGCGAAGGGACGGTACGGCTGGCGGAGTACACGAATGCACAGTGCGGACTGCCTCCCGGGGAGTGGAATGCGCGTTCACTGATCCAAATGAACGCAGATTATTCCGAACTTCGCGCCGAAGATGTTCCTTCCATAGCTGATCGCGCCTCTCCAGACATTGCACAACATCCCGCTCCAGCCCAATTATCTGCTCCTCCACATATTCTCGCATTTTTCCCATCGAGTCATCTATATAATTTCGCAAAGCGTCTTCGCGAGATAGGGTGCTGTCAGTCATGGATGATATCCGCTCGTGAAGTGCTTCGATCCGCTCCGTAATCTCAGCAAGTATGGGCAGAGCGCCATCGTTATCCGCCTCATCAGGTCCAGGCGAATCACTCAGGTACATCGACACATTGCTACAAAGTGTCTCAGATGTGACGGTACATTCTGCCAGATAGAAATTGGACAAAGATTCTGTTTGAGAATTAGGAATGGTCCTTCAGAATGCTGTGGGCTTTGCAGATGCAATTCTTTATAAAGATGTTTTTAATGGATGGCAATGTCCCAGTGATCTTTTCTGCTATATGCACTATCCGTTATAGGACCACGTGGCATTCCTTTCAAACAGTGATATTATGTAAGCAATTTTTTGACTGTTAAATTCATATTTCAGTTGAAAACTTTTGATTTTCAATCCCCATCCACAAATATTTTTATTGGTCTTGAGATTACAGGGAAATCAAACATAGTTGATCTCCTTCTGACTATCACATAATCTTTTTTGCATACTCTGTTTTGCCCTTGCTTACTGATACTCAAGACAGCATCTCTAATGGAAGGCACACTGTAAGTATCTCCCCATAAATTATATTTGTTGCCGACACTGTTCTCCTAGATTTCATTCCTAGTTATTGAGCTGCTAGAAATTTAGTGCTACTTGTTAGCCAGCCTAAGTGCCTTCACATTTAAGATGCCTCAATGTACTGCTAGAGCTTTACATTTGGGAATATAGATGAAGGAAGCAGGAAACGAATCCGCTAGTTTGGGAATATCTGTGAAGCAGCATGATTTGCTGCTTAGCTTTACCTTAAATATGGTCTGCCTCACAGCAATAGAGCCCAGCACCTGATTACTGTCTGTGTGGATATAAAATGTTCCTTCTGTGTCTGAAGGTTTTTTTCTCCAGGTACTCTGATGTCTCTCACAATTCCTAAACATATATGTGTTAGGTTGATAAGCTACTGTAAATTTACCCGTGTGTGTGTGTGTGTGTGTGTAAGTTGGCCCAGCAGTTAACTTACATTCTGTCCACCTTGTGCCTGATGCGGCCAGAATTGACTGTGGCTCTCCACAGCAATAAATTATAATATGTTAAATCTGACAATGTTATGTCAGACCATAATATCTTATATAGTTTTTAGTATTTTTTATTTTTGTTTAAATGCTTTTGAAATAGATGAAGTATAAACACAAATAGACAATTAGGAGAAAATGGCAAGAATTCTGTGAACATGTGGTATGATGTTATGAATGGAGATTAAAACACATATAACCTTTTTCACTTATTTTACCATTGCTTTTGCTACAATTCAGCGAGCCACTCTGACTTCCTGAAATGACACACTAGTGAAACGTGGTGGATTGATGACGCATCTTAGTTTATATTGATAAAATGTATTAAAGCAGATATTTACTACTTTTATTAATACCACCTTTCTTTGCTGTTCTGTCATTCTTATTTATAACATCATTATTTTTTTGCAACAATACTAATTCTTAGAATTGTCTCTTTTTCATTTTTTTCTGCTGTTCCTTTTTTTTCTTTTTAATAGAGGAAAAGATATCATTTGGATGTTTATCAATGATTCATTTCCAGCTAAAGGCCCACAGTTTAGTCTTAGTATTTGACGTTAAAAAGTACATCTGATGTCTGATTTAATAGAAGCCCTCCTGATAATTAATAATTATTATTATATCATCAGTTTACTGTTGTGTTTCCCCCATGCTATGATTTGTGGCATTGCAGAGAGCAGAGACTGAAGTTTTCAAGCTTCTTCTTGTTTGGGTAGGCAAGATAATTTAGAGAAACAGAGACAGAGAGAGCAGGTCCTAATTACTTTATTCTATGCTCATATTGTCATTTTGAGATATTTCCTAGTTGTAAGGTATTGCTTCAGATATTCAGAGCCGACGTGACAAAATGTATAATTTAATTCAAAAAAGAAATAGTATTGATCAATCAATCAGTGCTGTAGGCTGTAACATTAAAATTCTCAAATTCGCAATAATGAACTCAAAAAGACAACATTATTGCATCTTAGATCTTTGATGTCAGATATGGCATTCTTGAATGACACTCATTTAAATTCCTAAGGATGAATTTAGTTTGAATAGAGACCAATGTAGGAAACTGCATTGATCAGTTTTTTTTTTGCCCATTCTAACCATGGTAAGGAAGAGAACAGGAGTAGGAATTTGATTCATAAACTGCTAGCAAACTCTGAATTTTAATGAGAATGGAGGTTACCAATAGAATAGTGTAGTAAATATGCAGCTACTGTTCAGCAATGAGGGATGGTTGTTAAAACGCAAACACAAACACCTATATACTGACCATTGATTCCGATTTATGTAGCTCAAGGATAAAAGAGACAGGCGCAAACTACTGTACAGTACCATCCTTTCATGCAATACTTAAAAGTACAGACTTCAGCAGTTGGTCTTCTGGCTCTTTCAGAGTCAATACTGCACAATAAAAACAGAACTTTGAACAGAACATAATCCTCAAGGAATACCCCATTTGTGGCACAGCTAGAAACCAGTGCCCTCTATAACATCTGCAGTGATATCAGACTCTGGAGGATGCAGTTTTATAGTGGTGGGGAAATTGAACAAAAGTACATCAATTCTTGTTAACGTATATGCATTCATTTAGGATGTTAAATAACTTATAGTAATGTTTTCATTTCCAATATAAGTTATCATTGTTCTGCCATAAAAATAACTCAGGGCCATTTTTTAAAGATAAAGAGTCAAGAGGTGAAACTTACTCTAAAGCCATGCAAAATTTAAAACCATATATAGGAAAGGCATTTTTAGTTGCAGTGAAAAAACTCTGCAATGAATTGTCAACTTCTGAGTGTTGACAATGTTTTGGTTTTGTTTGCTAGTGCTTTTTGTTTTTAGTACTGGTGCTCACTTCTTTTTGTGAACTGTTCTCCTGATAATTCCTTTGGCTGTTTCATTTCTGGTCCTAGCAATAATTGTTCAATGGGAAAGAAATCAATTTTTGGACCACAGAAACCAAGCAACTGATTTTTAAGTCACATTGTTCTCATTATGAACAAAGAGTAAAGGATAATAAGATTGTAGTTCAATAAATACATAAAAAGGTAGTTCAGAATGCAGTTCTAGAAATTAATACAGTAATATAAATAATACAAATTCTGACTGCTTCACTTTGGAATGTGGTACTAGACAGAAATGCCTGTTATCACCAATGCTGTTCGCTGTTGCTGTTGAACCTTTAGCTTTCAAGCCAATTAAACATCTAAACTACATTCACATTACCAGACTAAAGTGATTTAAATCCGATTTTTTGCCTTAATGTGACACAAATCTGATGTTTTTAGGCTGAGTTTTTCAAATCAGATTTAAGTCAATTTCATATGTAGTTCTAGATAGGATACACATCCATTTCATGGCCATGTGACATGAATGAGAACGGTCAGAATGTAATTCATGTGTATGAGCTCTGCCATTATTAGCCAGCACCGGTAGCACAGCAAAACAACAATGGAGGAGAGCTACAGCTGTGACAATAGACATGGACCCACACATCTCTTGGTGCAGCAGTGCCAGAAATAGCTGCAAAAACAGTGAAAGTTAGCAGTCTGGCTCTTTTTTGACTTCTCAAACTATCAGGTAAGAATAATAAATTGTTTGCCGTTATCTAGAGCAAAATGCGATACATACACGAACTACTAGTGCATCCGTTTTGTTGGTTTTAATACCATGAGTCGTCTCACATATATGACATTTTCTTGTTGTTGGTTTTGATTACTAAAATGAAGAAAGCAAATCAATATATAAAAAGTAAGTGGTATTAAAAGTACATAAATATCATTTTCAGGTAAAAGCTCTTAATGTGTTTGAAAAAGTAATTCCAAATTTTAGAGAACCTGCAAGTTAAAAATCAAACTGGGCTGTGTCCTGAGTCTCCTGCTGTACTCCCACTACATGTATGAATGCACAACTGTACATGACTCTAACATCATTGTCAAGTTTGCTGTGGTTGACCTGATACAGCATCTCCTATAACAACAATGAGGAGGCTTACCTGAATGAGGTGGAGAGTCTGTCACACTGGTGTCAGACCAACAGTCTTCTACTGAATGTCAACAAACCAGCTGATTATAGGCTTTGGGAGGAAACAGAAGAAGTACTACCAGCCTCTTAGTATTAACAGCGCTCATGTAGAAAGGGTGGACAGTTTCAGATACTTCATGGAGAATCTGACCTGGTCCAAGCATACTGACACCTTGGTGAAGAACATACAATAATGTCTGTACCACCTAAGGTACTTTAGGGATTTCAGGCTGCCCTCCCAGATACTAAACAAATTCTGTACATCTACCATCAAAAGTATCACCACCTGGTTTGGAACAGCAGGACTGCATAGCTTTACAGAGAGTGGTGCTGTAAGCTGAACACATCAGTGTGTGCACTCACTAACCTCTAGGAGAACTACACTAAGAGATGTCAAACCAGGTCAACTAAAATTATCCTTGACACCAGCCATCCCAACAACTGCTTCTTTTTTGTGCTCTGGTCAGGTAAACACTACTGCTGCTTGTTGTTCAGCTGAGGAATCGTCAAAGAATCTGAGGAGTGTGATCTTCTGGATCTCTTTCATGCTGACTCTTCATGGAAGTTTGTCTAGCTGCTCTTGGAACCTGGACTTGATGTTTCCCAGTGCATCTATGACTACTGGAGCCACTCTTGTTCTTGTGCTCCACATGCAACTGACTTGATCTCTAGGTCTTCTCTGCCTCCTTGCTCAGGATGTTGTTGTCATCTGGGATGGTTGCATTGATGAAGACACACGACTTGTTCTTGTAATGGAACACAATGTCCACACAATGGGAATAATCTTGTCCCATATGATGACACAGTCTCCAGTATTAATGACTGCATCTGGTATATGAGGTATGCTTGTACTACTTGTATGTCGTTGGAACACCCAGCTGTTCACATAATGCCCAGGGCAGGTACATGCTGACCTTGTTGTGACACTTAAGATATTCCTTCGGGGAGAGTACATGGCATCTGGAAACTATGATTGTTTCCTCAGCTTCACCACACAGACAGCAATTAATGTTGACTGATGCACCTATGATGTACTTCTGGTGTAGTGTTGAAGGCCTGATCTTGAGCAGCTGTGTTGAGGTTTTCGGTTTCCCTCTTGCGTCCTGCACTTTGAAGCCATGAGTGTGTCAGGTCCTTGTTGACAATTGACCCATCCAGGTTGTTGAAGAACTGGCTTCTCTCCATTTCCCATTGCATCCTAGCCTCCATGATCTTGGGATTGAGTACCTGCTTGGTTTTCTCGCTGTTAGTGCTAGTGGTCTAGGGTAACCCATACCTTTTTTTATCTCATGGCCTCTCTTCATCTGCACTTGTGCGGTGCTTGGTGGTGTTTGAGCAGCAGTTACAGTAGCTACCCATTGGTCTGCTCAAGGTACTCGCCCAGATCGACGATCACAACCTCCTCAGTGTCTGAAGCTCTAAAAGTCATTGGCCTCCTTGGCGTTGTGAGAAGTAGAGATGCTCTACGTCTGCTTTCGAATGTAGAAGACCGTGAGGAGTTTTCTAGTCTTTCTGTCCATGTTCTTTAGTTCCAAAGAAGACCACAAAGCTGCATAAGATGACTGCTACAGCCACACTGTTTATTGCTAAGATCTTATTCTGTGAACTAAGCTCTGTCTTGAGGACAAGTCTCACTTGACAATAGTACTCCTTGGTGATCTTGCACTTCATTACCTTGTGCTTGATGTCGTCATTCTCATCAACAACAAGGTAGGTGTACGCTCAAATGATTCAAGGTTTTTGATGGTCTCCTTGTTGTTCATTACTATATCAGGAGCTGCTTCAAGCTTGACTCTGTGAATAGTCTCTTTGATGCACTTGGCAAGGCCGAACTCCATCCACATGTAACCAGTTCCTTGTTTATTTTGGCATCACTTTGTGTGTAGAGCTTCAGGGCATCCATGTACAGCAAGTGGCTGATTCATTGGCCTTTCTCAATTTTGTACTCCACTTGTTCTTTGTTGAAAATGCCACTGAGCGGTATCATGGCAGTGCTAAAAATTCAGGGGAGACAGGTAGTCGCCTTGGAAAATACATCGCTTGATGTGTATTTCGTCCACTGGATCAAACCACTGCTGTAGAGATTCATCCTGGTTCGTCATGTTCTCCAAGAACTGGGTGATGACTGGTCTGACTCAGTAGAGCTTCAGGCTCTGCAGGATTCAGCTGTGTGGCAGACTATCAAAGGCTTTCTTGTAGTCTGTATACGCCATGCTCAGCTGCTTCTTCCTGCTCTTGGCATCTCTAATCACCATTAGTTGATGATGAGTTGGTTCTGTTCCTCTGGGAGCATACTGTTGCTAAGCAGGTGATTGTAGAGCCTGTCCACAACAACTGCTGTCAGCACTTTGTCCAGTGTTGGCAGAAACAACATTGGGTGGTAGTCCTTTGGGTCCTTGCTGCTTTTACCCTTAAAGAGTAAGACCTTAATGTCCTTGGTCTTCTAGTCAGGCATCAGACGAGGCTCATTGACCACTTCGTTCAGTACTCTTATGGGTTGGCTGTGGACAGCAGTAAGCTTCTTAAGCCAGAAGTTCTGGAGATTGTCTGGAACAATCACCTTCCAGATTCTGGTCCTGTTGATTGTGTCAGCAACTTCACTGACTGAGAACTGGCACCACTGCTGTTCGGGTGTGCTGTTGTACTTAGAGGTCTCATATCAAATCCACAGCGTGTTCTTGTTGTTTTCTTTCTCATCTGACAGGATGCCTCTCCACAATTCATTCCGTTTGTCCTTATCTGCTAGCTCGTGAACTATAGTTTGCTCCATTTCTAGCTCTTGATACAGCTCTTGATACATCAACTTCAGCAGTCCACACCAATGAAAAACTAAAGCATGCATTTCCTTCTTGCACCGTTTATTGCCACTTCTTCATTACGCTCACCATAGCTCCTAAACTATTGACCACAAATATTATCTTTTGAAGGCTGCAAAAAGATGCAAATCTTTGTGAACAAGGTTAACAGCCGTGTCTCCATAAATACTTTTTAACTGCCTGTGAATGTTTGTTACTGATTCCTTCTGCAGCAAAAGAAACAATGTGGTGGTCTGTTGTTTAAAATGCATTTGAGTGCATGATGTCACTTTAAGTGCCAACTGCTCATATGATAGGAAAAAGATTGTTGTGAGACATTGCATTAAAGTTAACTACAGATTAAATTAGAAACATTTCCCATTAACTCTGACTGAAGAATAAAACGTGTTGCATTTTTGACGATCCTTATACATTAGGCAACCTAATTCACTTTTTAATTTTCTGCCAAGTTTCAGATCTCAGCATCTTTGTAAAGACTGAAGGCTTAAAACATGTGTAATTATAGATTAAGGTCAATGGAATAATAAAACAAATAAAGAGCAGCATCAAGGTTAAAGAACATGAAAAACATAAAATAACACAAAAGCTTCACTGCAAAGGGGAAGATTTTTATGATCCCTGCGGTTGGCTGGCGCCCTGCCCGGGGTTTGTTTCCTGCCTTGCGCCCTGTGTTGGCTGGGATTGGCTCCATCAGACCCCCGTGACCCTGTAGTTAGGATATAGCGGGTTGGATAATGGATGGATGGAAGATTTTTATGATGAGCATTGCTACAACTGAAACTACTAAAAGCATAGCAGCAGCAGTCCTGTTTAATTTTAGCAACGTACATAACATGAGCCATGACCCTAATACACGACACTTTACTTAATAAACATTCTAAGGAGAAAGGTACTACTTAATAAGATTGACTATTTTGAAATGGAGGTTGTTTGCGACTATAAAACTAAGCTTAGGACAGATAGACCTGTAACAGCAGGCATGAATCCAAATTCATTGTCAGAATAAAAAGGACTTGTCAGCTTTTTTGGAGGTGCAGAGGAACAGAAAATAGTTTATTTAGTAGAGTAAAACACAAAACAGAATTCTAAACATGATTTAATAGTGTAGATCACACCAAGATGTTAGATCCATAAGTGAGCAGCAGTAATCATTGGACCAACCTGCTATTCCTAAATATATTACAATGATATTACTGAGCTATTGAATGCTGTCAAATAAGCAGAAAATGTTTACTAAAGGTATAGATGGTTTTTCAGTGACCTCCGAAATCCAAATGCAGCTACATTTTCAAATGTTAGTAGCTCCTATGATGGAGATGGCATATGTGCAAGTAATAATGCAAAGTGCTTCTGAGGTTTGACTCAAACTGTAAACTAAATAAATATGAAATCTGTCTTGTATGGTGCTGCTGTGTAATATGATGGACTGGCATGACCCTTTCTAGTGTTGAGTTCTGCCTTGCAATCATGGACTTGACTAATGCTATTTATCTACAACCCCAAGTCAGAAAAAGTTGGGACGGTATGGAAAATGCAAGAAAGAAAAGAAAAAAATCAGTGACTCTTAAATTTACTTTGACTTTTATCTCATTGCAGATAGTATGAACCCAAGATACTTTGTGTTTTGTCTTGTCAGCTTAATTTAATTTGTTAATATACATCCATTCCTGCACTTTAGTCCTGCAACACATCCCAAATCTATCTATCTATCTATCTATCTATCTATCTATCTATCTATCTATCTATCTATCTATCTA
>JANRMT010062791.1:28618130-28645604 GCA_026402145.1 Polypterus bichir lapradei
TTTAAGGAATATGTAAATACCACAGCTTACATATTTACAATAACTTTACAGTTTTTTTGTGTTATATTTTTTGATTAAGTGGTCTCTATTTTTCACAAATGACTCTGAACAAATAGAGAAAATCTAAGTTATTGAAGTTTTTTTATTGCTCTTGCATCATGTTCTCCTGTATGAATCCTGTGGTGAACAGTTGTACTGTCCAGGGCTTGTTCTTGCTTTGCACCTGATGCTATTGAGAAAGGCGTGAACCCCAGGCCTGAATTAGATTAAGTGAGTTTTTGAATTTGTTATGTTATTTTTGTACCTGTTTTGAAATTTAACCATCAAATGTTTAAAATTTTAACTGCATTTATAAATTTACCAGCCTAACATTTGCATAATACACGTGGTTCATATTTTTTGAAGCCTGTTTCACAAAGCTTAAGGCATGGCACAAAAACTGATTTACTTAAATTAAAAAAATCTAAAATGCTATGTTTAATGTTTTACCTGGGCATCTGAATAATGGACAGTATGGTATATGTCAAGTTTAACTCTTCTGTCTTGGTTAGACAATTTTAATTTCAATGTAAGAGTTTTTTATCTGTGGTTCCCTCAGGGTCACATTTGTTTTTTTGTTTATACTCTACTACTTGTCTATCAACATAATTCGTCCTTTTATTTTAATGCTCTAAATGTTAATTAAGATAGATAGATAGATAGATAGATAGATGGATAGATAGATATGATTGCATTTTATTTTTGAAATAAACTTTATTTTGCTTAATAATAGAAATGACACAAACATCAATAAAGTGTGACCAGTAGGGCTCTTCAGCACTACATTTCCCAACATGCCGTGTGGGTGTTTCCTGGTGTACCCAAATCCAGGGTTGCTGCCACCTAGCAGTTCAGGGGAGCATGGGGCTTGAATACATGGTCTCCCTCTGTTCCTTAATTACATTGGCCTCCTGGCCGGATAATTAATCATACCCTGTCCCAGTGGAAATGCCAGCCAATGCCTCTGTCCTTTACTGCAGTTAATAAATAATCATCAGTTTCACCAGAAAGAAACAGTTACTAATTAATTTACCCACTACTGCTCCCCCAGTATAATCCTCCTATTACACACATACATTTCAAACAATTATTCCATGATAAATATATAAATACATTTTTTTCCTTTTTTTCTACAAAAAAGAAACAGTCAATAATTAATAAAATTAATAAAAACTTATTCTTTGATAGATAGATAGATAGATAGATAGATAGATAGATAGATAGATAGATAGATAGATAGATAGATAGAAACACACACACTATGATCTGAACACACACCAGAATGCCTAAAAAGAAAGGAAAGTAAAAAGAAAGAAAAGTTCTGACTTGGCTGTCACAGTCACAGTGAGGCATTATACAGATGTATTGCTATTGGCATAATGGAGCCCCAGTAGCGTTTCTTGACCCACTTCTGTTGAATAATTCATTGGCTGAAAGTTCCTTGAGTTAATATGTCAGAGAGAGGATATGCAGCATTGTTAATAATGACATTCAGTGTTGTTTTAATTCTCTCCTTTACAACCACCTCCAAGAGGTCCAGAATGCGTCCCAATACTGAACCTGCCCTTTTATTAGTTGTTAAGTGGGCCTCACGTGAAGTGATGTTACTGGTCCAGAACACCACAGTGTAGAAAATTGAACTGGCAATCACAGAATTTTAAAAGATGTGAAAGATGTCACTTCCCACATTAAAAGAACACAGCCTTTTTAAGAAATAAGAGTCTGCTCTGCCTTAGTTCCTCTGTTACGAGACCAGTGCAGCCTGCCAGTCCAGCTAATGTATCACCTCTGCATCCACTCCTTGTATAGTGACCAGACCCAGAGGCTATTTGATGGGGCAAAAGTCATTAACCGTTTCCTTGGTTTTGCTGATGTTTAGTTGTAGACAATTCTCTTTGCACCAAGAAACAAAGTTCTCCACCTGACTCTAATACTCTATCTCATCTCCTTATTAACACACCCCATGAGTGCAGAATCATCTGAGAATTTCTGCAAGCGACATGACCTGGTGTTATATTTATAGTTGGAGGTATACAGAGTTAAGGAAAAAGGAGACAGGCCTGTTCCTTGTGGTACTCCAGTGTGGCTCGCGTCCACATCAGGGACACAATCATTGAGTCTCACAGACTGTTGTCTGTCCATCAGAAAGTCCATTATCCAGGACGCCATATGCTCATCCACCTTCATACCTCTGAGCTTACCCCTTACCAGGTATGGCTGGATGGTGAAAGCACTGGAGAAATTTGAAAAACAATCTTTACAGTGCTGGCAGCTTTGTCCAGGTGAGAATAAGCCCTATGGAGCAGATAAACAAATGCATCCTCATCTCTATTTTTTTCCCAATTGGAGAACTGCAATTGGTAGAGATCTACCACAAGAAAACTCGTATAGTCCAGGACCAGCTTCTGAAAGGTCTTCATAATGTGAGACATAAGTGCTACTGGTCTGTAGTCATTAGGCATAGATTGCAGGAACAATGCAGGATATTTTCCACAATAGCACAATTTCTGGAGCCTTAGGGACCACAAAGCTAGTCAGCACAGGCCTTAAGAACTCGAGGACTGACTCCATGTGGTCCCGCAGTTTTTCCTGTGTGCAGCTTCCTCAGGTGTCTACTTACTCGGTCTTCAGTTATGGACAGCATATACTGATGGTCAGAGGTGATCTCCAATAAAGTGTAGCACATGCAAAGCACTCTTTTTGAGATAATTTTTCTCCACAGTTTTTTTTTAAATAGACACTCCCATAATGTATATTATGGATTTATTTTTCCTTTTTACAATAAACATCATCCCAATGTGCTTTATAAGTACAGAACAAGAACATATTTTCTTATTTCCACACTTATACCACATACTGATTAATATTAAGTGACTTGTGTAGGACCTAAAAGTTATGTCCTTGGTTCTAAGGAGACCCTCAACTACTATACTTTTATACCATCTTTTTATATCATCAACTACTACCTTGAAGTAATAGTTGACAGGAGTTTTAATCTTACATTAAACAATGGAATGTTGCATCCATTGTCTCAGGGTCATGGTAAAAAAAAGTCTTTTTGTTTCAATCTGTTTAAGTAGAATAGCAGTTCAGGCCTTTATTTAATGTTGTTTTGATTACTGCACTGTAACTGCTGTTTAAGCAGCCATGCCCTGCATTGATTTCACCTTGAATAGGATACAATAGCAACATTTTAACTAAAACCAGAACAAAAATCCATATTACCCTGGATTTTTATTGAACAGTCAGCATGAATTCAGAAGAGGGAGATCATGTTTTACTAACATGCTGGAATTCTATGAGGTAGCAACAGAAGGGTATGGTCAAAGTGGAGCATATTATTTATCTGGACTTTCATAAAGCATTTCATAAGGTGCCACATGAGAGGTTGGGCATCAAACTAAAAGAAGTGGGAGTTCAGTGTGATGTTTGTAGATGGGTGCAAAAATTGACTCAGACGCAGGAAGCAGAGGGTGATGGTGCGAGGAACTTTATCAGAATTGGCTGAGTGGTGTTCCACAGGGGTCATTCCTAGGTGATGCTGCTATTTTTAGTGTACAGTAATCCCTCCTCGATCGCGGGGGTTGCGTTCCAGAACCCCCCGCTATAGATGAAAATCCGCGAAGTAGAAACCATATGTTTGTATGGTTATGGTAAACTCTCCCACACTGTTAACATTATTAGAGCCCTCTAGACATGAAATAACACCCTTTAGTCAAAAGTTTAAACTGTGCTCCATGACAAGACAGAGATGACAGTTCTTTCTCACAATTAAAAGAATGCAAATATATCTTTTCTTCAAATGAGTGTCTGCATCAGGAGCAGAGAATTTAAGAGAGAGAGCGAGCGCTCGCAAAGAAAAGCAAACAATCAAAAAATCAATACGTGTGCTTTTAAGTAAAGCGGCATTTTTCAGAGGAGCGTCAGTATCTTCTAAGCAAACAGCCTCTGTTGAAACAGCCCCTCTGCTCAAATCTCCTCCGTCAGGCGCAGAGAACGTCAGAGAGAGAGCACGAGATTAAAGCAAACAATCAAAAAATCAATACGTGTGCTTTTGTGCTTTTAAATATGCCGAGCACCGCAATAAAGCGGCATTTTTTAGAGGAGCGTCAGTATCTTTTAAGGAAACAGCTTCTGTGCAAACAGCACCTCTGCTCACACCCCCTCCGTCAGGCGCAGAGAATGTCAGAGAGGGTGAGAGAGAGGCAGAGACAAGCAAACAATCAAGCACCGTGCGGGAAGCATATCTTATGTTAATATGTAATACATGCTCTGATTGGGTAGCTTCTAAGCCATCTGCCAATAGCGTCCCTTGTATGAAATCAACTGGGCAAACAAACTGAGGAAGCATGTACCATAAATTAAAAGACCCATTGTCCGCAGAAATCCGCGAACCAGCGAAAAATCCGTGATATATATTTAGATATGCTTACATTTAAAATCCGCGATAGAGTGAAGCCGCGAAAGTCGAAGCGCGATATAGCGAGGGATTACTGTATATAAATAATTTGGATAGGAATATAGGTAACAAGCTGGTTAAGTTTGCAGATGATACCAAGCTAGGTGGATTGGCAGATAATTTGGAATCTGTTGGGGGACTGGAATCAGAGAGACTTAGACAGCATACAGGCTTGAGTAGATTTGTAGCAGATGAAATGCAATGTCAGTAAATGTATAAATATAGTATTACACGTGGAAAGTAAAAATGTTGGATTTGATTACACAATGGGAGGTCTGAAAATCAAAAGTACACCTTCTGAGAAAGATTTAGGAGTCATAGTGTACTCAACACTATCAAATTCCAGACAGAGACAGGGTTCAGAAGCCATTAAGAAGAGCTAACAGAATGTTTGGTTATATAGCACAATGTGTGGAGTACAAGTCTAAGGAGGTTATGCTCATCCTTTATAATGCACTAGTGAGGCCTCATCTAGAATACTGTGTGCAGTTTTGGTGTCTAGACTGCATAGCATTGCTAGAAAAAGTCCAGAGAAGAGCAACTAGGCTGATTCCAGGGCTACAGGGGATGAATTATGAAGAAAGATGAAAAGAGCTGAGCCTTTACAGTTTCTTCGGCACTGGTATGATTGTGGCTGATTTTAGGCAGGATGGAATGACTGCCTGGGCTAAGGAGAGGTTGAAGATTTTGGTGAAGATAAGGGTGAGCTGATGGGCACACGCTCTGAGCACCCTACCATGTACTCCATCTGGGCCGGCAGCCTTTTTGGGGTTCATTGCCAGGAGCACCCGTGTGACATCATGCCCCTTTACAGGGAGTGGAGTGGTGCAGGAACCCGGTGAGGATGGGAGCAGGGCTAGAGCAGGTGAGTACTTCTGTTGTGATGATTCAAAGTGACCAAAGAAGCAGTTTAGCTCCTCTGTTAGTGGTGCACTCAGATCTCCTGTTGTTGCATCACAGCCTCTATAGTTTGTGATGTTTTGTATTCCCTGTCACACCTCCCATGTATTGTGGCTGAACAGGTGGGACTCTATGCTCCTCTTATGGTCCACCTTGGCTTTTTTAATTCCACTTTTCATAGCGGCTCGGGCAACCCTGTACAGAGCTCTGTCACCTGACCTGAAGGCAATGTCATGGGCTCTGAGGTGTGTACGGAGCTGGCTGCTCATCCAGTTTGGGAAAACCCGAATGTTTTTATCCACAGTCACATTTCCGATGCAGAACCTGATATAGTCCAGTACTGTTCCTGTGAATGTTTCCAGCTCTTGGTGTTCAAGTATGTCCCAGTCTGTCTGTTCGAAGCAGTCCTGTAGTTTGGAGAGTGCATTTTCAGGCCTGGTTGTAACAGTCTTTATGGTGGCCCTGGCACTGCGTCTGAGGGGGGTGTAAGCTGGGGAGAGCAGGAAAGGAAGATGGTCAGACTGGCCGAGTTTGGGGAGGGGTATGGCTCTGTGCGCATGCTTGATGTTGGAGTAAAAATGGTCCAGAGTGTTCTCCCCTCTAGTAGAACACTTAACATGATGATAAAATTTTGGGAGTACAGTCTTCAAGTTGGCCTTGTTAAAATCTCCTGCAATTATGTGAGCACCATCAGGGTGGGCTAGCTGCTGTTCGTTAATGGTGTTCAGCAGGAGAGAGAGCGCCGTGTTTACATTGGCGTTTGGTGGAATGTACACAGCCATGACAATCACTTCTGTTAGCTCTCTCGGTAGAAAAAAAGGCCGGCATCTTACAGACATGTACTCGAGGTCTGGGGAACAGTGTTTGTCTATAACTGTCCCGTTGTTGCACCAGTTCTCTTGCACATAAATACAGAGCCCCCCTCCTCTGCTCTTACCGGATTCCTTTGTCCTGTCCCAGCAAAGCAGAGTGCGACCTGCTAGCTGCATGCTAGCATCGGGTATCCCCGGGTGAAGCCAGGTTTCAGTGATAATCAAAACACAGCAGTCACGGAAATAGCGATTTCCAGCAAGTTGTAATTCCAAGTCATCCGTTTTATGCACCAGGGAACTGGCATTGGTGAGATACAGGCTCGGTAGAGGTGGCTTGTATGGTTGTTTCTTTAGCATAACACCGGATCTGCAGCCCCACTTCTGCTTCCTTTCCCTCCTCCATCTGCGCCATCTCCTAGACCCGACAACAATTCACGAAGAGCCCGCTGGTCTTGCTATGTTGTCTGGGATGTTGTGTGTGTGTGATGAAAAACACTCGAAACAGATGTCTGGCACTGGACACCAATGTCTATAAGGTGCTGACGGGTGTAGCGGATGTACGCAGAACCGATAGTGCATAACCAAGCAAGAAAAAAAAGTACAAAACCAACAAAAAAGAGCACTGAAAAGGAAAGCCGTGAGCCGCTGTGACCATGCATGCCGCCATACCCATCAATGTAAGACAGACGGGGTTGGCCAGCAGTTTATCATAGTGTCCACGAATAGACACAGTAACAAATTAAAACTGGCCAGCTTAGAGACATTAGCCAATGTTACATGTACATATTTGGGATATGGGAGGAAAACTAAAGTATCCACAGAGAAAATCCCCACACAGGTATAGAGAGGACATGCCTTTCAAATGTACATCCTCAGTGACCAAGTTGCGATTTGAACCCAGGTACCTAAGGCTGCCATAATAACATGTAAATATTAATTATTATTAGGCATGTCTGTGATACAAGGTCTGGCAAAGTGTGATTTTTAAATAAGTAATTGAGTCCCAGAGCATACAGGCTTCGAACGGGAGCGTGTGTGCATGAGCATGTGCTATTCTGTGGTTGATTGGGGTACTTCACTGATCGCACATTTACATGCAAATGTGAGAATGCCAGTCAGGTGTCTCATTCACACCTTGTATTAAGCAGAGTAATACACCTGAACCCAGTCAGGCAGTATTAAGGGAGCCTGCATGGCAGAGAAGGGGGAAACGAAAAAAAGAGAGAATATAGAGACAGAGTTTAAAGGAAAGAACAACGGAAATGCCAGGATCAGTAGGCAGCAGTGTGCACTAAACAGGAGAAGTCAAGATTAGAGAAGGATGGATCTGGGATTTTGAATTTTTAGATTTGTTTCCTGCTGTGTGTTTTAACCTCGCTTTTATGGATATATTCATTGATTTTAACCTCCACAGGACACTTTAGATTTAAATGGATTATTTATTTATTGAAGATCATTTTTGCACTTTGCATTTTAGTAAAAGCACTTGATACTATTGCACTAATCCCTTTGCTGAATGTTTGTGTCCTCATTTGCCTGGTTTATCTCAGTTAATGACAATTGACAGGTATGGGCTTAAGAAGCTCCTGGGAGCACCAGTGAGCATGGAGCCACCCTGGGCCACCACACTGTCAAACAATGCAAAATTTTAATTGTGACTTTGCGCGTTTAACCAATGTGGTTCAGCAGTCTCTAGCAGTACTCTGTGAATGCCACTGCTGTCCAACTTCTTAGGTGCTCAAACCGCTGTAAGCTGGTATAAATCCTTGGTATGTGACAGAATTGTCCAATGTAAAGGTAATGTGTACAAATTTTGGGTTTCTTCAACTATATTTAGAGGTGTGCAGTCTAATGCAATCATTTTGCGATAAAGAACGGTTGTTAATGCTTAGTTTTATTTGTGGATGTAAGTCCAGTTGTATATTCATGGGCTGTAGTCAGCCACCGATTTTGGTGCCTGATGTTTCAAGTTTTCAACAGTAGTGTAATGCATGTTTTGCTCCTAAGAGCAAGGACATTGTACTTCTGTGATATTTACATTTGCCTGTACTAAGTTTACAGGTATTGACAGTTTTGTCCTTTGAACCATCTGGGAGTGTTCTAAATCAAAAGCAAGCATCAACAATGTCATCTTTTTCAGCCACTGCTAATGGAATTGCTTGGCTCAGGGGTTTTCAAACCTTATCTCAGGGTGCACCCAAGTGTACCTTCTGGTCTGGGCCCCCAAATAATATGAAACCATTTCTGCAGAATGGAGCATTGTCTTAGATCTTGGATATTGCTAATAGTTGTCACACTGCATGATTTTGAATAACAGTAGAGCTTTTAATTAAAGCAAATGGTTAACTTCAGCTGACTATTGAAATATACAGTATGTGAGAAAGTGTCATGTGTTGTCTGTAGGCCAGGGGTGTAGGCCTTTTTTAACCACCTCCAGGAATTGAATTATTTTGAAGTATCCCCATTTTTTTTTCAAACTTAAGTTGTTTATCTATTGAACTAGGCACAACTAAAATTGAGATTTCTTAACTGCTATTCATGCCCCTAATACTGCATAACTTTATCACGTTATTACAAAGAGTGTTTGTGTGGTTGTGTATGTCTTTTAGTTTTTCTTTGGTATATAAGAACAGTAGCATGATTTGATAAGGAATAAAAATTACAATCCCTAAAATTTCGACAGTTTAAATTTGCAAACATTTTAGCAGAAAAATAAATCAGGTTACATATAACTACAGCTTAAATAAAAGGAGAAAAACAACTCAAAGTCAATTGTGAAGGTTGAGTGTGCTTATGTTTTACGGGGTCATTATTGTTTGTGTTGGGTTTCAGTATTTTATAACTTCAAGAATGGTTCTGCTTCTAAGTTCAGCCTATTCCTGTATTTATATTTAAAGGAAAGATGAAGGTTACTAAACATTGACAACTCTGTCTGAAAGAAAATATTTCTGCTGTTGATTAATATTTATAATACTATAATTAAAAGTTATCTGTGTATTTTATTATTAATAATTGTTGAAATTTGTCATCATTGTATATTCTGCCTTAGCCTGCCAGTTTCTAAACCTGTTCTAAAAATGATGGTACGAATTAACAAGTTCACCAAAGCTTAAAAACTGGAACCCCTGATTTAAAGTACAATGCAGTCTTGAAATATGATTCTGTTTAGAACATTTCAAATCCATGCTCTTCTTCATTGGTTACTGTTAGATGAGTTTATCACTTTAGGGATTTAAACAGCAATCTCTGTTAACATGTCATGGAACTGCCAACTGTCAGAGGTGAAATAATGTGCACACACTAAAAGTTAAATAAAAGTAAACCATGTAAGTAAAAAAAAGATAAATATTTTTAAAACATTTAAAAAGACTAGTGTTTGGTGATTTAAAAGCTGCATCAGCTAAAGCATTAAAAAATCAATAAGAATCCATATATTATTTATAAAGCAAAATGATTTCAGAATTATACCTTTACAAAAATGTATATCTTTGTAACCAATATTTATTGTAGACTTTGTTACAATCAAACTCTTCACAAGGAAACAGGTATTTTACTTGTCTTCTTTCAGCACTGTCAGTAAGGTACACAGTATACATATGAATATTTAGATATTCATAGCAAAATTTGGTGTGCCCCTAGCAAACCTCAGAGCTTTTCTTCAATCCTGGACAGAAGCTTGGCCTTCACCCCTGCTGTGTTATATACTTAAGAACAAGAATGTAACTAGCATCTGTTTTGAGGCATTAATATAGCAACTTTTGATTATATATATTTGAGAGAACATTCTCTTTTAGAACTAGTTAGGGATTGCCTTAGTAAACTAAAATGAAAATACAGTTTTCAGAATTATTGGCATTTGTTTCTTGCATCTATTCTGCTCTGTGTATACAAGTTGAGTATCCATAATCTGAAACACCAAAATACAAAACGTTTTGAGTGCCAACATGACACCATATATGTTACCTGTAATTTTTTTTTTTACTGCTGAGCGTATTTGAAGAATATTACATGCAAATTGAAAAGGGCTTTATTTATTCTGAGCAGGTAGTGGGTGGATGGTGTCTGGTCCCCCATGAAACATCTAGCACCACAAATCTGCGAAACATGATGGACGACTGGTGACAGGGTTGGTGTGGTTATTCTGTGTTCTCATTTTTGGTTTGGGTGGTATAGCATCCCTAGGTTGGGGTCTCCTATGAAGCAACAAGCACCACAAAGCTCTATCACTTGTTTGACTATCAGGGATTCCCCATGAAGCACCTTAATACTGGCATAGGCAACCGGTCAACCTATTATGTGACTTAGGCGGCTGCCTAGGGCGCTGTCATCTGAGGGGCTCAATTTAGATAGGTAAAGGGGACGCTCATGGCTCCATACACTGAGTGCAGGATAGATGCTTCGTGGCAGGTTCAGTATGTTGTTTGGTGGGAGCCGAGATAGTGAAATAACACATAAATGGCATTTCAGAATGCTGCGTGGCACCCATAAAAACAAAGAAATAAAAAAAAAAAACAGATATACACACACAGTCAGATTTATAAAACTGAAATGTTTGTGAAAAGTTGCACACGTTGCACACATACATTTCAATTATTTATTTTAAAATGCAACTACAGAACCAAAATAAAGTCTGTATATCATACTCACTTTTTTGAGGTTTGATATGTTGGTCACGTCAACCCACATTCTAAGAACATTACAATAATGAATAATTATTTGCATGAGTCATCATTTAACTGGCTTGACTGCATTCCCCTTCTTCATTAAGGGTGTCCCCAAGATATCTAAATTATGAATATGCAAATAGTTCAAAATCAGAAAGGTACTCAACCTGTATTTACTTATTCCAGGTAATGTTAACAGGTTTTTTATTGCCATGGGTTATTTATGATAATCATTGTGTTTTACTGAGCGTTTAGTGTGTGTTTATATATATATATATATATATATATATATACACATATATATATATATTTTTTATTTTATTGATTTTATTGTAATCATTCCATTATATATTTAAACTAGGGGACTTTGCCCCCTGCTCACTTCGCTTCCCCACCCCCCCAGGGCATGCTACGCACTATCCACTTCATGCCCTTGCCACCTGCCTCATGAATGGAGGGGGGGGGGGGGTGATTGGGCTGAGCGCATGCTAAGGAGATGCGGATGGAACAGCTGCTGGCTTGTGTCTGCTGAGCTGCGTGTTCAGCTTGTCACGCTGCGCGTCGATCATTTAAAGTTAACTGCCTCACTGTCTTGTCTCGCGGGACATCAAAGTATTGAAAATATTTGTAAACACTCTAAGCTTCTACTCAGTGAAGACTTCTAAAAAAAATTAATTGACTTGAATATTTGAATTTAACTTCTAATCGTTCATTAATTTTATAACATTGATCAACAGATAGTAACCAACTGGATGATAAATTTGACCTACAGTACATTTTTTTTCATCTGTATTATTTAATTTGATGCAATTTTTGGTTCATTTTATTTATATTTATGATGTGTGTTACGTTGAATTACTTGGTCCAAATACAATCTTGATTGCAAGTTTCTGTTTCATGTAGTTTCATTTTATGTCTGAAGAATAGGTGAACCACCAGACATTTCAGGTTCTTTCTGGTATTATCAGCTGCTTTGTCAACATGTGCTCCTGTGCAAATAACAGGGAAGTTAAAATGCCTGGAAGAGAATACCATCTACCTACCTTCTTAATTTTGAAAACAGAAATAAACAATAAAATAAAGGTTCACATATTTTGGCTGAATCCTTATGCTTCTGGTTGTTCTCAGTTTAGAAAGACAAAACAAGATGAATTCCGTTGGTGTTTCCTATGAAAATGCAGATCTTTTCTTAATGATCCAGCAAGGTTTTAAATTATATTATATCTAATCTATCTTCAAACCAAAAACTACAGAAACTCATATGTATCAATTTCATCTAACATATGTTGGGAGAGGTAAATGATTTGGACATCAATACTGTATATTCATATTTGTTGCAGTGAGACATACCTCTTTCACATGAAGATAAATTCATTCTGTAATGATTATGTGAATTAATCTAGTTAAATTGAAATAATTTTTAGCAACAGTGAAATGAATATAGTTTTCAAGGAAGTTTGAAATAATATGTGTGATAAGGCAAGTGTCAGAAATGTACCAAAAAGAGATCAAGCATTAAAATCATAACATGACAAAAATGAAAAGTCAAGATCTTAAACAAGTCAGAATAAAAAGATGCTAGACTTTAGTTGTTTAGAAGCCCTTTTAGCCTTTTCTACACTTTAACGGGTCTTCTCTTTGGTTAGAATGTTCAGTCATATCTGTGTCGGTACTGTCAGTATTTTATAATGGCAGATATCATGTAAACAAAATAGCGGCACTCATAGGAAACAAATTACAAGATGGTGGAGATCATTAAACAGCAAGGCAACACTGCATTGTTACAAAACTAATGACACAAATTAAGGAAGATAATAATCTATAAATTACACATAAATCAGGGCAACATCTAACATGTTTCTGACACCTTCAATAAGTACAGTTCTTTTTCATATGACTTTGAAACATCTTTTATAAGTACAAATTCAAATCACAAACAAGTGCTTGCTGGCCTGTCCAGGGAGTTGCTTCTGTGTGCCCTGTGCTTCCACACCTCCTCAACTCTTAATTGCATTAATCTGATTTGAGAATGTATGTGTGGGTATGTACATATATTAGTGCATTTGTTCCACTGAGTCAACACCTTAATGTGGCAAAGTGGTTTGTGTGATCAATGATTCCCTGAACAATGCCCTCGGGAGTCATATACCCCTGGTAGGGCCATCCATGGCGGCAAGGCCAGAGTTGAGATCCTGACTAAAACTGACTCAACCACCACCCCTGCATCACCAAGGGTTGGCTTGGCATGTGGAGTCCTGAAAAGGAAGTTACTGTAAGTGGTGTGGTTGAGGATTGTGAACCCTCACTCCTAGCAATATCAACAATTCTTACGCAGGCTTTTTCTTCCATGTGTCAGAGATGGACTAATGGATGGACACAATCATTGTCGGATTTGTGGATAGTCATAACTAATTAGTGCACTGGCTGCCAACCCCAGTCCTGGGGACCATTTGTATTTGTGGATATTTTCTTCCAGCCTGTTTTCCAATCAGCTACTTATTTTTTCTCTTTAATTGACCTCACTGTTGAAATAGCTGGTCTGATTCTGTATTTAGAAAACAGCAGTAAGGTGACATTTACGTTCATAAAAAATTTAGAAATAGGCATAGTTTTGTCAAAGTTGTGGAGTGGTGGCTCTGAGGCTAGGGCTTTGCACTGGCAATTGGAAGGTTGCCAGTTCGAATCCCGTAAACACCAAAAGTGACTCTACTTCATTGGGCCCTTGAACAAGGCCCTTAACCTGCAACTGCTCCATCCTGGGCATGATGTTAATCTGCATATGTTACTGACTAGGGTACTCAGGCCTAGGGGAACCTGGGCCAGGTACAAGCCACTGTTGCTACAGGGTGTAGCCACAGCAATATGGTGAAAAGCATAAACGAAACAGGCAGCAGTCCAGAGTCTCAGACCATACTTCTCTGTTCTGCTTTATTCTCCTTTTACCAGAAATATATAAATGCTTCAGTTTCTGCATAGATCAACATGGCAATCAGTGAAACAATGGTATAAGCCAATTTCCTCCTCTAGAACAAATAGTGTAAACACATTTACTCTGGTTCAACAATGGTATTGTGGCCAGCTATCAAAAAGTACTTGATTAGAAACCAATGTCCCCAGAACTTTTTAATTTTCAATGGAAGCAGACAGTTCTGTATCACCACATTGTGTGTGGATGAGAGACTTAATCAAAGCAGTCTGACTACTTAGCAAGGCAAGTAAATATTGATGTCCTGTAGATAACTATCAACAATAACCTGTAGCAGAATTTTCCAGAAATTCTGCCTTTTCTTTAAAACACTGGTTTATAGCCCATTACACTAAGCAACACACAGAAATGTCATTTTCTTTAGAATAGTGAATTCTAGCCCATTACACATCCAGTCCTGCAAGCAGGTTCTCCAACCTGCAGGGAAAACCTGGGGGTTGGTAGCAGAATTGGCACTCCAGCCACCATAAAACACCTCACATTGGTTCCATTCCAGCTGAACTAGTGTGGTGCTGAGGTGTCACCTGTTGCATGGCTGCACTCAGGTCCTGATCTGGGATCCTGAGTTGGTTTGTCATGTGGGTGCAGCAATGTGCTGTAGTGTATAGTGTTGTCATAGTTTTAAACTCTTAACTCTCTTTTGTAATTTTCCTGGTAATTCATCGTTTTCTGTGGAGTTTTCACCCTTAGTTGAATTCTAATAATGGCAGTTAACAACAGCAGAGTACACATAAGATAATCAACAATCATCACGTTTCAGTTCAGAGGATATTGGGAACTGCAGTTATGTGGTTATACAAACGGACTGCAACGATTACCCCAAGATTTGAGATTCACAACTTTATTTTATATTCTTATATATTTCTGTGAATACAGTATACAGACAAATATTCAATGACAATCTTGAAAACTTACCTACATAAATATTCCTCTAACGTCTTTGTTCTAATGATCGTTAAATAAATGAGAGCAAAGATTACCAAGATGATAATGACTAATGATTCTGCCAACCTTTGCACAAAGAGTGTGAAGAATTCTTTTATTGTATCCACTGAGACGCCAAATAATTAAAAAAAAAGTCAACAGCCCGACCTAGACATAATATATGTACTTTTCTTTATTACATAAAGTTTCCTGCCTCATGGGTTATGAGAATTTGTATAAAGTCAATAACATTGTTGCAGTTGCTGTTTGCATTTGTCAGAAAGATGTCCAGCAAATATTGCATTCTTACTGTATTCTTTACAAATATTGGCGTTCCCAGGACAGCTTCACACCATGAGCATTCACACCATATAACTGCCTTTCACTTTGCTTTAATAAAAGATTTTCTGGTCAGCTGCTCATGCTTTAGATTGGGATTTCATTTTAAATTGTTGTAAGTCAAGCTGAAGAAACAGCAGTGAAATTAATTATACTCTGTGCTTCTGTACTTATGATACCAAAAAACAAATTAGGTTCATATTGAATGTCTGTGATGACTTATGTAAATGCAATAGAGACATTGGCCAGGCCAAGTTTCAAATAGTTGCGTAGAGCTGTAAGTCATTAGTTATAAACACTACATCACTATTCAGTGTTCTTTTTTGCTAATGAAAAATGGTTATTAAGTGTTTTATCTTGAAGAGTGTTATTAAAGGTCAGGTTAGGTTGGAAAGCATGCACTGATACGCACCCACCACACGGCAGAACAGCTTGGGATCCTGGTTGGCAACCCCACAGGCAGACATGCGGTCCAGTCCCACCTTCTAGAAATGACCATCTATCTGCCACAGCCAGGTGTTACATGGGCATCCCCTTGGCCTGGTCCAGCCACTCGGGTCCTCAACAATGAGGATCCTGCGAGCTGGAACACCCTCGGGGAATCACATCACATGGCCGCAGTGCCGTAACCAAAGCTCCCTCACAATGCAGGTAATGTGCCTTATTTGGGATTCAATGAGCAACCGATTATTTAACACAAAGTCAAACCAGCAGTACCCAAGAATTCTCCAAAGAGACACAGCAGCAAAGGAGTCCAGTCTCCGTCTCAGGTTACTGGATAGTGCCCATGTCTCGCCAACCATATAGCAAGACAGGAAGCACAAGGACTTTAAAGACTTGGACCTTTGTCCTTTTGCATAGATATCGGGAGCACCACACACCCCTTTCCAGCGACCTAATGACCCCCCATGCTGTCCCAACCTGACTACTGACTTAGAAAGAGTCACCAGAGACAATGAAGTAAGTAAACCGTATTACAGAAAAAAAAATGTTAAGTAATAAAAGTCATAAAACCTGACAAAAAGCAGTGACTAGTATCACATTATTACATAGTTCAGTATGTACTGTATATATACTATATATAATACATTTCTGCACAGGATAGCACGGGTTTCTACATAAGGAAACTGGTCTTGTGGTTTCCCACCTGAAAGAATGAGCACTAATTAGGTATAAGACAGGGGAAAGGTCCTGATAAGAGACTTACCAGAATGACAGGATCCAGATGCCAGTTTAGATAACAGGAGATCTCTTTCCATATAGTGCATGCTCCAGAATGGGACACCAATTAACAGACTTGTAAACTTTGAGTTTTTTGCTGTTGTCCCAGTATATAACACCAGGGTGTCTCAAAAGAAGGACACTGGACCTGGGGCAGAATAGAAACGGTTCATAGTGGTCTTGCCCTTTGAACTCATATCACAACAGAGCAGCTAAGACTTATTTGCTGTGTCACTGATGACATAGGTTGGCTAGAATCTGGGTCAGAATGGATGGTCACTTACTTGGCAGGAAAGCCTTTATGGAAGGACGTGGATAGACAAGTGCCCCAACCAGGTTGATTACTGGTATCTCTTTCAGCTGGGAGGCCATAATAACAATAGGACAGAGGGAGACTGCATCCTGGTGCCATGTATTCCTCCTATCCACTCAGTAGTGTCATTCATCTGGTGGAACATTTGTACACCTGTAGGGCATATTGGGAGCTGTAGTCCTGAATGGCAGCCATGTTGGGCCACCAGGGGGATCTGCAGAGGAGGGATATCCCTGCTTTGTTGGGCTTCCATCTAACCCGGAAGTGTTTCCATTGTGTAATGCTGTGGCACCGGATGTACTGCTGAGTCCAGCATAAATGAAGCTGTCTCACCTCATTCTCAGACTTGGGAGTTGGACAAGGTGTGCCTGGGAGAAATGAAAGAGAATTGTGTTGTTTTGTTTATCAAGATCTTGAAGAAGAAGCCTGTTAAGGTATTTTGTGTAAGTGAAAATCATTTTCTTTATGGTTGTGCCTGGGGTTTGGGGGCCCAATAGAGGCCACAGCTGTTTATTTTGTTATGGCTGTCTGTTGCTCCCAGTAATGATCCGTTTATCAATTTGTTTTAGTAAAATCTTAATCATGAATTGGTTTTATCACATTTAATTAATTTGTTTCCTTTCAAAGTAATACAAGTAGTTATTTTTTAGCCATTCTTGTTTCTGTTTAGTGTTGCTGGGGATTCTCACACTCATTGGCACATGTCTGGAAACCAACTCAGGCCACCATTAGGACACAATTGCACATGCTCACATCAGTGTAGTTTAGACTTACTAGTCAACCTTGAAGTGTGCTGTAACTTTTAACAATACAAGGATTCTTAAAGGAAATGTACATAAACAGAAAAAAATAATTTGCTTATGTAGCATATGCAGTAAATCTTTTACAAAGTAAATTATATCTGTCTTATTTGGGAGAAGCATCCTTCTTAAGTGTGTGGTTTTTATTTATTACAGGTGGTCTCTGGAGAATTCAGTGAAGACAGTGAAGCATACAACTTCACTTTGCATGCTGGTGATGAGCTCACATTAATGGGACAGGCAGAGATCTTGTGTGCCAAGACTGTAAAAGAGAAATCTCGGTTTAACACGATTCTACGAAAGCTGGGGAAAACCAGCACTCTGAGCAAGCAGGTAAAAGGGAAGATGCCCTGTTTAATTTGTATGAATCACAGAACCAATGAAAGCCTCAGTTTACCATTCCAGTGTAAAGGCAAATTCAGCACCCGCAGTCCCCTAGAAATCCAAATGCAAGAAGGTGAGCACACCATCCGGAGTATCATTGAAAAAGTTCGTCTGCCTGTCAATGTAATAGTTCCCAGCAGGCCGCCAAGAAATCCATATGACCTTCACATCATCCGGGAAGGCCACCGTTACAAGTTAGTGAGCATTATCTCCAAGACTGTGGTTCTATGTTGCATTCTACGGAAAGAAGAGGTGGCCCCCTTTCATTTTTTGCTGCTGACGGATATGCCCCGCTTCCTGTTGCCTGAGGGTCTCCTTCGGGGAGATCCTGTGTTTGAGACAGCCACACATGAGAGTTCGTTATTTTGCCAGGAGCGGTTCAACCCTGATGAGTATTCCAAGGCAGTGAGAGAGGTGAAAGCAGATTTTACAGACGAGTGCACAAGTCCACGACGGATCAGGGTGTGCTTACAGGGTTTAACCTCAAATTCCTTGAACTATGCACGAGATGAGCTGACACAGTCTTTTCAGCGACTATCTTTATGTGTTTACAGTGGCTCATTGATGCACGCTAATGGTGATCACACCCAGAGTTGCAGAGACTCACTGGGAGAACAGCAAATCATGCCTCATGAACTTTTAACACCAGCTGAAGGTAGTGAAAGTGAACGAGAATATGTAACTCCTGACTGGGCAGAAAATGAATTCAGGACTGTGGAACAAGCAGAAATTCCATATGAGGAATTATGGACCAGTCCAAACATGGGGAATTTAACAGATGTCAGTGGAAATGTACAAAGTATAGAATGTGGAGTTAAAGTAGAACAAAATCTTATTTCTTTCCATTCATCCACATCATCTTTGGAAGGACCTGTGGGATCACCTAATATTGCAATATTGCAAATGGAGGAAAGCAATAAAGTGCCAACGCCTCCTCCAGTACCTCCAAAATCAGAAGCTGTGAGTATTTTTGTATTTTTTGTGAAAGCTAATTTTGTGATTAGTTGGTTACTGTTTTAATTTAATATATTTATACGCTAAGCAAAACTTATTTTTAAAATGAAATTACAAGGTTAAATCAGAAAATAAAGGCAATTTGAAAATTATGCATCGGATAGAGGCTGACACAATGCAACACATTTGCAATGGCTTATGAAAAGTTTGAATACACACAGCACAGTGTTCTTCTGTTAGTGTAGGTTGAAGCTAAGGTCAAGTAAACATGGATGCTTTACTGTGGGATTGTATCATCAGTTTCACAATATGCCATTGTGAGAATTCTTTGTGCAGAGGGAGTGAAACCTGCTGAAATTCACCAAAGGATGTTGGCTAAGTATGGAAGTGTAAACAGCATGACTCAAAGAAAAGTTTATGAATGGGTAGAAATTTTTAAAGTTTTGGTCTGAGGTTGTTGATGGAGAAGTATAGAGAAGGCCAGAAGCAGCTGCATTGTGTCTTTGTGGACCTGGAGAAAGCATATGACAAGGTGCCTGGAGAGGAGTTGTGGCATTGTATGAGGACGGAATTGGCAGAGAGTATGTAAGAGTTGTACAGGATATTACGAGGGAAGTGACGGATGCATGGGATTACATCAGGGATCGGCTCTGAGCCCTTTCTTATTTGCAATGGTGATGGACACATTGACAGATGAGATTAGACAGGAGTCCCCTTGGACTATAATGTTTCCTGATGACATTGTGATCTGAAGCGAGAGTAGGGAGCAGGTTGAGGAGACCCTGGAGAGGTGGAGACATGCTCTAGAGAGGAGAGGAATGAAGGTCAGTAGGAACAAGACAGAATACATGTGTGTACATGAGAGGGAGGTCAGTGGAATGGTGAGGATGCAGGGAGTATAGTTGGTGAATGTGGATGAGTTTAAATACTTGGGATCAACAGTACAGAGTAATTGGGATTGTGGAAGAAAGGAGAAAAAGAGAGGGCAGGCAGGGTGGAATGGGTGGAGAAGAGTGTCAGGAGTAATTTGTGACAGATGGGCATCAGCAAGAGTGAAAGGGAAGGTCTACAGGACAGTAGTGAGACCAGCTTTGTTATATGGGTTGGAGACGGTGGCACTGATCAGAAAGCAGGAGACAGAGCTGGAGGTAGCAAAGTTAAAGATGCTAAGATTTTAATTGGGTGTGACGCAGATGAACAGGATTAGAAATGAGTAAATTAGTGGGTCAACTCAGGTTGGACGTTTGGGAGACAGTCAGAGAGGCGAGATTGCGTTGGTTTTGACATGTGCAGAGGAGAGATACTGGGTATATTGGGAAAAGGATGTTAAAGATAGAGCTACCCGGCAAGAAAAGAAAGGGCTAAAGAGTAAGGGCTAAGAGAAGATTTATGAATGTGGTGAGAGAGGACATGCAGGAGATGGGTGTGACAGAGCAAGATGCAGAAGACAGGAAGATATGGAACAAGATGATCCACTGTGGGAACCCCTAACAGAAGCAACTGAAAGAAGAAGAAGAAAGTTTTAAAGCAGGAAGAACAAATGTAATCAATGATGCTCGATCTGGTCGACCAAACACATCACATACACAAGCTGAAATTGACATGGCAAATGCCTTCATCAGAGAAGACCAATGATTTAGACATTTGGATATGGATTTACACATGTCATAGTGCATGATGAATTGGGGTTTGCACAAGCCTATTGATTTACCCTCATAAAAAGTACAATTTAGGCTTTTCTGTTTTGATAGAAACAAAGATGTTTGGGGCACATATGATTCAGAACAGTGTACAAAGTTGACTGAGTGGTCACCAAGAAGGCTTCAACCCTCACATATTCTTAGGATTTAGTTGTAAGGAGTATGAATTTAAAGCTTCATAAGTTATTAAAATAATTTTAAAAGGAGTCACATTTAAACTCCTGTATTCTTCCTGTAGGAAGATGAATCCAATTAATAATAGTGAATGCATGGTATAGTATTTCATCACCAAGAACAGTAAATTTGAATTACACTTCCTCAGTATTTAATAAAGTTATTTTTGAATATAGCTGAAGTGGAAACTGTATAAGCCATTGTAAAGCTAGACTACAGTGATAGTCAAAGAATATCTCAGGGGAACATTATCTGTTTTGCTAGTGGTTAGATGTAGTAGATCTGCACACAACCAAACATTATTGTCATCTATTCATATGTATTTTAGGTGATTAGGAATACATCCTAAGGAGGAGTTCACAGTATAACAATGAACTGATATATAGGATGGAAAGGCTCAGTCTGACAGTATTGTTTATACACTGAATAGTCTGAGAGGAAATAATACACTGAAAACTTTTAAGTCACTCTACCTTGCCTTATCAAAGTTACACTTTAGTAATTTCATTTTTTGTACAGACTAACTATTAAAATTTAATCCTGATCTCAGATGACATATTGAAATACATGACAAAATCCTTTCAAAAATAATAAAGAAAGCTACACTTGCATGAAGCAGCTTCCTTATTCCAAAGACCTGGAAGAAACCATGATTTTCCTCAGAAGCTATTCTGAGTGAAATAGCAGAGTTTTAAATCAACATTGTGCTAAACTGTTCAACTGAGATGTAAGATGAGCTTTCAGTGATCGGTGCTGTCACTCAAGAGGGTAAATTGGGTTCTTCAGAAATGAGGGATGCATTTAGAGTTTCACTCATTATTATTAGCGGCATATTTGATTCAATAATGAGCACATCATAGAGCTGGGTTTTACCAAGCCATACATTACAGTGGAGTGTGCGCATATTTTCACGGTTCATCTTGAAAGGCGTAAATGCTTAAGTTTCACTATTACAAACTGTCACTTTTTAAAACTAAAGGTTTCTTCTTTTGCTTCTAATATAAAGATTATTTTTGTCCATTTTAGAATGGTTTGTTATGATAGCGCACAAGTTGCTTGGTGAGAGATAACAAGTGAATGTTGCTTTATGACAGCCATTTTATTTATGAATTAGAACTAGGCTTATAAAACATGTGCACTTTTATCAAAGGAATGACCCTGTTTAATTAGTTTTTCATTTTGCTTTCAGCTTTGACTTTGACTTTGAGCCTGTTTTGCTCTTTTGATTTAATAGTAATTTTGGTCATATCAGTAAACAAATCCTGCTTTGTTCTGCCTGCCATCTCTTTATTTGAGTATGAAAAGAGCTCTCCGCCTCTCTAACTAATATCCATGTCATTTTTTATCTTTTATGGAGTACTTTTAATATCTATATGATGCACATTACACATAGAAACATTCATCAAGAAGCTTTCTTTTATGAGACCAATCTGGTCTCATGTTTACCGGCTCATCTCAAAAGGGACATTTCTCATTTTATTGAGCAATGAATGAGGTTTGATTGACAAATGTCAATGTTGTCTTATAATTGTGATAGTTGTATAACAAACAGTGATATTTTTGTTTACTGATGACAGTAAAGCCAAGTGTAGCATTGAACAGTGATAAATCTAAAATCATACACATACAACTCTGTGCAGCAGCCTCCTACACCACCTCTCTTGTGTTCCCTCACACTGACTCATCTTGGCTCATTCTCAGTCTTACATAAAGCGTTTTCTTTCTGTGTCAAAAAGCATTAGTCACTGGTGTGTAATCAATTCTATAAAATACCAGTCACTTAAAAACATATTAGTCACTCTTTAAAAACAGAAAAAATAATCACCAAAATTATCGAACAATGCTCTAATGACTCATACAAATGTGAATCAACGGTACAGCCAGTAACAGCGGCTAACATGGCACCTGACCAATTCATTGTTGCAGCCAATGTTCAGCTGGACTGGTGTGAGCAAAAATGTTCCTTCAAGAACAAACATTTTCAGTTGTGTATTATTTACAATATATACAATTATGCAATATAATCATCTATTCGCATGTATTAATGTTTATGCATTACATAGAATAGTTGATTTTTAAATATTTAGTCAGGAAAAAAATCAGTTGCATATTATTTACAATATTTATGATTAAGCAATATAATTATACATATGTACATATAAATTACAGAGAACACTTGATTTTTTATCTAACTACATACAATTTATTTATTCATTAATTAATTTGCAAAGATAACAGATATTCTGTATGTAGCTCACAAACAAAAATTGTTTAAATTGTGTGGGCAACTTAACTGCATACCTATTTTTAGCCCTTTATTTACAACCAGATTATTAAAATGATTGCTTCACAGTTGCTACAAATCACTATTATTTATTGGCATCATAGTCAATTAGCAAATGTACTTGCCTCGTCACATACTGGCTAGAAACACATTTAGTTTTTTTGAACAAATAATGCTTTCCATCTTTCCGTTCATTCATTGATTAAATCTGCATAACTGAACAGCAGCAGGTGCAACACAGAAATCAAACTCATAACAGAACAGTTTTTAAGAAAGACAAAAATAATACAAGAAATTGAGAAACAAAAGACAATGCTTAACCACGGATTAAAAGTATTTAGCCACCTTAATAAAAGTTAGCAATACAGAGTAGGGATAAGAAAATGTTTAGACTTACTGTAAGTGCAGTAAATAGAGGCGGGCTCGGTGTTAAATGGTAAGTTGCGGCTCATATCTTTATCCAGCTGCCCCCTGTCACACATGTATGTCAGACCTCCCTGCTCATTTCAGGTATGTAATACCCCATAAGGGTGAGAAAGTGCGCTGTCACAAACAGCCTCATCTTTTTCTCTTCCAATCTTGCCGCCCCTCGATTGAAAATCCTGATGTGAGTGTGGAAACGGGAGTATGCAACATTTTTGTGCATTTGCACCACTTGTACTTTAGGCCCCTGCTCTCCGGAGCCAAAGCCTTTTCTCCTAACCAAGAAGGCTGTTTACTTTATTTCCATTTTTGTGCCCTTGAGCACTGAATTTCGTTTAATATATAAAAGGGGAAACCCAGTTGGCACCCCAATACTTTTTGGACTCCACTTGAAATTATTCACCCATTCACACCCCACAGTTCACATTAATTAATCACTTTGCATGCCAGTGTGTATTTGTGTTTGCATGTTTTACAGAAAGTGGCATTTCCTGCGATGCTGTCTTGAAACCAGTTACACTTTACATAATATTGTAAATAGTAACAATATTAGGTCTCAGATTATTCTGATTATTGCAAGTTTTGTCATCTTTGAAGGTGGACTTAATGCGCCCTAAACTGATAGCTGTTGAGCTCAGAATACACCTTAAGGCTTTATTTTTTAAATCAAGTTTATCTGATCATTGAGCTTTGTATCACCTTGTTTCACAAACCAAAGTAGCTTCAAAGCAAAGCTGTCAGATTGGAACATCACTAATTGAATATAATTTGAAATTATTTGAAAAACACTTTTTGAATGTAGAAAGATGGTAATTTACTTTACCTCATAGTAATTTCGGCATTATGTTTCTTCACACACACTGTGAAGTATTGCAGAACTTTAGAAATCCCATTTTACACTTCACTGCCAGCATTATTTAACTTGTAATACACGCTTATGGACCCTACTGCCTGCTCTTGGATCTTAAATTGTGCTAAGAACACGATTTTGAATACTTTTCTAGCACTTTAAAATATCACGCCTGTCCTGCTTCATCCTTTAACCTGAGATTCCTGATTTACTACTGCTTTATGCTTGAACTGTTAAGCACACATCACAGAAATCTGATTTCAGTCTTATTAGAGACAATGGAAAAATAACCGGCATATTTCTGATTTTACTGTTAGTCATTAAAATGGCTTTAAAATCCCAATTTTAAAGAGTCTTTTCAGTTTTAGTTATGTTAATTTTAGTTAACTCAGCCAACATGCAGGTTTTCATGATGTCTGTATCTTAAATGACTGCTAAAAGTGCAGTACTGAATATATTAAATTGGAGTGTTTTTAACTACCCTATATATTCGTGTATAAGTTGGGTCTTGAAACACAAAAAAATCATTCATAAAATCAGACCCCGACTAATACGCCCATTCAAAAATACACTTCATTTTTTTTTTTTTTTTTTACATCTTCTTGCTTCCTCCAATCTCGCATCAGTTTCTCAGACACATCGATTTTTTTTTTCAGCAGCGTAGTTACCAATTTCTTTCACCACAACTTTTAATTTAAAACCAGCTTCATATTTTATTTTGATTGAACGCTCCATCATAGATAAGGGATGCTCTAACGATAAAGGTGTATGAGGGTGTGAAATACAAAAAACACAAAACATTGCAAACATCACTTTGGAATAGTTTGGCTATTATCATGTGGCCATGTAGGCACAATACATAGAAAAAAAGGCAGTGTGCTCCATGGTTACTCTCTCAGGTGGGTGTTAGTATATCATAATCTCTTGGACCAATAGTGTGAGTTTTCCACATTCGACTTATACAACCGACATTATAAAATGGCAGAAATTATACGATAAAATCAAGCTCCAACTTATCCGCGAGAGAACTTAAACGCGAGTATACAGGGGTCCTCGGGTTACGACACAGTTCCATTCCTACAACAGTGATGTAACCCGAATTTTGGTATAAGTCGAAACACACCCTAGCCTAAGTCACTTACCTATCCTAAAACATTTGCAAAATCATAATCTAGAACATAAAAACACAACTAAGCCACAGAAAAAGGAAAAGCACATAAATATACTGTACTGTACACTGTACTGTAGTAACAGAAAAATGAGTGTAAAAAAGAATCCTTACCTTTATTCCTTCTCACGTCTCAATTTTTTTTAAAGTTTTTATGGGTGTGAGCTTTGTAAACTCGAAACGTCATATGTCGAGACATTGTAACCCGAGGACCCCCTGTATAAGGTATTCAGTCACATACAATATATTTATTCATTAATTAATTCACAAAGCTGAACAGATATTCTTTAGGTTACTCACATGTAGAAGTTTAAAAAATTGTGTGGACAACTTAACTGCATAACTTTTTTTAGCCCATTATGTACAACTAGGTTATTAAAAAATATTGCCTCGCAGTTGCTATAAATCACACATATTTATTACCATCAGTTACGGTCTCCTGTACATTTTTGCTGTAACTAGAACAGGAGAATAAAGACACTAACTTTAGTTTAGTCCTGTATGTTTTTCTTTGACTGCCCATGGCAGTTAACTGGCATCCCACTCTTCACAGTATTACACCCTAGCTATCGTCCACCCACTGTTTTGTTTCTTGTTTTAAAAATGAAAGGAGTTTATTGTTGCCATTTAATGTTTGAACAATCATGAGCAATTTTATATTACAAGTACAAAGAAGCAGTCTGAACTTTGCCCGTACTTTATGTGCACAGAATCCAGGTTTTGTGAAGGGCTGTTTTTAAGAGTCACATTTGTTGGAAGAGTAAAGTTCTCAGCACATACGCCTTCAGCACCTAATGCTGTGCTGACACACCATGAGCAAAAAAGGGGAAAATATTAACAATAATAATTAAAATATTTTAAAAAAGCGCAAGCAGTACACATTTATGTAGTTCCCAGATTATTTTGCCTATGTGAGAATATAAAAATATTTATTTGTTTTTCAGTATTTAAGTCTCTTTAGCTATTTTGACTGTCCTACTTCAAAACAAATAACTGCTAAACTGTGCAAGAATAATATTTGCAATGGGAGGGCCTACTAATTGGGTCACTTTAGAAACCAATTTTCAAAGAATGTGCCAATGGGTTTTCCAGATATTGCAAGTTTTAAGAATTTATTTCCAGGTGTAGGGTCATTGTGTTGTCCCTTCGTTGAACACTTTCACTGTGGGGTGATGGTGGGAGTGAACTTCCAAATTCACCTTTTTGTGTACTACTGAAAAATGCTGTGCATTTACCTCCAATTTCCTGTCAATCACTTGATTGCCACTTGAGGTGATTTGAGCTTTATTGTTATTTATATAGAATCTTTTGTTTCACACTTCACTCAGCCACTATCATTTAATCACACAGCACAGTTTCTAAGAGGATTTTCCCAAAGGTAAATGTTTAAAGAATTAAAGGAGACAAGTTTGACTGACAATCTGACAGAAGCTCTTCTGACAGGATATACTGTAGAAATTGTGCATAATCTACACTAATAAAAGGCAAAGCCCTCACTTAATCACTGACTCACTCATCACTAATTCTCCAACTTCCTGTGTAGGTAGAAGGCTGAAATTTGGCAGGCTCATTCCTTACAGCGTACTTAAAAAAGTTAAGCAGGTTTCATTTCGAAATTCTACGCGTAACGGTCATAACGGTCGACAACGTCCGCCATGTTAAACTTTCTTATTTATGACCCCATCTTCATGAAATTTGGTAGGTGGCTTCCCTGCGCTAACCGAAACCGATGTATGTACTTATTTCGGTGGTATGACGCCACTGTTGGCCCCCATATTGAACTTTCCAACAGTCTTTGTTACTTATGGGCCCATCTTCAAGAAATTTGGTATGCGGGTTCCCAACACTAACTGAATCCTACTTACGTACATATATACGTCCATAGCCTGCAGCTCGGTCGCTGTGTGAGGTGGCGTTGGTACTCCTGAGCATAATCTAATTTTGAAGGTTGGGGCACCAATAATGTTATTGAGAAACTTACAGCCACCGAAACTTTGTAACGGCACGAGACTTTAGATCACGTGTCTGCAAAAGAACCTAATTGAGGCAACTATTTTTACTGGCAGTGGCTCAGGGGAGC
>JANRMT010062791.1:28650604-28750777 GCA_026402145.1 Polypterus bichir lapradei
TGTAGTAGCGTTCTGATGGACTTCCATTTTTGAATATTTCTTTAATGTGTATCAACTATGTTTTTTTAATTTGATTTTCTTTTTTTGTGAAGCACTCAGTCGTCTTTTTTTTTTGATCCAGAATGAAAGGAGTAAAGAACAGGAGCAGTATATCAGAGCATTGTGAAAACAAATACAGAGGGTTAATTACATTTATTGATCACTCAACTCTGTGCTTACAGTAGATCATTCTTATTAGAAGAACACATTCTGGCTTTTCTAAGGCCTAACAGCTGGGATTCTCTATGAGGTGATGTTTGTGTTCAACTAAAAATACAAATGTCTGTTTACAAATCCAAAAAATAAGCAATCAAACCAAACATTTGTGCAGGCATTCATGCAGAGCTGTAAAGATGGGAAACACTGCCAACTACGCTGTTAGCATTATTATTGATCTTTTTTTTTATTCATTTTTTATGGGCCTTCTTCCTGAAAGTCTCATGTTATCCATGGTGTACAGTATTCTTTGGAAGGAGAATGATCTGAAGAGACAGAGAGATGCTGTTTTGACAGAGTATAAGCTGTTATTCACATGCAAACCGCACAGTCAGCTGTCTAAAATTTAATTGTAATAGTTTATAAGCCCACTGAAAGAGCTATTTAGCACTTTAATCTATGGAAATGCAATTTTATGTCACATTTGGTTTGTACTAAGAATAATATTCATATTTAATTCTTTAGTTATCCTTAATTTTAGTTTTGTTAAATGTCCTATTCAAAGAGAATATGGCTACCATAATAAATGCCTTAGCATTTTTAATATAGCAAAAATTTTAGCCTGATCCAATTTGGTATATTTGCATTATTATTTAAGCTTCATGTGGAGATTTGTTTTGTTCTTCTGTTGCCAGCATTTCTTCACTGTATATATTTTACATCATCTTTTACTGTACCTACCGTATGACATTAGTAGCATTAAATAAGATTTTTTTTTTGTTTCATCACGTGTTACTTTATTTTTATAGAAACTGTTTAATTTTTGTACAAATCTGCTTTGAAAATGTATGGCTGATGTGCACAACTTGTCCTTGAGAAGTTTGCTATATACAGTACTATGTCCTGTGAAAATAGATTGAACCAATCCACCCAAAATGAAATTTTATTGATTAACCATTAGCAGATTAAAGATACATTTTAAAAATAACTGCATGTGTTGCGGTTTTTAGTACTGCTGATTGCTTCATCCTTCTGTTTTCTCCCAACTTGGGGCTCCAGCATACGCTTATCAGATTCTTGTGATTTGGGTGCAAATAAGCACAGCAGGATTGAGGGTTGGGCCTGCTTCTAAAAAGGACATCAAAAGAATACATTACAGTATATTATTTTTTTAACACACAAAAGAGAAAATAAATAATTCACTAATTTACAACAAGGTTTTATTACAATGTTTTAAAGTCTAAAGGAAACATGCACTTTACAGTTTATATGGCTAATACGTTTAGTTCCATGCAGACCTCTATCTTTGTCCTAGCATTATGTTTGAATTTTTTCCAAACATTCCAAAGTGAAGATTGCAAAAGTGTAGTCTGCTTTGCTGTATTTGCTTTCTTATTTGGGATGTTATTACTGTACTGTGTATTATATATTTAACTAGTGTGGAAAGCGTACCCCCAAACACAGACAGACCGACACTAGAATGTCCAAAACACACTTCTTTTATTAACTATTCGAGCACCACAATGTCTTCAAGCACCAACAACTCTTCTTCTTCTTCTTCTTCTTCTTTCTCTTTCTCTTTCCTTGACCTTCTGTCCTCCTCCTTCCTCCCAACTCTGGCTCGTCTACTGGAGGGAGGCCTCCCCTTTTATTATGACCCGGATGAGCCCCAGGTGCTCCCCTTGACGTCATTTCCTGGTGTGGCGGAAGTGTCAGGTGACCTTGGAATTACTTCTGGCAGCACTTCCGGGTGTGGAGGAAGTGCTGCCATCCCAGCTTCTCTAATTGTCCGAGCGCCCCCTGGCGGTGGCCACGTTCTCTCCAAATAAGTATTCCAGCTCTGTCCTTGTGGCCCCCAAATATTCCTGGGCGGCTGCCCTCTCGTGGCCGAGGAGAAGTATTGCCCAACTCGGGGACTATCCAGGCGTCCTGGCCGGGCAGTGTTCCCGGTCATCTGTGACACTAGCCATGCTGCGAGGGTTATAATCTTAATCAACACAGACCTGAGCATTAACATTTGTAGTGCACAATAAAATGTGTATGTCTCTGTTATATGCCATTTGGTATGGGTTTTAATACTAATGGCTATGACGCTCATCTTTTGGAATGACAGGAACATAGCAACTGGACAGACACACTAGTGGATTATCAAACGTAGTGTGGTCTCCTAGCTGAAAATTGTAGCTGCACTGGCATAGTACAGTCTGCCCAACATCTCAATTTGACTATTGCTCTCTGTCAGGGAACTAAAATACTGAAATCATACATTGCTTTTCAGATCATTTTTTGTCAACTCTTTCACATTTTAAGTTAGTTACATTTGTTTTAGGTTTACCAATTTTTTAAAGTTAAAGTATTTTGATGTCTTTAAAAGACACACAAAAACAACAAATTTAATAGAGAAGAGAGAAATTATTCTCACTTTTATCGCTGTCATTCATTTTATTGTCCTGTAGGATTAGATTTTTGTAGTTTTGCAAATTTGTAATGGAAGAGGCCATGTTTTGAGGACCATTTTTGTTTGTGAAAATGTTAAAAATGAAATAGTGTAAGAAAGGCACCCCACTCATTATTATCCTGCACTTTAAGTTTAAACATTACTGTAGCTGAATATAAAACCACCCAGTTTGCTTACTGTGGCTATTCTGGAGGCTGTTTATTTTAGTTTTGAAGCTGGCTAATCCGACACCAAAAATAAATCTGAAATTTAGCCCAGAATTTTGGTGTGGGGCATCACATTTTCAAATTGAATACTCTCAGTACACAGTTCTTGTTAGTGAATAGTGTAGGCAGTGCAATTGCTAAAGGCCTATTTTCTTCATCCAGCATCTTTTGAACAAACATAAATGTAGCACTTTTCTCCCCAGTTACTGACAGAGCACGATATGTCATAATGCCAAACAGTTTGTTCCAATAAAGTCCCTCTTGCTTGATTACATATGAAAGTTTGTCGTCTGTAGTCTGGAATTGCAAAAAATGTACACTTTTCTTCATTGACCGCAATGTTGTCATTTATATCTCTAACAAAAATAATCAGTTAGGCATTGCTGTTCATTTCCCACTCTCATCAAGCACCACTGAGTAAGTACAAAATTACCTCATTTTTTCCTGAAGCTTATCAAAGAGGATTGCCCTGGCTTAACTGACAAGGCTGACTACAAGAAGAACCAGATGATAGTAGTATGGAAACTTATGGGGGGGCTTAATGATTATTGATAATCAGCAAGCGTAGAAATAGTATAAAAATTATTAGTTTTAATTCTAAATGTATTATTTACAATATATTAAATGGAGTTGTTTAAATTGTTCATGGTATGATATTGTATGGTATTGAGCAAAACTCAACACCTGAAAAAAAATCCAAAAGGTTGACGTTAAAATAATATAATATAAAGAGAATGTATTTACACTGCGGTGGGCTGGCGCCCCGCCTGGGGTTTGTTTCCTGCCTTGCTCCCTGTGTTGGCTGGGATTGGCTCCAGCGGACCCCCTGTGACCCTGTAGTTAGGATATAGCGGGTTGGATAATGGATGGATGGATGTATTTACATCATAAATGAGAAATATCCAATGACTGCAAGCCTGAATGCTTCATTTCATTATTCAGTTTTAGAATTGTAAACAGATGTTGGCTTTATTTAAATACAAGCAGCCATTTATTATCTATGCTAAAGAATTCCAGCTGTTTGGCCTTAGAAGTCCTTTCAAACAAAGATTCCTAAATGTGTTCTTCACTAATAGGAATGATCTGTATATAAAGATGAGAGTAAAGATGAGCTCTCAATAAAAAAAGCAAACACCCTCTGGATTATTTTTTAAATGCAGTTCTACATTCTTCTCTTGTTCTCTTAATTTTGAATCAAAAATTAAACTTCTTTTTCTCATAAGAGATGAAAGTACAGTATAACAAAATGTAGACCAAAAAAGATATTTTAAGGAAATGAAAATATGTGAATGTAAAATAAATTAAAAGTGTACAAATAATCTTTGAAAACTAAAATGATAAGTTCTGAAATTATTGTGAAGCTTACTTTTTATGGCTGTAACAGATGGTTAAAGGATCGCTGTATGCAGTAATAATAATAATAATAATAATACATTTTATTTATATGGCATCTTTCCCATGCTCAAACATATAGTACAAAAGAATTTAAGGTTGAGTTAGTCTTAAATAAAAGGTGAGCAACCTGTTTGTAAGGATAATTAGAAGAGAAAACTGCCAGTTTAGAGGCAGCTGGTTGATGGGAATGTGATATCAACATAGACTCCTTAAATCCTTGACAGAGGTTACTTCTTACAGGTTAGTTAGCCCCTCCTGTCTTGTATTTATAATTAACTAGCTGTCCCCCATTGCTCCGCCCACATAGTAGTGAAACAGGGCAAACTTTAAAAAATAATAAACAAACAGGTAATCGCTAGCTGAACGGAGCCAAGATACATTTCAACATGTGGCAAGAGGTACACCGACTCGAACAGAGGCTGGTGCGTGAGTGCGGAGGGCCCTGCCCAGTTCCCCACTTCTGATGTCACACTTCTCCCTCCCGTCTGCCTGCAGCCTCTCTCTAGGATTATCACAAATAAATCGGTGCTGCAAGCAAACTATGATATGTAGAACGATGAGAGAAGTCGCAAAATAAACCTAATTATAGAAAAAAACCCCAATCTCAATCCGTTAAGTAGTTCTCTTGTGAAAAGAGACAGCCATACAGACAGATGTTGAATTTTGTCTATATATTGAGATGTCTTTTTGCCTACATTTAGCTTGTTAAACGTGTCCGCATTAAACTCAGTTTCCAAGTCTTCATCCAAATGTTTTTCAGAATTCACATGCTGCCTTCTCAGTACTTCAAGTTGCCCCAATGTTATCTTGTGTAAATTTCACATTTCATCAAAATCTGTGCTATTCATACAAATAATGGAGAACTACTATCCAGAATCTGAGGGACTCAATCGATGACCTCTCCCCAAGTAAAACGTTCTCCTCCTTTATGTACTCTTTGTCTGCAGCATATTAACCAGCTTGAAATCCAGATCCAGCAGGGTCAATGTGATGCCAATAGCTGATTCCATCATTGTGTTACATGCCAAACTGTGTAGATGACAAGTAAATGGAGGTTGTATTCAGGTCGTACAGTATAATAGACTGATGATGCTATATCTGGAATACTGTGTATAGTTATGGTCTTTATATTACGAGAATGGCCAGGATTGCAGGGTACGAGCTGTGGGGGAAAGATTGATGGAGCTGAATTTTTTCTCTTTATTCCATAAGAGATAAGATGTAATCAGTCAATCAATTGTTTTCTAACCCGTTTAGTCCTGAACAGGGTCGTGGGGAGTGCTGGAGCCAAACCCATCTAGCATAGGATGCAAGGTAGGAACAAACCAAGGACAGAGTTCCAGTACATCGCAGAAGAAGGAATCATGTTACAACAATTTATATTTTGAAAATGGTTTATGAGGATGATAATAGTGTCTTAGATAATATTTTTTTTTACCATGTGTTTCTTTACTGGAGGGAGTTCCTTAGTAGTTTACTTCAAAGCTGCACATTAGGAGCCTTTTAAATGTTAACCTGACACATTTAGAAATATTAGGTGAAGTGAATTTAAGAAGATATCTTAGGAAGAATGGTTTATTCTTGCAAAAATATATTAAAGTATAAATTACTCTTAAGTGTTTGTTAAAATAATTTCTAGAAAGTTCAGGTAATGTCATTGATTCTTGTGTGTAAAACATGTGCACATCTTTCCTTTGTTCCTTTATTTAGCAAAAACAAATATAATCTTTTATTCCTGATAGGAGAAATAAGGGATAGGAGAAATAAGGGATCCAGTTGAGCATTTGCAGTTAAAGAATATCAAAGATCACCACAATTAGACAAATGTTTAAAAACAAACAACCACTAATCTCAGAAACAGTTCTATACAGGGTACTGTCTACAGTATCTTCTACTATAAAAGCAACAAGAATTAGAGAATATTTGTGCTAATGTTTAATAGATGCTCTCATGTCTGATGTTTTCTTATATCTCTCCGGCTTCTTGTGAACGCCAGCACTCTACTAGGGGATACTTTATTCATGGTCAGACAGTTTTGTGCAACATGCCTTTATACGTAGACTTATACATTGATGGGCTAATATACATAAACTGAATATTTTTACTTCACACATACCAATTTAAGACAGACCAACTGTTGACCTGTTAATTCATCATGAGACATTTTTCACTGCAGGGCATTATATGTAAGTCGTGTCATTATTTGTACACATGGATAAGTTATTTGGTTTAAATAAAGACTGATTTGTTATTATTGTGGTTACTGCTGTTTCAGAATGCCTGCACCCAGCATTCACATTCAAGCTTTGTGACTTTATGCAGTTTACACATTCTCCCTGTGTCTTTGTAGGGTTTTCATCTGGCACACCTTTAAAATGTGTGTGTTGGGTTAACGGACAACTTGTTCCTGTTTGAATAAGTGTGGGTAAGTGCAAGGCTGTGTCCAGCAGCTGACTGTCACCCTGTTCTGAGTTTTTATTCACTGCAAGACTTTATTACCTCAAATAATCTGGATTTCTTCTTCATCACCGAGACATGGATTGTAAATGGTGACTCTTCATGTTGTACTGACTTGGTACCATCAGGTTATTCATTTTTAAACTCTCCTCGTCTGACTCGCCGTGGCGGGGCATTGCCACTGTTTTTAAAAGTACATTCTTGTGTCGGAGCCTTACAAAGAGTCTGTTTAGTAGCTTTGAACTGCAACTTTTCGAAGTGTGCAGCTCCCCTTCTTTGTTGTTTGCCGTGGTTTATAGACCTCCTGTAATTAATGATACCTTCATTTCTGAATTCTCTGATCTCCTGGCTGATATCACCCTCTCCCATGACAAAGTATTTGTTGTTGGTGATTTTAACATTCACGTTTGTTGTCAATCGAAACCTTTGGTTAATGACTTTTTATCACTATTGGACTCATTTGATTTTATCCAGCATATTTACACGCCAACTCACTCTCTGGTCACACCCTTGATCTCGTTCTTACTCATGATATTTCAGTTAATAATATTGATTTATGCGATGTTTCTTTCACTGATCACTTTTCTATAATGATGGATATGAATATTACTGTTGATGTCCCGACTAATACAGTGCATCCAGAAAGTATTCAGAGCGCATCACTTTTTCTACATTTTATTATGTTACAGCCTTATTTCAAAATGGATTAAATTAATATTTTTCCTCAGAATTCTACACACAACACCCCATAATGACAACGTGAAAAAAATTTACTTGAGATTTTTGCAAATTTATTAAAAATAAAAAAATTGAGAAAGCACATGTAAATAAGTATTCACAGCCTTTGCCATGAGGCTCAAAATTGAGCTCAGGTGCATCCTGTTTCCCCTGATCATCCTTGAGATGTTTCTACAGCTTAATTGGAGTCCACCTGTGGTAGATTCAGTTGATTGGACATGATTTGGAAAGGCACACACCTGTCTATATAAGGTCCCACAGTTGACAGTTCATGTCAGAGCACAAACCAAGCATGAAGTCAAAGGAATTGTCTGTAGACCTCCGAGACAGGATTGTCTTGAGGCACAAATCTGGGGAAGGTTACAGTAAAATGTCTGCTGTCTTTGAAGGTTCCAATGAGCACAGTGGCCTCCATCATCCGTAAGTGGAAGAAGTTCGAAACCACCAGGACTCTTCCTAGAGCTGGCCGGCCATCTAAACCCGATGGTCAGAGCTCCAGAGGTCCTCTGTAGAGAAAGGAGAACCTTCCAGAAGGACAACCATCTCTGCAGCAATCCACCAATCAGGCCTGCACGGTAGAGTGGCCAGATGGAAGCCACTCCTTAGTAAAAGGCACATGGCAGCCCGCCTGGAATTTGCCAAAAGGCACCTGAAGGACTCTTAGACTATGAGAAACAAATTTCTCTGGTCTGATGTGACAAAGATTGAACTCTTTGGTGTGAATGCAAGACGTCACGTTTGGAGGAAACCAGGCACCGCTCATCACCAGGCCAATACCATCCCTACAGTGAAGCATGGTGGTGGCAGCATCATGCTGTGGGGATGTTTTTCAGCAACAGGAACTGGGAGACTAGTCAGGATAAAGGGAAAGATGACTGCAGCAATGTACAGAGACATCCTAGATAAAAACCTACTCCAGAGCGCTCTTGAACTCAGACTGGGGTGACGGTTCATCTTTCAGGAGGACAACGACCCTAAGCACACAGCCAAAATATCAAAGGAGTGGCTTCAGGACAACTCTGTGAATGTCCTTGAGTGGCCCAGCCAGAGCCCAGACTTGAATCCGATTGAACATTTCTGGAGAGATCTTAAAATGGCTGTGCACCGACGCTTCCCATCCAACCTGATGGAGCTTGAGAGGTACTGCAAAGAGGAATGGGCGAAACTGGCCAAGGATAGGTGTGCCAAGCTTGTGGCATCATATTCAAAAAGACTTGAGTCTGTAATTGCTGCCAAAGGTGCATCGACAAAGTATTGAGCAAAGGCTGTGAATACTTATGTACATGTGATTTCTCAGGTTTTTTATTTTTAATAAATTTGCAAAAACCTCAAGTAAACTTTTTTCACGTTGTCATTATGGGGTGTTGTATGTAGAATTCTGAGGAAAAAAATGAATTTAATCCATTTTGGAATAAGGCTGTGACATAACAAAATGTGGAAAAAGTGATGCTCTGTGAATACTTTCCGGATGCACTGTAGCTGTCCCCCACACTGCTTGTGCTTTTGAAATTCTTCTATTATATCTGATTTTAAAGCCATTTTCTCTAGTCTTGATGTGCTTGTCCAAAATAATGGTATCGATGATTCTGTCTTAAAATTTAATTCTTCCTGTAAAATGGTTTTAGACTCAATTGCTCCGCTCAAGATACGCAGTAATAAGGGAAGGCCTGCTCCCTGGCTAAATGAAACTACACGATCACTGCGCCGTGCCTGTCGAACTGCGGAACGGCGTTGAAAAAAAGATGGACTGATTGTCTCTAAGCAGATTTTTAGGACTTCTCTTTTCAATTTCCAGGCTGCAGTTAAGAAAACTAAACAAGATTTCTTTGCCGATTTAGTATCCCGTCATTCTAAGAATCCTAAGGTCTTATTTAATTCAATTAATGCGGCCATTCACGCTCAATCTGTGATGGGATTAAATAGCACCTTTCATTCATGTGAGCAGTTTCAATCTTTGTCAACAAAATTAATATCCGCTGTGGCATAGTTCAAACTGGCTATGAACTTCCTACTGTTAATGTCTTAGAATCCTTTGATATAGTCTCACTTTCACAATTAAAAAGAACTATTGACACGCTTAAACCAGCTCCCAGCCCTCTCGATATAGTACCACCTCGCCTCTTAGTGGAAGCCTTGGATGTTTTGGGACCATCCTTACTAACCATTATAAATGATTCTATTAGTTTGGGGGTTGTGCCCTCATTTTTTATACATACTGCAGTCAGTCCCTGCCTTAAAAAGTCAGAATTAGATCCTTGAGTTTTAGCCACTTTTTGCCCAATTTCCCAACTGCCATTTCTGGTTAAAATTCTAGAAAGAATTATTTATAATCAATTGGTCGATCACCTTAACTCCAATAATTTATTTGAGATCTACCAATCTGGCTTTAGGCGTTATCATGGTGTTTAAACGGCCCTCCTGAAAGTTTTCAACGACATCTCTATTATTAATGACTCGGGTGACGCTTCAGTCCTTCTCGTCCGTGACCTGTCGGCTGCCTTTGACTTTATTGACCATGAGATATTGCTGATGCGGCTTGAACATCTTGTTGGGCTTAAAGGGGCTGCTCTTAACTGGTTCAGGTCATATTTAACTGGTAGACACTTTTCAGTTACTTTAAATTCATCTTTTTCGTCTACTGCTCCTCTTAAATATGGTGTTCCTCAGGGATCCATTTTGGGTCCTATTTTATTCTCTATATACCTTCATCCTATTGGAGCTATTTTTAGGAAATGTAACATTTCTTTTCACTGCTATGCTGATGATACCCAGGTTTATATTCCTGTCTGCAACTCTGCAATAAATCAACTGCACAACTGTCTGTCTGAACTAAGATCCTGGATGGCTAATAATTTCCTTGATCTAAATCAAAATAAAAGGGAGGTGTTTATAGTGGGTCCATCAGCTAAAGCCCAAATTGGTCTTGGATGTCTCTGCTCTTTCTCTGTCTTTTGCAAACTTCAAGTCCTCAATCTTGGTGTTATCTTTGACAGTAAACTCTCTTTTGAGAAACAAGTAAATTCTGTAGTCAAGAGTTACTTTTTCCAGTTTCGTCTATTAGGTAAGATAAAGCCTTTTTTATCTTCTAGGGATCTTGAGAAAGCTACTCATGCTTTTATTTTTTCTCGCCTCAATTACTGCAGCTCGTTGTATTCTGGGATTAACAAATCCCTGATACGCTGGTTACAGTTGGTCCAGAATGAGGTCGCTCGCTTTCTGGTTGGGGCAAGAAAGTCTGACCGTGTTTCTCCTATTTTAGCTTCTTTACACTGGCTGCCTGTCAGTTTTTGAATTGATTTTTAAATCTTATTGCTAGTTTTTAAATCTTTACAAATCTTTGCTCGCGCCTGCCTATTTATCTGAATTGTGTGCCTTACACCAGCCATCCAGAGTGCTTAGATCTTCTGGTCAGTTGTCTCTTGTTGTCCCTCGTACCAAGTGTAAAACCAATGGGGACAGGGCTTTTGCAGCTGCTACCCCTCGCCTGTGGAACTCTTTACCTCATCACATAAAGGAGTCGTCTAAAATTGAACTGTTCAAAACAAGATTAAAGACTCATTTCTATTCACTTGCATTCCGTGACCTTCAGTAATACTGATGGTTTCCTCATTATGATTATATAACATTACATCTATTTATTTTGTATTTTATTTATGCTCTTATATTTTATTTCTATTTATGTTATTTATGTTATCTGTTTGTTTTCTTTTATTCTATTATTGTAAAGCACTTTGGCCACAGCATTCCTATGTTGTATTAAATGTGCTATATAAATAAATTGACATTGCCATTGACCTTGTGCCCATCTGTGACTCCATGTCCCTGATCCCTTCTTAGATTAATAAGGATGGATGATCTTAATACAGAATTACACTGTGTAAAAGAATCAGTCTTGACACATGAAAAAAGTTTTGGGGCAGCCACCCGTATATTGTCCCTGGCTGCAATTGAGTAACAGTAAGATAAGCAGCATTGCTCAGTTGAGTTCCCAGATTGAACTGTCTGGATAGTAAAATGATGGCGGCTTTAAAAGCCAAAACCGGAAGTGACATTATCTGTGGTGGGAACTGGAAGTGACGTTGTACAAGCTGCCAGAGCCGGAAGTGACATTGTTTGTGGCCGCAGAACCAGAAGTGTCATCATTCATGGTGCGTCTGGTATGTTTTCCTCTATCTGGCCTGAAGAGATAACAGAAGTAGAATTAGTGCACCCTGCCACCCCCTGGCCTGGCGGGTAATTACCTCCGCTTGTTCCACTCATCTTCCTCCTACTCGCACATATGTGACAACTGCAACTACAGAATCACACTGCTGTACATCTTGTTGGAGAACATTTTATGATGTTAGTTTAGTTTAAAAGCCTTAACTGATATACGAAAGTGGATACAAAAAGATTCTGAACTGCTCTTTTAACTTGAGCATCTATTCAAAAAAAAAAATCATTGTTTTGTTAACTAAGTTGCATTTTCAAATATTTAATTCCGCCCCACTAGACTAGAAAAACTATAGCCAAAATGCCTTCCAGTAACATACACATCAAGCCAAACACATCTGCAGTATACATGGAAAAAGACAGGAAAGAAAAGGCTTTGGTTTACCTGGAAAAAGGGACTGCCGTGAATCTTTCACAGTCAAACTGTTATTGGTGGCCTTTTTCCACTCTAGCACCCAGCAACAATTCAAAGAAAAGTTTAGAAGCTGCCCCCCCCCCCCCTTTCCTCCTCCCCTCAACTCTTTCCCCTTCTGGTGACAAATTTAATCTGTAGCTAGAGCTGCAGATAAAGGCAACTCATTGTTCCAGGCCTTGCTCCTGCCAAAGTTGGCTTAGGCAGTCTTACAATGAACAAACTCAAGACCATATTGTAGCCGTAGGCAGCAGCACAAAGCTACTGTTTTTCTTGTGTTTTAGACAATCATTCTGCAGGTCACGTCTTGGGGAGGAGCCAAGCTGGAGAGATGTTAGAATTTCACAAACAGTGTGAAAGGCATCAACCCCCTATCCCCCTCCACCACCATCACCATCCCCAGCAACTGCCTGGATTTTGAATCATTCTGTGCACTCAGTTTAAATCTTGAGCTCTGCCATTAACCATTGGATTGCTGTATGGTGGGGGCAAAGGTCAAGAGTGTTTTATTCTTCTTGGTGTTATGTAAAATGAATGAGAAAAGTTGCATGCCAAGGAGAAGCTCTGCATAGCAACAAGAACTATCATGCTCATTCTGCTAGAAAGTAAATCTTAAGAATTAGATAAGAGTATTCTTTAGCCATTTTGTGGTCTAATCAGGTGGATGATTTTAACTGAGAACTTAAAAGCATAACACCGTTACCAGAAACATTTGAGATAGATAGATCCACTTCTGGTGACAATTTCAGTTTACAATATCTAATTAGTTATGGATAGATACATAGACTTTGTTGATCTCAAAGAAAAAGACTTTTGTTGCAATCTTCATGCAAAAACAACACAAAATGCTCTCAGTTCTGGACAATACAATTAACAAAAGAGTAACTGTGTTCATAATATATTTAAAATTAATATATTCCAGTCAGAGGATATGTTGTACAATCTGATTGCAACTATTAAGAAACACCTTTGGCAGTGCTCTCTTGAACACTACAAAAGAACTAATAAAACTTAATGCTGAAGGAGCTCCGCAGGTTGATCAAGGTATCATTACAGAGGATGAGAGGCAGCTTAGCCATCATCCTTCACTCTACTAAATCCTCCAAGCGGTTCCAAGAAAGACTCCATAACTAAGCCAAGTCTTCCAGATTAACTTGTCAGGTCTCTAAGCATATCTTGTTCAAATACTGCTTCCTCATACTCAAAGCAGAGGTTTTCACAAAAGTGTAGCGTGGCAATTTATTCCGTGTTGATTAGCACTTGCAAGTAAGAATTTCACTTTACTCTGTACACGTGACTATAATGACCCTACAAACCTACAATATACCACTTTATCAGGAAACGCATTTGCAAACTTAGACTAATACAATGCAATTACAATACAATTTATATTTGTATAGCCCAAAATCACATAAGAAGTTCCACAATGGGCTCAGCCCCCAAGTCTTGAATCTCTTAAGATGACAAGGAAAAACTTCCAAAGAAAAACGTTGTAGGGAAAAAAAAATGGAAGAAACCTTGGGAAAGTCAGTTCAAAGAGAGACCCCTTTCCAGGTAGGTTGGACGTCCAGTGGGTGTCAAAAAAAAGGAGGTAAACACAATAAACAACACAATACAATGTACAGAACACAACACAACTAAAAGATCTGCAACCTGTATTTCATTCTTAGCCTGGTCTATCATCCTGGGTTTTTTGGGTAATCCTGTTTTCGGTCACATCCCAAAGACAATGCAGTTTCACTTAAGTATTAGTCCAGTATGGTTTTAGGCTGGTTGTGTATGTGAATATACCAAGTAATGGACTGGCATCCTGTCCAGTGCTGAATCCTGTACGGAACGCTATGGGAGTAAAATCAAGTTTGATGAAATAAATGAAGCTGGAAAATATTAAGACAGAAAAAAAGGATGACTAGAAAGATATAAACTGATAACAGTTTATATCATAAAGTCATAAAGTAAATGTCTACAGAAAACCCCAACTATCTCCCTGAGTTATGTTTGTCTAAAATTTACTTCCAAGTACTTGTTTTCAGAATAGTAAAGATCACATTTAAAATTCATGGAAAAAGAAAAGGAAAAGTTATCACAGTGGTTTAATTATTATTGTTTGTTCTATTAGTGTGGTGGCACCGAAGAGCAAAATGCAGAAACAAAAACAAGAGTGCAAAAAATTTTAAATCAGTGCATAAAATTTAGAAAGAATGTTAAACATAACAAATACAGTGTATAAAATTAAATTAATGTGAAATAAAAAAATGATGCATGAAATTAACATAAAAAGTAAGTGCATGCAATTTTATTAAAAGTCATGCAGGAAGTATAAATAAGAAAATGGGTGTTTGAATTTAACATCAGTGAGTGTATGAACTAAAAAAAAGACGTTGATATTTTCTAATAACAAAGGCAAAGTAAGACAAAAAAGAGCAATTACAGTATGGCTACATTTTAAGTTGTCTTTGTAACACAAGAAACACCAGAACAAAGGATTAAAATGCATAGAAAGGAGATGTTTTAGGATAAGGAAACACCTATGCAATGCAGAACGGGCAAATCAATCCCTGCAAAACAGATAATGACACTTCAGAGACATTCTGATCCAGGCGCACAAAATCAGCGCCTGGTATAAACAGAAAATACAATTTCCGTGGGTTTGAGCTTTTGAAATGAAGGTAGGTTTCTTGACCAGTGAATGAGGAGGAGAGGTGGATCTTTCATTCAAAAGCTCATTCCCATGCCAACTGCATTTTCTGAAGTATCTATTTAACAGTATTTTAGCAAAAATGCATGTGTTTTGTACATTTTGAGCATACAGCTAGATAATGGACATAGGGATTATGCAGCACAAGTAATGTGAGATTTTGTTTCATTAACTTTTTTGATATTTTTACTGTGGTCCAGCATTAGTTACCATAGAACAGCATTCTATCGTAAACTTTTTTTCCTCCATTCTCCATGAAATCATGAGATTACATTTTTTTCTGTCATCACTGCGAAATACATGTGGTAAATAACATATAAAAAGTATATAATTTTTGAGTGGCATATTCCTTTAATGGACCCAGTATCCATCAGTAATGAAATCTCGGTTACACTGCCCAGAGCACACTTTGCCAATGCACTTCCTCAATGGTATCTTTTGGCCAATCTCTTGTCCTGGAATACAATGGTGGTCCCAGTCTTAACTCATGGAGAAATGCATACTTACTCACACCAGGTAAATATTTTGACGTCACATTCATAGAAGCATTTTAGGATTTTTCTATTTTTCTGGCATAAAGTATTATCCTGCAAAAAAACTCAATTGTACATAGATATGCAGCTGTCATGAAGTTAAAAAGATAATTCAAGCATTTTCTTAATTATATCAAGAGGCCACAACAGTATAATCCACACAATTACACTGGCACCAGCCAACATTATTGGCATCTAAAAGGATGGACCTGTTCACTTATGGAGTTTTTGCAATATCCAATCCTCCCATCAATATGAATAAACAAGTAATGGGATTTTTCAAGTTTTTCCACTCCTTCTAGCTCTCTTAGTCAACACTTTTATGAATCTACATTTTCTCTCCTTTAGTATCATTTAAATTAATTTCTGAAATATTTGCGTACTTCTCGTTATTTATTTTTTCATTAGTGTGGCTATACCATTTTGCATTTATTTTCAGTCACCTATGCATGGTCATGGGTATGTTGTTTATGGTTGTGAAACACATCAGACCATTAAGCACACAATCTATTTAATGTGGCAGTGCATGCCTGAGGTAGAATAAATTATCAAACAAAGAAAAAAATAAATAAATAAAACATAAATATAAAAAAATAACTTCTAGAGCTAGATAGGGGCAAGAAAAACAGGTATAATGATCATTTTGCAAGATTTAGACTTGGATTTTTGGGTAGTGTTTTGGTTTAGGCTTACAGTTTAAAATGATCTTTCTAATTCTGATTTTTGTTAGTAACGAACTACAATTTAGTTTCACCCCTTTGGCAACTTTAGTCTCCTAGTTTTATTTTAATTATTCCATTCCATTGCATTGGGGTATCATATTTTTGTACTTACTTTGGAGCATGTTGTGAACACTATCGTGCCATATGCATTGTTTGCATAGAATTGTAGGATTCTTTAAACATTTAAATCAGTCATAGCTCATAGCCCATTTAATTTAAAGATTTTGTGTCACTCATGCTCAGTCATGCCTCTTTACTCACAGTTAATCCCGCTTTGAGAATTGGGATTTTCATGGGCATGAAAGAGTTGGTCATGGTTAAGGCACGTGTTTTTGGTGGCACCATTAATAACTAGATCCAAATAAATGAGACTAAGAGATGCATGATTTGGTTCATAGCCATTCAAAAATAAAACTATAGCCAAACAAAAACAAAGGTGCTAGAAAGGAAACAACCAAAAATACATAAGAGAATAAAAGACATTGAAATGAAAGATAAGTAGGATATGGTCAAGAGCATGTCTAATTACACTAGCCTATAGACAAAATGGTTTACTTCACAGCCAAATAATTGGAGTTACCATGCTACAAATTGTGACGAAGGCTCCACAAGACATATACTTTTATATACTGGAAAAATACTGGAAAAGTATGTAAAATAGCCTAGGGAGGATATCATAATAGGCCAGTTTCACTAGTTATATCGGTAACAATATCCTTCATGCTTTTAAAGGTCATTCTTAATTTCTTTTCTCAGGAAGAATATGGTCTCAATCTTCTCTGCTGTATTTTCCTAGCCTTTCTTTGTATAACCATTGGTCTGTCCCTCCCTGGTACTATACTCTTGTTTTATTATGTACTCACTGCCACCATCCCTCTTAAGTGAGCATTTTTAAGTACTAAAATGCTCTCCAACGTATCTGTGCTGTCTTGCATAGCACTGTAGATAGAGTAACAAAGGTTTTCAAAACCTCTAATATATGATTGTCATAGGATCAGATGCTGACTTCAGTTTTGTGCCCTGTCATCTCAACTTTACTGTGAGGATAGTCCTCTCAAAACTTGTCTGCATCATCTGGCGGATACCGCATTTTGAAATACTCAAATATTTATTTTGGCAGGACTCCCATTCCATATTTTCCAAGGCTTTTGGAGCCTTTATGCTCCTTTGTAACCTTGAAATTCAGTTGTAGTTAATCATCCATCCAAAAAAGAAGTCCATTTTGTTTTATCTTCTTCTGGGAATTTGATTTATTTCAGGATTACTCTGCAAACAGGAAATTATCTTGGTTGATAAAATGTGCATTATTAATACAAATGATTTATGCATTTTTAGCATTTCAAATGGGTGATGCATTTTTAGAATATGATCTAGAAACACTACTGTGAATGGAAAACGTTTAAAATGAAAACAGCATTCTCAAATGTACCCATGTTAGTGTTAACTAAGCCTAAGTTGAATGTTAAATAGCACTGATAATATAATTATTTATTGTAATATCATTTTCAAACAATGCAACTAAGTGGTGCAGTGCAAAAAACTAATATCATAAAGTTCATCCAGAAAACACCATATCAGACTCTATAAACTTACTCTATAAACTAAAAAAACAGAGAATACTATATTATCATCCACCTTTGGTATAAGGCTGCATGGGTATTAATCCTCGATATTTAACTCTTTAAAAAAGCCTGTACGCTCAGTGTTTGGTGCACTGGTGAGCATGATGAGGCAGCAGCTTGTAACGACAGAGTCTTGACCTCGAGCGTGTGACCTTCTGTAGAAAAATAAAATGGAATGCATAGACTTTTCAGCTCATGGAAAATTCAATAAGAAGGGCATATGTTGAAGTGGGATGGATTATGAGAAGGCAAACAGTAATGTGGTCCTCTTCCCTTTGTGATTATATAGGGTAGACAGCCACAGAGAGCACAAATATGTTTCATTTTTTGTGAGCTGTCCTTATACTTTCTTGTGTGAATTTGTACATAGTTTTTAAGAGAGCTTCTCTGAAGTAGAAAAGTGAGGCTTCCTTTAAAATGTTCATTTTCTTTTTTCTAATGTCTTTCATTGTGTGGTTTTATTTTCTGTTACATGTTCATAAAAGATGTTACTCAAGAAAGGTAGAAATGACTAGGCAAGATAATAGGGATGGCTTTACCCCCAAAATGTGGAAACATGCAGAGGAGTTGCTTGTGATTCTTTGACAGACTTTTTTAGCAGCTTGCACTTACTTAAATTATACCCTTCACTGGCTTTAGAACAAAGAGTCGAAAGCTCCTGTGCAATTTATCAGTGTCACAAGTTGAAGAGCTCCCAGCATGAAGCTGTCCAGTAGTCTCCCACAGATGACATTTTGAAACATAACTACAGAGCAACATTTAAAGAGCCCTGAAGTACTACATATGGTAAGCATAAGGAAAAATAGTAAATAATGCCTTGAAATAATGTTGAAACTTTAACACTACATAAATTCTTCATATTATAGCTAACAGATTTTATTTGTGTGTAGCACAATTCACTAAATAAAGGTTTCCTGGTCAGCATGAGGCTGACCGAACAATAGTCACTTCCATCTATCCCTCTTCCTCCAGCATAAGTAGTTCATATATCCCCCCTTCACATCCTGCACCTTTGTCTTTCTTATGTTGAAAATGTATCATATAAATCATCTCTTGCTTTAACTCACTGACCTTAAGCTCAGTGGCTGTTTATGGTATGGTCTTTCTTATGTACCTAAATGAAGGTCATTTATCTGCGGTAAGGATTTTCCCTAAGAGGTTTGATTCTGGAGCAAGGCATTACCTCTTCACATCTTCATTTGTTACTGTAGCCCTGACCTAAATACATAATTAAAGGATGAACACACAGGAAAACAAAGCACTACTGCCTACCACTCCAGCTATCTAGTAAATCTTTTTTTCTCTTGCCCTTCATTTGGATGTATGTAAAAGAAAGCATAAGGCAGTGTGTATAAGCATTCTTCTCCATTTAACAAATGTTTATTTTTGTCCAGTTTAAACAGTTATCTAGTGACTAAATACAAAAATAATATTTACATTGTAAATATTATAAAGCAAATACTTTAATGCCATAACAACATTTGTAATTGGATGCAATTTTAGAATACAGGAAATCTCTAACAGGCCACAAATAAACAAATAACTGAAAACGTTAAGATATATTCATCAGACTATTATTCAAATATAAATTCATTCATTACACGCTTATGAAATCTGAAATTAATTTACCAAATGATTTACCAAATGGGAGGAGGGTATATAGAGATTGTGGTACAGCAATTCAGAACACGCCTTAATGGCTTTACGTTTCAATCTGCGAAAATATACAGAGGTTCTCAGTCACAGACTATTTCTTCATGTAAATGCTCTGTTTTTGCATTTCCCAAAATTACAATTTTCACCTTCTGTATCTGTATGTATTTATATACAGTACATAACCGAGTCCTCATTCTTTTTCCTCTGTACCAGTGAGCCTCAGCACAGTAGTGAGTTGACAGCCAGTGACTTAAAATTAACTGAATATTGCTCCATCTAGGTACTAGTGTTCTGACCAGAAGTCAGTTAGTGAAAGTTTTAAGGACCAGAAAATGGAGAAGCCTAAAATACCAATCAAAAGTCAAGAATTTATTACACATAGGATCAATAAAACCACACTAGGAGGCTTTACAAGTGAAATCCACAATCTTGGTCAAAGTGTTGTCTGTGATGTTGACCATTATATATGCATGCTATGATTATATTATCACATAGAACTTCCGTTAGCATGCAACCCAGCAACAGGTCATCATGTCATAGCAAAAGCTGAACAAAAGGCCACTTTGGGATTTATGTAACATAATACATCCATCCATCCATTATCCAACCCACTATATCCTAACTACAGGGTCACAGGGGTCTGCTGGAGCCAATCCCAGCCAACACAGGGCGCAAGGCAGGAAACAAACCCCAGTTTGTTTTATGAGGTCAGCGTAACAGCAGCCTTTTGCAAAACTTTCATGAATGTATACTGCAAGATTGTTGTCGATCTGCTTCACACTTGTGTGATGTCATGACCCAATAAGCTAATTACACCGTGCATGTAGGGGAAAAAAATCTGTATTTTCATTTGAGGAGTACATTAGTTGACCATAATCAGAATATTATGAGTAAAGCCTCAGGATGTATAATACTGATATCTGTTCACTCCTGGTGCAGCGCCACATAGCTAAATTGCATGTATAATTAGCCTTGTGCTGCAATTACCAGTCAGAATAGTACTGAAAAAAAGCCCTCCTCATCCCCTATTAAGGTTTGGGTTTATTTTTATTTTTTATACATTTTTAACATGGGTTTCTGAAATCAAGCAGCCATTCTAGAGGTTTTCGAGGCTCATGATTATGATTATGACATTTAATTTTAGAAATTCAAACCTCAATTTTTTGGACTGTTACGTCCACCATTTTGTATTTCATTTAATTGCCGCTATGTTTTGTTGCCATTGTCAGGACTATTTCACACACTGCTAGAAGCATGTCTTCAGAGGTCTCAACCTTCAGGTATAAAACATCATCTACTAAAATACCTCTTTAACCGAGTTGTGGATACATAACCCTTTTTCACATACTCTTTCTAAAATTGTTTGGTATGATTTTCCTACTTCTGAGCTTTTTCATCTGAACTAATGACCACAATTTTTCTCTCCCATTTTGGCTTTGACACTCATGACTTTGGTCTCCTGTTTTTGACCCTTTTCTGGTAATCATCTGTTCTCCCAATTGTTTCTTAAATCTAGTCAGTTCACTAACATAACAGCCACCCTGCTTGTTAGAAAACAAAGGAGATTCAGGAACATAATATTGACAAAGACGTATTACTATTAGAAAGATTTTCTTCTTATAAAATTAAAAAGTGAATATCATCTGCACAGATACACAGGAAACAAAAAAATACATTCCAGCTACGTCTTCAAACAATAAAACAAGCCAGTCCCATGCTGCTACTCTGCCAAAGTTCACCCCAAGATTAGAACTACTTTTTATACTTTTTACTTATTTTTTTTACTTATTGCTAGTTCGTTTTCATTTGTTGCATTTTGTTTGTGGTCACCATTCTATCTGCATCTTTTGTTGAATGAGGCATGGTGGTGCATTGGTTAGCAGTGTTGTCTCAAAGTGCAGATCATGTTTTTGGCCACAATAATCAGTCCAGCATAGTTGGCAGGCACTTCTGTAACCTTCAAGGACACTTAAAAGACTATTGCACTACTATAATCCAGTCGAAACTAGTTCAGTTCCTCCTTCTTCTTTTACTTCAATACATATCGCTGAGTTCATCAAAGTTTCTTTACATTTTCATGAGTTTGCCAAAGTAATAATGAGGCAAGAGTTCAAAACCAAAAGAATCAAAAGTAAAGCACTTAAGAAACTAGGGATTCCAAAAATTAGTCGACACAACATGAGCAGGAGGTAATGGCTCAGCATAAGGCTGTGGCCTCTTAGGCCTTAAACAGGCCAAGTATGGTCCAGTTAGCATTTGGGGATTGGTTTTAACATTCAAAACACTGAATGATTTCTTTAAAATCATTTAAAGAAACATAAAATGACAAAGCATAATGAATAATGAGCAAGAAATTACTAATGAAAATACGACATATTCAAACACCTAAAAAACACCAAAGCATTCAAATAGTTTATTTTCTACAGGAATGTTATTGACTAGACTTTCTGTTTTCCTCTCCTGCATTATCAACTGGCCATATTTCATTTGGAATGCACTTTGTTTTGTTATAATCAGTTTATTCTAATCAAGATGAAATTCCCCAGTTTTACTGTATGCTTTACATAGCCTGTTCTTCATTTATGTTAATATTGTAAGGTTTAGCAATTTACTGTTATCATTTTGTAGTTGTAAATCTGTGCAAGCTCCCTAGACCTGTAAGAGTGCCATACAATAACAAACTTATCTGAATAGAATACGATATAGTATTGTGTTTTAGATTATTTGTCTGTACTGAATCATTGCCTCATGAAAGGATTATGGATTAATAATAAGTAACAGATTCTGCCCCTGACTACTTCACCCACCAATTCCCCTATGAGTTTTGACACACCATGGTTTTAAAATGTGCTTGTGGATAAGTGCACTTTGTGCTTTGTAGATATTAAACTTACTTACAGAATAGTTATGGACAAATACAAATGCAAATACTAGGCTTGGGTGAAGGGTGTAGGCACAATTAAAGATTTCAGAAGAGGCCCGAGCAGATTTCCAGCCTTATATTTGAATTACTTTCATTTGGCCAGAGACTCTGACTTACCAAAGTTAAAGCAGAAACTGTGCATCAGTGTACATTCTTCATGTAACTGTTAACATGTTAGAGCAAACTTGTTTAGCCTGCCCCAATTGTAGCTACAATTTTCTGGCAATTTTAGGCAATATTTCATTTGACCAATATCCTTTATTTTGAAACTAAAATGCAAAAATACAGTAATACTAATGCTAATTTTTTTGGAACCATCACTTACATTTAAGAGCATTAAATTTTCACTTATTTTATTCTCCGGGTTTTAACTGCCATTCCCAGTCAAAAGCAGCCACGTCATAGTAAATGCATATGATTGGTTGCATGCAGCTCGGGACACTATGCCTATTTCCTCATCCCCCTTTTAATTCTCTACACTGATCAACACCCTTTACACTTATAACATAGGTAATAGAATTTTGCACACTTTTATTAATGAGCCTACAGCTTTACTATGATCTTAATTAACATATTTTTAAAACATTTGATAAGATCTGATCATCAAGCAGCTGTTGCCTATAGGAACAGCCAAGAACTACATTTACGAACATATTGCCAATGAGCAGAGTCACACTAAATTATTCACGGTGCTTTAAATGCGTCTTTAATGTTTCTCCAGAGGAGCGGAAATGTAATTTCAGCTTTGCTGTGAGTGAACTACAACTCCTGAACTGTTTTTAGCTACTTATTTTTCATTCAGCAACTGCTAGAAAGACCCATTCATTTAAATGTATAAATATTTAAAAATTCTTCCAAGTCCTACAGGCAGAATATGTTCTTAAAAGCATTCAGAGTCCAAGGCAGTGAGTGGATCAATTCCCATAAGTCAGCATCCCCAATTTTTATATTAGAGTTAATTTGCATATACCATGGCTATTATCATTTTTAAAATATATAAAATCAATTTTTCTTCACCAGTTGCATTTTTTATGTTAGCATTTATAACATGTCTACTATATTACGTATTCCTGAGAGCTCTAGGCTTTGATTAATAGCTAGACCACATGGTGTTCTCTTAAGTATTTCAATTTTCCTATCATACTTTGAAGGATACTGTGGGTTAGTTATTTAGGTGACTGAAAATTAGCACTTTATGAGTGACCATGGGGGTCCATGTTTGTGTTTGCGCAGTTCAATAATCTGATGGGTTCAGGCTGCATTTCTGCCTTACATCTGACACTTCATGAATAAACTGTAATTCCCCTTGGCCCTGTAATGGTACAAGTACTTTCGCAAAATGGGTAAATACAATACAGGATACCCTGTGCCACAGAGCTAATTTTTACATTCTGCTGGGGTTATGTTGTTGAGGTTTCAATCCATCCATTTAGTGAACTCAATTAGTGCAGGTCAGAGCCTCTCTCAGCAGCAGCAAAAGCAAGGCATGCCCCAAAGCTAGAGAGTATGCCAGCTTTTTAGTTCATGCAAAATATATTTTAGTTTATAAAAAATAATAATAACGATATTATTATGTTGGGTCAATTTAGAGTTACCAGGTAAACTAATAAGCTTACCTTGATGATACAGAAACCAGGATATCTGGTGAAATAAAATGTAAACGGTGCAAAGTTGGCAGAGGCAGCAATGACAGACACTATGACACTGTAGTACCCAAGGAATCTGAAAGGTGTAAACAAAACTCAGACATGTATACAGTAGAATCCCCGTATCCACAGACTCATTTTTCACACTTTTAAATATTCATAGTTTAATGTGGCCCAAAAATATTAAATGGAAAATGCCACTAATAAATGATCGCCACATTCTGTGAGCAGCTTGCAATGAAAACCCAGAGTGTGCCAGCAGTACGCGAGGACATCTAACATCATTTTTGCCACACTGATGTGTCAAGTGTAGTAAAAGCCAGCCTTTAGCCTCTTCTCACTGTCCACATTTTTTACCTGTTTATCACAGTGTTTGTGTAAAAGTAACCTTCATTTTGCTTAATAACAACCACAAAGATCCAAAGTAATACAATTACAATTTACAATTTATTTTTTTGTATAGCCCAAAATCACACAAGAAGTGCCGCAATGGACTTTAACAGGCCGGGCCTCTTGACAGCCCCCCAGCCTTGACTCTCTAAGAAGACAAGAAAAAACTCCCAAAAAAAAACCCTTGTAGGGAAAAAATGGAAGAAACCTTGGGAAAGGCAGTTCAAAGAGAGACCCCTTTCCAGGTAGGCTGGGTGTGCAGTGGGTGTCAAAAAGAAGGGGGCCAATACAATACAGTACAATACGCAGAACAGAACAAATCCTCAATACAGTATAAAAATAAAGATTTTAGAAGTACAGAGTAGAATTAAAACAGTAGATGATATCACATAATATGATTTGGATTTGTTTAGAGTTCTGGAGACCTCATCCATCAAGCTGCCTCCCCCATTTGGCCATTCCACAGCTGAAATAGTGCTAATCCGATGAAAGGACCCCACTTTCCCACGATTCCTGCGATCCTCCATCAGGGATGACTTTACCTTAGGCAGGCAAAACAACTTGGCAGGTGGGCCGTGGCACCTAGTGCCACATTTGAGTACCGAGGAGAGAAACAGAATAGGTGAGGGTCAGTATCCAATTATAACTATCATGTTACTTATGTTTTAATGCTAATGACTAACAACAGAGATGCAGTCTGTACAGTTAATCAGCAGCTCTAGTCAGGATATGCTAAACTGAAGTAGTGAGTCTTCAGCCGGGATATAAAAGCTGAGACCGAAGAGGCACCTCTTATAGTAGCAGGCAGACCATTGGTTCATGGTTTAGGGGCCCTGTAACTAAAAGCTCGACCTCCCACTGTTATTTTATTAATTCTTAGAATCATAAGCAGACCAGCATCTTGAGATCTTAATGTGCGCTCTGGTTTGTAAGTCATGATAAGTTCAGACAAGTAAGTCGGACCTTGGCCATTTAATGCTTTATATGTTAAAAGGAGGATTTTGAAATCTGCCCTAAACTTAGCCGAGAGCCAGTGTATGGATTTAAGAACTGGAGTTATGTGTTTGTATTTTCTTGTTCTTGTAATAATTCTTGCAGCAGCATTTTGGATTAACTGGAGGCTATATAAAGAACAGATTGAACATCCAGTGAACACCGCATTGCAGTAGTCAATCCTACTAGAAATAAATGCATGAATTAATTTCTCAGAATCCTCTTTATTTAGAAAGCGCCTTAATTTCCCAACATTTTTAAGATACATGTAGTGATGCTGGCAGTTCTTCAAAACCTAAGAGAAGTTGTAAAATCCTTTCCATCAGTGAAAACAATGAAGAACGTTGAAAGAAATAAATGTAAAAATGTGTTTAAACTGTGTGTGTGGCTAAGATATTTTTATTGTTCAATATTCTTTGATGGTTAAGCTAAAAAGTCAATCTTGTTCATTTAAAAGAGACCACATCTATATAATGCATAATGTATTTTATCATTATATAATGTAAGTAATTGTGCATAATCTATCAATTAAACTTAATCATAGGTATGTACAGTATGTAAACGAAAAATGACTTGTATATAGGGTTTGCTACTATCTGTGGCTTCAGAATTCATGGTAGATCTTGGAATGTATTACCTGTGCCCTTCACTACACTTCCGGTGCCTGTCTATCACAAGCCATACTTACACACACATCCGCACCCAGCTCTATCAAAGCCAATTAATAGCTACCATTTATTTTTCTGTATTTGTATATGATCAGGGAGGAAAAGTGGAGGACCCAGAGAAAACCCATAACTCCTGCCTCACAACTCAAGACATCTGAGGTTGAATTCAGGCCTAGATACTAAATGGTTGGGTTCTATGATCATCATCTGTGTTTTTCCAGTATAATCTGTTTTTTCTCAGTTCTTCTACCTACAGTACCTGAAGATTAGGTCGATGGGTGAATGTTTGTGTCCTTTAATAAAATGCTGACCCATCCAGGGTTGGCTGTTATATACTCTAACCCCTTATAACTCAGTACTATCAGTATAGGCTGCATCTTTCCAAGACCCCAAACTCAGAAAATAGGTGGATGGATGAAAATCATATACAATTGTTCAGAGACTGATTCATGTACCATCATGTATACTTTTTTCTCTTCCAGTATTTTATAAACGGAAATTTCCTATTTAACTTCGTTAAAACTCAGACATGGTTAAGTCTGGCCATTTACTGTATAATCCGAGCTTTTACCTTTACAGTTAGAATAAAGTTGAATTAAAACTTAAACAAAACCATTGACGAGACTCTGGAAAGGGCTACAAAAATGTCTAAGACCCAGAGACAGCACCAATTGACTGTGAGAGGTGTTTGTTTAACCTGGAAAAGTACTCAGATTTTACTTAATTATGTAATCTCTCCAAAATAGTCTTAAAGGTGTAACATTTTTTTAAGTTAGACAGAACTTTAATAAAAATTTTTGCTAACCATTCTCACCTCAGCTAAGCTTAATGTTAATGACCCCAAGATCAGAAACACACCAGACAAAAATTGCATCCATGGTAGAACAGCAAATCAACTTTTGCTCACTAAAAATACTTTCATGAAGTTAGTCTCCTGCACCTTGCTGATCCTAAAGAGTTTTACAGCACTGTTTTATGAACAGATGATCTAAAATCAGAACATTAGCAGAAAAGTATGGATCTACTTACATCTATAGGAGAGCTAATAGTGATTTAATGCTTTACATAGTAAAAACACTTATCACAATAATAGTAGTGTTATAGTTTGGGCACATTTTGAATGATCAAATCCTGGATGACTTCAGGACCATAAATTGTACTCTGTATTAGAAGATTCATCGAGATTCATAGGATTATTGTTCTTGAGCAGAAGCTGAGATGTAGCTGTGCAGTGCAGCAAGACAATAATCCTAAAACAATTAATCAAATCTACATCTGAGTGACTGAAGAAAAATCTGTTTACAGTTGTGAAATGGTCTACTCAAAGTCAAGACATAAACCTCTTGGAGATATTATTGTAAACTTTTAAACAAGCAGTTTAGACACAGAAACACATGTATACTTGTGTCGCTGCAGATCTTAATGGGAGTTTGAGTGGACAATTCTCCACTACTAGTGCTATAAAAGTCTTTATCAATAAGTATAAGTGATGTCTAATTGCTGTTTTTGTTTCTAAAAGTGATATCACCAGTTACTGTGTCCGAGGGTGTCACTGGTTTTTTACATTGAGAATTGACTGTTACATGAAGAATTTATTCTTATGAAGTTTTCTAATTTATTGCTATGCATCATTGATTCACAGTTAAATAGCAATCACCGGTCAGTAGTCAAGGGGTTTCAATTGATTGTAAATGCACCTTATGTGGAAGATCCCTTGTGGTGAATCTACATGGTGGCCTATCCTACCTACACAATGAAGACAAAAGAACATTCCAAGCAACTCTGTGAAAAGGAGATTGAAAAGCACAAGTCAGGAGGTGGAGACAAGAAAATATCCAGGTCACTGAATATCCCCTAGAGTCCAGTTAAATCAGCCATTAGGAAATGGAAAGATTTTGGCAGAGCTGTAAATCTGCCTAGAACAGGCCATCCACAAAAACTAAATAATTGTGCAAGACGAAGACTTGTGAGGGAGACCACCAAGAGACCTCTGAGAACTCTGAAGGAGTTAAAAGCTACAGTGACTCAGATTGGAGAGACAGTGTATATAACTTTTTGCCGGGTGCTTGACCAGTTACAGCTTTATGGGAAAGTACATGAAATCTCGGTTAGGGTCTGTTATACGTCACGTGGGAGACTCTCAAGTCAGCTGGAAGAAGTTTGTATGATTTGATGAGACCAAAATAAATTTTTTTGGCCATCAAACATAATCAACATGTTTGGAGTAAGCCAAACACTGCACATTATCAAAACACATCATTCCTACCATAGGGCATGGTGGTGGTAGTATCAGGCCTCTGGGGATGCTTCACTGCAGCAGGTCATGGAAGGCATGTGAATTATTGTGGAGTATCGAGTCAGACCACTCTAGGTCATTAAAAAAGCTTTGAAAAAGTCAGTTCACTCTGTCAGTCCCCATGCATCCTGACAGAGCTTGCTCAGTTTTGCAAAGACGAATGGGGAAAAATCGCAGTTTTAAAAAAGCTGGTAGAGCTGTCCACACAGACTCAAGGCTGTCATGGCTGCCAAAGGTCCAGCTGCTAAAACACTGACTTGAAGGGGGTGAATACTTACAAGATCAATTATTTTGTATTAAATTTGTGTAATTAATTTAGAACACTTAAGAGATGAATACTGTTTACAGGGACCATACATAACTTTTTTAATTGATTTTAATGATTTTGTTTCAATAAATAAATTACAAATCAGGGAATTTGAGTATAACATCTTGTTTTAAATCAGAGAAAGGAAAGAAAAGATCTACTGTGCAGTAATAACAGAGCTATTGAAATAGGCAAGAGCTTGGCAGACTTTCAGTATGCTCAGCTAATTGAGGATAACATTGAGACATTCTGCCAGGTTCTGAAGAACATTTCAACTGCTTCTCAAAAGTTAATTTAGTTTTTTATATTTTTATTTAATTGGAAATCTTTTTTCCTATTGTGTTAATGTAATTGGGTTAGGATTGTTCCTGTTGTTGAAGATAAGGCTAGCAATGTCATGTAAATCATTATAGAAAATTGTCCATTAAATACTCCTGTCCCTTTGGGCGTGACCCCATACAGAGCTGTTAGAAGAATTAGGGATTGTCATGACTCTAAGATTGCCTAATGGAGTGTTTCTTATCATTTTTGTTTCTTAATGTTTTAACCTGTAAGGTTACCTAGGGGTACACACTTTTGAAAGCACACAGCTAGAAAAGGTAATATCTCCTATAGATAAAGAGGAAAGCCTATTAATTTTAGCTAATTTTCTTTTAGCAAGAAGGCTATATGACAATACTTTTTTCTTACCAATTTGAAATTGAGAGCCTTTACATTCCAACTAATAAAGTGTTCTGGTCTTGATAAATAATCAGTTATTTAAATTGAGAGCCTTTACATTCCAACTAATAAAGTGTTCTGGTCTTGATAAATAATCAGTTATTGGGTTTTACGCTTCATATTTTCATATGTTCATTTGTTATCCTTTTTGTTTTAGGTTTTGAGTTTCCCCTCAGAAAGTCATGTTTGGTCTTACTTGCATTTACCTGTTGAAACACTTCCTAACCAGTAGCATCTCAAAATATTTAAGGGGGTATCAAAGAAAGAAGCTGAGAATAGTTCCTCTCCTTTCCATGCCGCATTACCTTGCTTTCCCCCAGAAATAAGAATACGATCCAACACTTCAGAGTCTTAATCCTCAGACATGATGGCAGTTCTTACTAGAAACAGTCAGATTTGTTTCTGACAATTTTAATAATGAAAAGCTAGTAGGAAAGTTTACAGTTTCCTAATGTATAAAAAACATGGTACAGCTAAATATCTAGAATATGTTTACAGTTTAGTACTATAAACACTATAAATAGACAAATCAATTTTTGTATGGCATTCTTCACTGAGTGCAGACTCAGAGCGCTGCAACAAGTTTACAGGTAACAGAATTACAAAATTTATCAATTACAAAATACACATAAAACACACACAAAAATAAAGGTTAGATTTAACACACAGTAATAAAAGCAGCTTCAATTGGATTAATATAAAAAGGATCCTATGTCCAAGGATATGGTTGATTGACAATAAAGAAGAGAAAGACAAAAACTCTTGTTAGCACCATCCACAGGGAAAATAAACCTCTGGAGGATCTACAGTCAGTTATAACCAGTGCCTGAAGATGAACCAAATTACTGGTGGTACTCTTTTTATGGCTGTATGTTGAAATTCAGTCAAAGAGTTGGATGAGTGAGGTGTCCTGCACGAAGACTCACAAAAAGACACTGGTACACACCAGTATGCTAAGAAAAGGTACCAGTACAGTGAAACTTTGACAGTTGATCAAAAGCCAGGGGTGGTTTTGGGTGGTTTATGAAGGTGAAGATTTGTGAAAAGGTGTGATTCATGATAAGGTGCTAGTACTCACCAGTACGCTAAGAAAAGCAGCTTACCAGTTCACATCATGAACTGGTTTTATCAAAAAGTCAAAGACTAAGTTAGACACAATCACAGTTATAGATACCTAAGGAAATTGACCACACACCCCCGACTGGACATTTTACAGTATAACATAAGCTGTGATTTGCAGTTTAAATAAATGAATTGCCATGGACTTGATGAAGTGATGTGAGTCCACGTCAGTTGACTTGTCAACAAGGATGACAATTGCACTTTAGACTGTTGGAGTGTTGTGGCAAAAAAGTGGGGGCTGACATGGGGCGAAATCAGTTGATGCCATCAGGAAGTGTACCACTCACGGTGTTCAGAAAAACACTCTCTGTGTGCTATGGCTAATGGAGTTACTCTTTTAGTTCATGCTACAAGAAGATTGCAGAAGGGTCAAAGCTGACCGCCAGCAGAACAGCACAGTGCAAATCTTCAAACTGAGATGCTTCATGGTGTGAGTCCACGGCAATTCACTAATACACAAAAAACCTTTCATCCTTGGATTCTAAGGTTTCCAAGTTTTCTGGTCTATTTTCCATAAAATTATATAAATACATAGGAGATGTTAGTGAGATTATTAGTACTAATAATGAATATTTTACTAGTGAGAAATTCAAAATATGGAGTAGTTTGTTCAATATCGCTAGTACTATAAAATGACAATGGTAAAATTTTATAACTATGCTGCACAGAGAAAAGAATTGTGTAATATCTGTCTGTAATATCAATATTTAATAAAATTTCCAATGCTAACTAAAATCATGTCAACTCAATGAAAAGAGACCTTATAATAATAATTATACATTATCATTTATGATAACAGTCAGACTATCAGCTATGACAAAAATGTCCAGAGCTTGTCTCTTTATGGATAATCACTAATTCTCCCAGTATGTGACATACATTTTCAAGGTCTTCTCAGCATTCTTTATTTGTATACAATATTTATGCATGATCTGTAGTCATCACCTTCATTCTAGTTGGATACATGGCCACAGTGTATTCCTAAAATATATATTTGATGCTTATTGCCATTTTGAAATGCTCTTTTTTCTGAAAACTTACCAGTGAAATCAAGAAGGCTACTGGCCCAGTTACCTTTATAGAGGATTGTGCATTCAGCCCAGGCACAAAGAGGAATAATCTCTTTTACCAGAATTCCCAGAAGTTCATAAATGAAAGCTCTCCAGTTTTATTGGCTGGGAGGCAATGTGCTATTCCAAATTCTACTTTTCTCTCTAGCATTTTCAAGGATTTTATGTGAAGAACCTCTACACAAATTGAGTGGGATTTTCATCTTCCATTCACTCAGGTTATTTCTATTAGCTCTGTTTTCAAAAAGTGGCTCTGAGGCTAGGGATCTGCACTGACAATCGGAAGGTTGCCGGTTCGAATCCCGTAAATGCTGAAAGGGACTCTGCTCTGTTGGGCCCTTGAGCAATGCCCTTAACCTACAATTGCTGAGTGCTTTGAGTAGTGAGAAAAGCGCTATATAAATGCAAAGAATTATTATAATTATTACAGTATTTTTCATAGCTCAATTGACATGTTTTAATGCAGCAGCATAAGTTTGGTCTAAGTTTTTCCATACTACATGTTAATATGTTTCTAGTTGTATTAATGGTGTACCTTTTACACTCCAAATGATTGCTTAGATCATTCTCGCTTCTCAGATCTCACATAGCTTATTCTTTAAACAAAAAAGTTCCCCAGTCTTCTTTCAGAACTGTCAACATTGAGGATGAGGATGACAGGAAAATCATGGATTATGAGGAACACGGCAGTGAAGTAGTAGACTCAAATAAGCTTGCAACATGGCTAAAGCTGAATCTGACATGTGTTGGAGTGGTCTCTTCTACTGCTGTGATATCTCAGTCATCAAGAACTGCATCTATTCCTTCAGGGTCTGCCTCTGATTGTGCCGCTGAATCTAATCAGGCATGTGTTTAGGAGGCATTATATAGTTTTTACCATAGAAAGCTTCATTTCTAGTATTTAAGGGCATGATATTAAGATTAAATGAAGAAGAAAGTAATGTTTCAGGAGAGTTTGTTTCAGGCATTTCAACCTGACATCCAGGCCAAATGAGTCACTGTCTTTGTTTAATAAATAAATGAATTAGGCTTCAACATTTTGTGTTTTTGAGAACTCAGGGCTACTTTTAATTAAACTTTAGATTCATATTACTATGAAATACATACATATTAATATAGAAAAGAATTTGATGTAAATACTTTATCATGGTACAGTATTTCTTTGATCTGTGAGGATCTCTTAATTTTTAAAGACTACACCTGAGCTGAAGTTTGGTATGCTGATGTTTTTAGTATGTACTAAAGTTCATAGATAGTTTGTGCATTGTAAAATGTAAATGGACTGCTAAAACTGAAAACAATTATGGAATAATTGTATCGAGTTATAGAATTATGGAATATATTCAATAATATTCGTTAGAGGCACTATACATGATAGCCAGCGGTTTACCTGACATCCATCTCTCTAATAGTACTTCCACAAATTCTAGAAAAGTCTCCAGAATTAAGCTGGCCCTTCCAAATAAGTGTTTTGATACCTCCTATTGTTCCAAGAGCACACATACTACCACAGAATGATAGGAAATATACAGAAAAATACTTCATTCTAAAAGAACTGAACTTCCAGAACAATTCAAGTGATCTCTGGTCCTCTTTTGTGTATGAATTTATGTTTGCAATCCACAATTTTGTCTAGTTGCAACCTTGGTTACTTATATACCCCAAGCATCTCATGTTTTACTCCATGCATGGAGGCTGGAATCAGGGAAAATTTTCCCCCACGTTTCCTTCTGTTTGCCAACGCTGAGATGATTCAGTTTTCACCATTCACGTCAACTATCATGTCTTTGCTTTCCCTCACCTGGCCACCTCTTGTACACTCCATGACTGCAGAGTCCTGCCTGTAAATTGTTTCTATTGTAGTAGACCCCATTTACACCATAACCAGCAGCAACGAAATCAACACTGGTGCACCAGAAGATGTGGCAGTCCTGTAGTGCTGTGACTCTGAAGTGGACGCACAATTTGTCGCACAACACAGCATCAAACAAATCAAATCTTCACAATGCATTGCTGAGCTTTGGGAATGAAACGCTTTGATTGCACCAATCCAGAAGCTGGATTCTGTTCACTGAGTTGAGTGTATAGGAAAAGGTGCTTTTTTAAGTGTTGGAAATTCTAATAAACTAAAGGAGAAGTTCATACGTTTTGTTATAGGGAAATATTTACAGTGAATACTTACTAAGACTGGTGACAATACTCTCAGCTTATTTAGTAACTGTTGCTTATAAAGAAAAAAATTTTAATGAGCTGAAGATCCCACACTGTTTCCCATAAAATCTTATTCAGTCAAAAGTATTACATTCTTTATAAATACAACCTCTTTCCTAACGCTACAATACTAGTCATGCACTTAGTGTCAGCACAATTTATTCTCATACTGTAAATTATTAGCCTATTTGAAAAGTAAGCAATACTTTCTATGGTCACCTCTTGGAACCTAGGAAATAGTGACATATCAATACATGATATGAAGTGTGATTTGTGCTAACTGGATGTAATGAACATGTCAGGATGCCCTCTGTTATTCTGCTTATCATTTCTTCTTTTGAAAACCCACAGAACAATGCTGCTTATCCCTCATTCAGTAAATATGAAAACTGTAAGAATAAAGAATATGGAACAGGTTTGTGTTAGAAAGATGTACTGTATGCAGTGTCAACCAGTGAGGAAAAGACTGAATAACCAATTCAATGCCTTTGCAGAGTTTGAGATGTAGAGGGCCATTACTGCCATAAGCACCAAGCACAGTGGAATTTTTACTTGAATGTGCAGGTGTTAGCCATATATAACAAATATATATACATGAATATGAAGTAAGCATCTCAAACACAGACACACCTATAAAGGGAAAAGGTGGGTTATTAAGTTCTTACGCCATCTATCATGAAACTGACAAAGTACAGCAAGATGATTTTTTTTCAGGTCCTTCATCGTCACAGGGTACAGTGTACAGTATGTTAACTGTTAAATCTACATCTGCATATAATTAATTTTAGCTTTTTGTATTTTTCTTTATATTGTTTAGGTGAAAGAAGAATGCAGATTTTTAAATGCACCCCCAGTTCCTCCAAGAGGCAGCAAATCACTGTCTGTTCCCAGTCCTCCAGTTCCTCCTCGATTTCCCAAAGCACAGTTTCAACAAACACAGATCCATCCTGCACACTCTCCAAACCCAAGTTTATCATACTATTCTTCTGGGCTTCATGACATGTAAGTAGTACTCCTCCAAGACCTGAGGAAGTAAAGGTTACTTTTTTGTATTCCTTTTCTGCTGATTTCCTTATAGATATCTAGCTGTACAAGAAAAAGAAATATGGTTGTGATTGTTTGTTTAAATATTATTATTATTATTTTCAAAAAATAAATTAATTGTATATGTTGTACCAAGATAGGATACTACTTCTTTTGCAGGACCCAATAGGATAATTAGATATGTGGAAGAAATACGTGTTTTTGTGAATCTCTGAATTAATTAATTGTTTCACCAGTGTTAATGCATAACATCCAGTTCTTTTTTGTATTACACTTACATATTTATTAGCTTTACTTAACTTGAAGCAATGAAGCAATGCATTAATTATAGCATTTTAGTTAACTGCATATGGATTCTGTTTCTGTTAATATTTTTCTTATGCTAAAACCTGCAAGTGTACTTCATCCACTATATTCTTATTCCTAATTGATGTTGGCTAATGCAATAGTCAAGCTGTAGAATCAATTAGGCAGGAAATGAAGCAGTTAGTGAGAAGAATCAAGTTTCTATTAAAAGGCAGTTTGAAGCAATAAATCACTTCACAAATATTTTGTCACTTTTACCAAACATACCGAGTTTCTTATGGTAGCTAACACAGACTCTAACACTGTATGACCCTGAGCAAGTCATTTCTCCCACCTGTGAAAAGAAAAGAAATGTAACCAATTGTATCTCAAATGTTGTAAGTCGCTTTAGATAAAGGTGTTGGTCAAATATATAAAATAAAATAAAATGAAATAAAGCTTCAAAATTTACTCAGTTAGTGTAGTGTTTTGGTGCTGACTGAAGGGCAAGCCCTGCCTTAAATTCACACTCATACCTAATAATGAGACTGACATCAAAGGAATGTACTGCTGTTGCTAATCAAATAGGAAGATGGACTCAAAAGCAAAAGGCACATAGAGTGCATGGCCAGAAAAAAATGAATGAAAAGAAAAGGAGTGGAATCCATAAAGGTGTCACCATTACACTAATGCAGTGTTTGTTACCCACTTTTGGGTCATGGGCTGCCACTGGTGGTCACGAGTTGCTATTGTTTTCTCGCACAGGGTCATTGTAGGTTGGTCACACGTGACACGCCAGAACACACCCAACACTTCCCACTTTCACAATCACACTGTATTGTTGGGTCGCAGAGACACTTACATGGAAAAACAGTCATACAGTCATAACACCAAAAAGTTTTTGAAATACTGCTCTAATGCTAATATAAGCATCAAGTGTTCATATCACTGTACTTTTCAGTTATTAAGGGGCTTTCTGAAAAAAGATTGAACTCTAACTGAATTTACACTTAAAAACTCAACATCTGACCCAGCCTGAAAGAGAATGGAGAGGTAAGGATGACATCCTCTGAAAAGAATATTTATTTCCTACACAGACTGTAATTGACAATATTTCTCCAGCACATAATGTAAATCTATACAGTATATGTATATATTTTTTTAATGGAAGCACAACATAACACAGAGTCACTAGGGTTCTGGCAAATCTACCAGTGTCACTAAGGTTTTAATATTTGCAAGGAACCTGAAAAAGTACAGCATATAATGCAATGTGTTACTCTAATAGGCTTTATTAACAGAGCAGATAATTATGATGTCTTTGTGGTCAAACTTCACCTACATTTACCTACATGGACAATATTAATATCCACCTAACCAATCTAGCTCCTAAAGAGCAAATTGAATATTAGAGATAGCAAACACAAAATGTAAATGCAGCGCTCACAGTGGCAAAAAGAGTGTTCAAAGTATAAAAGGTTGCTGAAAGATAGATGAAAAAGTGCTACAAGAAGCAGAATTTAAAAATAATTTCTGAAAGACAAAGTCAGGCTTCTAAATAAAAACTAGACTAGATGACATTTTTAACAATGTCTCCATGCCTCCATTTATATGGGAGAAATGGCCATTCTGATGACACATGCTGATAAACATGACCACATTCTTCCTCTGCCTCCTTAGTTCTACAACACCTACAATATGGCAAAGTTTGTCACTCAATTGTAGTGTTTTTTTTTCCATAAAACCTTATTTTAGAATAATTTGCACTAATTTAACCATTTGTTTTCAAGTAAGGATAGGACTTACATATATACCTCCTAATAGAGTATAACTAAATGTAAGCTTATTTTTTAAACTACTAAGTTTAGATGTTTACTGTTATGGCTTTCATTTACCTATACCACCTTTTATTTTATTTTAATCTCAGAAATATTGAGAATAATGTTGTGTAAGATGACATTTACTCTTTCACCAATACAGTATACTGTTTTGCTGAATCATAAAACTTGGTATAATGCATTAGCTATTTTTGTATTATTTTTCTATGATCATTGCATGGAAACAGCTAATTTTTGCATCTACTGTATGCTTATCCTTTTTAATTCATATTGCAGTACATAGATTTTCAGGCCAAAGTAATTAAAAGGCATGCAGTTGCTTTTAAAAAATGATAATTAATTTATTCCACTTACATAACAGTAGAAATGATGACGTTTTACTGGATAGAATTTTGGCCTGTAAAACAAAAGACTTTTACTGCAAATGAAATTGTAATGGCGTTCCTTTTGCATTTATCATGGGATCTGAATATTTACTCAATGATACCATTCAAAGCTGATAAATCACTCACTTAAAAACTAATTGGCTTCAAGTTTAACAAAAAGTAAGTGTAGTAATTCAAAATTAGGACTGAATCTGGTCTCCAGTCCACTCCTGGCAAGAAATATTTCTTCAGAGTTAACTTGCTTCATAGGAAATTCAATATCTTGATGTTTAGACAAAACATATTTACTTGGAAGACTAATAGATCACATTAGTAGTATGAACAGCAGTGTTACGACTCTGCACTTTACCTTTTTATTTTGAGCTAATGAAGCATTTCTAATCTATGCAAGATACTATGGGGCGGCATGGTGGCGCAGTGGTAGCGCTGCTGCCTTGCAGTAAGGAGACTACGGTTCATGTCTCAGGTCCTCCCTGTGTGGAGTTTACATGTTGTCCCTGTGTGTGTGTGTATGTATATATATATATATATATGTGTGGATTTCCTCTGTGTGATGCTAAATTTGGCTGGGTTCTGTGTTTTCACCCTGTGATGGATTGGCGCACCGTCCAGGGTTTGTTTTTGCCTTGTGCCCTATGCTAGGTTGGATAGGCTTCAGCAGACCCAGGTGAATTTAGGACTACGTGGGTTTGAAAATGATTGACAGACAAGATATTATAAAAATGAACAGCAATAATCTTTGAAATTATTTTGTAACCCTTTCCAAGTTTATGTAAATCAATTTTTCTATCATAGATAGTCTGAGATTTCATTTTTTGTAAGGCATGCTTCACATTAACAGATATATGTTATTAAAAGCAAACTAAAAATGCCTGAGTCTTTTTCATAGTCAGAGTAGTTCTAAACCACAACTTCTATGTTGTTTCATTGATTGGACTCCAGCTTTGCTAATTCCGTCTAGGTTTTGCTGAAGCTGTTAGCCTGGGGTTCACGTACTTTTTCCAATCTACTCTGTGAATGTTTGAATAATTTGTTAAATATGTACAAGATTAATAAAGTGATTTGTACAACTATTAGTTAAAATTGATTGTGTTTTCGTTATTGTAAAATAGATAAAGATTAGATCATAATTTAAGACAGACTTATACATAAATGCAGTTATTTCCAAAGGGTTCACATACTTTTTCTTGCCAATGTATAGGAATCAAAAGTACATAATTTCTTAAATTTAACGACATTTGGAGAATTTCATATCTAAACTTGCTTACTAATAATAATACAGATCAGCTGATAAAAAATGACACCTCCAGACAAAGGAAGTTAAAGTGAAAAGGTATTTGCCTTGGATCAGTGATTATATTACAGTGCTAAAGAATAAAAATAAATGGAATACAAGAATGTTTCACATTTAATAATCTACATACTATAAAGTGAATCTTAAAACAGTAGAAGAAAGATCTTTACAAGGCACATTCTGGTTACTGCACCAAGTAAATACATGAACTGGTTATTAACTGTGGTAGAAATAATGACCTTAAATATATATCTATTAATAATAAAGCCGAAGAACCAGACAGGAGGAAGCTTGTCCATTGCATCTTTCATTTCTCATCATGATGAGGGATACACTCCATCATTGCAGCCAGTGTTAGAATTGTCACAAAGTAAAGACAGAGAGCTATATTTATACATAACTGAATTTACATAACAGTGCTGTATTAATGCTCACTCTAATTGGTTCAGTAGCTTGCAGTCACTCTGATTGGCTAAAAGACATGAGGTGTTTTAACAAAGAACATTAATCAGCTTACATACCCAAAAATAAAAGTCTCATTTCTACTTCATTTTTGGTCCTTACAATACTTTTCAATACTTCTTGAGTTCCTGTGTGAGTGACATCTGTCAAGTCTTACAGGGTACATGATAGTCAACGTCTTGAACCATCACCTGGAACGTTCTTGTTCTTTGTTGTTCACTTGACTTTTATCTGAATTCCTGTTTTGCTTAAACTGATATGGGTTGCAACCTGGAGATAGAATGTTTCATGTTTTAAGAAATTTAGAACTAACTATCCATATGTTGATATTCTTACTCCAGTTAATGTTCAACACAGCCATTGCCTCTCTTGGCATCATTGAAGGATTCAGCCCTAGATGGAGACCAGTTGTCATGATTATTTCACATTATCTATTTAATTTAAATAGAGTTTTTTAACATATTTGTGGGTGGCGTCCCAGTGCCCCACATTTTTGACATACATAAATTCTGTGAGAATTCTGCTGTTGGTGCAAGACACCTCTACACCTAACTCTGCAAGAAAATAGTACAAAGGGTTTTTAAAGTAAATGATATTTTATTTCAAAGCTGTTTTCATAAGGACCACAGAAATGGTTAGCTACTTTGCAACATTTCCTTTTCTCATTGTGGCCATATATAAACATGCTGAATTTTACTCAGGGCATTTTCTTGGAGGAAAACATAAGTTGCCGCTTGGAACACCAGAGTCAGTGGGAAATCCCCAACCCACACATAGAAAAGAGAAGTAGTGATGGGGCTCAAAATATGTGTACCAAAGACCACGAATAGGGCAGAAACAGGCCAGGTGGTGTTCCCTGCTTGATGACATAAGTATCAGTGTTTGAGATTAATTATTGTTTTGTTTATTATCGATATTTGGTGTAAACTGTTAATTATGAATAAAATTGCAAATGCAATAGACATATTAATACAGTCTTTGTTTAGCTTGAAGAGGTCTATTAATCTCTTACATTTAAGATTTCTCACTTAAAGGTTTTCCAATGTTGTATCTGTCCTAGTGTCTTTATAAACACAAGGAACTCCAGTTTCTGTATTACATCTTGCCTGAAGAAGAGGCCTGAGTTGCCTTGAAAGCATGCATATTGTAATCTTTCTAGCTAGCCAATAAAATTTGTAATTTTACTTGACTTCTCATTACATTCATAATGGCTAACACGGTACAACAGCCTAGTAACTACTGGAAAAACAATTAGTTCATCATTTTCTTTTTTCCATTTTTGGTTTTGAACACAGCAGTAGAATAATATAAATAAAGATTAATGAGACAAAGAAACTACAGAAGACAAAGTCCATCTTTAGTGAATAGTCCCCTAATAATGCTGAATTTTCATTATTTTTTCACATGGAGTATTTTTTAAATCAGTAATAGAATGGTACAATAAAAAAACAAATCATACTGTGGTGTTGTTGCAAGATTAGAAATTGATGATTCAGTGCAATTCTGTGGTTTGTATTATACTTATAACACATGACTTATGCTTTATCAAATACTAGCAAAATACCCACGCTTCGCAGCGGAGAAGTAGTGTGTTAAAGAAGTAATGAAAAAGAAAAGGGAACATTTTAAAAATAACATAACATGATTGTCACTGTAATTGTTTTGTGACTGTTATGAGTATTGCTGTCATCAAAGACTTGATTATCATTATTTCTTTCAATCAGGTTTGTATTTGGAGGATGTGTTGTGTTCAAGTTATATTCCGTGTTTGTCAACCGTTGTAAAGATAACAGGTTTCATTCATCGATTCCTTTCTTACTGCATCAATAAACAGCTCGTCTTCCTATTTATTTGAGACATCACACACTGCATGCACGGGTTTTTTTTACACTGTCTTCCTTTAGCTGGACATTGACTTTTTCCACCGTGTGCTTTGTTTCTGCAGTAGCTGCACTTATGAATATGCTTGTATGCGTCACTTACTTCATATTCTTTTGCTGCTTTCTCAATTGTGTAATGCGTTTTTTGTTTAGCGCTCTTTGGAGCTCTTCCTTGTTCTCTGCATACTGCGTTCACAGTCAGTTCATGTGAGCCGCTCGGAGTACATGCATTGAAGGTTCTCAGCTGTGTTTGTGCTATCTCGTGCGATGTCCACGGCTTTATTTAATGTTAGCTAAGACCCGGCACTTAAAAGTTTCTCTCGCAGTTTCGCTGAGTTTGTGCCAAACACCACCCTGACCATCTCATCTTCATCTGCATAAGCACAGTCCTTCACCTGCGAATATTTAGCGGCATAGTGTTTCTATTGGATTGCCACTGACGGACGGCCTTATATGGGCAGGCACTCAATTACGTGGGAGGCATGATGATGAGGGATGCAACTCCGCCTCACACGCCGACCGAGCTGCAGGCTATGGCCGGTATATATGTACATAAATAGGTTCCAGTTATGACCGTTACACGTAGAATTTCGAAAGGAAACCTGCCTAACTTTTGTAAGTAAGCAGTAAGGAATGAGCCTGCCAAATTTCAGCCTTCTACCTACACGAGAAGTTGGAGAATTATTGATCAGTGAGTCAGTGAGGGCTTTGCCTTTTATTAGTATAGATATATTGCCATTCAGAGATGTTTGCATCTTTTCAGTTATTTTTATATTTTATTTAGAACAATTCTGTCTATTATAAAAAGAAATCCTGGAATGCAAAAGCAAGGCGACGATACGTGATTTTCTCGGAAGTTCTCGAAAGACATTTAAAAGACCCGCGAAACAAAAGAGACTTGCCACGGAGCGTCTCGCGGGGACCGTAAACATGAGACTTGGTGCCAAGAGACTGTCCCAGGGCCATCTCGTGGGGACGTGGGACATGAGATTCTTGCAAGACAGCCCTACTTATAACAGATATCATATAAGAGCACATCCATCAAAAAACAGTCAGTCGTGTAAAAGCACGTAGTGCACACACATCCTGTGCTCTCAACACATATAAAGCGTATAAGGACAATATGGAGAATAGACACCCAAAGGCGCTGGAGAGAAAAAAGGTAGATAAGAGATTATGAAACCAGTAAAATTCGAAAGTATTGTAGCGTCCCAGCCAGGTTGAGGCCTTTTTGCTTTTAAGCGACTGTTCGGTCCGATTGAGGGAGGGCGGAGTACAGCACGGAAGACTGATAGCGGGGTATTGATTGATGTGGTAAGGAGGGGCGAGATGTGGGGGATGAGGGATTGGAGAGGGTGCTAGAAAGTTGTGTTTGGGGTTATGAAGTCAGCGATTGTTCAAGTAAAACTTTTGTGACACTTTATCATGTCAGTCGCTACAGTATCAAAGAAAAGATACAAAAGATCGCATTACAGCAAAACAAAAGGTGATTAATCATCAGAACCAGGTGTAACTGAAAAAAGAGCAGGACAAATCGAGGTCAGAAATAAAAGGCAAAGAGTAGAGTCTTTTCGCATTCGCATCATTCTTATGCACAAAACATGGATTTACACAATAATAGACCATACACTATGAGAATCTGTGGTCCCGCAACAGTTAAAGCAACGACAAGTTGAATTTCAAAGAATACACAATTCGGTCAGGTGTATATTTATGATCACGGAAAGCGATGCAAATTTTAACAGGCAAAAAGAAAGGTAATGTATATATTCCGTGAATAACATTACACACCAAAGGAGATTGTGATATGCCATTCGTATTAAAATGTTTACAGTTTACTGTGAGAATAGCTTTTGCTATGACAATCAATAAATCACAGGGACAAACATTAGAAAAAGTCAGATTATTTATTAGAGGAACAGAAACAATATTCACTCACTGGCAGTTATACATTGCATTGTCACAATGTGTCTCCAAAAAATATTGTTTTTAATGAAGCTTTAAAGTAAAAGTGCAAATAATGAAATTGAAACAATTCCAAAGAAAAAAAAAATTAAAATTGTATATCCGATTAACCAAACATGGGTTGGCGAGCGAAGCGAGCAGGGGACGAAGCCCCCTAGTCAGAAAAAATAATAATAATAATGTATACATAACATATGTACACTCTTGAAAATAAAGGTGCCAAAGTGGTTCTTTAGAGTGATGTTATAGGGGACCAATCCAAATGAAGCTTCCAGGAAGAACCATTCATTTACTTTGATTTGTAACACATTTTTGGTGTACCACCATTACTGTACATACTGTAATCAAGCTGTTATGTAACTCTATGTATGCCTCTCTGATTTGTGTTTTCTTTAAGTATATTTAATTGCTTTTTTCTATTGCTTCTTAATTACCTTATTAGGAACATAGTGTTCACAGTACAGGCTTAAACCTGAACTTACACTTTGCCACAGAAAACAGTAAGAGACAGAGTTTCACAATTGAGTATATATTACATTGATCATTTTTTCAAATGCCAGTAACAACTTTCCTTTTATAACCTTGGTCATTCCTCAGTGGATTACAAAACACCCTCAGGTCTGAACTGTTTTATTATTGCCAATCATCATTGTGGTTTGAAACCTGGAAGAAATCCATGTGAATACAAATGCAGAAAGAGAAAATACAAAAAAGAAAGTATTTGTACGTACCTTTCTTCTTACCTATTCATGCTATTCTTATTACCTATGTTACCTCATACTCGGGATACTCCTAACTGTAGCACTTTGTCTGGTTATGGCAACCCTTTTGCTTTTGCTGACCTTCTACCTGTATGAGTTGAATTTCCGAAATTTGGAGACTCAAGATAAACTAGGGATGTTCTTGCTTTTATTGACCATTGTGAGACTTTTATGTCCATTAGACTACTGGTTGAGACAGAGTCGATTGCATCTCTTTCTGCTGTGTTATCAGGACGTGCATAATTTTGGTGGAGTGCTGTATGTCATAAGATTCGGACTTGAAGTGCATTTAAGGCTATTTTCCTGGAAGCATTTCTTCCAACTGATTATGTTACAGCGATGGAAGAAAAAACAAGAAGTTCTGTACAAGCCCCAAACCAATGTATTCAGGATTTTGCTTTTGACTACAGAGCCTTATGTCTTTGATGGAAACCTTCTGTGGAAGAAAGTGAGTTGGTGCATTGGATATTAAACAACCATAATCCTGCTTTGGCCATTTGCATGAGGGGTTACAGTACACACAGTAGATCAGCTGGTTAAGATGGGATCCATGATAGAATGAGAATGGTCAGCTAAAAAGGGCTTGTAATGATTGTATCTGCTACACTTCACTAAGTTCACACTGAAAAATTATACTGATGATTGCAGGTCAACCTCAAACTGCCTTCATCCCCTTCCCACAGCGCAGAAAGAAGACTTATAAACCACACAGAGAAAAAATGCAACAAAAAATATATAATTAATACATTTTCTACAAAATCCCCACTTCCAATATACAGTGGCTTGCAAAGTATTCGGCCCCCTTGAACTTTTTCACATTTTTGTCACATTACAGCCACAAACATGAATCAATTTCATTGGAATTCCACGTGAAAGACCAATACAAAGTGGTGTACACTTGAGAAGTGGAACGAAAATCATACATGATTCCAAACATTTTTTACAAATAAATAACTGCAAAGTAGGGTGTGCGTAATTATTTAGCCCCCTTTGGTCTGAGTGCAGTCAGTTGCCTATAGACATTGCCTGATGAGTGCTAATGACTAAATAGAGTGCACCTGTGTGTAATCTAATGTCAGTACAAATACAGCTGCTCTGTGACGGCCTCAGAGGTTGTCTAAGAGAATATTGGGAGCAACAACACCATGAAGTCCAAAGAACACACCAGACAGGTCAGGGATAAAGTTATTGAGAAATTTAAAGCAGGCTTAGGCTACAAAAAGATATCCAAAGCCTTGAACATCCCACGGAGCACTGTTCAAGCGATCATTCAGAAATGGAAGGAGTATGGCACAACTGTAAACCTACCAAGACAAGGCCGTCCACCTAAACTCACAGGCCGAACAAGGAGATCAGAAATGCAGCCAAGAGGCCCATGGTGACTCTGGACGAGCTGCAGAGATCTACAGCTCAGGTGGGGGAATCTGTCCATAGGACAACTATTTGTCGTGCACTGCACAAAGTTGGCCTTTATGGAAGAGTGGCAAGAAGAAAGCTATTGTTAACAGAAAACCATAAGAAGTCCCGTTTGCAGTTTGCCACAAGCCATGTGGGGGACAGAGCAAACATGTGGAAGAAGGTGCTCTGGTCAGATGAGACCAAAATGGAACTTTTTGGCCAAAGTGCAAAACGCTATGTGTGGCGGAAAACTAACACTGCACATCACTCTGAACACACCATCCCCACTGTCAAATATGGTGGTGGCAGCATCATGCTCTGAGGGTGCTTCTCTTCAGCAGGGACAGGGAAGCTGGTCAGAGTTGATGGGAAGATGGATGGAGCCAAATACAGGGCAATCTTGGAAGAAAACCTCTTGGAGTCTGTAAAAGACTTGAGACTGGGGCGGAGGTTCACCTTCCAGCAGGACAACGACCCTAAACATAAAGCCAGGGCAACAATGGAATGGTTTAAAACAAAACATATCCATGTGTTAGAATGGCCCAGTCAAAGTCCAGATCTAAATCCAATCGAGAATCTGTGGCAAGATCTGAAAACTGCTGTTCACAAACGCTGTCCATCTAATCTGACTGAGCTGGAGCTGTTTTGCAAAGAAGAATGGACAAGGATTTCAGTCTCTAGATGTGCAAAGCTGGTAGAGACATACCCTAAAAGACTGGCAGCTGTAATTGCAGCAAAAGGAGGTTCTGCAAAGTATTGACTCAGGGGGCTGAATAATTACGCACACCCCACTTTTCAGTTATTTATTTGTAAAAAATGTTTGGAATCATGTATGATTTTCATTCCACTTCTCACGTGTACACCACTTTGTATTGGTCTTTCACGTGGAATTCCAATAAAATTGATTCATGTTTGTGGCTGTAATGTGACAAAATGTGGAAAAGTTCAAGGGGGCCGAATACTTTTGCAAGCCACTGTATACAATAAACACAAAGCATAAAATTATATATCCAAGAATTTTCCCCACTGTCCATTCGATTTAGTCTTTTTTCCGTTTTTCTATTTCCCCATAGTTCAATTCCTTAGATATGCCAATCCCAGAATAAAAAATTTACGGCTCACACTGCTTCGATCCCTTTCACAGTAACCTCAGCGTATCCAGAATCTTCAAGGTGGCCACCCCAGACTGCGTTAGACTTGTGGTGCTCCTCGAAAACAATCTTGCTCCTGGACTCGGATTTGTCATGTTTTTTTTTTTCTTCGCCATAAAAACTCGGGCTGTCTTTTCTTCCTTCTCTTCCTGCCTTTTTGCGTCCTTATTTAAATAGTGCGTCCATTTCCATGGCACTCCCGGAAATTGCAATGACAGCCCTGTACCTCTCAAAAAGTCCTCTCAATCCAACCCACCTATCTTATCTTCCGTGTGCTCAAATGACAACGGGATTTCACATAAAGAGAAAAAAATATATACATTTTTATGTGGCAATGCTACAGGCTATTGAGCAAAAGTCAAAGGTCAAACAGCAGAAAAGAACCAATACAATAAAGGTGACCTACCTAGGCCATAGCGATGTCAATATAGTCCAACATAAAGACACAACCCCTTTGTGTCCTCAGCTTGCTTAGTACCAATAAAGATCAGAAGGATAGAAGTGAAGGCTGTGGTGGATACAGACAGTACTTTAACCTTAGTGCAAGAAAGTATATGGAAGAAGATGGAACCCCCACAAGGTCAACTGCTATCAGATGATCAGCATACATTTATAGTGGCTGATAAAAGTAAAAAAAATGGCCTTTGTATAGCATGACTGCCGTTTTAATGTTAATGTATATGTAATGAAAGATACAGATCTGTCATTTCTTCTTTTGCTGGGGTTGGACTTCTTACATTTAACTTCTACTATTCTGGACCTGGGGAAATCAAAATATGGTATAAAAAAACTAAAATGTTGAGTTTCACCCATTTCTAGACCATTTATCTTCTACAAATTTGGCAAGAAAAGATTTTCCTGTTTCTCTTTATTGGGCTATTCCTACTGATCAATATCTCAGTTTGTTTTCTTTATTTACATTTTAGTATGATTCCGAGTTAATGGGTCGAACCAAAGTGACAAGTCATGCCATAAAGACTTTGGATGTTCAGAATTAATGGGTCAAACCAAAGTGACAACTTATGCCATAAGGACTTTTGATGAGGAATCTGTTAGGAACGAGTACATTAGAGGGTCAGCTCAAGTTGGACGGTTGGGAGACAAAGTCAGAGAGGCGAGATTGTGTTGGTTTGGACATGTGCAGAGGTGAGATGCTGAGTATTTTGGGAGAAGGATGTTAAGGATAGAGCTGCCAGGTAAGAGGAAAAGAGGAAAGCCTAAGATGAGGTTTATGGATGTAGTGAGAGAGGACATGCAGGTGCTGGGTGTCACAGAGCAAGATGTAGAGGACAGGAAAATATGGAAAAAGATGATCCGCTGTGGCAACCCCTAATGGGAGCAGCCGAAAGAACAAGAAGAAGATCTGTTAAGTCTTGCACCTATCAAGTTTCCCCTCTCAAAAAAGAGAAATAATAAGGAAACAAGCAGCAGATGTTGGAAGAAGACATACAGACATCATCTTCTGCTTGGGCAGCACATGTTGTTATTGTGAACAAACCAGACAGCACTTATCATTTCTGTTTTGATTATAGAGATTTCAGTGGTAAAACTCTGTTTGATGCCTACCACATGCCACTAATACATGTAATTTTAGAATCCATGCAAGGGGAAACATACTTCAGTACTTTAGACCTTCAATCAGGGTATTGGCAAGTGGCAGTGGATCCAGATAGTAAAGCCAAGACTGCAGTCACCACACCATTTGGGCTCTTCCAATTTAAAGTAATACCGTTTGGACTGAAGAATTTTGTAGCCTCATTTCAGCCTAACAGAGTGAGTTTTAGGTGAACTACGAAAATCTGTTATGTATATGTTGATGATATTATCATATTTTCCCCTTCTCTGGATCATCATCTTCAAGACCTTGAGATGGTTTTTTAAAGACTTGAAGAAGCTAAATTATCCCTAAACTTAAAAAATGAGTCATCTTTAAAAGCAACATAAATTTTTAAGTCATGTAGTCTCTGAAGAAGTAGTATCTGTGAATCCTGAAAAAGCTGAACCAATTACACACTACCCAGTCCCTCAAGATCTTAAATCGCTACAAAGATTCCTAGGTATGGTAGGATGGTATCACAAGTTTATAGCCCACTTTGCAGACCTGCAAGAACAGCTTCCTTAAACTCAAGGAAGCATTGGCATGTCCACTAATATTGTCTCAACCAGATCCCAATTTCATGTTTCAGGTACAAACTGATGTGAGTGCCTTCAGAGTTGGTGCTCTGCTAACTCAGTGAAAACAGGGCACAGAAAAGGTGATTGCATACGCCTCCATAGCTTGCTTCCATAGCTTTGAGAGGAGCAGAAATAAATTACTCCGCCTCCAAGAAAGAATGTTTGGCAGTTGTTTGTCCAGTGGAAAAATGGAAATATTTTTGGAAGGAGTGAAGTTTCAGGTCATTAAAGACCATGCTGCCTGAACTTGAGCCTTGAACTGTCCTAAACCATCATCTCGGCTCACTTTTTCTGTATATTGAAGCTGCAACAATTTGAGTTTTTTTACCGCCTCCTGGAAAGGGGTATAAAATGTTATTTCTGATGCTCTATCACGTAGCCCTCCAGGTTTCTTCTTTGTAGCACATGTGACCTGTCCAGAGAGAGTATGTCTCCCTACCTCCCTAGATATGATTAGGAAGGCTCAGGAATATGATAAAAGCCTTTTGCCTTTGTTTAAGACAGCTGATGTCCCTGATCATAGGAGCGGCCACATCTCTTTTGTCGTAAATCAAGGTGTTTTATATAGGAAGCTTCCTTTGAAAAACCAAGGGGCACTTTTACAGGTAGTTGTAACATTCTAACCTGATTAATAATTTCCTACAGTATTTTCATGATTGCCCATTCAGTGGACTCCTAGGTCAGCTTAAAACTTTGTATAGAATATTGGAAGTGGGCTGGTGGCCAACAGTATGTAAAGATATCTATAATCGCGTCACTTGTTAAAAATATAAGCCAGACTCTCAGAAACCTTCAGGGCTAATGCAGACAACTAAACTGTGGAAGAAGTGGTAGGTCTTCATTTTATGGGACCCTAGGAGCAAAAACGGTTACACCTTCCTGTTGGTTATGATTTACTATTATACAAGATAGGTGGAGGTTTTTGCATTACACGACAGTAAGACACCCCGACTATGTCAAATATTGAGAGAAGAATACTTCACACAATGGGGTGTAACAAAATATCAATTTACTAGTGACCTCTTGGAAAGGTATGATCAAGTGTACAATAGATGTGAGTCTGCTTTGTGATAAACTAACATACAATTCATGGTTGGTTTCACTATTGTATTTCAAATAGTTTGAGGTAAAACAGAAAAACATGGAGTGTTATTTTAATTTTAAATAAAATATATTTCAGTGTTTTAGTTTCCATAGTCAGAAATATTTTAGGTGGCAATGTTTATTTGACAATGCTTATGCTTATTTGACAACTGGATAGTGAAGTTTTTTTTTAAACTAAAATTTCCTGGAGGATAATATTTACAAAATGTGCTAATGTCACAAGGTTTATAAGGCATTTCAAGTTCCCTAATAGCAGCAGTACAATGAATGTAATGTCTTGTAAATTATGGTAACTGAGGATGAGTCATCTGGCAATAAATGAGGAAGGCAAAACTCCCATTTTGACAGATGCTAGAGAAAATAAATTTATGAGGCTTCACGGTCCTGGAAAAAACTAGGAACATTTGATCAGCTGGTCTGTCTGGTCATTCTACATTTTATTTCCCTGGAGAACACTGTGTGTGATTTTAGTGAAGTCATACAACATTCTGATAGTGGGTTTGTTAACAATGATGACATTGTCAACAATTCCTATCATCATCATCATCATCATCGCTGGTGGCACAGAGAAGCAGTGTTTAGCGGTGCCACCACACAGCTCCAGGACACTTATTTTGTATTTCTGCCTAGTCGTTCTCTTTGTTGAGTTTGCTTCTTCTCCCACTGTCAATGTGGGTCCTTTTCCAGGTACTCCAGTGTCCTCCATCATCCTGCAGAGTGAGTTGATTGGCTACTCTAAATTGCCCTGTTGTAAGTGAATATTACAGAAGCTGTGTCTTGTCCAGATTTGTTCCTGCCTCACAAGTAATGTTGTATTCCTTTTACAGTGGAACCTCGGGTCACGAATGTCTCGGAAAATGTGCAAATCGGGTTACAACCAAAAAGTTTGCCAAACTTTTGCATCTGTTCACGACCACACACTCGGGTGATGAACAAGCCAGTTTCCCTTCCAGTTTGTACGCGCCGATGATTTCCGCATGTGTTTAGTCTCTCCCTGTGCATTCGCTGTGAACTCTTTGTGCTGTATTTCGTTTCCCCTCCAGTTCATACGTGCCGGTGATTTACACACGTGTTCAGTCTCTCCATGTACAGTACATTGTTCTCGGTTAGATGTGCATCGCACAGAGGGACTTTACCTGAAAACTGTAATCTCCTCTCCACCCAGTTCCTCCTCATTTCCTTCATAGCAGAACTCAACTAATGCAATGTTACTTTTCTTGGTTGCCTATGGTTAGTTTTTGTATAAATTATGGATTTTTCAAATGTTCATTTTTTCCCTGTGCTTAAAACTCATTAAAAAAAAAGTGTTTATAGCAAGCGGTTCGTAAGGCTGTAGCGTAAACTCTTGCTTATGTTAGTTTTCTCTGTTTAAGGTTTTCTCAGTATTATTCAATGTTTTTACATTTAGTTTACTATTACACTGTGCATTCTATGGTATAATTAACTATTTTTGTGCTTAAATATTAAAAAAAAATATTTACATATAGTTTGTGCGGTCTGGAATGGATTAATTGTATTTACATACAGTCTTATGAGGGAAATTACTTCGGGTCATGACCAAATTGGGTTTTGACCAGAGTTTTGGAACGAATTACGGTCATGACCCGAGGTTCCACTGTATGTGGGTTTTGTAGTTTTTTATTTCTTCTGAGATGAAACAAAACAATGTCACAGGATACTAATCTAGTTTATCTTACAAATTCCCAAAGTATATTATCTTATAAAGAGTTTGCTTGCAGTCTCATAACTTGAAGAAGCCATTTGCCTCTAGTTACAGTATGTATAATATAATAAAACTAATTACTAATACCAGTTGTGTGAAAATGTCACACCTATGTGGTACCATTAACCTGTAAATAATTTCCCCTAGTAATGTCTATTTTTTTTTTTTTTGGCAGCTCTGGAACTCGCAGTGGCAGCTGTTCACCTTCTCCAGATTCTTACTCTCTTTACTGCTATCCATGTACCTGGGGAGACTGCAAGTCTGTCGATTCAACCACCCGCCAACTTTCAGGAAGCAATGCCGCACCTGGTGTGCAACCAGTCCCGACTTCCTGGTCAGACCCTTGGGCTTACACAGAGAGTATGCCTAGTGTGGCCAGTGGACGCTCCACACCTCTCCTCAGCACTGATATGGCTTATAAAAGTTACTACAGTTGCCCAAGACTAAAACCCCCACAGTCCCAGAAACGTTTTGCTCCATTTGGTGCCCTGAACCCATTTGCGAATCCAGGATATTCGTGCAGTCCTTCCTCTTCTCCTGCTGACTGGCTAGACCCTGCAGAGAGGCAGAAGTCCCCATCATTAGCCTCTGAGGCATTTGACCCTTTTGATCCCTCAAACAGCCGAAGTGCCTCTCCTGATATTACTTCTATCAACTCGGGAGATATGAGGTTCAGCCAGGAATTCCGGAACTGCCAGCAGGAGCAGGTGTATAAATCGAGTGATGGGGGGCTGTGTCCACCTCCACCACCTCGACCACCCAAGAGTTTTGAAGCTGAGAACATCATTATCAGAAGCACAGCCCCGCTTTCTCCAACAATTGTGAGAGGTGCAGAGGGTGGCATTACTAGAGTCTACCTCACCCAAGGGGTTATTGAGGTCCCACCTGTGTCTACCAGGAGCAACCCAGAGACTCCAGCATCAGCACCTTCTTCCCAAGCTCCCAGCGTGCCAAGAGCAAATGGGGATGGGTCTGCCTGGCACCCTCCCTCTGACCTGTCCACACTATCAGTGGAGGAGGTCTCCAAGTGCCTAAGGTTTATTGGTCTCTCAGAGGATGTTGTAACATTTTTTGTACGAGAACGGATTGATGGGAGCATCTTTGTACAGCTGACGGAGGAGATCCTTTCAGATGACTTTAAATTGACAAAACTGCAGGTCAAGAAAATCATGCAGTTTATCAAAGGCTGGAGGCCTAAAATTTAATTCCAGTTTAGGTAAAGGTGTTGATGGACCTTCAAATTACTACTCATAGGGGGAATGCTACAAGACTAAATTGCAACAAATAATTGAAAATAAAGCACAGATGTTATCAAAAGTGGGAAACTGAAACAGTTTTTTTAGGAGCAGATTTTTCTTAAATCATGGAAGTAACATAGAAGCTGTGATGTGTAACATTTGGCAGTGTAATATTTACAGGCTCAATTTACTGTATATCGTCAAAGGCAGAAACAGGCTATTTGGGGCATTTACTTTTCTTACCATGAAGAGGTTTCAGGCGTTCATTAAGTTCTAGAAGGATTTAACTGCTTGTTATTATCAAGTGCTAGCACTTTAAATCTGTCTAAATTAAGCAGGTCCCTTTGCTTTTGGACAGTTGTGAAATGAGGTGTTGAGGTGCTATTAGAAACTAAGAAATATTAAAGCTACTTAATAGCCAAGGCCAAGGGAGCCTTCTTAGCATAGACAGCAAAGTGCTAGCACTTGAAAGGCAAACATCTGTCCACGTAAGAGCATAGTTTACCCAGAATGTTTGGTCTTGCTGTCACAGTGATGCTGTGAATTACCAAATGGCTAATCTGAACATTAAAACAAGAGTGTAATTCTTCTAAAGGTTCAGAAACTATAGCCTGTAGCGGCCCTTTGACTATGGTTGCTGTTTTCACTATATCAGTTTCATAAGGAGAAGTCCGTTATTTATCATTTAATTTTCCTCATTTTTGATCGAAGCACATTAATTTCTGAAGGAGTTTTGTTTCAAAATTTCGAAGTGTATAGGTCCATCTCCTGTTGGATCAGAATTTGGATTAAGCCTGTGCAGAAAATGAATGCATGGTTGGCTATTTTGTTATCTGCTACCCCTCAGTAGGACAAGTAGAGCAGAACCTCGACAAGAAAACACACTGATTGTATTTCATTTCCCCTTTTGTTTTACATTAATTTAATTTCTTTTTAAAATGTGTGTATAGATATTTCTTTCTTCTTAACTCTAGTCTACTCCATTAACTTGTTTAAATTTCTTGTAAAATAAAGAAGGTTATATATTAAAGTAAAGGGCTAGATATTAAAGTAGCTTTAATAATTTATCCAGTGTCATTTGCACCCACCAGACATTTTAAAGAAGAAATGTAATCAAAGTGCGGCCTCATAAGAAATACAGGACTTTGTACATTGTCTGCCCAGTCCAGTTGCTGGATAAATCAATCCACTGATTTTTTAATTTGCTTCATCCAGTTGAGACTGGTGGGGTCACAACAGCATCAGGCGCAATATAGGAACTAATCCTGAGGCTGGGCAAAATCGGATATCAGATCTTTGTGGAAAAGGAAAATACCTACTGGTAGCAGTAATGGCAATTATGGGGAATCTACAATATTTCCAAATTTCAAAGAGGACTTGATCATTTAGGACAAGCCTTCATAAACCTGAGTACTCAGACAATAGCAAAATCCTATTATTGAAGCAGGCGTACTCTTCTAAATTGAATATCCAAATATAAATAGACTTGATCATTGTGAGTGAATATTTCTGTGCAAGTAACAAAAAAAGGTTTGTCATAGGAGTTTCAAACTGACATTTCAGGAAAATTAAAGGAGACCTGAGGACAACCAAAATGTATGCAAGTATTTAGTTGTGACATGAAGGTTATTATCTGACATTTTATTAACAATATAGTGTCAAATATACATAAAATAACCTAAAGAAATTGCCACCACAGTTTTCATGTGCTTTTTGAAAAGTTCTTCTCAACCAACCTTTTGTAAAGAGCTTTGAGAAGAATGTTTTCACAGGATATTAAAAGGCATTCACGCAAGCTTATTTAATTTACAGTGTTGGGGTTATGTCTCTGAATCATTCTTACCCTGTGTGTCTGATTAGCAACGTTATCTTGGGGTGACTGGCCTTTGGCCCATGACTTCTTACTCACTATGATTATTCACAGCAAGTCCACCTTTGGAGCTTCCTTCATTCACCACTCGGTGAAGGTTCCCTTTACACAAGCAATAAATAAGACTGAAGCACAATGCTGCCATATAGCAATCACGTTTATTTGATATAGTGCCTTTCATACTTTTATTTTTCCACTTAAATTTGCAGTCACATCCAGCAGTGCCCTAACAGCTCACATACAATCATCATTTTTTCTTGAAATGCAGTTTTAGAAAAGGAATATATATATATTTTTTTGCTTGGTCCTGATGCTTGATGTGTAGATTGTAATTCTATTTTTAACCATGTTGGGTTTGGTACCAGTCACCACCATGCTCCTGAATTAGATATAGCCAGTATAAAAAGGGACAGAGGGGTTAACATCTCCAAGATCAGCTTTAAAATACTTGTTATCACATGCCAATGCAAACCTCGTGTTGTACCTGTTGTAATTTCCTCACAACTACAAGTTATTGTTATGAAGATACATATAATTAGCAGTACACAGAAGAAAAACTCTCGAAAGAGTAGTTTGATGGTTAGCAATGCTGCCTCCAGCTCCAGGACACTTGGTTTGATTCATAGCCTAGTAGTTATCAGTGAGTGCATTTACAGTACATGCACATAGAAAACTGGGTTAAGATGGGTAACGGATTAAGGTAGAAATGTGGGTTTTTTAACCCCCTACATGTGTGAGACCATTTATGGAGTTCTGCTTTGGCAAAATGCTTCAATGTCATAAAAATGCAAACTAGATTAAACATCATCAACGTCTGCTGTGAATCTAAGAACAAGCATGGAGGCTGTGTCTCCGGAGATTGTGCCGCTGAACGTAGTACTGTATGTTTAGTTCATCAACATAAATTCAGTGATTTCTGAAATATGGACACAGATTATTTTAACCAGGAGAAGGAATGATGCGATCGCCCAAACCTTTGCCTTAGAAAATGTATCTTTGTGGACACTTCCACCAAGTTCTACCCGTGGCTGCAGGATGCATGTGCAAAGCAAAGACATGCATAGGCTAACAGAGTGCAACAGACAGGCGTAGACTATGAAATCCTTAACTGCAGTCCAGTTAAGGGTTTACATGGTTATATAACTAGGTTACTTGAGGAAGAAATCAACATATGTTAACCTGGTTAACATGATACTAATATCTAGCTTTCTCTAACCGGATTAAGGGTATACATGGCATTTTTAAAGGTGGGTGAATAACCGAGTGATTAAAGTGTGTGTGAACACACTCATTGTAAAGTCTACCTATTCTGCCCATGTTTGTGCATTTTTTTCTCCAGATGTTCAACTTTCTTTCCACATCCCAAGATCTTGTAGGTCACTTCAATTGATAACTGAATATATCTGTGCCGGCATGTACCTACGTATGCCTTTCATTTGATTTGTTAAAGAAATATGTTTCTCCTTAATATCTGCTTATTTGAAGATAGCAATTCAGAATTCAGCAGCCTATAAGTTTGTAAATCATTCAGAAAGCAATAATTTGAAAGAATAAAGTGATGCTTTTGTTTGCCAGCAATGTTTGTTATACTGTATAGTACTTTTCATAGAACATTTTCATGTTTCACTGAAGGGCTAAATTTGAAGCAACAAGTAAAAGCATGATACAAGATCACAAAAATAATTTGATAAATTACAGAAACATTGGCATTGATATAAGTCCACACAAGTTTTAACAGTTGATTTCTGTTTTTTTTATATATTGAGCAATTCAGGATGCAGAGCTTGGCACACATAATGCTCAGTGTATACCAATATTTAAAATTCAGATGCATTTATCACTTAGAACCTATGGTAGCAGATGGATATATTTGCTCATTAATTTCATACAGTCTTCTTAATTTTGTACCTGTCATGCCACTGTGTAGGTATTTATGGATCTTTTTTTTTTTTTTATTAATTTTATTACAATCCATACAAAGCAATCAAGTTTTTACAAAGAGAAAAATTAAGAACAGATCGATCGTATTTATGGATCTTAAGATGAGAACTTTATGGCCTGCGGGCTAATATCCCCTACCTTAATTTTGACTCCTGTCAGTTGGTGTTGTTTTGCCCTCAGCGCAGTTGCATTGTCAGAATATTATATGGTCCTATTTTATGATCACATTCATATTAATAAATACCCAGCAATTGTTCATTGTTTTTGTTATAAAAACAGGCAATTCAATCAGAAGGAATTCTTTTAACTCTATGTGTCTTTCAGTACCATGGTGCCAGAAAATTGCTTTACGCACACCATATGAAGCAACATTGAAACTGTTCAGGATCTACTGTGACCATCAAAATATATACATTACACTAAGAGAATTTCGTGTGTGCTATGATGCATATAAATTGTTTTTTGAAGAAGGTTATTATGATTTTTTTTCCAGAGTTTTAAAAGAAATTGATAATTACCCATCGGGGAAAAATATATATTGCTATCATGGCCTATTTTTTTTAGCTTCCTAATTTAAATAAGTTGAGAATTGTCATAATATTATTGTGCTAACATCGTGGTGGCACGATTCTCCCATGACATGCCTTACACATTCTGCAAAACTGTCCCTGAGCATACTGCAAAACTGACATCATCGATCCATTGTAATCACCTCCTCCCAAGAAAGCTGGAGGAGTCCAGAGGAATAGTTGGGGTGCCAACCAGGCAATTCCGTTTAATTCAGAGTAACAAAAAACAAGTGTATGATGGCACAACAAAAATCAGACAGTCAAAGGCCGTTTCAAAGCCTTCAGTTGACTGACATAAAGGTAGCTTTCTGAACAGGTCAGGTTGGAAGCTCTGTCCTGTAGCAGGCTTGAGTCCAAATGAGACCCCTCATTCCGAGGACGTCTGTTCCAATAAGACTCCACTTGGAAGGAGGCTGACCTTCTCTGGGTGCCATAGACCGGTTATTTTCCCATCACTTGTATGGAATATTAGTCTTATGTCAGACAAAGCAGCACACACTGGTCCGGTTTAGAGCCACTAATTACCCTAACAAAACCATCTTTGAGAGACATGCAACATGCAGACTTTCAGATATGCCCATTCTTGTATTCTACCTTAAGATTTCAAAAGAAAATCATTGATATTGGAGGACATACATATTCAATGTATATTATTCACAGCAATAACTGCTTTGTTTAATGAAATAGGAGTAACATTAAATGTAGTATTGTTCTGTTATTGCAAACCACTTAAAAATGCAAAGATACAGTCAAGAGGTGTTCTGGGGCAATTGTTATTTTTTCTGGAATGGCACAAGCGCTGTGGCCACTGCTTGCTGGAAGGGCTTGAAAATTTTAGTGAAACTTAATCTTCATTGTTGAATTTTCATATCTTTCTTGTATTCACAAGAGTTTGGTTTTTGAGGACTGTAGTTTTCTCCCACATTCTAATATGGCTCATACTTGGATAATTAGCATGGGTAAACTTGGCTTGTCCATGCACAAGTATGGTCTATAATGAAGTGCTGTCCTGTTTAATGTTACTTTTTGCTTGTACCTGATGCCTTCAGAATATAATCACACTATCCAAAATGTTGAATTGAAACCAACCAGTTCAGAAAATGAAAAATAAAATGAATGTGGGTGCATGCATTCTTCACTGTGTCCTGCATTTTATTTGTATACCATCCAGGCTCCCATATTGCATTGCTTCTTATAATTCCAGCCATTAATTTTTCATCAAATGGGATTAGAAAATGGATACATAATGCAAAAAATACACATACTAAAAACTGTGTGCACTGCATGGTGACATAGTGTGTACAGATGGCACCTCCTCATAGCTCTACATCCACAAGCATGAATCCATCCTAGGCTTTGCCTGTGTCAAGTTTATTTAAATGGAGACTCTGAACTGGCCTAGTGTAAGTGAGTATGCCCTGTGACAGACTAGCGCCTTGTTCAGGGATGGTCCTTGCTTTGTACCCAATTTGGGCAGAATATGGCCCCTTCAATTCTGAATTAGACTGACAATGTTTAATGACGGAATAAAGGAAAAGTTATATAAATCATTTGTTTGCCAGGTTATTTCTTAAAGTCCCGGTATCTATTTGTATTTCCTACATTTTTAAACAGAATAACTACAGTTCTAGTCCAATTAGATAATAAAGAAAACAGTTGGAGCAAAATTATTTGAGAATCTTGATTTACAAAATGATATGCTTTTAAGAGTCATACTGTGTATATGATGGAAAAAGCTGTCTTTTTCCAAGCTCCATACCAATTTCACAGCAATATAACTTGCATAAAGACTTTTGATTCCCACATGAAATGGAATATGAATGCATAATAGTCATTCCAGCTATCAAATCGGATCTGTTTCCTGTTTACCAAGTGATTATATGGCATCAGCAAACATGGATTCCAAGGAAGCTTTTGTGTTTGCTTTTTACGCATAGCTCAGAAATTTGTTCCTTACTTTAACTTGATTCGTTGCACAGTTAAGTGTTTTCCCTAACCTGGAGGAACATTTTCTTGTACAATCTGCCTTTTGTGTATCTTTGTCTTGGTTGAATAGCTTATTTTAAAGGGAATAAGTATTAATGTGTTGCCCTTTGTAGCTCTGAAAATGTCTTACTTGCTCTGTAGTTTTTGTTTACTAACTAATAAAGTGAAAGAAAGTGATGTACTGTACAGCACAGTTTATACATGGTGAGAGAATGAGGTGTAATACCCATCTGTAGTTGACAGTAGTCACATTATTAAATGGCCTCATAGCGACAATTTTGAGACTAACAGTGGAAGACTGTGCAGAAAGTGCAACAAAACTGAAGCGTCCATCAGCATGTTCTCAAAAGACAGCACCTCATAACCAGGCCTGTTTAGCAATTAAAATCCTCACTTGCAGAATTTTCTAAAAGAGTTTGAATTTTATTTGCTTGATTTTAAATTATGTCCTCAACCGCGTAGCAGTCTACCCTGAATTCCAGAGTTAATCTGGGTATATCAGCACTTCAGTGATTTATATGGTGTCTTCAATGAACATACTATAAGTGTCTTACAAGTCAAACTCTGATACATTCAGAAAAATTAGAATAACTATAGTTATTATGCAAAATGTGAAAAAATCTATAGAAACAAACTTAGTAGAATCTACCTCAATAAGGATTAGCTGATAGTAAGTTAGGGAAGTCATACTAGTGATCATGAGAATATTATTTTAATGCAGCGTTTCTCAACCTTTAAGTATTTGCGACTCGAGTTTTCATAACAGTTTTAATTGCGCCCCCCCCCCCCCAACATTTTTTTGAAATGTAGATGCATATTTTATTATACTTACTTAACTTTTCTCGACATTTATCTAACTCTATATTTATTGTTCTAGTATCAGAATGTAGTTTAAGTTAATTTGTTTTGGTTTCAACAGAGGCCCGCCCCACAGGTTGAGAACCACTGTTTTAATGATTAATGGAAGATACAAACAAGATATGACTAGTTGTTTATCAAAACTACTTACTTCTGTTTACTTCTCTAAAAAAATCATATCCTAATCAATACATTTTTCCACAGTTTTGGAATGCTGAAAATCATTTTGTGGTAAAGTTCCTTTCCAGCCATGTTTTAACATCTGTACACTGCTGCTTAGACAGCCTCAAACTTTAAAATTGCCAGTGTTAATGAACTTTTATGGTAGTTCCTGTCACTGATATTATGTCTTAAATAATAGTCAAGATCACCATTCTAATGTTTCCAAGATGGGTGCCCTTTATTACAACACGCTTGAGATAGTCGTATGTACTGTAAGAACAGGTTGGTTCTCAATTCCAGACTATTTAAGATTGGAGAGCTTTCTGTTTAAAAGCCACAATAATTGGCTAACACAGTTAAGAAATGCATTAGTTTGTACCAGTCATCATACAGATAAATAGTATAATCCATAACACACCATATATCTTTGTAGATTGAAGGGTCCCAAAATAGTCAAATAGATTGAAAGTCTTTGGAAAACATCCTATCATTAAATTGGAACCTCTTACATATAATACTACAGTTAAAAGTTTAAATGCCATATGTTCTAAATATCTAAATGGTAAGTGTTCTGGAAACAAATGGAAGTACAGGAAAGGTACACTCACAGCACTTCACAAACTCGCACATAGTTTTCCCAATTAAAATTTAAATGTGTCTACATAGGAATTCTGTCTTCCTATTTGCAATTTAAGTCATAATTTAGCACTGTGTTTCTTGGATTGGTATCCATGGATTCTCTGCAGTGAGCCCATTAGATTTCTTTTCTTTTTGCTCTCGTAGTCAATCACTTGTGGACACATAAATAGGGCCTGTGTTCATGTTTTTAAAGTCTTTTACCCATGTTCTGATGCTGATAGTACCAATGCAGACATCACTCTGTTTGCGTTAAAGGTGTGCGATTATCAGCTGTATGTTTTACTCATTCACAACCACTTCCATCACAATTTCTTGTCAAAATGACATGTTCTTGTCAGTAATTTTCTCAGTCTGATCTATTAGCAAAATAATAACTGATGCTGGTGATATAACTTGTATTCAGATGTGAGATGACGGATGAAAATACTTCTTACAAAACTTCACAATATAATATCATCAGGCATTTCTTGGTACAGTGGTACCTCGGTATACTTCCTTAATCTGTTCCAGATCCTTTGACTTATAGCAAACAGGACACATACCAAACAAATTTTTCCAATAAGAAATAGAGGGAAAATGGTTAATCCGTTCCCATGAAAAAAATCCTATTGTTATTGGCATATTATACATTGATGGGGTTGTATAAAATAATTTAAACACTGCTTAATACTAAAATACATAAATACAAAAGCAAATAGATTAAATAAATGAAAATTTAACCTCACTTTACTTTTAATAACTTCTTTGTTTTTCACAATCGTAGATACCGTCGGTCTCGGCATACGGTATGCAGCAGCCAAGTCCCGGATACACATGCCACCTTCATACTTTTCAACAATCAATCCAAGTTTACGCGAAAAAACACAAAATCATGTGAAAATTCACAGAGAGGTATAGTGCGTACTGATGCTCATGGGCAGTCGTGGCTTTGTCTCAAGAGAGGTAAACAAGTGTAGTACACGGTGTTCTGGCACGTGAGTTGTATTCCAAACAATGGTTGTATACGACGCAAAATTTTTCGCGTCCAAACAGGACATATACCAAGTTGGATTTATTCCAAAACAGACGTATAATAAGGTACCACTGTATTTCCAATATGCTCATTATCTCTGCTATCACTCTTATAGAAGGGAGTACATTAGTAGTCTGTTATGACAATAAAGTGCATGGATGTGAGATAAGATTGAAACTTTTTTTAATTATACGGAGAAATTTATACTTGAGGTCCCTTTCTTCCCCTTTGAACCCATTTTTCAGCCTTTTTAACCACTTTAGTACACAGGTTGACATTTGATTAGGATTTACAAACTCCATCTGGTTTTCATGTCCAACTACTTGTTAATCAGTAACTTACTTTTTATTTTTAAATAGGTGTCAGAAAGGTTTGTGGTCTGTAGTTTATCTTTTATAAGAAATGTGGTAAATATGGGTATTTTATTTATAAAGGTTGATTACTTGTCGTGAACCTATTAAAATTGTGCTGTCTGAAATCATATTTTTTTATTTCTGAAGATGACTCATTGGTGCAACTGGCTGTAAGTGAGACTCTACAACAACATTTATATACAGTACATGAAAGTAGCTCCAGTTCATTCATTTTCCACCACTTATCCAAGATTAAGTTGCAGGACCAACAGTCTTAGCAATGATCCCCATGCATCCCTCATGCAGTGAGATTCCAAGGTGTTCCTAGGCCATCTGGGAAATATAATCCTGCCAGTGAGCCCTGGGTCTTCTCCAGGGTATCCTCCCTGCTGGTTATGTCCATAAATACCTCCAGAGGGAGGCGTCTGGGAGGAATCTGTATCAGATGCCCAAACCTTTCATTGCGGAGGGTCAGCGGCTTTACGCCAAGTCTCTCCCAGATGTCGGTGCTTCTCATTATGTCTCTAAGGGAGAGATCAGCCAACCTGCAGAAAAAGCTAATTTTGGCAGTTTGTACTCTCAATCTTGTACTTTCTGTCATTACTCAAAGTTCATGCCTATAGGTCAGGGTAGGGATATAAACTGCTAAAGTGAGTGCTTGGCCTAGTAGCTCAAATAGTTTTTCAATAATAACAACTACAGTTGCTCAAGACAGTACAAACTCAAAATTAGCTATTTTTAACAGGTTGTATAAAACAGTAGGGAATCAAAATGCCTACCTTAATAACAAAAACTATGGTCAAATGGCCAAGGAGGAGAGGAAAATAAAAACTCCAGTTGGTGGGGTGACTCAGAATTTTCTGCTTATTTTTATTTGTACTTATACAAATGAACAATTTAGAGGACACATACAGAGAAGTTATCTATCAGTTTGTTTTCTGGCTTGCTGGAACATAGGGAGATACCAGCAACAGGGCAAGAACAAAATCTAGGCAGGTTGCTGACTTGTTTTGAGGACCAAGGGAATGTCCTGGTACACGACTTGGGTGCTATTGACTGACGCCTTTGTCAATCTGAGTAAATATGTTGTGAATTTAGATAGGAGAAGATACAGAGCATGGAATCTGACATGCAGTTAGACCAGTGAATGTTTTCTTCTGTATGACGCAATGTGCTCTACATTCTTGCAACAACAATTTGCAAAATATCTACTTGGGTTTACATGTATAAATACTCCATGAATTGTTTGATTGTTGGTAGATTTTTTGACTTTCTTAATTTATTTGAATGCAGAGACCACTTGAGGATGTATGAATTTTGTTGTCGATAGAGAATGGGCTGTTTGCCAATGTGGTCATTGATCATCGCTTGTCATATACAGTAGCTTCTTATCAAATAGTTTTTGATCTTTGGATGTGCACTAAATGTTTCCCTTGCAACAAGTTTAAAAAATGGACACAAAGCCATACCCATCTAATTCTGTACCAGCCTGTAACTGCCTGACCTTATGTTCCTTTTATGATATTTTAAAAGCAGTTTTTTTATGCGACAAATTTAAATTCCTATCCAAATTTAATTTATATCAACTTCTTGGCAGCCATTTTATAACTTGGATTTCTTGGTTATCAGTTTTATCGTAATAGAAAATTAGATAATTGCTTCCACATGATTCTTACTGCTGTTGAAAAACCTAATGATGCAGTAAGGAGTCAAGTTAAGAAGAGGCCTCCATATAAGACAGTGTGGCCTGTCACATATACTGCAGATATTTCTTATTCTGGCAGCATGTGTTTCAACTGTGTGTGACAGACAAAACAGAACATGACAATCCAAATATTTAGAAGCAGATACCTTACTGTTTCCATCTTAACTAAATGTTGGGATTGGATTTTAGTTTTGTTTGAGTTAAAGAGATGCAATTCTCTAATGGCAACATAACACCCAGGTAAATTCTGACTCGACCTGTACTTTTAACCTTTCGACAAGTTAAGTATTTTTAATCAAAGCCCTTATTTGTCTTTACAAAAAAGAAAGATAAATTCTGACATTTGTGATATACATATTTACACTACAGTCCTAATTGTTTCAACTCATTGAAGTTCAAAAAATGTAGTAATTTTTTTGTTCATTGTGAAAACAATGTGCAGTCTGTTTTGTGCTTGTTGTACACTTAATAAGAACGCTAAAAAGCTTCTGCTTCTTGTAATCAATTGAGTCGAGTCTGTTTTCACAGAATTGAGTCCCTAGGCTGTGATTCTCATAAGCCTCATCTGCCCCTCTGTGTTCTTCAACCCTTCTGCATGGATGTCCAAGCACCAGAGTGCACTGCTTCCATGTACTATTATGTGAGCGGCACTGACAGTTTTATGAAGAAGATGGAGTCTGACGGACATCTCAAAAAATATTCTACTAAATCAATTTAAAGCTTTCAGTACTATTTTGTAACATTATTCCCCTTAGCTACGCACAGTAGTTTTTAAATGAATGAGTATGTTATGGACACATACATGGTGGTGCAGTAGTTGGTGCTGATGCCTTACAGTTCCAGATGTCTAGGTTTCTAATCCGTATCCTCTGTAGGTTACAGGTTGCCAACTTGTTTACCCATAGATGTTTAGTTTAGGAAGATTGGTAATCCTAGACTGGCATAACATGTGAGTAAATGTGACCTGAATGCTGCTGGTCTCATGCATCGCTGTACTGAAATAAGCAATGTAAGGAAAGTTGACAATGCAGGAGTATTTAGAGGTGCCTCCTCGTTTATTGATAGTGTCCAAAATGTGTCATTGGCATAAGGAAAAACAACAAAAAGTCAATCACCACGTAGTGGAATGGCTTCTGATTAATTTGGCTCTGCTAATGGGTTGTCCGACTATGAGCTCAATTCGGTGAGATCATGTCCACAATAAAATGACACCTCCTTTCCAGGACGGCCATCCTTTTGAAGTTGAGGGAACGGAAAGGGGGGTGGGTGTCAGTTGCTCTCACTCACTCACTGTGGAGAATAATAACGCCAAGACAGTTAGCAGCAGCACCCCCTCTTGGCATGGGGTGGTATTACATACCCTGAAGAGCTTGGATGGTGATCCTCAGACCTGTATGTGTGACAGCAGGTTACGAATATGAGTGACAAATTATGACTAACCAAAAGAAATTTATAGAGGGAATCTAGACAAACTGAAGCATTCTGCACTTACAGATTTTGTGAATATTTGTTTTAAAGAGCTACAGGTAGGTAAGGTAGGTGCTTTGTGCATTGACAGATTCTATGTTAGCAGCAGGGACTGAAGATAAGACCTTGTGCTTTACAGACCTTCTCTTTAGTCACTTATAGACCTCACTGATCTTTGAATTACCTTTCTTAGGCTCTTCAGTTTAACTGATGATATACTGTATGTTATTATAAGGATTGAAATTTAAAAATAACCCAAGAATAAAATTAGTTCTGCGGTGGGCTGGCACCCTGCCCGGGGTTTGTTTCCCTGCCTTGCGCCCTGTGTTGCCTGGGATTGGCTCCAGCAGACCCCCGTGAACTTGTAGTTAGGATATGGCGGGTAGGACAATGGATGGATGGATAAAATAGTTGAATTTTTGAAAAAGGCCAACCAACACTTTATGCCGACCGCTTTACAACTACAGAACTTATTAAATACTTTGTCAATTTTTCAATGTAACCATGTTATGTAAACATAATTTAAATTTTATACAGAAATATTTGATCATTTAGTTTAATATTTCAAAATTTTAGTATACATTATATTAAAATAATCCTGTATACATTAACACCAGAAAGACAAAGACAATTAAATAATGCATACAAACTCCAGCGAAACACAGTTTCAGAGACCCAAAACAGGCACACAACAAATGAAGCTCTAGTGTTAAGTGTGATACCTCCGAATTAGTCTGTAAAAGGTAATGTCCCAAATAACTGTTTTATTATTCAACACATATTCTGAAAATTCACACAGTGGATTGTGTTCAGCTCCCAACCCCTATTTATGTGAAAGGACATTCATGCTGTAACTGACTTTCTACTTATTATGATTCAACTTTGTAAAAGGAAAATAAAGGTTGCCTTTTGTACATTGTTCTGTTCATGCCTATAATTAAGTACATTGTATTAAAAGACTGTAATTTAAGCTTAAATTGTACTTTACTAATCGCTGCTGTCTGAAGTTGTATAGTGTGCTATTTGTCAAAGATGGCTCTAAATTATACAGTTTAATGACTCTGATTTTAACTACCTTTTGTGTGCCCAGAGGATTGTGTGTGTATATTTATGGAACAGTTTCCAATTCCTCCATTGTAGAATATTATTTTGTTCTAAATTAATATTTAACACAATGTTATTTCAACTATACGAAGATTTGATTTTCTTTTCCCTGTATGATTTAATCCTTATGGATTAGTGAAATAAATAGAGCACAAGAGAGGAAAATCCTATTTTAAAACGGTACCCGTGTCATCATTGTTGCAGTTTTATTACTGTATTCTGGACACAATGATCTGAAAATTGAATGCATTATCAATAATTGTAATACAACAGTTTATCAGTTTTTCTACACAAATGATACATTTATGAATTGATTACTTTTTGACCATTCTAATTCTTGCAATCATCTGTTTAAATTCTTCATGAATGCCTGACTTTACACACCAAGGAAAATGTACGCCGTATTAATTTTAAAAATGGGAATTTGTGTGTATGACAAAGTGGACAGAAAAGCCCACTCCATGTAGCAGCAATTATTACTGGTATATAAAAAGGTGTCATAATAATCTGAATATGGATACCATGTTAACAGGGTCTAAGGGAGACAATGTGTCATGGAGAGACTTGACAGTAATTATTATAATATCAGTATTATGCTTTTTGACAATGGAGGGGTAGTGCTGCACAGTTGCTTCTGCTGTATAAAAGGGTTTAAAAAAATCTTTATAATTATAAATTCTCCTATCAAACCCGTTTAGTCCAACTCAGCTGAATCTTTTCCTGACAGCAAAAGGAACCAAATCTGGAACAGGGACTTGTCCCCGATGCAAATACTGTTGTGGCGAGCGGCTGGGGGTGGTACCCAGCCAGGACGCCCGGAAGGACCGAAGGAGGGATTACGCCTCCTCCGGACCATGAGAGGGCAGCCGCCCTGGTTGGTATGGGGACCACGGGAACAGAGCATGGAAGCTCAACCCTATAGGGGCCCGTGGTCACTGCCAGGGGGCGCCCGGATGCCTGAGGAGTCCTGGCCGTCAGAACTTCCGCCACACCCGGAAGTGCTGGGGGGAAGAAGACCAGGGACACCCGGAGTGCTTCTGGGTGCACAGCCGGCACTTCCACCACACCAGGGACTGCCAGCATAAGATCATTGGGAGGCACCTGGAGCACATCCGGGTGGATATAAAAGGGGCTGCCTCCCTCCTTTCGTTAGCTGGAGTCGGGTGGAAGAGGAGAGGAGAGGAGAGGAAAGGAGGCGGTCTGAAGCAAAGCATTGAGGAAAAGGCCTGGACTGAGAGTGATTGGTACGGGGTACTGGGTTGTGTGCATCACTGTAAATATGGTGAATAAACGTGTGTTGGGTTGTAAACCATCGGTGTCTGCCTGTCAGTGTCCGAGCTGTTCCCCACACTGTATAGTAATGTATTTGTTTAAATATTATCTTTAACCACAATGTAGACCATATCTGATTTATTTTGATTCATTGTCAAGGTTTTCTTATTTTTTGAATATGCTTATACTGTAGTGTACTGAGTTGCCAGTTGATGTGATACACTTATGTTGCAGCACTGACCTTCAGAGAAGCATGAATTAGACATGTGGATTCTACAAGATGTTGGGTAAGTAAGTTACTCAGCAATGTTGTACCACGCAGGAATGATTACGTTGTGCAGTTGCTGCTCAACAGGGTTGAGATGCGGGGACCGTACCCCTCCCTAACACTTTCAAAAGTCACCCTCATGTTCCTGAAACGAATTAGGGATGATAAGTGCTTTGTGATATGGTGTATCATCATGCTGGAAATGTCCACGAGTGCGGATAAACGTTGGCCATGAAGGAACGAACTCAGTCAGCAATGATGTTCGCATGCATCTTCCCGTTGACTGCAGCACTCGAACTTGCCCTTCTCAGCAGCCACATTGACAAAAAATATTTTTTTGGAAGAGCTGCAATATAAAAATATCCCTTTCCTCCATGTAACCATTATGCATTTGAGAATAGGGATATGTCTTTAAAGGATGACGATCATGATGCAATTTATTATCACAGCAACCACAAATTTCAACGTTACTGGCAGTGTTTCAGCATTATCATTATTGCATGATTTCCAAGTGCTGATCATAAAGTCTGTAACAGCAACAGACAGCACATTGCAGTTTTTCACAGCTTGTAACTGCATAACAGACAGCATCACAGTCCATAACAGCAGGTAAGAAGTTGGCAGCACACTGCTGATCATTTTTCACAGTGCAGCACATTGCTGATGAACGTACAGTTTCTTTTTGATGTTCCCCAATCTACCTTACCTGCACATCTTTGGTATTTGGAGGTAAAGCTTTTGTAGTCAAAAAGAAACCTGAAAGATACAAAAATTGTGATCATGCCCTCCTAGCCACAGTAGAAGCCGACAGTTGAGTTTTGGTTTTGCGTCTTGTTCCAGCGCTTTTTTTTTTTTTTTTTTAATTGGTCAACAGCATTGAAGAGGCAAGCGATATGTAATCCTTCACCAATTCTCCATTGACGTATGGCTTCATTTTCGTTGGTTCATGCACGATTTTGTCGCCCTTTCACTAGTATTAGTGCAAAAGAAGTTTTTCTGAGCAAATCGGTTCTGTTTGAGTCTCACCTAGCTGTCCACCCTTCAGAAAATCGGTACTGAACTTTGGGTGTGATGGCGTGGCGAATTGGACCTTTTAAACTGCAATATGGCGTTATCACAAAGTGGACAGATGTATTTTCCTGCACCAATTGACACAAAAAACCGCAAGTCCCCAGTTCTCTATAAATGCGCGGTATTCCTCTTCATATTTGTGTCTCTTACATTTTTTAGTCATTTTTTTTCCCTAGTGTTCGTCCCAGTTTTCCTAGCCTGAGACTGGAGGTAAATTGTGATTGTGTTTTTTAGGCAGTTGACAAATGGGGGCGTAACCGATTGATCAGCAAGAATGATAATGAAATGAATTTTAATAATTTTTTTTCCAAAGATTTTCTTTATTAAGTAGGACTTAAAAGAGCCACAACTGGCCTTTGAAGAGCTGCGTGTGGCTCGCAAGGCGCGGGTTGAGTACCACTGGTAGATGTTCTTTAAGCTTGAGGTTGCTAATTTGCAGGAAAGCCAATCTTCTCCCAAAGTGTGGGTGTCTTGAGGACATTCAGTTTCTCCTCCAGGATTTCCCCGTAATTTTCATTTTTCCCTCTACCATCACGAGCTTTCCAGAGACGCACCCCTACATTTTGATGCAGTCACTACCATGCTTCATGGTGGGGAATGATGTGTTTTTTGCTAATGTGCAGTGTTAAAACATGGCATTTAGTTTGAGGGTGAAAAAGCTAATAAGCTACGCTTTGGTTCTCATCAGTTCACAGAACCGTCTTTCATCGTTGTGCCTTCGAGCAAATTCTAGCCGAGATGCCATGTGCGTTGTTGTTTTGTTTTTTTTCTCTTTGTCACTCTCCCATTAAGCTGCAACTGGTAAAGTACCCTGACAACAGTCATTGTATGCAGTCTCTCCAATCTGAGCCACAGCAGCTCGTAACTCGAGTTACCACAGGACATTTGGTGGCCTCCCTCACCAATCTTCTCCCATGATCACTCAGTTTTCGGGGATGGTCTCCTCTAGGCAGATTTACGACTGTCATACTCATCCCATTTCTTAATGATTGACTTAACTGGACTCTAAGGGATATTCAGCACCTTGGATGTTTTCTTGTCTCCATACCCCACCTTGTAGTTTTCAATCACCTATTCATGGAGTTACTTGGAGAGTTCATTTGCCTTCATTGTGTAGGTTAGGCCACCATTCTGAGCCATCTCTAGGTTGGACCTTCCAGATGAGGTGCATTTAGAGTACTATCAAGTGAACCCTGTGGACTGCAGGCAGGTGATCTCCACGGAACTAGTGAGGCGACTTCTAAAACCGAATGGCTGCACAAGTGATGCATGTCAAAAGACGTGAATATTTAGGTGATCAATTCATTTAGTGTTTTATATTTGTAATTAGTTTAGATTACGTTGCTGAGGACTGTTTTCACTTTGACATTAAAGAGTCTTTTTCTGTTGATTGGTGTCTTAAAGGCTAAATTATATCCACTGTGATCCAACGTTGTTAATCAAGGCTCACTTTCTTAGAAGGTGAAAGCACACAGAGAGGCAAAAATACATTTCTTTTGGATTATGAAACACATGCTATTAACAAACGTGTGGTGAGATTGTTCAGGTAAGAATGACAGAACTTGGGGTAAGGTAGCAATACTCACTAATCACAGTGCCAGACTGGCAATATGTTGCATGCCAGCGTTAAGAATTTAATGGACCTAATCAAAATGCTTAGGCTTGTGGAAACATCCAGAATTGATGGCATAAAATTCTTCTCCAAAAATATCTTTTCATATTTCTTGATTGTTTCAATAATTCCAAGGTAAGAAACCCAATTCTATTCGAGGAAACTTCTACCACCATAAAGTTTTGTTGGTGGCAGGGTGTGTTGTCTCTTTGCCAAGGACCCTGTTGTTGTGCCCATATAGATCCATTTTTGACTTGACTGCCCACAGAACTGATTTCTAGAAGTCTTCAGGCTTGTCCCAGTGGTCTCTGGCAACCCAGAGTGAGGTAAGGAGCTCTTTTCTCTCTTAACAGAAAAGATGTCTTCCTGACAACCCTTCTGTTGATGGCATTTCTCTTCAGGGTACTTCTTATTGTTGTGCCACTACTCCTGAGGCAGCTAGGGAGGCAAGGCAATGTCTTCTTGCTATGCAAAGAATAACTTTGACCTCTTTTTACTCTCCTTGTGGCCCGGTGTTATTTTTTGTACACTCGCAGTGTCTACTATATATGGAGTTTAATAGCATTGTAACCTTGCCTACCTCTTAGTACTTTTTTCTCAGTTCTGCTGATGTTTTCTTAGTTTCAGGCATGATAATTGACCTGATTTCATCCAATTATTATGCTTGCTCCTCCTTTACCCAACATTTAAAATTTTAAATTTCACTGCTTGGCTCAGTTAATTGGCTAACACTGTTACTTAACGTCCTCATCCTGCTTTGCCTTGATGCAAGTCAACGTTACGTATTTTTGCACCTGCACAGTTTCTTCATAGGTTGTCTATTACTTTGCTGCAGGGACATCTTTCAAAACACTCAAACTGGTGAATACTTATTCAGATTAATTGTTTTATAATTATATAGAAAACTTAAAATATTTGTTCACTCCCTCAAATCATCCACCACCATGGTCTGTTTTCTCTGCTGATACTCCTAATTCTTTTTCGTAATAAGACTACTAATGACAGGTTATCCTACTCTCCAAAAGAATTCATCCCTAATTTCAGTGGTTGAATGCTAATTTTCTCAAGTGTAATACTGATAAATCTGAAGTTACTAGTTTCCTCCAAATCTCTGACTTCCAAGATATCAATTGTTTGCATTAAATATTCATAGTGTGACTGTTAAACCTTCAAAAACTGTTCAAAAATCAACACTTACACCTCAGTGCCTCATATAAGCTCACTTACTAAAACTGCACTGACATTGCTCTTCTTCACCCTTGGATCATGCTTTGCTTTTCCATTTCCCATTTACTGGTCTCCAGCCCGAAACACTCAGACTATGGTCAATTTTCAAAACCTCAGCTGCAAGAGTTCTTACACTCAATAAGAGTACCAAGCATTATCCCTTCTCTTGTTCTTGATCAGTTCCATTGGCAGCTAAAATCTTTGTAGATGTTTGGATTTTACATGTAAAAGTGTTGTATGGCCTACTTGGGCCCCTGAAGTGGGCCATCAAATCAGTCTATTAAGGTGAGGTGGCAGGTCATCAGTGCCACAGCCTCAAACATATTTGAGATTGCTTGTCTCGATCTTCCTCCAAAATTGAACACCTCTGTTCTTCCAGTGGTTTTGTCTTCTTAGGTTGTTTTTCATTTATATATTATGAATAGTTGTTTATGTGCTTATTGTTGTGTTTAATAACGTGTAAAACTTACTAAATTAACATTAAGTTATTTAGAAAAGGACAAGTTTAGATTAAATATTAATTGGGAGGAAAAGAGACCCTGGTTCGCTTCCAGGGTCCTCCCTGTGTGGAGTTTGCATGTTCTCCCCGTGTCTGCGTGGGTTTCCTCTGGGTGCTCCGGTTTTCTCCCACAGTCCAAAGACATGCAGGTTAGGTGCATTGGCGATTCTAAATTGTCCCTAGTGTGTGTTTGGTGTGTGGCACCCTGTGGTGGGCTGGCACCCTGCCTGGGGTTTGTTTCCTGCCTTGCGGTCTGTGTTGGCTGGGATTGGCTCCAGCAGACCCCCGTGACCCTGTAGTTCGGATATAGCAGGTTGGATAATGGATGGAAAAGCAAAAAAAAAGTGAAGGGTTCACAAACTTTAAGCACTACTGTATGTGTTAGGGATATACTGTCGGCTTTTGTTACTCTAATCTTCAAGCATAGTTTAAGCTCAAATTATTGTGGTGGAATACTTTAAATTATGCTAGGTCTAGTCAGCAAAAGCTCCAGTATAAATGTCAGTTGCCTGCATTGTTCTGTATTAAGTACATACACCATATACAGCATTATTTAGTCAAGTGTCACTGTGAAACGCCTTCATAAGTTATCGATAAATAATTCATTAGGCCCAGTCTCTATGTAAACCTACACTGGACTATGTGGGTTGAGAAGCAGGTTGAATAAAGGCGTAATAGTATTAATGTTCTAATAAAAGCTAAATACTGCAGTGGAAAAAAAAAAAAAAAAAAATGATTTTATGCAGAATTCTAATAAAAGGACTTTTACAAGGACATAAAAAAAAACAAACAAAAATGTTTTCTTTGGTAGTAATGGTAGATGATGTCCCTGCTGTTGAGTATTGTGTTCGTAAAGTTGAAAAGATGGGGTTACCTCAACACTGCAACATTTTTAAACTGCAGTTTCGGGCGGAGTGGTGGCTCTGAGGTTAAGGATCTGTGCTGGTATCCCGAAGGTTGCCGGTTCAAATCCCCATCACTGCCAAAAGAGATCCTATTCTGCTGGGCCCTTGAGCAAGACACTTAACCTTCAGTTGCTCCAGGGGTGCTGTACAATGGCTGACCCTGTGCTCTGACCCCAAGGGGTATGTGAAAGCAAATAAATTCCTAAAAAAATAATTTATATAAGGAAAAAAAAGCAGATTAAAAAAAAAAAAAAAAAAAACCTGTGCAACTCTAGCTGTAACCCGATGCTAATCAGACACAGTAAAGCTGTCAAAGACACAGCAATATAGCTTCTGAATAGATTGTTTGGGGCAAAGACATTTTTTTTTTTTTTTTGATTTAACCCTCTGGTCCACAGTTTAAAAAATTACAAATGAACCAATTCAGACAGGATTAAAGTGCACATTGCGGACTCGGATTTGCATATGTTTCAGTAACACCATGTGGAAATTTTAACACTTTTTCTACATGGGCCTCCCCTAGTTCAAATAAATCAAGTTAAAAATACGTCTTGTCTCAAACATTATGAAGGGCCACTTAAAGCGATTTCAAAGATATAAAAAAAAAGATAAAAAGCTACCTCTTGCAAATTGTGAATATGGTACGAATTGTTTTATTATTTTGGTGTGATATTCTGCCTCTGCTGCTTTGTACTCGACAGTCTGAACTGCGCTCACAGCCAAAATACTGAGAGTGGAACAAAATAAAAACTTCTGCCCTATAATCAATTCATTACAGGACAGAGAAGTAGAAAATTGCACTTAAGATGGCAACTATTGCCTGTCTTGCAAACTCAACGAGTAATGTTTCATTTTAAACTAACTAGTATATTACTCTAAAATTAAATTACCTATTACTTATTTAGTTGTGGGTTTTCATACAGCCATATATTCTGGTAAGGATTAAACTCAGTTTTTGTCAACACAGATTTCAATACTGAAGCTTGAAAGCCATGTAGAAATACGCCACAAAAATCACTTAAATATTCCAAAATTGTTTAGCTTTATTTATGAAGCATTTACAATGATACGACCAATTGGAATGGCCTTAATTCAACAATTAGTGCATAGAAAGAGTTATTTTATGCAAAGGATCTCTTCTCATATCTGACCCTTAAAGAAGTGCCAACGTTTTCTTTTTTTGCAATCTACTTTCCTTCTTGGACGGTGAATTAATGTTAAAGCTCTGCTAAAGAGAGTTTGTGCCCCAGGCAAGTAAGGCACTATAGTTAAGAGTTTATCTTTACAAAAAAACCCGCAATTGAAACAAAGCCATGGTTTAATCTGCCTACAAATGTGTCACAAGACTTTCAAATATTATCCGTCAATACTTTTATATGATGCTATTTGTGAAATTTTTTGCTGGGATCCTTGGCATAGTCGGTTAGTAAAGGACAAGGTGTGAAGTGATTTCCATACACATTCTCATACTTTTTCATTTTCTCAACAAGTTTATCTGCTCCATAGGAGTCAGCAAATCTGAACGGTCCTATAAAAACAAAAACAAAAAATAAATAAATTACAAATTAAATGCATTTAGAGTCCCATTAATTGTTAATCAAAACAGACAATTTAAAATGCCATACAGGTTTCATATCAAGTGAACACATATATTCACATACCTCCCAGGCATGGAGGAAAACCTAAACCAAAAACTGCTCCGATATCTCCTTCCACCGGGTTGCTAAGAATACCTTCTTGCAGGCACAGGACTGCTTCATTCACAAACCGAGAGATAAGGCGGTACTGGATATCTGAATCACTAGACCTACACAGGACAACAACAATGGAAACAAGAAGAGAGTTTTATGTCAATATTACCCTTAAATGGATAGTTGTCCAAAAACAACTTATACTTGCTACTCTTGAAACACTCATCAATAAGAACATACAAATTTCATAAAAACAGTAGTAAATATTTTAAAAATGACAGGCCCAATAACCTGGCAAGACTGTTTTTAAAGATGTCTTACTCGTTTAAAATGGATATTCTTCCAAGACAGACAGTGGTTACAGTACATTTGTCTGAATAGACAAGACGGTTCAGCAGCAGTTATAAAACAGATATTTTTCCTAAATAAATGCATAAAATTACCTTGAATCGCTGCAGTTAAACCTTTTGTAATTCTAAAATAAACTCTGCCACCAAACAAAAGTTATTCCTGTTCAGTCTAAAGCAAAATTATCTGCTATCGCTACCGTGGCTGTTCGTTTGTCTGTCCAGGATTTTAAAGTCATCTGTAGCTCGCAAACGGTTTGACCTATTGACCTGAAATTTGGTCCACATATACTACGTGACGTCTACTATCCGCTTTCAGGATGATGCTTGACCTCCAAGGTTATTCCTCTATTTTTATTTTATTGTAGAATCAACTCTCTGCAGCGGCCAGCAGGGCGGCTGTGCTGTGCATGCGTACAGGTGCCGTTCTCATCTCTACCTCCACCATCGCTTCCCCTGCCTCTTCATAATTTAAATCATTCCTGAGGCAGATTGAAGAAGTGAAAACTTAAAGAAAATGTACTAAGTAATTGCAACACAAACACTGACTTAATCAGTTTTAACACAAAAAGAAGCCGATGAAAGAGAAGAAGCAGGCCGCTAGGGTAGAGAAAAGAAGAGCTGCTCAGGAAGCAGCAAGCGCATCAACCTCTGAGCAAACGAATGCTAAACGTACAGAGAAAGAGGATGAAAACTAGGAATGCTCAAGTCAAGTGTATTCACTGTATGTTATCGTGCAGTACGCCGTTGCTGGTCAGACATACAGGTGCCGGTCATAAAATTAGAATATCATGACAAAGTTGATTTATTTCAGTAATTCCATTCAAAAAGTGAAACTTGTATATTAGATTCATTCATTACACACAGACTGATGTATTTCAAATGTTTATTTCTTTTAATTTTGATGATAATAACTGACAACTAATGAAAGTCCCAAATTCAGTATCTTGGAAAATTAGAATATCAATTAAGACCAATGCAAAAAAAGGATTTTTAGAAATGTTGGCCAACTGAAAGGTATGAACATGAAAAGTATGAGCATGTACAGCACTCAATATTTAGTTGGGGCTCCTTTGGCCTGGATTACTGCAGCAATGCGGCGTGGCATGGAGTCGATCAGTCTGTGGCACTGCTCAGGTGTTATGAGAGCCCATGTTGCTCTGATAGTGGCCTTCAGCTCTTCTGAATTGTTGGGTCTGGCGTATTGCATCTTCCTCTTCACAATACCCCATAGATTTTCTATGGGGTTAAGGTCAGGCGGGTTTGCTGGCCAATCAAGAACAGGGATACCATGGTCCTTAAACCAGGTACTGGTAGCTTTGGCACTGTGTGCAGGTGCCATGTCCTGTTGGAAAATGAAATCTGCATCTCCATAAAGTTCGTCAGCAGCAGGAAGAATGAAGTGCTCTAAAACTTCCTGGTAGACGGCTGCGTTGACCTTGGACCTCAGAAAACACAATGGACCAACACCAGCAGATGACATGGCACCCCAAACCATCACTGACTGTGGAAACTTTACACTGGACCTCAAGCAACGTGGATTCTGTGCCTCTCCTCTCTTCCTCCAGACTCTGGGACCTTGATTTCCAAAGGAAATGCAAAATTTACTTTCATCAGAGAACATAACTTTGGACCACTCAGCAGCAGTCCAGTCCTTTTTGTCTTTAGCCCAGGCGAGACGCTTCTGACGCTGTCTCTTGTTCAACAGTGGCTTGACACAAGGGAAACGACAGCTGAAACCCATGTCTTGCATACATCTTTGCGTGGTGGTTCTTGAAGCACCAACTCCAGCTGCAGTCCACTCTTTGTGAATCTCCCCCACAGTTTTGAATGGGTTTTGTTTCACAATCCTCTCCAGGGTGCGGTGCAGTTATCCCTATTGCTTGTACACTTTTTTTCTACCACATCTTGTCCTTCCCTTCGCCTCTCTATTAATGTGCTTGGACACAGAGCTCTGAACAACCAGCCTCTTTAGCAATGACCTTTTGTCTCTTGCCCTCCTTGTGCAAGGTGTCAATGGTCGTCTTTTGGACAACTGTCAAGTCAGCAGTCTTCCCCATGATTGTGTAGCCTACAGAACTAGACTGAGAGACCATTTAAAGGCTTTTGCGGGTGTTTTGAGTTGATTAGCTGATCAGAGTGTGGCACCAGGTGTCGTCAATATTGAACCTTTTCACAATATTTTAATTTTCTGAGATACTGAATTTGGGACTTTCATTAGCTGTCAATTATAATCATCAAAATTAAAAGAAATAAACATTTGAAATACATCAGTCTGTGTGTAATGAATGAATCTAATATAGAAGTTTCACTTTTTGAATGAAATTACTGAAATAAATCAACTTTGTCATGATATTCTAATTTTATAACCAGCACCTGTAATCTAATAGCATTTTTAATCTTGTAAAGACCTACTTTATTTTCCCCAACTGCAGTATGTTAATTCAAAGTTATTCTCTTTATATAAACAGACAATGCTCGATGATGCTTAAGTAGACTTCTATTCACATATTTTTTGTTGTCCATACACAAGGGATGTGGTCTACTTTGTAAAAAAGAAGATAAATAAAAATGTACAAAAATATTACATTTGAAATGTGATACAGGAAATATATTCAAGAATGTGCTTTTGTTGAGTAAACTGTGAAGAATCTTGATGCAAACGATCTATGCATGATTTATGAATGACAACAGCACTCATAAAAGTGACACAAACGAGGAGAGATCCAGGATTTTGTTCAAAGTTTAGATAATAAATGTAGAATGTAGGCTACACCAAAACGAAAATAATTTTAACATTCACACTGTGTAATCCCTCAAAATGATAGAAAGGATTGTAAAGGTTTACCATAAATTGAAAAATCAAAAGCAATGTAACGGTGAAAACAATATTTAGATAAAAAGTAAATTTTTGACAAAAAACACACTTTATGTTTGGCATAAATTCCCCAGTACTCTACATTTTCACTAACTTTATATAAGCTATGAAATCTTAATGAAGGAAAAAAGAAAATGACTACTTCACCTGTGTGTAGTTCATTATGAAAACTAAATTATACCTGTCCATTATCATTGTGCTTAAGATTTCGATATAGAGATTAAATATATGAATGCACACCATATTTAAAACACATAAGAATGGAATAATGTATATCATATCAAACTGTTAACATTTTTATACAAAAAAAAATTTGAAAAGAAAAATTAACACATTGCCAAAAAAAAAAATTAACATCAGTCATAAGCTGATCAGTTATACCCCTAGAATTTGAGACCTTCCATAAGCTCAAAACAACTTACACTTCAGAATTTACAGGAAGTTTGAATTTTTCTACAATTTCTTCAAATCCAGGGTTCACATTTTTGCTTTTCACTCCTTCCTGATAAATATAACATCCTTTTCCAGACTTGCGGCCTGCAGTAGTTAACATAGTTAAGACACATATTTAATATTGCTATAAAAGAAAGTTAAAACCACTTCTTGGCTAAACATGAACATTAGTCATTATGTATAGAAGGACTGGGTCATTGTGGAACTGCAAAAATACATAGCTGATGATTATTATGTACTGCAATGTTAATTGTCTTAATGAAAACAGGAAATATTTTGTGGTTCTAATAGATTTTTTTTCCCCCAACATTACCCATGAATCCTTTTGCAACCATCGTTTTCAGAACTTCGACATTGCCACCACCAAATCTCGAGCCAAAAGCTTTTCCTAAATCCTCTGCAACATGAGCAGCAACATCAATGCCCACTTCATCAGCTAGAGTAGCAGCACCAACCGGGAATCCAAAGCCAGTTGAAAGAGCATCCAGTTTCTTAGGATCAACGCCTTCCTACAGAAAGACAAACATGTTTCTTTAAGAATAAGGGAGCTAAATTAAGTCTAAAATTACACCAATGTCAAAAGAATGAAACCATTAGTTGGCAGAGTCAAATATATGTATATCTTTGCTCAAAATGAACTTCACATATCATACACATTTCACACCAATATATATTATTCTGACTATCTTCATGATATGCAAGTCAAAAAGTGCAATAAAAAAAGAAAAAAGTTGCATATATATGAAATTGATTTGAAAGTGATTCTAACATTAACAATTAATAAAAACTGTGGAAGGTACAGAAAAAAGTAAACCTTATTTCACACATTTATAAAATGCTCTCTGTACTTTATATTCTTAATATTAGAAACAGTATCATTCATTCTAAGAGAAACCATAAGCAAACAAATATTAAAAAAAAAAAAAAAAAAAAATCAGGATAACCTTGAAAATTTGTTTGAGATAGCAAATCTAATATTAGAGTTGTTAATCAGCAAAAAATGGAACAAGTTTTCAATGTGTACAAAAATGCATTCTGTAACAGTTTCACTGAACCTTTTGAATATCAAGGACTATTGTTTCATTATGTGGTATATACAGCAAAATATTTGTACATCTAGATTTAGTCTATATTCTGGCAATTGATTGGACATACGAGTCTGCAAATCTGCAACGTATTCAACATAACACTGAACCATAAATTAAAAAGTTAAAATTTCAAACTGGGATTTCACTGAAAAACAGTTTTAATAACAGATTTTTTTTTAATTCAGTACACAGGGAAATTTGAACAAACCCACTGTCAGATTTTAGTGTACTATATGAAGAGATCAGAATGCCAGGATTTTATCAAAATGAAAATGGCATAATACAGGTTAAGACAACAAAATAGATAAAACTATTCACAAGTTTAAAATTTCAGAATTTAAACTTGAATGTGCATTGTTTTGTCTCATGCAAGAAAATATTTTCTTTACTATCTAGGAATTTTTCAGTTTCAGAGGTTACATAGAAGGATTAATATAAGTTCTGGATCATGATACAATACTACATATATGGTATTTTAGAAGTTAGCATTAATAATTACTTATTTTTAAACTTTGGAGGTGATCTGTGGGTTGTCTGTAACCATTCTCACAATCCTGCATTTTACTTGGCCTGCCAGACCTGAGTTTAACAGCAACTGTGCCTGTGGCCTTCTATTTCCTGATTAAATTCTTTACAGTTGAAACTAAAGTTTAAACCTCTGAGATAACTTTCTGCAGCCTTCCCCTAAACAATGATACCGGACAATCTTTGTTTTCAGATCTTTTGAGAGTTGCTTTGACTTTGAGTTGCTGTCACTCTTCAGAGGAGAATCAAAGGGAAGCACAACTTGCAATTGACCACTTTAAATACCTTTTCTCATGATTGGACATGCCTGTCTATGAAAGTTCAAGGCTTAACAAGCTACTCCAACCAATTTAGTGTTGCAAGTAATCAGTATCGAGCAGTTACATGCATTCAAATCAGCAAAATTACAAGGGTACCAAAATTTTTGCACAAACAGTTTTTCACATTTGATTTAATTTCATACAACTAAATACTGCTTCACTAAAAATCTTTGTTCGGAAAACACCCCAGTACTCAGATGTTCCTAGGAAATGAAAGACATAATACTGTTATCAGCTTTTTTGTTAAAAGTAGAGTAAATTATTATGCAGGCTGAGAGGGGTTCCCAAACTTTTTCATATGACTGTAGATTTTATTCCAGCTATCATTAATAGTAGAGGGAAATCACCAAAGTTAATGTCTATAATTTTTTTCTGTTTACTTGTCATTAGAATGGACAAGTATTTGTACTCATAAAAAATAATTTGAAAAAATGATACATACCTGCAGGATCCTTACTGATTCAGCCAACATGGGAGCCAAACACCTTGTTGTGTAAAAACCAGGACCATCCTAAACAATTAAATAGTTATAATTTTTACTCACTTATAATCAAACTGATGAGTGTTTTAATTTTTCAGACACATTAACGTATGGTAAAATACTTGCAATTTATGACAGCTGTAAAACTGTAAGCAGCACAATTTGAATTTGTAAAAGATTTTTCTGTCACTTGTAAGAAATTTATTAAAGTGTCTCCTTACAAAACCTGAATGCAATCTAAGAATATAACCATGACTAATAGTGCCCTAAATGTAGCCATTATTCAGAAGACAATAGATATAATCACATTATGATAGGGGGAAAAACTGAAAAAGAAAAAACAATTTCGGTAAAGAATATGGTGCAAGCCTGTTTTGTGCTATGGCTCCCAGTGTTTCAGGTGACTACAATACTACTTATTAACCAAAGGGATATTAAAACAAGCAGACAATTTTGATCTGCTCTCATTTTAATAAGCTGATGCAGCCTTTTATAAAACGGGAGTCTGAGTAAACATATACTACTTCTGATGGCTAAGTGTGTTCCATGTATTTGAATATTTGAAGAATACTGAAAACCTGTAAAGGAGACTGCTTCTCCTGACTCTGAATTACCATAGGAGTTAAGCAGATGACACGCAGACAGACAGAAGTGAGCATTGGGACTATAGTAATAGTTCAATAGATAATTTAGTTTCATTTGATTATGGATATGATCTCAGCAGATCAATTAAATATCCAGCTTCCTGCTTTAACAGTTGCATAGGCTTAATTATTTTTTTAATATCTATAACTATTTATTGTAATAAAATTGTACCTTTTATTTATTTAATTTTAATGTACTGCAGAACGTTAACAAGTACATCGATTTCTTCATTTAAATATGTGGTATATAGCAAATGTTATCATTGTGACCGTTTCTATATCAAAAGCTCTGTCCATGTTTACAATGTCTTTGCTTTCACTACAGTACAGTAAGGATCTAATATGAAACATACAGTTTAGTTTTCATATTAGTAAATCATACAAACAGCCTAATAGGAAACATGTAGTTTGCAAGCAGTGTCATATTAAACTTACCCCTGTCAACTTCAAACTAGGACTCTCTTTTCAACATCAGTTGTAAGGAGCACTCAAAAGTGAATTTGACACTGAATTTAGAATTCACAAACTATTGTAATCAAACAGAAAGTGGAGAATCAAGAAACCTCAGCTGAAACCATTGTCACATTCGGTTGCAAAGATCACAAGGTTATTTGCTTCAGTGATGCTCCTCAGCCTAAACTGTTGCTAATGTTGTTAAAATTATGAAAAGCACCACAGGGTGCTTTGCTACACAATTAATTAGCATGTTACATTTTTATGTATTTGAAAATTTAATATTGATTAACACATTTTTTGTAAACACATATAAAAGCTGAATAAGCTACTGAGAAAACACAAAGTTAAATCAACATGTATCTCATGACAACATAAATGCTTGTATCTTCTCTAAGAATTTTAAAAAGACTGTATATTCAAATAATAATTCAAATATTTTAATGTCAATTACTGGTTGACAGCTCTAGTGCTAAAATAAGGGATCCTCTCAGAAGCATTTGCTAAGTAAGGTCAGGTTAATTACCAATGGAAATAATCTATGCTATAACTAGATAAACTTCACTGATGAGATTGCTGAGGTACTTGAAATAAAAATATGGGACATGAATTCCAATTGTTATGTGTCTGTCATTCCAACAGTTGATGGATTACAAACATTTGTAGTAATAGCATGCATTGCATTTGTCATTCCAACAAATGGAACATCGCACATCTGCAGTAATGCATTTCAATACTACAAATGCTTGTGATGCACCATCTGCTGGAATGACAAATTCAATGCATTTTATTACTACAGGCACTACGAAATATATTCTAATAGATGGTGCACTACAAGCATTAATGGCGAGGTCTATGTTGATTACTTAGAGTTCAATCAGTCTTAGAAGGGTAGTAGAGTTAATATCAGGGTAACATTGGTGTGTGCACTGTTACCAGTTATGTGTCATTTTACCCTCATCTATACCAATAAAGTTTTTTGTGCCTTACCCCTGAGAAATAAAAGATCAGTATTAAAAGCAACCATCAGGGTTGAGAAAGCCTCATAGATATGCAAATTCAGCTGTTGGTAAATGTTCAATAATTTACTCTGATAATCCAGAAAACTGCAGTAAATTGTTTTAAAGATTACATATTGTGCTGCTGTGGCTCTGTTTAAGTAAGCTGATTAAGTTAATGATCCATGAACTGCTAGAAGACTGGCATGAATACATTTCTAAAAATATATGCAAATGGACATAGTCTGAACAAGAAAGGTTAATATTTCCTAAAACTTTTTTTTTTGTTTAACATTATTTTGCAACTGATACACACTTTCATTGTATTAATGTTGTGTGTTAAACACAAAACACCACTACATTTTAATAATGAGGAAAGCCTTCACATCTCCATGTTCATAGTCATAATATATTGGCAACGCTTGGGAAAAGCTGCATTATGCCGTCACTTTGGCGGGGTATACATAAGCAAGAAAAGTTTCCTTTGAAAAGGAGTCAGAATGATTATTTTTTTTAAAAGTGTTCTTTTTCCAAAAGCCAACAACTAAATGAAAAGCAAAAAAATAAGTAAAAAATGTAAAAAAATAAGAATCACAGTTTGTGTAAGTCACAATTATAACTGCATTATTTTGTAAATATACTACTTCCTTATAGCCAATAGCATTACCACTGCATGTGTTTTTCTCTCATACAGAAAAGTAGTTTTAGCAAGATTTAGCAAGGATGTTGGGGCCAATAAAAACTGTATATATCCGTTTAGTTTAGTAGATATTGATATCAATATTTTTATTTGCATGTGCCGATTGCTGTGAGTTAGGGAGTAATTACAATCACATAAATAACATTAAAAATGTTGGATGGCAGTTAGAATCACATTATTAAAATTTAAATGTGTAATGGGGAATCAAGTATGAATGGTCTTTGCATTACAGACACCTTCTCAATTTAGACCAGATATGCTTTGAACGTGTATAATATTGGAATGCATTATTTTCCAGGAGATCAAATTCAAGAAAATGGCAAACAGTAACTGTACACTTTGCTCAGCTGCAAACAATCCACCCATACATCATTTCTATGGCCACAAGATAAAATGTTAAGCTAAATTTGACTTAAATATTTGGAAAGAACAATTTATTGTACCAGTCAGTCAGTCATATAATTAGTCCACACCTTTTGTATACCAAACCAGCAGTGCAAATCAGTTGTCATAAAGCAGTTCTATATTCTTTTTCCTTACCCCCACAACAATGATAACTTTTCCTTGTTTAAGGCCAACAGAGACAGCAGAAGCGGTTGTGTCCTTTGAGGTTTTATCTGTAGTAATAATCTCTAGAAGTTGCATCTTATCCACAGGAGAAAAATAGTGCATACCAATTACCTGGATGAAAACAGACAATTTAACAGTTTTTGCTTAATTATACATATTATTTAAGATTGTAATATTACATAAACTCAACATTGCTAGTCATAAATTCAGAACAGAAACTTACTTTATCAGGCCTTTTACTGACAGAAGCAATGTCCTTAATGGGTAGGGCAGATGTGTTTGTGGCAAAAATACAATGGGGAGGAACCATCTATAAATGCAAAAAGAAAAACAACTAAAGTAAAGATCAGTATGGACCAGAAGAAAGTACTAATCAATTAAAAAGAATATTAAAATTAAACATGGTTGTCCCTAGGGTTGTCACAATGCCAGTATTTTTGCATTCAATGCCAATACCAGAGAAATTTTATGATGGTTGGTATCTTTTGATACTACAGCAAAATCAGAAACTTGTTTATTGAAGTAAACAGTATTGTGCCTTTTTCTGTAATACAATATAAAAACAACAGCAACAACAACTTTAAAATAATGACATGTCAATCACGTAGTTACTCAACTAAGCTATCATTTTGGTAAAGTATTGAATTTTTAATGTGTAGCAGAGATAGGAATCCTTAAGCATAACAGTAACAAATAGGGCGTTTATAACCTTGGGTGAGATTCCAGCATAGGATGTATAAAAAAATTATACATCGTGAACTACCCAATTTATGTTGGCATTGACATTTTCTGTCCAGTAAATGAAAAACGGCACTTGAAACTCATACTAAATATAAAAACATTCCTGTACATGTAATGCTGAATCCTAGATAATTCAGGATATTTCCATTTAAACTATTTAAAGCTGCTTTTGCAGCAACATGCCTTTAGAGTGTGGTTTTTCAGACAGCCAATCTGTCAGGCCTATAATATTTATGGTTGTAAAATTTATGTCAGAAAATCGTGGGGCTTTAAATTTACCAAATGTGTCACCCTTTTTTATTTTTTGCATATTTGCCCCAACTATAAAGATTTCTGTGTGTAATCAAACTTGTCAGTTTTATATTAATCCTTTAATTTTATTTTTGCGGTTTTCAGGGTCTTATGTGAGAGATTAGACGTTGTTACTGCTTAGGCCTGCTACAAATCCAGAATTAGAAAATTACTTGGGCTGTCATTACCTGTCCTCAATAAATGTATAACTCTGAGACAGCATTACATTTTTCAGTGTGCCATTAAAATATATGAAGTGTGATTTTTACCTACTTACTTGGAGAGTATTCAGAGAATACAAGTAAAATGGGGAAATATTTTAAAATACACATAACAAAAACTGAGAAGAAGGAAAAAAAAAAAAAAAAAAAAAAAAAAAGAAGTGTCCACAGAATAAATGCTAGCCGAACTGCAGGTGATTAAAGAATTCTGCTCACTGGTAAACGTTGATCAAAGCAGGATATGCATGGAGGGAAGAGTAAATGTCTCTGTTTCCATCTGGTGGCTAGTTCTGTCATTCCAATAAATGGCACATTACAAACATTTAGAACATTAGAACACTCTAGACGAGAACAGGCCATTCGGCCCAACAAAGCTCACCAGTCCTATCCACTTGTTTCCTCCAAGAAAACGTCAAGTCGAGTTTTGAAAGTCCCTAACGTCTTACTGTCTACCACACTACTTGGTAGCTTATTCCAAGTGTCTATCGTTCTTTGTGCGAAATTTACCCTTAACAAGTTTCCAACTGTGTCCCCGTGTTCTTGATGAATTCATTTTAAAATACAAGTCTCGATCCACTGTACTAATTCCCTTCATAATTTTAAACACTTCAATCATGTCACCTCTTAATCTTCTTTTGCTTAAACTGTAAAGGCTCAGCTCTTTTAACCTTTCCTCATAATTCAACCCCTGTAGCCCTGGAATCAGCCTAGTCACTCTTCTCTGGACTTTTTCTAGTGCTGCTATGTCCTTTTTGTAGCCTGGAGACCAAAACTGCACACAGTACTCAAGATGAGGCCTAACCAGTGCATTATAAAGGTTGAGCATAACCTCCTTGGACTTGTACTCCACAGATCGTGCTATATAACCTAACATTCTGTTAGCCTTCTTAATGGCTTCTGATCATTGTCGGGAAGTCGATAGCTTAGAGTCCACGATGACTCCTAAATCCTTCTCATAAGATGTACTCTCGATTTTCTGACCTCCCATTGTGTATTCAAACCTAATATTTTTACTTCCTATGTGTAATACTTTACATTTACTGACATTAAATTTCATCTACCATAAATCTGCCCAAGCCTGTATGCTATCCAAGTCCTTCTGTAATGATATAACGGATTCCAAATTATCTGTTAATCCACCTATCTTAGTATCACCTGCAAACTTAACCAACTTGTTACTTATATTCCTATCTAAATCATTTATATATATTAAAAATAGCAGCGGCCCTAGCACTGACCCCTGTGGAACACCACTCTTAACATCAGCCAGTTCTGATGAGGCTCCTCGCACCATCACCCTCAACTTCCTGTGTCTGAGCTAATTCTGCACCCATCTAAAAACATCACCCTGAACTCCCACTTCTTTTAACTTGATGCGCAACCTCTCATGTGGCACCTTATCAAATGATTTCTGAAAGTCCAGATAAATAATATCATTAAGCTCCACTTTGATCGGATGCTTTTGTTGCAACCTCATAGAATTCCAACATGTTAGTAAAACACGACCTCCCTCTTCTGAACCCACGCTGACTGTTCACAATAACTCCTGTCCTTGCCATGTGTTACTCAATCTTATCCTTAATAATTCCTTCCATTAATTTTCCTGTGATGCATGTTAAGCTTACTGGCCTATAGTTGCTTGGATCTGCCCTGTCACCCTTTTTATATAATGGTTTGATATTTGCCATTTTCCAGTCCTTCGGAATCTCTGCAGTGCTCAGTGACTTTCTAAAAATATGTGTCAAGGGTTTATATATGTACTCAGTAGCCTCCTTAAGAACACGAGGATAAATATTATCTGGGCCTGGTGATTTGTTTGATTTCATCTTATTTAATCTGAGCAGCACTTCTCCCTCTACAATTTCCAAATCCCTCAGTACCTCCTTAGTAGTCGCGTTTACCTCTGGGAGGTTATCCACTTGCTCACTTGTAAACACCTCAGAAAAATGTAAGTTTAGGGCATCTGCTATTTCATTGTCTGTATCTTTTAATTCCCCTTTACCATTCCTGATGAACTTGACCTCCTCCTTAACTGTCCTTTTACTACTAAAATACTGAAAGAATCTCTTGGGGTGTTCTTTCGCCTTATCTGCTATATTCCTCTCCAACTGTCTTTTAGCCTCCCTGATATCCTTCTTAATGGTTGCCCTCAAGTTCTCATACTCGCTACGATTCACTTTGCAGTTATTAGTCTTATATGCCTTATACAGCAGTTTTTTCCTTTGCAACTTTTTTAAATCTTTATTAATCCACCGTGGAGTTTTTTTTTAGTTTCCTATTAATTCCAAATTTAGGTATGTATCTGTCCTGCATTACATGTAAAACAATTTTAAACCTGTTCCACTGCTCCTCGACTGTCTCCACATTTAAAAGCTTATCCCAGTCTATCCTACTTAGACTTTGTCGCATCTGCTCAAAATTAGCCCTACCAAAGTTCAACTTAACAATTTTAGTCTTTGCATCTGTACTCTTACAAAATACTGAGAATTGTATTAAATTATGGTCACTTGACCCTAGAGGTTCAATCACCTCTACACCCTCAATTCTATCCTGATTATTACAGGATACTAAATCCAGACAGGCTTCACCCCGTGTTGGTGCTCTAACATGCTGTGTTAAAAAACAGTAGCTGATTACTTCTAAAAACTCCTGCTCTTGTGCTCCTCCATCTGCAAGGTTATCCCAGTTAATATTTGGATAATTAAAGTCCCCCATGACTATAATATCCCCCTGTAAACTTGCCTTTTTGATATTACTAAAAAGATGTGTGTTGAAATTACTGTCTGAATTGGACGGTCTATAACACACTCCTAAAATAAGACCTCTTTCCCTAATATTTTCCAGGCAAAGCCACATGTCCTCACTAAGATGGGGCTCATCATCCAACTGAAGATGACTTACATTTAAACCCTGTTTGGCATAAACAGCAACCCCACCTCCTTTTCTGTTCTGTCTAACCTTCCTAAAAAATGTGTATCCCTCTATGTTACACTTATCCCCATCTTTGTTATTTAGCCAGGTTTCCGTTATTACTATAATATCATAATTATGCTCTGCTACATACAACTCCAACTCACTTACCTTATTTTTGATACTTCTAGCATTAAGGCAAGCTATTTTTAATGTGTTAATCCTTCTACATTTACGTGTTTGCTTAGAATTTACATTACTATGCATTTTTATTTCTACACCATTGTTTGTCCTTCCATGTATAGATCCAAATCTGGCCTGTCCTAAACTCCCTGCCTCCCCATTCCCTAGTTTAAACAATCCTCGACTAGCCTACACATACGCCTCCCCAATACATTGGTGCCCCTCCGGTTCAGATGTAACCCGTCACGGCGGAACAGGTCCCATCTGTTCCAAAAGGAGTCCCAATGCCCCATAAACCTATACCCTTCTACCCTGCACCAAGATTTGAGCCACGTGTTAAGCCATCTAATCTCCTTAATCTTACCTGGACTGGTGCGTGGCACAGGCAGAACTTCGGAGAAGACTACCTTGTGAGTTCTGCTTCTCAGCTTGGTACCTAACTCTTTGAATTTGGATCGCAGAACCGACAGACTACCCTTATGTATGTCATTTGTTCCAACGTGGACAATGACAACTGGATCCACCCCCGCTCTGGCCAAGAGCCTAACCACCCTTCCAGGGAGGTCTCCCACCAGTGCTCCCAGAAGGCAACACACCGTGCGAGACTCTCTCTCTCTCTGGAGCACACCTGCGCTTCAATCCCCCTAATTATTGAGTCCCCAACTATCACCACCTCTCTCTTTTTGGGAACTGGTTTTGAGGTGGCCCGTTGGGACTCCTCAACCCTGCCTACCACCTCAGAATTATCAAAGTCACCATCCAGCTCCGCAAGGACATGATAATGGTTAGACACTTCTAATTCTGGGGTTGATGCCCCCGGACAGTGTGCACCCTTTACCTTACGCCTTGTGACCGTGACCCACCTATTCCTACCTATCTGGTCTGTAATCTCCTCCTGCGCCACCGTAGGGGTGCACACTCTCTCTCTAAAGGACACCTGGGCCAAGTCCGCCAATTCTCTATTACAATGCAGGTCAGCCAACTCCTCCTCCAGTTCAGCGACCCTGAGCTCGAGGTGCTGGATCAGCTGGCATCTCTTGCAGATGAAGCCCTCATAGACAAAAGGCTCTTCCAAACCATCATCTAAAAAGTCCAACATCCAACAGGACTTGCACTGCACTGGCCTCATTATTAAAATTTGACTTGGGATTACTAAACTGCCTTAACTTTGTTTTTTTCTTAAAATTAAATTTCTTCTTCTTTCAGCTGCTCCTTAACTTAAATGGTAACACTAAGATCTGCTACAGATATTTTACACCTTTTTCCCTTAAGCTTTGGTACTGTTCTCCCTCTCAGCTGCCTATTTGCCTTTCTATGAGGTTAACTTTACTTTTCTCCGTCTCTTCTCCTAACTTTGTGCTCCTCTTACTTATAAGCTCTACACTCGCACGGTTTGTATTCCCTGTATTAATGAACCAATACGCTGTCGCCCACTTAACTGTTCTACCTCTGGACCGCTAAGGACTGTTTAATCTAAAATAAACAAATTAAACTTTACTACCTTAATTGCTCCTACTGCTCCTTGTGTCTGCTCGGCGTCTTAACGCAGGCCGCTTACCTGCGCACTGATGAGCTTCTACCTTTTACTGCTTTGAAGTCAGCCGTGGCCTTTTTTTTCTTTTCCTTTAAACTAAGGAATCGCTGTTAGGACGACTCGGTTATTTATTTACAAATGCCAGTATCAGTTATTGCTGCTTTCTACCCTGCCTCCTCGATGCTAATTCAAATATACATAACAAGAACAGGTACAAGTACAAATAACTTTTCCAAGCGCACTTCCAAACACCCAGCTACTTTTGCTCTTGTGCGGGCGAAAAAAAAGCAAAAGCTTTAAAAGTTCCCACACGGTTCCTTATAGGCAACCAAAACCCAAGTTTTTAAGAGCAAAATGTATATTTCTTTTTTATTTAAATCTCACACCACAGAACAAACCAACCAACAACTCTCAACAGACTCTAATGTCTGCAAAGCACACGTCAGCACAAAGCACATAATAAAATGCATTGCTTTTGTCATTCAACAACAACAAGTCAGGAATATCTCGGCCAAGCTTCACTCTTTCATACCCAGTATGCTGGAAGCCATTAGCCGACTTGCCAGACACTACAAGCAGTTATAGTGTGATGTGGGTGAACATACATAGATCATAACATGCTACTGCCAACATAGAAGTATTTGGTTCTATTAAAGTAACTGGAGCAATTTACTGTACACATATTGCAACAAGAACACCCAGCAAGAATAAAGTTGTTTGTCAACAGTAAGCAGTGATATTCCATTAACGCACACATAATCCGTGATGCCAAGATGACAGTGGCAAACGTCATGGCTCAGTAGCCTGGGTCAACCCTAGATTCAATTATTTTGAGCAAAGTAGCTTTGACAGATGTGAAGATATTGTATGTGGTGGCTGGTTAAGTTAACTGGCAGAAACCACAGTTTTTCATATGCCTGTAGTATTCATTGAAAAAGCAATCATGTCATTACATGTACAATTGCCTTATGCCTTTCCCACACTCCCAAAATGTAGAGGAGAGGCACCATAATACAGTGCATTATCTTGCATTCTTAGTTGAGGAGCACAGCCAGATACTTGAAAGCACATGGCAGTGTCTGGAAGCATCAGGTGGGAACTGTATATGAAGTTGATTGACATGCTTTATATATGGATGTTTCAGGGTGGCGTTCAAGGTGTGTTCACATATGCATATTTACAAGGTGATTGTGATTTCTGAAGGATTGTAGAACTGTGTGTATTCCAGGTTTTACAAAATATATTTTTTTTGGGTGTGTGAAAATCTTCAAAAACTCTAATCCTTGCACAATTTGATAAATGAGGCCCGAGGTTTGGTGGTTATGGATGAATCTTTTCCATTTGTAAAACTGGACCTAAGACAGTATTTTTAAAAGGAGGAAAGAGCCCAGCTGTGTTTTAAAGCTTGATATAAAAACATTTTAATAAATAACAGCATCAATGTATAGTACTTAGAGAAAGCTGCCAACGTTTTGTGGGGTCAATGAACTCCTTACTTTTAAAATTTTGTAAAATTAAATTCACTGCCATATAATAAGACAAATAATAAGGGTAAAACAAAATGTTCAAGAAAGAAGTCACCATCCCCTTTACCAATTTCACAGGAACATCATTCTTTTGAATAAAATCTAATTATAAACTCACTGCTTCAACTTCTTGGAGAACTTTATGCTTAATTTTGAGATCTTCAAAAACTGCCTCGATAACCATGTCAGTCTTATTGAATCCACTATAGTCTAGCTGGGCTGAAAGTTTGGAAAGAATGCTATCCCTTTCAAAAGATGTAAGAGTTTTCTTCTTTGTTTTATCATTTAACCTGTATTAAAAAAAAAAAAAAAAAAAAAGGATAGACTGAAAAAAAAAATGTGTTTTAACAAGCCAAAACTATACTTGATGAATGCATTTCGTAACAAGGTTCTTTAAGGGTTCTTAATGCCACTTTTGACATTCCAGTTACATTTCATTTCAAAACTGCAAACAATATTAAGCACAGTAACAACATGCATTTCTTTGACTTTTCAACACAATCTTAAGCATTGCATTCTACAATATACTTTATTTTCATGTTTGATAAAGAAATAAAATTTACAATCTAAATGATTTATTTCAACAAGTGCTACTGTACTTGAAAATGTAATCAATGTACTGTAGAATGCCTACATTTGCACATAGTAGTTAAAAAAAAATGTAATTGTAAACTACTTCCCAAATGTTTCTTAAAAGTGCCATTTGTCATTTTGAAATATGTCTAGAAGGTTTATTAGAAATGTTTTTCAGTGTTAGTGCTGAATCTAACAATTTTATTAACTTAATATACTGTCAAACATGATTGCTATAGTATTCTAAAAAGTTTTTTTTTTTTTTGGTTGAAAGGTTTTTGGTTTAAAGTGTCTTTACTTTGCATTTTGAAACTCTGTACATTTACAAGAGGCACACATCAGTGTGCAAAAGCACATTGAGCAATAAAGTATAGAATCACATACACATTTTGCTAAATTATTAATGTTTATTGTTCTTTTAAAAGTTTTCTCAGTTTTTTTTTTGCACTTGTCAACACTTAACTGTTAGGTGTACCTAAATGAAAAATTTAACTATTTGAAGAGAAATATTAAAAATACAAACTAGTCTATCATGACAATTGGTAAGTTTCCACCCACAAATTATTAGTTGGTAAAAACATCCAGTACTTTAACTGCAGCCCTAAATGTTTAACTCTCGGACTTTATATAATTAGAATTAGTGCGGACTAACCATTCTTTAGTAGAAGACTACTTGAACAGGAAATCCTTGTAGTGTATTTGCATAAAATCTTTGCAGTGACACAAATTTATGAGTAAATTGAAGGTGAAGGTTTGACTTGGCTAATAAGAAATCCAATTTAATGTTTTTGAAACAGTGGAGCTATGACGATATACTTTTGGAACCATCATGCTAAAAGTTTTAGCTGTACTTTAGAGATGACATGATGACACCAGGTTGCGTTCATAAAGACTTTCCAGCTATTTTGTTCAGTCATTTTCTCTCCAACCCTGACTAATGTCCTAATCTCTCCTGATGGCAAACATCACTATGACAAGATGCTAAATGCAGTATCAATCCTCTGGAGCCTCTATTACACCTCAGCTAAAGCAGAACCGATAGTACAGAAGAAGCTAATCTGTATCCAAACAAGTTATCCCTGTATAGTGTTTAATTCTGTAAACAATTTTCTTTCTCAAAAGATGTAATGCAATTAAATTCTAATCAAAAGTCCAAAAAAGTAATAAATAAAAATATTGGAGGTGTAATACATAAACAGTATTGCTTATATTACTTCATATTCACTGAAAATGATGTGAATAAACTGATGACATAGATGGTAAAATATAACCATTATTATATAAACAAGTTAGAGGTTGTTTACTATAGCTCCCAATGTTTGAACTACAATCCTAAAATAGAAGGCAAGTAAAATTTTCCAAGTTTCAGTTTACAAGACTCCAGTTAAATAAATTTACAGGTTCATAATAGTACTACTCTTAGAAGTGAATGTATGTTTTGTTGTCTATCTCATTTAAATTACTTTATTTATACATAGAAAGGGAATTGAAAAGAAACATATACCCTTTAAATATCTGCTGTTGTCCTTTTTCAAGACCACCCAGAGTAGTATCCTTAAGAATGGTATGTAGTCCTTTATCCAAAGAAACTTGTGCAATACCTGCTCCCATCAAACCAGCCCCCAAAACGGCTAGTGTCCTATGGTAAGGGAACAAAAAATAAAATGGAATAGATAAGCATTCAAATTTTCTGATCAAAAATATAATCACTGCACTATAAAGATGTTAAAATACCACAGATATGACACTATTCCCCAGTATTTTGGTTTAACAATCTGGCCCTTAAATAAATGTTCACATGTAAAGACTGACAAAAATGACTATCCATAAAATCCTCATGAAAAAGGTAGAAACAGTACTGACAAACAAAAAAAAAACACTTAAATGTAAGAAAATAAGATAATGTAGCTTTGCTGTCATCTGGTGGCCAAAAGGCTCACTACAAGTAAAATTAGCTTGCATACTGCATGATATTTCAGCCACCCTAACATAACTGGGGGTAGGAGATGGGGGGTTGAAATAAATACACAAAACTTTGCAACTATCTTAGCAGTGAGACAATTGATGCAATTATAAAAATACACATAGTAATTCTTTTATTATGTATACATTATCAAAAACAAAAGAACAGTCTGCTCTACCAATCAGTGAATAATATTACTACACAGTATATACTATTGTATATAGCACACACACCCATACATATTTTATATACACACCACACACAGAGCATACAGATACGGACAACATTTTTAGTTGTTATAAGACCACTTATCAGAAAGGACAAAACATAATACATTGCAGCCTGCTCTGACATATCCTGAATTTCACAGCAGCTGAGCTCAACAAAGAGCATGAATCCATCGATCCATTTTGCCTTTTGCCAAAGTTATGGGCTGGAGGTGGTAGTGTAGTGTTGTGAGGCGAGTTTTTATGGCGCAAATTGGGAATTCTAGTATCAACAGAGTATCATTTAAATGCCACAGCATTAACTAAGGATTGTTGATGCCCATACGTATTACTCCATTATGGCGACAGAAAATCCTTTCTTAAAATGGAAACTCCAAGTAGGATAATACATAAATCAAATCAAGCAAGTGCTGCAAACATGACTTCAGTTTATTCCAATGGTCTGCTGAGTGCCAAGTTATCAGTCCAGTCAAGTACCTTTGGTTGGGGAAATCGAACTTTGTGTAGCCAAAAACTGTACTGGAATTGCAGGATGCTGTTTAGTATCCTGCAGTTTAGTAAGAGTAAACCAAACCCTCCAAGGCATGAGTCTGTATAGCAGGTAAAATAAACATAAAACTTAAAACAAAAGATTACTAACTGCAGAAATGTGAAAATATTCATGTCTACTTCTTCAACTGGTTGTTACAGGAAGCAGCAAGAAAGTCCAGTAGGCATGAATAGTTCCAAGATCTTCTTTATTACTATTCCTATTTACAAATGAAGCTAAAATAATGCGCAAAGGATATTTATCATAAGGTAACAAAATCCCACTTAATTTAGGATATACAGAAATTTCAAGCGGTTTATGAAATTATTGAAAAAAAAATTTAAATGAAGACAATATAGCTTTGCAGTTATACTGTAGCAAAAAGATTCATAAGTTCATTTTGCTCAAAGTTGATATTTCAGTCATCTTAGCAAAACTAAAAACCGTACATTACATAAAGTACATTATCAGCCACTATAGGTTGAATCAGCTAATCTGACTAAATAGATTCAATCTTTCTTCCTCAACAGCCCTTATGAATTCTGAATGACATCCTGCATTCTGGGTAAGAAAATGCATGTGCAGGCTTCCTCCGCTTTACAAACCTAGTTCTTTTCCTGAAGACACTTTCTTAAATGGTAATTTAAATAAATTCACTTTAACACTTAATTACAAGAAAAGCAATAAGCAGTTCCTTGCCCCAAACATTCTCAATTTTTCTTCAGATAAACACTAAAATATACGAAAATTGTCAGAATTAGTATAATTGCTCAAAATAAACCCTAACAAGACATTGCCTTTTAATAAATACTATATAAAAAGCTGTTTATCAACACATTTGAAGGATGGCCTTTCTGTCTCTTAAACTTTTCCAACTAAAAATCATTTTTGGAGCCATTATACATAGGGTAATGTGAAAAGACATGTGAGAAACTCAAGTTGACTGAACTCTAGCACTTGAAAGGACTAGTAAATCTTGCTTCAACCTGTGAATCCAGCTCTGCTTCATTTGGTATGCTGCCATGAAGGAGGTCTTCAAAAGCAGCTATAAGCTCCGAGAATGACTGAAACTGATTGGGTGTCACCAACATCTAGCCCATCACCAAATGAAGATCCATCTGCACTTCATTCAGCAAGCTGCGGTGAAGCTTACTTGCAGCGCCAGCTTAGACAAATGGGTGATTACACATACACACGTATATAATATTTATTAAAAAAGAAAAACTGAAATATCACATGGTCCTAAGTATTCAGACCCTTTGCTGTGACACTCATTTATATTTGTGTGGAGTTTACATGTTCATCCTTGAGATCACCTTCATTTGAGTCCAGCTGTGTTTAATTATACTGATTGGACTTGATTAGGACCATGTGATATTTCAGTTTTTCTTTTTTAATAAATCTGCAACAATTTCAAAAATTCTTTTTTTTGTCTGTCAATATGGGGTGCTGTGTGTACATTAATGAGGGAAAAAATTAATTTAAATGATTTTAGCAAATGGCTGCAATATAACAAAGAGTGAAAAATTGAAGGGGGTCTGAATACTTTCTGTACCCACTGTATATAGTCACACTTGCGTTTAGGAGACAGCTAAAGGGCTCAGAATTAAAAGACAGAGTAAAAAAACGAAGTAGAACTTCATAAAGATGTTCAAAAACCTTGGCGCTATACACATGCAGAGCAGGTTAGAGATTATGAAAGCAGTGGAATTCGGAAGGCTCAAAAAAAATGATGGTGCGATACAAAGGCAGAGAAAGTTAAAGAATATGAAAGCAGAAAAATTAGAAAGTGTCCAAAAAAAAAAAAAAAAAAAAAAAAAAAAAGTAAAGATTGCATTAGTGCAAACAAACGGAAATTATTAATCTGAGAAATAACAAAAAGGCAAATAGAGATTGAATATATGGGCATAGGTGATATGTTGATATGTCAGAAGTATGTAAATATTGTAAGGCTTTGAAGTTTAAGTCAGAGAATTTCAAAAATGGGGTTTACCTTACATGCATTTATTGGTTACTTTGCAAAAAAAAAAAGAAAAAAAAAAAAAAAAAGAAACCACAATTAACTGCTGCTGCTATGGTACTAAGTCATTAAACACATGAAATAGCAACAATTCAAAGGAAAAAAAAAAAAATCTTAGAAGTGTGTATCCAGAAAACCAAACCCAGGGTTTGGCGAGCGAAGCCCCCTAGTATATATAACAATGTTGCTAAAGATGTACGAGGTGTGGCAGAAAAGTAATGAGACTGGCAACACTGCAAGCGATCTGGCAACACTGCGCTGTTGTCCTTGATAGAGCACGTGTATCAGTACCCTCCCATAGCTCAGTGCGAGTTTCAACTCCTTCCGTTAACTACGTGATTTTTGTGACTGCTATTAGCGAAGTTGTGTTTTTGGTTGTGCGTCACGCAAAATGGAACAGCGGAATTTGGAGCAACGTTGTGCCATTAAATTTTGTGTTAAGCTTGGAGAATCGGCAAGTGTGACGTTTGAAAAGTTAAAACAGGCCTATGGGGAACATTCTTTATCCCGAGCTCAAGTTTTTCGCTGGCACAAATCATTTTTGGAAGGCAGAAAACACGTTGAAGATGAACACTGTTCAGGGAGGCCTTCAACTTCGAAAACCAATGAAAACATCGAACGTGTGAACACTCTTGTGAGATCAGACCGTCGTTTAACATTAAGAATGTTGAGTGAACAATTAAATTTGAACAGATTTACCGTTCATCAAATTTTGACTGAACATTTGCACATGCGAAAGGTCTGTGCCAAAATGGTGCCGAAAAACCTCACAATTGAGCAGAAGGACAATCGAAAAAACAAGTATCTTGATCTTCTTGACAGAATCGCTAATGAGCAAGATTTCTTTAGTCGTGTGATCACAGGTGATGAATCATGGCTATTTGAATACGATCCTGAGACCAAGAGGCAAAGTCAGGAGTGGCACACTGCAAACTCTCCTCGACCAAAGAAAGCTCGAATGAGCAAATCGAAGATCAAATCAATGCCGATTTGTTTTTTTGACAAAAGGGGAATCGTCCACAAAGAATTTGTTCCTCCAGGACAAACTGTCAACCAAGTTTTTTATAAAGACGTCCTTGAAAGGCTCAGAAAAAGGGTAATTCGCGTGAGACCAGACATTGCAGACAAATGGATGCTCCATCATGACAACGCCCCATGTCACACTGCCCTCTCCATAACAGAATTTTTGACCTCAAAAGGCATTCCTGTGGTTCCCCAGCCCCCTTATTCACCTGACCTCAGTCCGTGTGACTTTTTCCTTTTTCCTAAACTGAAAAATGTCCTCAAAGGACGTCATTTCGGGAGTTTAGAAAACATCCAAAAGAGTGTAACGGACATGCTGAAGACCATACCGGTTGAAGACTTCCAGCGCTGCTACCAACAGTGGGAACAACGTCTCCATCGGTGTGTAGCTGCCCAAGGGAACTACTTTGAAGGAGATAACATTGATGTTTGAAAAAAATAAAAACTTTGGTAAATAAAAAATCAGTCTCATTATTTTTCTGCCACACCTCGTAGTTATATACTGTACAATTATCCAAGTACTGACAGTCTAAAGTATCATGATACTTACTGAACTTCTTTCTGTGGGGTTCCAAACTTATTCTTTTTGCAGGCCACTTGTCCTTGATAGAGACCAATAAGTGCTTTAGATTCCCTAGTCATTGCAAGTTCCCCAAATTTCTGAAAGAGTGACAATGAAAAAACCAAACAAAAAACGATAAACATACACACAAATACACACGCTAGAAACATTCAAAACTCCAATTGGCTTAAGTACTATTATTGAATCACAAGTACCACAAAGATGAAATAAATGATACATGCTTTCAAAACTAAACGTGGTCTATTTATTTTAAATTCTCAATAAAAATGAGCCTTCATTTTTATTTAGCTTGATATTGGAAATGTCCTGATTTTCTACAGAGAAGCAGCTGGCATTTACATTATTTTAATAGAGAAGCATGCACATATAGAATTTCTAAAATGTATTGTTTCTACACCAAGCATGAACAGACCACCACACTATTAATAACCGACCTGCACTAAGATAAACAGCTCAATAAAACACAAGATTAAAAATAAAAAAATCCAAAACTTTACCAAGTAAAAAAAACTGTTAAGTAGATTCTTTAAATCCTTCCCACTTCAGTTACATGTAAAAAAAACTACACTATCTGTAAATAACTATAAAACTTAAACGTTAATGAACATGCTAACGAACAGACAAAAATTAAAAGAAATAAAGACTAAATCAGGAAGCATAAAATACGCTTAGCATGAGAAAGAGAGACACAAACTTGTATTTCTTACCTGTGACTCTGCCAAATACCCTGCATCAGTTGACTGCTCAATTCCTGTTTTAACCACCTATAGAAAGAAAAGTGAATTGCAGTGGCTGAATTAACAGGGAACTGAGCTTGAGGGTTTATTCACCATGTGAAGAGGTTATTATGTTGATAATGTATAGTTCTCCCTCATCCCCAAGACTGCAAGATGAACTGTCAATTATAAATTATGGTATGAAGGGTGTGTGTGCACTTTTCAATGGAAAGCCCTAAGATAAGATAGCCCTTCAATAGATAAAATTCTGTCCAGGGTTAGTTTCAATTTGGTGTCCAATGCAGTGATCCCAAAAAGGAATAATGAGAGGAAAAAGGATGCATTTTTAAATTATTATGATAAAACCATGTCTCAGAAATGAATGAAAGTAAACAATTTTTTCAATACCTGACATGTCAATAACATTGTTGATTTAACTATTCTTCATCAATAAAAATCTACACCTTATATCAGTATTACCATCTGGCGCTAACATAATTTTTAAATTTTCATGAAAAATATAGACTTCCTTTATACAGTATATAAAAGTAACTGTAAAACTTCACATATAGCTCAGGCCAGGGTATTTCAGAGACCTTTACATGGTACAGTGGAACCTTGGGTCACGAACGTCTCGGACCACGTACAAATCGGGTTAAGACCAAAAAGTTCGCCAAACTTTTGCATCTGTTATTTATTGAAGGATTCTGAAAGCACTGCACTTTATGTAATTTGGACTTTGTTTTTGATTATTGTTTTGTTGATTTTAATAAAAGGACTTGGCACATTTTGTACCATCAGATTGCTCCATTGTAGTGCCTCACTGTTGTGCTCATCGGTAACATTATCGATGGTGACAGGTTTAAGGGCACCCGGAAGCAAGATGGGAGCGAGCAGCGAACCTGCATCGTCACAGACTACCTCAAAACTGTAATCTCCTCTCCTCCCAGTTCCTCCTCACTTCCTTCATGGCAGAACTCTATATATACACACACTAGCAGAATACCCACGCTTCGCAGCGGAGAAGTAGTGTGTTAAAGAAGTTATGAAAAAGAAAAGGAAAAATTTTAAAAATAACATAACATGATTGTTAATGTAATTGTTTTGTCAT
>JANRMT010062791.1:28765777-28870162 GCA_026402145.1 Polypterus bichir lapradei
CATACATACACACACACACACTGTATATATAGAACATCATGGCAAAACACATACCATTTTTGGCAGTCTCTGTGTACCACCAGCCCCTGGAAGCAGCCCTAACAGAACTTCAGGTGTAGCCAGGACAGTTTTCTTGTCTTTTGTTGCCACTCTGTATTGGCAAGCAAGAGCAACCTAATAAACAGAAGAAAAAAAAATTACAACACTGAGAACAATATTCAGTGCAGAAAAATAAAGAATAAGCAATCCAGCAGAACTGGGTTTAGAAAAACTAGATTTTTTTTTCTTCAAATCAATCTTCATTTTCATAATCCAGTATCAATTCATAAAATCCTGATTTTTTTTTTTTTTTTATAAATATAAGCCATTTACTGTGTGACCCCATTAGGCTTGCATAGCCAGCCTCACGCAACGAGATCTGGCAGTCACAAAATATGGAGCTAAACTGAATGTGCCATCAAGGCTAAAGGTTGATGCCTGGGTGCATTTCAGATTTCAAAAATATAAAGATTGTGAAGAGCTGGATAAAAGCAAAGTAATGTGCAATATGTGCAAAATGGAAGTGAACTACTGCAGGAATTTGGTTTTGTTAAACTTGACTTGCTTGTATGGAATGTTACTTGATTTTAATAAAAGTAATAAAATTTAAAAAAAAAAAAAATACTGCACAAATACCACAAATCTTTGAAATCACTTAACAAGACACCATAAAGATGTGGAATAGGTAAAAATGTCCAATCTGAAATAAACTCCACTGGGAAGGTATTTGTGTTTAAGATTGCAATCCAGTTCTACACAAGTTGAAAAAAATAACAGAGTCTGTGACAACTTTCATATGCAAAGATATATGTCCAAACAGTGTTGCTGAAAACGATGGTTTTCGAAAACTCATTTTACACTAGAACCATGCTGCATTTTACCAACACGTAAATATTTCAGTGAAATGGCAATGCCAAACCTGTATGTAGATGTGATACATAGAGTCACAAATTTACTTAAGTCAACAGAGAGTCACCATAACTTGTGACTGCTGGACAATAGATTCATACTTCTCACTATGTCAATGATGACTGAAATCTCATGTTTTACAGAGTAGGGCAGCTGAAACCAGCCACGCACAACTCCACAGTGATTAACACTAAAGACTGCTGTATAAAACAAATTAAATTCAAGGTATGTTAACTTAAGGTATGCATGTGTGCATGTAACTGTGTATGCGTTTTTTCTTATAATACTGCAATATAACATTATTATAATAATTAGTATAATACAATAGTTTTAAGTTATGTAATAATAATTTAATATTTAAAAGCTATGTAATAATAGAATTATATAGTAAAATAGTCTTTATAAATTAAAAGGATTTAAATATGGGTATGTGAAATCTCTTAAGATACAAGGCCCTGAAGGACATTCTGTATATAGCATCAGCATTAGATCCTTGCTTTAAGGCCCTTCATTTCTTGTCTGATGAGATATTCTCTAGACTAATGACTGAAGCTGCTGGTCCAGAGCAAATGAAAGCATCTAACGTAAGATATAGAAGAACAGAAATAACTGATTGTTCCTGTATATTACAGGCTTTGAATATAAATTCTAAATAGTCTTTTCCCTTTGTATTAGCAATATTAAACAATACCCTAGTGTGTTCCCAATTAAGTTTATTTCTAAATATTTTCAACAGCAAGAATCTGATGGTCATGGAGCCGAGAAAACTGTAAATGTACAGCAGGAGGACAATTCCCTTCGACCTTTTGAAGTGGATGATGCCTCTTCTCTATGGCATCACAGAAAAACTCCAATTGGAAAGGCACAGGAAATGAACAAATACAAGAAAGTACAACATGTTCCACTCTGATAATCCAATGACCTGGTGGAGGGTGCATGCAGGTAATTATCTCCTTTTACCTCATCAAGCAAAACTGTATTTTTGTATCCTAGGGACCACTGTTCCTTCTGAAAGGGTTTTACCAACTGCTGGAGAAAATGTTTACTGCATAAAGGAGCTGCCACACTCCACATTTTTCTTGCAGAAAGATCTTAGTCTCAGAGAAGTGAGATAGTAGTCATGAAGGGGCTTAGTGTCATGAACGTTACAGTATACAGTATTCACTTCAGAGGTTTTAAGGACTGTTTACAAGACCTGTTTTCTTGTACTATTTTGAAAGAAGAGACTCAGTTGCTGAATACTGGAATATTGCTGAATCAGTTTCTGATTGTTTCTTGTTTACATTTTAATATATGCTTGTTTGTATCTTAGTCATTTCACTTTATTTTATTTAGTATGTATCCCATACCATGCTAAATAAAAAGTTAATCAATTCAGCTGCATTGGGGTGAATTCTTAACACAAATATTTTTAATAATGTACCTGGTTATACTGTATAGAGTGTTCCTTGTTCAATTTACAATTAGTTCTCCGAGAATCCTTCCCTATCCAAGCCAAATTTGTATTGTAAATAAAACACACCCAATGAAATCGATACTGATTTAGATCAGAAATCAAAATCTATTTGGGACCTTGTGAACTGGAATTGAATCAATTCATGAAAACAGTATCATTGCCCTAAAATCCAGGCAGCATTACCAAGAAAGGAATATTAATTGACTTGACCCTGGGTTTTATGTGAAAATTAATAAAATTATTTAAACAGGTTTAAGCAAAAATCAAATTTAACATGGACTAAAATTTCAGACTAACAAAACTACAGAAATAAGTGAATGAAAAAACATTCAGTTTATAGTTTTATTTCAAAGCTTAAAGGAATAAGTCACATAAAAAAAAAGTTTACAAAAATGCAGTAACAGTTCTTCATCAAAACCTGAGATTAAAAGAGACAACAAAATTCCTGATACAAAGGGTACCCAAATTAAAACAACAACAAATAATACCAACATACCCATTAAGAAATTTCAGATTACGTGTGTTGCATAATTTTAATATCAGGTATATAGACATCTACCCAAAAAATTCTAAACACAGGTATTTTCTCCAAAATATTGTTAACTAAGAGCTCCAGTTTGAGCCAAGTGAGACATGATTGTTGTGTTATAATATTTTACTTCTGAGTTGCACAGCTTGCATATAGCTTTGCTTTTATTCAGTTGTTCTTTACCAAAGCACAGCTTAAACCCATAGTACGTCCACACATCTGATTTAAGTGTTGAAGGCACTGATTTCAGTTAAGGAGGACACAACATTTTATGTGAGGTAGTAAAGTATGGATTAGAAACATCTACTGGATCAAACATTAAAAATGAAGATAAGCAAAAATGTACATATAGAACAGGATAGAGCTTCACTAGATCAAAATCAATTATTAAAGTCTCAAGTTTGAATTGATAAATTAAAAACTTAAATTTTTACCAAGGCCTAGCCGCCAATGAGCTATTACTGGGTAGGACTCATGATCAATAATTGGAGGGAGAGAATCTTAAATTCAAATACTCAATTTTACTTGAATGTGCTTTATCATCATACATGAGGATTTTTCAGAAATGGTTTATTTAATGAGGAGGCACGGTGGCGCAGTGGGTAGTGTTGCTGCCTCGCAGTCAGGAGACCCGGGTCCTCCCCGCGTGAAGTTTGCATGTTCTCAACGTGTCTCCATGGGTTTCCTCTGGGTACTCCGGTTTCCTCCCACAGTCCAAAGACATGCAGGTTAAGTGCATTGGCGATTCTAAATTGTCCCTAGTGTGTGCTTAGTGTGTGTGTGCCTTGTGGTGGGGTGGTGGGCTGGCACCCTGCCTGGGGTTCGTTTCCTGCCTGGCGCCCTGCGTTGGCTGGGATTGGCTCCAGCAGACCCCCCGTGACCCTGTAGTTAGGATATATCGGGTTAGATAATGGATGGGTGGGCTTATTTAACAGTATTCTATTAAAATACGCATTTTTGAGGCAATGTGAACATAAAAATGTCACATTTCCAGTCATACTTTACAACACCAGTAACCTGAGGATTCCTTCATGGATGTTTTGATTTTCTTTACTGTTGCTTAGTTTAGGTTTCATTTGAAGCTCACAATATTGGGAATTGTCTTTTCCCTATTCTCTGTCAAAATGAGAGTTAAGGTTTTTCTTAGACAAACCTAAAAAAATGCAGTATAAGTAAAAGATACAAAAATTACAAATTTTTGTTACTTCAACTGCCCAAAAAAAAAAAATCTAAAATATATGATAAATTTGCAATATGTACCTCTAATCCTCCTCCCAAACAAGAGCCATTAATTGCTGCTACAATTGGTTTAGGTGACTTTTCCATCTTCTCAAACAGCTGTTGTCCTTCCCGAGACAAACGGGTAACTTCTTCGGTAGTATGGCATGCTGAGATCATGCTGCAATAGCCCATAGACAATAAGCAAAGAGTTAGCCAAATTATGTGTTCATATCCAATATTCAGCAATGCAATGTATAACTTTTCAGAACAATGATACTCAATAAGCTCTGGAGCTGGAGTATGAAATAATCTTTCACCAATTGTCACATTACTAAGCAGCATTAACAATGTTGTTACATATCAACATTATGGTGGAGGATCAAGTTGGCATTGCTCCTTTTTCTTAACTGAGGCCCTAATTAGGCCTTTGTACAAGACTTCAGATCTATACAAACACACAGTAACGTACACATTTTCAGGTTGTACCTACTCCTCTTATAACCAGAAGTAATTCTCGATGAACTAATAGGATGAGTTTCTCCATGGAGATATGTACAGTATATTTCAAACAAACTGGCATTTTACAATAAGCACTTTTTTTGGAACAGCACATAGTTAATCAAAATAATGATTTCTAGTAGACATTGAAGTACTGAATGACAGAAATTAACTGGAGAAGCTTCAAATATACACGAGTCACCAGGAATATACATATCAATGGGCCAGAAAATGTGTCTTTATCCCATTAGAAACATATTAACACTTTCCATTAAAAAAAATGGCTACAATAAATGTACTCTTTCTACTGTATTGTCAGTCTATAAATCAAAACAGATTAAAGATCCCAGAATAAACACAAATATTCAAACATCATTAAACAAACTAAGGTCAAGATACACAAGTCAGAGAAAGGAAGCAAAAAACTACATGCAAAACTACCTGAAAGAAGCCACCAATCAAATCAATTGCTCTCAGAAGACCAGCTTTGCAGATTCATTCTTTGAGTGAACTGGAAAGAACTGTGGCAACAGACTATATCACCATAAGATGTAACCAGCCAGGTATTTGCAGAATTGGATACAGAAAATGCATATTAAGTGGAAAACCTTTAGTATAAAGGTTAATGTTAAATTATTGAAACTACAGGAAAAAAAATCTAATTAACACTGTTCTTTTAACTACTTTTTACAAAGCTAACTAGTAGTTAGTGCTAATGGCAACAAAGTGTTTAGATCCAATAAAACTCAGTTACTGGGAAAAGAGAACAGTCACATTAATATCAGATGCTGTAAGGAAGTTTTTTCCCAAATTTTTGAGAGAAAACTAAGAAAAAAAACTTTTTCTTAAAGAGAGTTACTAAAGCTAGCCCGCACACTCTAATGGAGCAAAGTGTTTTTCTGTGAGTCAACATTAATAAAGGCAATATCAGTTCTGAGGACACGAACAGCTTACAAACAGTGAAGTTAACACCCCTAGTAGATATTCAAATCAACAATCCTTAACACTAGAATTACCAGAGCCTACGAAAAAACTCGTAGATCCGTCCCACCTTAAATCGCTTCTTAAAACCGCTCTCACCTCTCCGCCAGCCTCCTTTGTCCTGTAAATGTGCCGATAAAAACAAACTGCAAGCAGCCGGCTATTCCATCCCCCCACCGACTCAGAACGTGCACAAACTTCTTCCAGCTCATGCCTCGATTATCTGGGAGTGAAGTGGAGTTTTAGAGTGGAAATAATAGATTGTTATTTGGAACACACGCATTTCATGTGTGTTCCGTTTCTACAGTAATCTGTGTAAACACAATGTTAAAACAGAAACTTTTTCATATTTTAGTAATAAATGTCACAAAATGTAGACATAAACTATAAAATGTATGAAGCCTGACAGCCAAAGAGCAAATACACTTTCATAAAAGGTTCAGGACTTTTACAACAGCTTCCGTGGCGTACTGGTAAGATTTCGTCACTTAGAGCACAGCAGACTTGTTGTACCTCAAGAGATCCGAGTTCGAATCTCCGCTAGGGAAAAAACATATTTATTTTTAACCTTCGCCGTTCTGCCTGCCTGAACTCCCTGTCTATCTATATAGTAATAACAGTAATTTTATTATTATATAGGAGCTTCCCTGTCTGCCTATCATATAGTGCCTTTCCTTCCTACCTATCTACAGTATATATCTATCCCCTTAGCTGTTTTTGATATATCTATTATACAATGCCTTCCCTGTTTATTTATATATCTAGTGCCTTCTCTGCCTGCCTGTCTGTCTGTAGCGCTGAACTTACTGCTCTGTACTATTCTGTCTGCTGCATGTCCTGGAGTACAAAAGAAACACCACCATACAGCAACATGTGCGAACTGGCAAGATCGGGGAAAAAACACGCGGTCACTGATTATAAACCGCAAGATGAATGAAAGAGACAATATATGTAAAAACATCATCGCACTAATGCAATATTATTTGAAAACAAACAGCGTCAGATAGGGTTTGAATATGCTCCCGATCTGACACTGTTCGTTTTCAAATAATATTGCATGTACTGTGCGTTGAAACTGCTGCACTGAATCAGCAGACTCCTTCTGTAACAGCGTCAGCGTGTATTCAAACCCGATCTGACGCTCTTCTTTTTCAAATAATATTGCACGTATTGAACTATTTTAGAATAAAAACATACATTTGATTTCAGTCAGTCTGTAAGAGCCAGTGTAAATGCATGATAATTATAAAGGTTAGCTTTTTTTTAATTCAGTTCCATTCTCTCAGTCGCGTCCACGATCCCCCACACGCGCTATAGCTCGAATGTGATTTATTTGGAGACGCGCTATAGCTCGAATGTGATTTGTATAGGGAAGAAAGTACAATGTCCGGTGCTCATTCAGTGTAATAGGAACCATAGCACAGAGAGATGTGTACACTGCAACAAGTACACATGTCGTGAATGTAGGAAGGGTGTGTGGGAATTGTTAATATTTGAATGTGATGATTTTATATAGCACAGATCGGAAATCAGCAGTTCTTAGCATTGCACCACGCAAGCTGTCGTATCAACCGCCTACTGTAACTTGCTTTATTTTTTCTTCACGTATAGTCTAGAATAAAAGTGCACTTGTTTTGTTATTCTTGTACACTAACATATGTTCCTGTGTTTGAGCGACACGGGCATACTCAAAAACATAGACGTGTAATGCCACGAAAAGTGCACGCAGGCTCTTCAGTTCGCAAGCATTGGTACGAGAATGCAGTCACAAATACGCTGCAGAGCTATAGCGCATCTTTATGTGAAAACAGCATTCTCAATTTGGGGGGGGTGTAGGGAAGGATCCTGAACATGACTGAGAGAATGAAAAGTGAATAAAAAAAAACTAACCTTTACAAGTATCATAAATTACACCGCCTGTTACACACTGAAATCAAATGTATGTTTTTATTATAAAATAGTAAGAATAACAGCAGTTTACGTCTCAAAACTGAATCGCGCGGGATCGAACTCATGACCTTCTGAATACTAGTCAGTGACTGATACCATTATGCTACCGTGGCAGTTGTAGTAAGTGTGTGTCAATGTGGCATGCTAAGGTGGCTTTTTTCTGCAGTTATATTTTTGAATAAAATCATACTTGTTCTGTTATATTTGTACCTTTTGTAAATGTGTTTAATATTTGGACTTCAGGCTTCATACATTATATAGTTTATGCTTACATTTTGTCATTTACTACTACAATACGAAAAACGTTTCTGTTTTAAAAATGTGTTTACACGGATTACTGTAGAAACAGAACACACGTGAAATGCGTGTATTCCAAATAATAATCTATTATTTCCACTCTAAAACTCCACTTCACTCCCAGATAATCAAGGCATGAGCTGGGAGAAGTTTGTGCACGTTCTAAGTCGGTGGGGGGATGGAATAGCCGGCTACTTGCAGCTTTTCTTTTATCAGCCCATTTAGATTAACAAAAGACGCTGGCGGAGAGGTGAGAACGATTTTAAGAAGCGATTTAAGGTGGGACGGACCTACGAGTTTTTTCGTAGGCTCTGGTAATTCTAGTGTTAACAATAAGCTGGCTCTAAAGTGAAAGTAATTTTTAAATCATTCACTGATAATTAAAGGGAGCACAAACTCACAAAACTGTACTCTTAACACTTTGTTAGATTGAGAAATTTTTTGTATTATTCAAACAAACTACTTTTTTGTGCATTATCATCTATACAGCAGCATTGACAACACATTGTCAAAGGGATCCAACAAAAAAAAAAAAAAAAAAAAATTCAATTGCATGTTTATACCTATGCTGCAAATACAGCTCAGGAGGCAAATGATATAAATTTTGTGGCAGGGGAAAATAGACCACTCTACTAATACTAACTTGATATCTGCTCCAGAAATAAAGCATCCTGGTTTTGATGAAATTAGCACTGCACTCTTGATTGCATCATTGGCCCACACTTCATTCATTACTTCTGTGAATTCTGAATTTACTTGGTTTGACAATGTGTTAACCTATAAAACAATAAGTTATTTTTAAATTAATCATTTTAAAATAATTATATATTCTTTCCAACAAACCACATTTAATAAAGTACGTTTAAAGCTCACAAACCTTGAACCAAAAGTTAAATATAATAAACACTGGTTATGAACATTGCTGAAATAGCTTAAATAAGTTCCTGAAATATGGGCAAATTTTCAGATGATTAATCATTCTCTGTTCTGATTTGAGTACATGTGTTAAAGGCATTAGCAGTGTAGATGTTTACTTATGTAATCTTAAAAAGAACACATAGTGAGGTATAGCTAAAACCTGTTGCAGCCTTGAAATATTTACTTTTTATAAACAAGATTACTTTCTCATAAACTTAAAAAAAAAAAAAAAAAAAATCAACAAAACAAAAACAAAGAATCACCATCAAGAATGCTAAACACAAGTGATATAGTGAGAGAAAGAGCAAACCACCAATTCATACCTTGGAGTTTGGAGTATTAAATCGTATAACTGCCACATCTCCTTTGACCTCATAGTTGATATGGCTTCGGGCTAGTATAATAAAGACAACATAAGAAAATTATTTTTTAAATTAAATCCTGCAATATTTAAAAATGAAATGGGAAATTTGCTTACCCGTTATAGAAGAAGAAAGCATAATGTTGCGACATGTGAAACCTAGAAAAGCAGAAAAGAGTTGGGTGTAGCAAAAAAAAAAAAAAACTACAGATCTAAAATATAATAAACTTAAGAGTACCAAAGTGTACATGGAAAAACTACTATTAGTACAGATGAATTTAATTTTGTTTTTATAAGTTGTTCTGTTTAAGTCATTTTAATGGATAATATGCAAACAACAAATTTCTATAGTCTGAAGTAGTAAGGTGATGTACTGTGTTAGCTATTATGGATGCAATGAGAAGTTAAACAAATTGACACCTTTTATTGGCTAACTGAGCAGATTACAATATGCAAGCATTCTAGTCAGCTCAGGCACCTTTTTCAGGCAAGTTATAGTACAGAAACTGGAGTTCCCTATGCTTATACAGTATATACACTAGGAAAGAAACAGCATTCTGAGGTCTGTTACGTTTTGACATGAACATAACCTACTTAAAGGTTTTCGAATGTTGTTTTTTTCTTAGTGTATATGTAAACACTGGAAACTCCAGTTTCTATACTACAACTTGACTAAAGAAGGGGTATGAGCTGCCTTGAAAGCTTGTGTAGTGTAATCTGTTCAGTTAGCCAATAAAAGGTGTCATTTTGCTTCACTTTTCATTATAGTCTGAAGTAAAACAGAAAAGGCACTGCTGTTGGCAGCACTGCCTCATGGATCCAATATCCTGGGTGTGAATTCCACACCCAGCTATTGCTTCTATACAGCCTGCACCTTCTCCCTTACATCTGTGTGACACATCTGTGTGACTTTTCATCACAACTCCAGTTTTCCTCTCTCTCTCTCTCAGCTATACTCCCCAGGGAGGCCTTTTGTCTCCTCTACAAATCACCTCCATTACACTCCTTTCCAGTCTCTGGTTCTCATTTTCACAAGATATTCTACCAGCATTACTCACACATGTCCAAAGCCTTTTTATTTGGCATCTGCAGACTACACAATGGGCCCTATGATAAACTGCCTCCCTGGCCAGGACTGTTTTCTGTTTTTAGTCTGTAGCTGCTGGGATAGGTATATATAGCATTTGGAATGATGGTTTGCAGATTTGATATTTACTGTCCTGGTTCAGAATCTACATTTTTATTTGCATATTTATATGCTTTGGATTTCTGTGTCAAAATTCCTTCTTCAAACCTGTAACAATTTTCCCTACAGAGTCAACAGTGGGCACCCTCAAGCCATTGCGGGGATGTTTATGAATATAAATAAACAAAGCTTTAAATTTTTTACTCAAGCATACAGCATATGACCCCTCACTTATATTTAGATATTTTGACTGGACCTCAAGAGAAAAAAAAAAAAAGATTTGCAAATCCTAATGTAAGAAAACTTACACTAAGATCATGACTTAAGACTACTGTGGACCTGAAGGTTTGGGACTAACATCCTTTTCATTTAAAAGTGAAACAATTTTTTCATAATTATTATGAACAAGAACAACTAAAACCATTGTACAAACCTCATTGAGGAATCCATTTAATGAAATGCTAAAAAAGAAAACCAGCGAGTTTTAGCACTTTGAAAATTGGTGATCTATAAATGACACCTGAACTTTGACTTGTAGAAAGCTGTCTGCATTACTTATTCCTAACAAACCAACAAAGGTGAGTAACACCTGCATACTAAATCCCCATGTGACGTAAAGAAAGAGTTCTGGACCGATGTGAATAAGCAGCAGGACTCTGTCACCAGCTAAAGCCATAAGCAGAGAAGGACTCAAGGAGTTGGTACAAACTGTTTGTATGAAGGAAACGTAAAAGGATGCACTTCTTTCCATCTTGAATGCTACACATAAATTATATAGTGGAACAAGAAACAAACAACCAATACCAACACTTAGATGTACTTTCCTGGTCTCCTGTAGCACTACAATATTCACAATAATATTTCCTAGCATACAGCTGAACTGTCAATTGCTGCATAACATTGTGACTAACAGAGGAGGAGAAGTAGGCGAAGCAGCTAATCTAGTAAGATGGGTACTCAGATTTCTTCACAATCATGATGTATATTTGTTTACTGCATAAATTAAGTTCTAAAGTGAAGCACATTTTTTAAAATTTTGAAAAATAATTAGTCTAATGTGTTTTATAATGGAGCTAATGGGAAATGGAGTCCAAAGTGACAATACAGAAAATGCCTATTTTGTAAACCAAAAATGTTATAGGGTATTGATCCACATCTTGAGATTATACACATATTGTAAGACATGGTATCCATGTCATTTTTGGAAGGAAAATGTCAAAAAGAAATGGATTTTTGTAAGAATTGGTCATTTAAAAAGGAGACTGGCTGTGTGTGTCACTATACCAATTACCCAATTTGTCTTTTAGCCCCTGCAGCGTGGATTCACCTTAGTATTCTGTGTCAGTATCTGTGTTTGGCAATGACATTTTAATGCCCAGATATAAAATTGCTGTCACTGTTCTGTATACAACTATGCAAAAAAGTCACAAAATCACTTACATTATTTCACATTGCCATTTTCTACATGAAATCTGCATATTCTCCCCATGTATTTATGGATTGTTTAGTATTAGTGAGTTTCAGTGAATTATCATACAGAAAGACAGTCCTTAGTTATTTTATTACTGTATTTTCGACAAAAGCAACTCATTATGCTTTAAAAAATTTTCAATAATTGGTTTGTCTGCCTTTTTCATATTCAGAGTATTTCTTATTTATTTATTTTTTTAATTGTGCATGCTCACAGCACAACATGGATAGTCATAATTCTGCCCAAGACAGCTGCTGCAAGCAAGAAGCATATCCTTACCTCAAGGAACATACAAAGTATCTGTGATAAAATGTATTACATCCAGATCACCTTTATTGTCACAAGCATGTGTCAGAAATGTGAAAAACATTTTCTTAAATTTAAACCTTGCCTACGTCAAATATTAAAATATATGCTACTTGTCATATCTGGAAAGATTTAAGGCTTTTCTTCACTTTGGGATTCTGGTAACCATTACCTCCATTATAAAATTCCAGCTCAAGGTAGTTATTTTTTAACAATTTCATGTGGCAAATTTATATACAGTATACTACAATTGTGAAGAAATAACTTTAAACTGAAAATTGACAAACTTATCCTTAAAGAAAACAGGGAACAGTATTATATAATAAATGAATGAATGAATGATGGTCAACAATTAAAAAAACTAAACGACAATGAAGACTTTCATTGATCACATTACTAAAGTATTATAGTATTTGCTTACATCCAGTTGATATTAGCAGTACAGTATAAACGAGTCTTGTATCATTAAAAATTACTTAATACACTAACTTGACAAAAATGCTGGAAACATGATTTTCTAGTAATAAAAAAAAAAAGCAATTAACATTCAAACTGATTAAATAACATCAATAATTTACCCTGAACACTGCAAATTTCATTAATTTCTATATTAGCAGTTGTTTACCCAAATGATATATTAAATGTTACCTTAAAATCACTAAGGTTATTATGTACTTCAAAAATTTACATAAACGATGACAATATAAAAAATTATCAGAAGATTTCAAAACCACCTTCACATAAATGATCATTGTTCGCATTCTAAAACTTTATAAATCTGGACTTGGAAAGAAACTTGGACATATTTTAGAAATAGGCGTTAGCATACTTAGACATGAGAGCATAAATACCAAGCTATTGGCCAAACAGTACAAGGGTCATCTCTACACATCTGTCACTTGCCTAATGCTCCAACTCATTAAGACAACATTTTAACGAGGTTAAAAGTACATATACTTGCTTTATAAGTGAAACTGCAGGACCTAAATTACTAGTTTGTGTTATAACACCACATTAACTACAAAACCGCGAAACCAAATCAGAAATGTAAAACTAGGTGAAAGGTTAAAGAGATCAAGAAACGCCTCCTGTAATTCAATTGCCCTGTTAGAACCGCACATTATGCCCGACATCATTGTAATTCAAATAAATCAATAAAGAGCTTCAACAGTGTAACAGTGCTATTTTCTTACCAAACTGATAAACAGTTGCCTACCTGTAAAAAGAGAATATCTTGCAGTTGTTAATCTAGAGAGAACACCAGCAGCCCGTACGCACGCCATATTGGGAGGTCAAATGAATGTAGTCTGAAACAGACCACTTAGCCCGCTGAGGTCTTTTTGAAAGTGAGAGTGCCTTTGAGAATTCCCACTCAAAGTTGAAATAAATTACACAATAATGACACAAAGATCAAATCAAAAAAATATTTGTAAGAGTTTATTTCTATGATTAATTTTCCGATTATGTACTCATCATTAGTGTGCATTTGATTAAATTTGGAATTAGTTAAAATTTTTAATCAGGCACAAGGAGAAGCGCTTTTTGTGTAGGAGGTCCTTTGTAACTATCAGAACCGGAGTTTTCGGTATAGGTCAGACAATTTGCAGTGTGGTTGAGTGAGTTTGAATTTGTTAGACTTCCATTTTGGAGTAAGCAGGCAGCGGATTGACCACTTCTGAGTGAAAAAAGAGAATCGTGAAGGTACATTAAAGTTTTTCAACTGCTTCTTGAGATCATAACATCGAGTGTTACTGCCAGTTTCTTAATGCACGGAGTAATAGCGGCGGCGACGACGGCACAAGGTGCTTTTGTATACGCAGTGTGTAGAAGTTATTTTTTTACGTTTAATATATTAATATAAAGAATGCTTGTTGCAAACATCATCTTCATCTTTGCTGACGCAGGTAGCATACAGCCGAAGTTCCATGAAATTGACAGCGCTTCTTCCGGATTGCTGAACATCATCAGATCCGACCAGCTATTTTTTTTTAACTATATATGATGAGTTGAATTCATAGTTTTATTTATAACGTTAAACTATTAAACGTGCATTTGACATGGGTCATAAGTCACTTCTTTTGATATCGACTCCCAAATTTACCAGTTTAAGTACCCTACTCAGTATACAATCCATGTAAATTTTCAAGTTATTCACCCCATTACTAAGATCACCTTTCCTTACGCTTTATTATTGTAGATAACTTTAGTGAACAGTCATAACGTTTGCTATTGCGGGCTCTAAATTGTTTATTTTTTTCAAAAGAGCTAAAGTGATTGTTGTTCATTTTGTGCAAGATAACTGTTACTAAAAATACGATGTCTGCAAACCTTCTGGAAATGGGTAAAAGGTCACAGCGAGCGGTGGGAGTGTCGCTGTTGTTGATGGAGGCGGGGAGTGAAATGGTGCCAGTGTGTCAACGCGTCCGCCTTTCATTATTATGAATGGTATCCAACATTTTTACATATATATTGTGATATATATAAATGGGTGTAATTAAATAATAGACTATTAGTTCGTTTCGAAACATGTATGATCATGGAACGCTATGATTTTCCGGTTTGTACTTTATTATTTTCTATTTTGATTTTAGGTTTATGAAGAAGATGGCATCACTCTTAGTTCACACTGCTAAAAAGCTCCCAGGTAACACATGCTGGACCGCTGTTCTGTGTAAGTAATAATTATTTAAGCGCATTAATGAATTTGTACTTTCTCTGATTCTAATTTCTTTCCATGTCATATCTGATTTTTTTTTTTAATGCACGGTATTGTTTTAGATTGTGTCACCTATTTGAAAGGTTAGTAAGGCCACTGTTTTAAATTCCATGCGTTTTAATACTTTTTTTCTATATTTTATTGTAGCACAATGAGTGTATAATTGACCCTAAATACCTTGCAGAAAATAACCCCTTTCGTAGCTCTTAGAGGATATCGTGCAACCTAAAGCTGTTTCTAACTATCTTGATCAGTTTCAACTCCCAATGTCTTTTGAAGGATGTCCGGTTTTCATCTTGGCCAAGCTTTCTGTTTTTATTGGTGGCAATTTTATTATAAAGTAAATCGTGATTGATTCAACTGCAAATTTTTTAATCTCAGGGTTTGGATTTAAAAATATCCCAAGTGTCCAAGGCATCCTAGTTATCTTTTATCTTTTCATTATTTTCATGCACAGAATATGTTTGTTCATTTACAAAGATGTATCCTTTAGGGAATTTTAAGATTAATAAAGGTTGTCATGCGTGGGTTGGAGAGAAGAACAAACTAAGCATGTTTCCTGGTATCTCATCTTCCAATAGCCATCTATGTGTGGTGCGCCCTGACTACTGAAGGAGCTTAAGGAGTTTGTGGTCTTTGGTAACATTCCACACCAGTTTATTTTATGCACAAAGAACTCACCTCACAATAATCAGTCCTCCACATTAATAAAGTGTTGTGGAATAGAATGTGTAAATGACTAGCAGATATATTGTACCTGACCTTCTGGACACACAGTTTTGTGAATTCTAGTAAATATGAAAAAGTGCTACTAAAATGACCATAAAGTACATTTTATGTTTTGTGACAAATTTTAGACCTTTTATTTTGACCGAGTTAGGATTTTAAAAACAAACCTTGTCACTGTCCTTAAATTGTCAGCAGTTGGCAGTTTGGTAATCTGTTAATTCACATTTATTTTCTTTACTATATCCTGCATGCAGCAAAATATATCAGTGACCATTTGTGTGTTTTTATAATTGCTTAAATTTAGTAAGGAAAGTGATTCACATCACCAGGCTGCAGTATTATGGACAGCAATAAATACTGTATTTAGTTTATCTGGCCTGTTTTACCTCCATAATGACCATGTAAAAAATTTTACAAATATATACTTTATTTAACTTTAAATTTACAGGTAAGTCTGTTGAAAGGGCAAATCAATAGCAATTGCCAGCAAACAGCATAAAGATATATAGCAAACAGATTGCGTCAGATGCTAACTGTAGCACTCGCTATTTTGGATGTAGAATTTTCTTGAGCTTGCTGCAAAAGCAAAGTGAATGCTTATTGCATGGAAGAACATAAGTGATGCTTTTATTATTATTGTAATTGTTGGTGTTATTATTTATATTGATTGATTGCAAAAACATGTCACAGGAAATCCATTTCAGGATGTTCTGTACACTGTCATACGCGTAAGAAAACTATAGAAAAATAATAAAAGTGCTTTAATTTTAAAATCACAAAGTCAGAATTTGTAAATAACGTGGGGTGCATATCCGTGTTCTTGTGGGTCTTGTGTCCGACTGGTTGTTTTCTTTAGTACTGGAAGCAACTAACCATTAGAAGAAATTGGCTAGGAATATTACCCACAGAAACACACATGGGATAAGTTAAGAAGTGTTGATCTGGAGTTTAAGTAGCGAACATTTTTGTTTTCTACTCTGCTTCTTTGTCAGTAGACAATTCTAAATTGGACCCATGCAAGAGGGGTAATGTGGACTCTGTTTAGACCTGACTTCTGTCCACAGCTATTTCTGATTTTGCCAGTTGATGCCATGAAAGGCTTTGCCAACCTTGCAACTTAATATGGATTAAGAAATTTTTAAAATATAGCATTACTGCTCCAAAAACTCTTTCAAGCATTTTATCCATGCATTTTTTTAGCATTTATTTTATGTCATGTGTGTGAATACTATGTTTATTGTGGATGCAGTTTATTTTTACTGTTTCATATTAACAATTCATAGATCTCATATTATAATGCAAAGTTTATAAAGTAGTTTTTTTTTTTTTCTTAGGCACACGATACTTGAGTTCAACAGCACATCTTCATGCTCAAGGTAAGAACAGTTTTAAAAATCAATTTTTATTATTTGCTTGAGATTATTAGGCTTTAAGTAATACAAATCTATATATGATTTTGTGGTGTGGAATCCAGATGACACGGATTCTGTTTAAGGTTCTGAAGTAAAAAGTGTAGTAGAACAGGGCAAACTTTAGAACACCATCACTGCCTTTTTGAAATACACACACCATCTCCAGCAATTTAATGTAAAATTAATAGACACTCTGTTTTAGCATTCCCTTTTTTTGAAAATTGAAGGAAAATGTAAATGACAATTCTTTGAAGCTTTAATTTTGAGTGTCTGTCTTTTTAGTTCACATTGAAGTGGAAACAGTGTATCAAATCTGGCATGTTCTTTGAGAATGTAACATAAGGCTAGTTTTTTTTTTTTCTTTTCTAAAAGTGAATGAAGAAAAATAAGAGAGAAAGTTATTTAGAGTTACTGTACTTACATGCCCTATGCCACATATGACATCTATTGCTATTTAGTTTTATTCAGCCTCATCATTTAGAATATATTTTTTGGTCAAAATTCTTGGCTAAATAAATAATTATGTCTGCACTGTTTTTAGCATTCTTTTTGAACAAAGTTTACCTACAACTATAATTTATTATGTCATTTCCTGTACATATAAAATATTTTACTATATATCCACAGAAGATCTTCCCATGCACCAAATGAAGAAGAGTATATTTCTTATTTTTTATTTTGTGTGTGTGTGTATGTGGTCCAGTGCTGCTGTGGTTATCAGCAAGATTTAGTATGTAAAAACAAACATCTTCGATATAGGATTCTGGAATGTTTATGCAGTTTACATAAATTCAGTGTCTTGAGACTGGGTAATCTTTTCCAAGCTGGGGCAGTGGGTTTAAGGTTTAGTGTCTGATAATATTACCATCAGATATTTTGCAGTTTGTCGACATCCCCCAAAGACATGCAGATTAGGTTAATTAGCGATTCCATACTGGCCCTGTGTCAGTGTGGATATGTGTAATTAGGCCCTGTGAAGACTGGCTCCCTACTCAGGGCTCTGGATTAGGCAGGGTTGAGGATGTTATGAACATGTTTTTAACCTGTAGGAGATGCCAGATACATCACATTTTCCTTATGCCATATATGTTTGACTATATAACCATGGTATTTCTATATAACAGCTGAAGACAGGCAGCAGAATAATTTAAAAATATTTGCTGTCCCTTGGTCTATGTGTAATTTCAGCACCTTCCCTCTGTATTTGTGTGTGTGTGTCTGACCCTCTTTTCACCGACACTCCCTTTCTCAAGTATGTTCTTGTAAAGCCTCCTTTTTCATTATTTTTGAGGCACCTTTCTTACCTTCTGGCTAGATTTATAATTTGTCTTTGAAGGCTACTCACAGCGTGCGCCTTTACTTCTCCTTGTGCGTCTTACACTTGTATTTCCTCTTTCATTGCATCAATGAAGCCTAACAGACCAATCAAATTGCTCTGAAGGAATGAACACACAGATCTTAATGTTTTATTAAACAGTAGATAAGTACTGTAGAATAGTGGTTTCTAAGTGTATGTAGTGATCATAAATAACAAAGTTAGGTTTATTATTAATAAGTAATGCACAGTAATGTGTTTTCTATATGCATAATGGCTATGAATAATTTTTTTTGTGTATTTTTTTAAGTTCAAACAAAATCCAAGAAAACTTTGGCTAGATCAGGCATCAGAAATGTTGTTTTGGTTGAAGGAGTACGGACACCATTTCTTATGTCTGGAACAGAGTGAGTACAAACTTGATGCTTTGGAAAAGATCAGGTCCATGTTTTATTTGGGCTTCAGTAGGAGTGGGTGGTATGGACAACAATCCATATAACAGTATAATTAACCTCCTTAGTGTTAGACCCAAGCGTTACTCACGCTGTAATAAAAAGTGTTAAAAGTATGAGCAACAGTAGTTTCATCTCACATAAGACACAGGAATTACTTGGGTATAAAAATTGCCAATAGCATTAGGGCTGAGAGTTAATTGGGCAGTGATATAGGCATGTCTTGCATAAGTGTCAGGTATGAGGGTTACCTGGGCAACAGTGTCTTCTCCTAGCCTCGTAATGACGTATAAAAAACTCTTAGCAGTTGATGACGAGGTGAATCTGTCTTCAGGCAGTGAAACTGAAAGTGATCCTGGTAAATCCGAAAGTGAAGTACATGTTCACTGTGCCTATTATTATTAATCATTTTTATTTGTATCGTTATATTTTCTACACTTCTGACTTTGTACTTTTACTATTTTGCATGTTTTACAATAGAAAAGTGAGATTTAATAAAGTGTCATTATTCAAGCCAAAAAATACAACACCTTTTATGTGTTTTTTTTTTTTTTTTTTGAGAAAAATTGTAACACTAAGGAGGTTAAAACTTTTGACAATTTTAGTAGATACAGTACCGGTATAATGTATTGGTATATAGTATACTTTCAGACCGAAATGTAATTTTCTAACAAGTAACTTGTGTTAATCATTACTGTACACAAAGGTATGCCTCTTATCTGTCAAAACACTAATTCACGCTCTGCCACTCAAATGGATTCTATTATTCACCTCTTTTGAACTGATAGAGCCCATTCACAACTAAGTATTTTTCTATCGTTTTAATGCTAGACAAGAACACGCCTAGACCACTTGAAAAGTTATTTCCCATTATTTTCAGTGACACTATCCATACTTAAGTGTTTTAGCATCAAGCAGTGTAGAAAATTCATGCATACAACAGTTTTCAAATGCTTTCAGCCAAAACCTTGTTCTTTTGAAATCAAAGAAAATGCTTATGAAATGTTGGTAAATGAAAACAAAATTTTTTTTTTTGTGTTTATTCTTCAAGGAAGTTGCTTTGTCATGTAGGGCCTTTTTTGTCGTGTAGCGTCTGTTTTCCCATTTTACACTCTTTTTATTATAGTGTAGTCATGAAAAAATGTTTTAAATCCCATACAGTTACCTGTTTCAGTTCAGAACTTCCTCCTGCTTCCCTTCTTTATCTATAACCTCAGGCAATTAGGCAGAATGAAAAAATAGGCAGGAGAAAGATCTACACTTTTAACTATGTATCATAGGTAATATATTTTATTATAATTAGTGCAATACAGGCTTATAGATTGTGGCATTTAAACCAAGACCATCAAACCTGATAATGCTAGATATGCAATTTTCAGGTAGTGTAATAGCTTATAGTTGCATTTGATTCTTTGGGTCAGGTCACCATCTGCACAGGCCCAGGCAGCCTGCTTTCTTCACGTCATCCTCTGGGCTGCTTTTGTCAGGATGCAGTATGGCAGAGAGAGCATACCTTTGCAAGCCTCTCTCTTTATTGTCATTGTGTAGCTCCTCACCAACAAACCCAGCCCAGGTACAGCCACAACCTCAAGTAATTTTGTTTCTTGTCCCTTAAACAAACAACCAAGAAAAGAAAATCAAGTCATTAAACAATAAAACTAGTCAAATGTTCATTTCTTTTCAGTTATTGCTGCTGTGCATGATAACTCCTTTCTCAGCTGTTACTAGATGACCAGTTCATGTGTTTGTATGATGTTGCATCAACAGTGGCAGGCAATTTTTTTCTTTTTCACATAGGACTACTTAAGTGCTTGCATAACTATTGACACCCATGTATAATCCTGGAATTTTTCAGGATGCTGCCTGATTTATAGACAGTCCAGAATTATCCTCTTGACTCCCTTTGCTTCAGAACAGGGTGCATCCAATATGTGCATCTATACCTGTTCATGAGTACTGTGATCACTAGGATTAAAACCACTAATGTCACAGAAGACATACTGGAGACACAACAATCACTTATCAAGATGACCTCACCTTACAGCTTACAACATGGAAAAGGTGTCAATCATATTTTCCCTGTCAAAAGCTTCTCGTAAAGTGCTGGAAAAATTCTTGGAAAAGCACCTGAAAAATGCCCCACAAAAGCTAGACGAATACTTGACGAATTACATTAGAAAGGTTGACAAATGCCAAATAAACACTCAAGTGTTAAAGCTATTTTCTCTCACATGATAATCATGTAAACACAGCACAAGCCACAGCTTTTTCCTGTTGTCGGTCCCTGTTTGCTTTGAATTCTCAATCAGGCTGACCTGCACTTCATTCTGGGTAATATTCTTAAAGAGGTAGGCTCACTTACTACACAAAGTTCACATGCAAGTCCATACATAAATACTAAATCAATGTCAAATCACATTTCCTTTTGCATACACAGATTTGCATGTGTTGTTATACAGAATGTTTTACATTTACATGTGTTTGCAAGTTTTTACTAATATTTAACATTACAGAAAACACTTTTTTTTTTTTTTTTATAAATATAATCCATACCACAACAAGAGTGTCATCCAGTATACTGGATCAACCAGTTTACCATACATTTTTAAGTTTCAGTTGTATATTTGTTCTTGGTGGTCTTTAAAATATGAGAATGCATACAAACTGATGAAACCATCCATTCTAAACAAAGAAAACCCCAAATATTTCACCTAGTAGTCTTTCAGACTTTAATTTCTTTTGACTTGTTAGATTAACAACTAATAAAGTAATAAACCCTTTTACATTTCTAATGGTTTGACTTTGAGATACTATTTTTAAAATCTTCTTATTTTGTCATTTGTTTCTAGTTACAATGATTTGATGCCACATGACTTGGCAAGGGCTGCTTTACAGTAAGTTCATCACTTGAAATTTGATTGAATATTAAGAATGAAATTGAAATGCAAGACAGTTAGCTCAAGCCGTTATTAAGGTTTTATCTGTTGACAACTGATGTTTTTGTATCTCATGCCATGTTCCACTGGGATGTAGCCAAGGAGTACAAACTATGGTAGGTAACCCTAAATAATATAAGAAGTTGAGGCAATTGTCCTGAAGTTACTTTGTAATGACATTTGCCTCTTTCTAAAGTTTGGCACCTGTTCTAGTTTCAGAAACATCTGAAATATATAGAGTATTGTTTTACTTAATAAGGGGTAATGTGAACTGCATTCGTTAGCTTGTTGATTGCCTCCAGTATGAATCATTGTCACCTTTGGGGTACACTGCAGTTCAGTTTCCTCTTTATAGAAATACACATGTATTGAAATGCAGATGTTTGTTGACTGTTCTGAATAAATCTCCCCAAGTTTCTTTATTTGCAGGAGACATGGTCTTAGTGTTGTTTGTTTAATTTTCCCATTTGAAATATTTACATTCCTCCCTTAGTGGGAATGGTACCTCATATAAGTATGCTTTGTTCTCCCCATTTTTTTTGTATGTTTTACCCATTTGTCATTTTAACTGTCGGATGCTGCCTGGTGGCAAAGATATCTGTCTATCTATCTATCTATCGCCCGACCATGGGATACGCACAACAGAGCCCTGCCCGCCAACTCTAACCCTCCTCCCGCGTCATGGGATACGCACGACAGTGCCCCGCCTGCCAACTCTAACCCTCCTCCCGCATCCACCCTCGCTCTCGAGGCATGCGCACTGCCTGCTCTTGTGCCCGCACACAACATCTCACCAAACACAGCCTCAGTCGCTTTCGTCTCTGCTACAGTCCACATGCACCTCTGAGCCACGTTGACTTTTCATTGTTCTTTTCGGTTCCGGCTGCTTTTTTATATATATATATATATATATATATAATCGACCAAGTCGCCCGACCATGGGGTACACACGACAGAGCCCTGCCCGCCAACTCTAACCCTCCTCCCGCGTCCACCCTCGCTTTCGAGGCATGAGCACTGCCTGCTCATGTGCCCTCCCCCAACACCTCACCAAACACATGTTTACACGCTGCATACAGCGATTCCCATCCGTGACAAACATGCTTCTTCTTAGATGGTCCTGCAGGAACAGGGAAAACCTTTGTCTACAAAACCCTGATTCATACCATCAGAGCTAGGAAGCTAGGACCATCGTCCTGCTTCCACCTCAAAACCAGTCCCGCCCACATGCATCCGACACGGCATTTCTCGATTCCTATTTGTCCTCTTCCAAACCCCTCCCCATGCTGCCAGCAGCTCCTTTTTAAAACCGGTCCCGCCCACACGCAGCCGACACAGCATTTCTCGCCAAGCTTCTCAAGTACGCTTACAAAATAAAGCAAACACTACATGCAGCGAAAATTTACTTCTCCAGCTAGATTCCATGCTCAGAACCAACTAACCCTTCGCTAAATCATACAAACACATGCATGAAATTGCTTAGTCCAATCCAACAGCATCTGTACGAATGCTCTTTGAGGAAAACCCTAGGCAGGATTTACGACGATACAATGCCACGACATGTCACACCAATGTTGCAGCGATTTTCATCGGAGAAGATGGCGAACCGCCTGCCGAAAGGGACATTTGCATCTGTCCCATAGGCAACTCCTGTAAACAGATTTCCATGCTCAATATGAATTATGATCCTATGGTTTACCCACTTTTATTCCCTTACGGAGACATTGGCTGGCACAAAAATTTACAACATGTTCCCGATAAAAGAACCGCCAAGCGAAGAAGGCTTATTCAATGCCAATTTTACACATACAGATTAGCAATGAGGAATACATTTAGTATTTTGCACTCCAGCAGCGAACTATTCCAACAGTACGTCGTAGATGCGTATGTTAAAACAGAGGGTGCGCGTCTCAGCTATCTTAGATTAGATCAACAAGATTTGCGCGTGGAACAATACAAAGGGTTGTCAAACGCGCTACAAGCAAATGCTGAAAATAACAGCGTACATGTAGACAAAATGATCATATTACCGTCCACATTTCCAGGAAGTCCAAGATACATGCAACAAAACTATAAGGATGCCATGGCCATAGTACGTAAATTCGGACAGCCTCATTTATTTATCACTTTCACATGTAATCCTGCTTGGCCAGAAATTCTACATGCACTGTTGGATACCCAAAGACTGGAGCACAGACCTGATATTGTAGTATGAGTCTTTTGGATTAAGCTGCAGGAATTACTTAGCGACATTCTACAACAACATCTTTTTGAGGTTATTGATTATATTTACGTAATTGAATTTCAGAAGCGCGGCCTCCCTCATACCCACATGCTGTTTACTCTTCACAATAATTCTAACAACCAGTCTTCAGGCACGGTCAGTTGTACGTGGCTTTTTCTAGGGTTAGATCTTTCGACTCATTATCTGTCGTCACCACCAAAACACCCATTCACAACTGCATCTTTCAAGAAGTATTTATTTCTTCTTGATTTCTGAATTCCTTTCTCACCGTTTTCCGTTCCTATTCTTACACCGTCGTATGGTACGGCGGGCTTCGGCTAGTATCAAATATTTTTAATAGGTTTAATACTCGGAAGCAGCACTGGTACAGCATTCCACAAATTCTTAAAAGGGATTTATTAGATGCAGGATAAATAATCCGTTTTTATAAAAACACCCTGGCATGTTGTCGTCTTATTGGAAACTAGCCTTCCCCCACGGCTTCGCCCGTGTATTTGTGAAACCGGACAGTGAGGAGGGCCCCGCCCAGCTCTCTACTCCTGACGTCACACTTCCCCCTCTCCTCGGCCCTCAACCTCTGTCTCGGATTAGCGTGAATATATTGCTCCTGCAAGGGAACTGTGATTCTTAGCACAATGCTAGAAGTCGAAAAATCAGCTGGAATGTTCAAGCAAATTATTGAGAAAAAAAAAACTGAATCCATTAAGTAGTTCTTTCATTCACTAACTAAGCGGAGTTAAGGTTACGCCCGGAGGCAGATGCATGAGTGAGGAGGGCCCCACTGCCCAATGAGTCTCTCTCGGATTCACGCTAATAAATCGGTACTGCAAGTGAACGATGATACTTGCCGTGATAAGAAAGTCGCAAAATCAACGGAATGTTCAAGCAAATTATAGAAAAAACCAGATCTAAATCCATTAAGTAGTTCTCTTGTGAAGGCAGACAGACATACAAATGGGTCTAAAAAGACTATTAAGAAATTTTGCGCTTGGACCACGAAATTTTGGTGTGTCTTAACGAGCACCTATGGGCCAAGGGTAGTCTACATTACAAATTGCAAGTCCCAAGTCCTCATGGTTAGGGAGATTTCGTGATGAATGAGTCAGTGGTATTTGGCTTTCATACCACTAGATAGATGTAGATTATTTAAAATATTAAGCTATGATAGGTACAAAATTGTATGTGTACAGCGGATTCAAAGTATTCAGACCTTTCACTTTTTCACATTTTCCCTTGTTGTAGCCTAATGCTAAATCATTTTAATATTTTCCCATTATCAGTCAACACTCTATACCCCAGAATGACAAAGCAAACACAGGATTTTAGAAATTTTTACACATTTATTAAAAATAAATAAACTGATATCACATTGACATAAGAATTCAGACCCTTTGCTATGACACTTGAAATGTTACTCAGATGTCATCTCTGAGATGTTTCTATACCTTGTTTGCAGTCTGCCTATAGTCAGTGTGAGGGATTGAACATGATTAGGAAAGGTCAAAGGGATTGTCTACAGATGTACAGATATAGAAGCTTTGTTGAAATTGGTAAAAAGACATCTAAATGACTCTTAGGCTATGAGAAACAAGATTCTCTGGTCTGATTACAAAGACTTTTTTCTTACTAATTCTAGTAAAGAATTTCAGTCAACACCAGATAAGAGAGTTCTTAATATTAATGTTTTGGCTTTATTCTTTTTACTATGTTTTATAATTGTTACTGTATTTTTTTGCTCTTTTTATAATGACGTACTTTCTTTTAACAGAGGGCTTCTCACTCGAACGAGTCTTCCAAAACACGTCGTTGATCATATTGTTTATGGCACTGTTATCCAGGAGGTTAAGACCAGCAATGTTGCACGTGAGGTAAGGTAGTCTATGTGGCAATCCTTCCCATGTCACTGCTGCCCTAAAATGTTCTCATCAAACACACTAAGCAAATACATCTTGTGATGGTTCTGGTCACATCTTCAGTTGTGTTTCTGGTCTTTCAACATAAGACCTCAGCTTATGAACAGACAGCAAGAAAGCTACATCTGCCCCATGGCTCTACTCTCTTGAACAACAGTCAGCTGTAGGCTTTCTCAGCCACTACAGTGGTACTGCAGATGACTTATTTCCACTGATGCCCAATGACCCAAGTGTTCTGGGCAAGCATGGGCCAGCAAATCTCCTGCATCCTGCCTGTACTGGCTCTTTGTTCTCCAACTGCCCTGTCTGCAATCACTGACCAGTACCTCATATTGAGTGAGCTTTCTTTTGAAAACCTTATCCATATTATTTTCCCATGTGACCTTCATCTCCAGCAGAACAACTTGTTTGGTGGCTTGAAAGATGAGGACAATATCTGACCTTAAGTTAGTGACTGGTACAGTGTATGCTCAGGTAACCTCAACTGTTTTCCCCATGTCCACCAATGTTTGCCAGTCCCTCACAGAGGTCAAGATTCCTGCAAATCTCTTGGTTGTGGGCTATCAGCTTTTCACCATATGACAAGTGCCTGTTTTGCAGGACAAACCTGTTTGTTCCACTTAATCCCCTCACCGATGACTTCTGTCAAAACCTGATTGTAGTAGCTTCTCTCTCCTGATGCCTTGGAGCAACTTCTCATAATATGCTCCAAGGCTCCACATCTGGAGCATATTGGGCAAGCTGGCGTCTCTACTTTGCTCCAACATGTGGAGGTTAGACACATTGTGGAACACGTTGTAGATTACCTGGATGAGGAATTAAATCCGTTGAGGCTTTTTGCGCACATCAACATCTTCTCCACAGCTCTGTCCTATCTTTTCCAGGCATTCTGTTGTTTTATTGCCAATGTTTGGCAGGATCTTTCTTCCTCCATTGCTGCCCTTGCTTCTTCCTGGACTAGGTACACTACTCCTTCCCTTTTCAACTGTCGGTTTGAGAGGTTGGAAATAAATACTTTCAATAATAATATTGTTTGTGAGGTTAAAAAGCATTTTTAGTTGTTTCAGAAAGCTGCTTATCTCATTTTGTTTTGTTTATACTGTGTAGAATATCAGTGATTACCGTCCTTATAAGGCTTTAAAAAAAGCTTTGTATACTTTTAATGTTTCATTCAATTAGTAAAATGTGATTGTTGTAATATGCAATTCATAATTTTGCAAAGAGGATATCTGTACTGAAAATTATGTAGGTTAAGTCTTACTGAATCTTTTTTTTTTTCTTCAACATCAGTCTTTTCTACCTCACAGTTTTCCTTCTAATTCAGACAGATTTTTCAATTATCTGCTATAGAGAAGCATTCTTTGCAGTAGGATATTGCTTCCACTATGTTGCATTTTGTGAAGTTTTGACAATGTTATACTTGTGCCATGGCTGATTCCTTGATGGGCATGGAAAACCCTTTCTCAGACATTGCAGGTTTACCCATAAAAAGTTTCTATGATTCTCTTGAGATATTGTGCTTGAAATTGCCAAAGTGTAAAGTTGATTGACATACTTTACATCTGTGGTGGGACATACTGTGTGAATATGAGAGTTTTCGACAAAAAGGAAAAGTTCCTTCTTGTTGAGGAAGAAGTTTTACAACATGGGACCATGTTACTCATGCAATCATGGTTTTACAATCTCAGAAAATTTATGTACTTCAGCATCATTTAAAACATTAATATGCATTGCATATTTTCCTATAAGGCATGTAGCTCAAAGAACTTTACAGTGTGTCAAAGGCAAAAATTCCAAGGAAAAAGAGAAGCAACAAATCTGAAATAAAATTGGTATTTTAATGAATAAAATGAAATATTAAAGTAGTAAATAGAAATACAGTAAGTACATATACACTTAAATAATACATGTATACAAGTGATAGACTGAGTCCTTAAATATGGATTTGTTTGTAAGTCTCTAATGAATATAATAAGTTCGATACTATGGTCAGATGGCAAAAGTAGACAAAAAAAAGTAAAAACTCCATCTGACAAGATGCTGGAGGAAAAAAAAATCTTCATGGGTTCCAAAGCCAAAAGACTGTCCAGCTCCACTGAGCATTATACCCAATTTACTGGTAAATGTGCTTAAGTAGTTACTATTAGCTTTAAGCTTTGTCTTGGAATATTTGATGCATTTGGTCTTGTCGACAGTTGGGGCATCTACATTCATTTAAGCATCACAGGCAGCTTCACAGTACTTTGATCAGAGGGTGGTGGCATTTCCAGAGAAAAGTAAATGGAAAAGTAAAGGTTAAAAATGGCTTCCTATCCATGAAGTGTATATATGCATTTAAAAATCATAATCTATTAAAACTGGAGTTTAAATAAAGCTATGGAGAAGCCAAATTAAAAAGTGGGTTTTAAGAGTTTTTAAAATTTGTTTCATGGTTTTAGCCTGGCATATCACTCTCAGTAAATTGTTCACTTATTTTATGTTTACCTGTTAAAGTAATGAGCATATTAGTGTTCAAGGATCGAAGATTGCAAAAAATATAAGGGGACAGGCACTCCAAAGTGTAAGATGATGAAAGCTCATTGAGAGCTTTATATATCAGAAATAGTATTTCCAAATTGATTCTAAAGTGTACAGGTAACCAATGTAACATGCTAAAACTGGGAAGATACGCTCAGATTTTCTTTTACTTGTTAAAATTCTTGCTGCTGCATTCTGAATTAACTGCAGCTGATCAATATATTTTTCATTTAGTCCGGTAATGAGAAGTCAAGCAAAATGACACCTTTTTTGGCTAACTGAAAAGATTACAATATGCAAGCTTTCGAGACAGCACAGACCTCTTCTTCATTCAAGATGTGATGAGTTTGACTTCTCTTAATGGCTAACATGGTACAACACCCTAGTACTTCAGTTAGTCCTGTTAAGAATGCATTACAGTAATCTAGTCAGCTATTAAGTCTACTTAAAAAGTCCACTTAAACTCTTGTCATGCTTGATAGCTTGACCCACTAAACAATATTACCAACTACTGAAACACATTATTGTGTAGAATCCAGTGTAGTTTCTATGAAAGACTTGACCTTTGTCACAAGAACGAGACATGGACAGATAAAGGTTTGGGGCAGCCACCCGTGTAATGTGGTATCCTGGCTGCAAAAGTCGTTTGAGCAAAATATACAGCACTGAAGTGCATACAACTGAGTCCAAAACCAGACTGAGGAAAAAGGGAAAAGGGGCAGGTTTTAAAGGGGGAGACAGGAAGTGAGGTCATATGGATCAAGCACATGGTCTTCCACCATTGGATCATAGCCGGATGTGACATCAGGGGGACTGGAGCTGGTGTGGCCGACTTCCATTGGCTCGGTCCTGGAAGTGATGTCAGGAGAGCCAGGTGGAATCCCCCGGGAATGGTCTACAGGCAAGGGAGAAAAAGAGTCAGTGCACTCTGCCACACCCCGGCATGCCTCCGAACTGCCTTCACTCAAGCCCTTTAGCTGCCTCTCATGCGCACGTGTGTGACACCTTACAATATACTTAGCTCTGTTATGTATTAGTAATGGGGTACTCAAAGTTACACACAGTCCACTCTACTAGACAAGAGTGAATTGTCATTTATTTAAGCAACACACATTCTACAGATCTAAAATACCAGAATAAAACTGCTGGCTAAACATTGTTGCTTATGCGTAGATCTAAGAGACTAGGCGTCAACCATTTTCAAAACAGGGTAATTATTGGAGAATGTTGATACAATCTTCAATGACTAAAATAGCTCAATGTGCATCAGCACAAGGACATCAGAAAAGGGGTAGCAGCAGCAAGGTATACTTATAAGTGATTATATTCAATGGCTAGTTCTTATGGGCACAGAGGTCAAAATAAGCTGGTTTTTGCTCATTTTAGTCTAGGAAACAATTAGGCAGTATAGTCAGGAATCGCTTATTTTTATCTTGTACAGTTTAGTTATGGTGCACAAACCATTCATGTATATCAAAGTGCATTTAGAATGCAGCTGTACTGAGTGTAGAAGTAACAAATTATTAGACAATTCAACAGATGTAATTTGTTCAGATGTCTCTCATCTCTTCAGAGGCATGGATACCAACTTGCTGCACAATCCTATAGGACTAAGCTTGTGTTGGTGGATATTCCTAGTTTATAGAAAGATGTCTTTCTCTTTTTTGGGATTTTTTCAGTTATCTAGTTTGGAGGGAAGCTAGGATTACTTCATGTTAGGATGTAGGTGCTTAAAAATATTTAGCCTCTTATAATACTCACATGAAAATGGCTCCAACTCCATCCAGGAATGAAGGAGCTGCATTCCTTGACCCGGGAAATACTTGATATGTGTAGGACTAGTGACTCCCCTTGACTTATCAGTTTGAATATTCCCACAGTTGGATCTTGATCTCTCTCTCTCTCATATTTTCACTGTCTTGCCTCCTTTCATTCCCTGCTTCATTGGCTCAACCGGAGAACCATCCATCTGGATTCTGAGTGCATTTATGCTGTTGATCATTCTGTGTTGCGTAATTCTGGGCAAAGTTGAAACTGGAATTGAGTGCAGGCTGTAGAGTTGCTCAATGTTATTTAATCATACTTGAAACTAACCAAAGCTCAAAATTTCAATATAAATTTAAATTTTTCATTCCTTCCTGTAGTTGGGTTTTATTAAACGTTATTTGGGTTTCACTGTTATTCTATGGGCTGTGCTGTATAGGTCAAGATGTGTTTATTTGGCCATTCAAAAGTATTTAGATTTAGAGGAATGATGAAGTTTAAGAGTTAAATGCAAGATCATTCACCATTAATTGTCTCATTCTTTTATCAGGCTGCATTAGGAGCAGGGTTTTCAGATAAAATTCCTGCCCACACTGTTACTATGGCGTGCATTTCTTCAAATCAGGCAATGACTACAGGTGTGTACATTGTTTAGTATAAACTCATTAAAATCTTTTTTACAATTACAAGTGTTACCAAGCTACATATTAATTTATACATTAAAAGTTAATTTGCTTTCATAATAAAGTAGCATGGCCGCATTTGAACTGCTTTTAAAACCCATAATCTTTGCCTTTCTGTATCTACAGAACAGATTAATGAGCTTAAAAATCGAGCATTTACATATACTGTATTTACTAATAATTGTTTTTCTGTGCAGCTTTTGGTCTGATTGCTTCTGGCCAGTGTGATGCTATCGTAGCAGGTGGTGTTGAATTCATGTCTGATGTTCCTATTCGCCACAGTCGAAAGATGAGAAAAACACTCTTATCGCTAAATAAGGCAAAAACACTGGCTCAAAGATTATCTCTTCTCGGAAAAATACGGCCAAACTTTTTTGCCCCTGAGGTATGTTAAATGTAACAAATTTTTTTTTGTATTGTTAAATGTGTAACTAGAATTATTCATTGGCAAAGTTGTAGTTATTTTTAAAAATAGTGTTACAGTAACTAAAATCTGCAATATTTATTTTTTCTTTAATAGTTACGTATACATAATTTTTTTTTTTCTAATATGAATTTACCAACAAGATCTTGCCCTGCTGTCCATTATTCCTTTAGCTACATATTATCAAGCTATAATTGCTACTGTTTTAGTTCTGGGGGCTTATTTAAATCTGCTTTATTGGCCAATGTTCCAAGACTTCCCTTGTCTCATGTTTTTGACCTTTTGTTAGATTTAGTTCTAGTTCTTGTTCTAGTTCATAAGGTTTTTCATTTACAGACTTGATGGAGACCTCATTGCTAGTAAATACCGCTGCCAAACATAACAATATGTATCAATTTATATATTGTACATACCGTATGGGCTGGACACAACCTTAATGTAGTTTTGAAAATGCATAATATATTGGGCAGTGTATGTAAGCACAGAACTTACTGGTCAATATTAGTCCTGTTAAAGGTGCAAGTACACCGTTCCCTTTTGCTCACAAATTTAATATTCCAAATTAAACTACTCCTAGGAAAAATGGCTTGAGTACAGTTGATGCCTTAATATTATCTATAAATTGATGGTGTTAAGGATACTTGCTCAAAAATATTGATTAATTTAAATCTGTTGCCTCCGTCATTATTTAATGGAGGATTTTAATTGTTCGTTTACATAGTTTTAAAAAGATTAAATTGTATTAGAATTATTGATTATCAATTTTTCTGATCAATACTTCCATCGCCAAATGGCCTTTACATATTTTTTTTAATTGTGCTAAAAATTTCAAGCACAGCAAGGTATAGCAGTGGTTAGCACTGCAGCTTCACAGATCAATAGTCCTGAGTTTGAATCTCATACATGGTCATTGTCCTTCTGAAGTTTGCATATTCTTCCTAGGTGTGTAAGTGTTTTTGCAGGGTACTTTTGTTTTTCTTCTATAAGCACAAAGACTTGTGTGTTGGTGAATTGTTGATTCCAAAGTGGCCCTGTTCTGTGCATGTTTTTCCAAATTTTGAGACTGGAAGGGTCAGAGCTTATCAGGCATAATTCCGCACAACACAGAAATGAGCCGTGGGTTGTGTGCCAGTCCATCCATTTGAGAAGTTCAGCAGAAAAAATGCCTATGAATGCATGACTTCGAGGTTCAGGCTGCCACTGTTAAAGTTAGACGTGCTGCCTGCTTATTTACTGCAATTCTTAGCCTTTGAAATCTACCTGTGTGCTTATTGTTTCAGATTCACTGTAGTTCGAATAGCTTAAATTCCTCTTTGTTTTGAATCTGAAATAAATTCCCCTGATTGGCAAAATCTAAAGTAAATTACATTTGAATAGATTTTTCTTACAGTAACTTAAAATGGTAATTCTGAAATGTTGCTGTTTTTTTAATGCTATGTAAAATAACAATTGAGTGACCAAATTTGCACCTTCACAGTATTTGTTTTATTATAGAAAGTGTTCAGTTGTGATTTCTTAATTGCCTACCATCACAAAATTGCATATTTTAAGTGTATTATTTGTCAATGTATTTTGTTCTGCTGCTTTAATAAAATGATTTTTTTTATACCAGCATTTACAGTATTCTGTTGAATTGATACAAAGTGGTGTACGTGAAGTTAATACTGTTTTTACTAGTATTTTATTTGCTCATTTATTTTTTTTTTTATACATTTAGTATATTTTTAAATCTGAATGCAGAATAGAATTTCATTAAGGTAATTTCTATGTGCATTCATTTCCTTACCTTGTAAAAGCTCCCAGCAGTTGCTGAGTTTTCTACAAATGAGACAATGGGACATTCAGCGGATAGATTAGCTGCTGCATTTGGAGTTTCTCGCCTGGAACAAGATGAATTTGCTTTACGGTCTCACACCCTTGCTAAGAAGGCACAAGAACAAGGCTTTCTTACTGATGTCATTAGTTTCAAGGTGCCAGGTAATTATGTACTCAATTAAATTATTGCATTTCGTTTATTTTGATATCTTACAGGGTTCAGGGATTTAACACCTGGTAACCGAAATTATCCATTAGATTTGCACACATGCATTGGTAATTTTAAAGAGACTAATTACTTACAAGAGAAGCCACTTAAATTCAACACTATGTACTATTTTTCTATTTACTAAACTAAAAAATGCTTTGTTAATATGTTAGAGAAGACAATGTCAGTGTAAAGGTTGAGTTTTCCAGAGCAAATGAGCTTTTTTTGGTTTAATGTGCAGGGTGTTCAAAGCTGAAATCCTACTCTTGCCTAAAATTTTAGCTGATGTATCAGAGGTTTTTAATCCTAGAATCTTTGTCCAACTAAGTCTATGTCTTTTAAAAATTGGATAGTGCTAGTATTGACTTTTTAATTGTGGCACCAAAACATTCAGTATGCATTTCAATATCTTAAATGGGTACATGTTAGTGCTAGGGATGTTAACAGTTAACTGATGTTCAGTTAACCTGGAATGAAAATTTAATGAATAGAATGAGCCGGCAGTGTGGTGTAGTAGTTAAGGCTTTGGAACTCAAGCTTTGAGGTTGTGGGTTCAAATATAGCTATTGACACTGTGTGATCCTGAGGAAGTCCCTTCATCTGCCTATGCTGCAATTGGAAACTCAATAGAAATAAAATCAGTTGTATCTCAAATGTTGTAAGTTACTTTGGATAAAGGCATCATCCAAACATAAGTAAACATATAGTAAATGTAACATTTATACAATTAATATAGATTGTCTTTCAGATATTTAATTGCCTTGCTACATTGCAACACCCAATGCAAATGTACTCTGATACCTGTTTGTTTATATAGACACATGAAGCAAACTGTCTTTATTGATCCCTGAAAGTCTCAACAAGCACAGCATGGAAAAGGAATTCACCTTTTTTGCATTGATCAAGTGCATTCTAAATTAATAAATTCTTTGGCATGTGTCTATTTGTAGTGGGAACAACATATTATATTCACTTTACCTGTTTCTGCTGCCTTGCTCCCCTTGAAAATATATGCCCTGGGAATTAAGTAATTATAGGATGTCACTTTAAGGGAAGAAGGGATTCAAGCTGTTTCCTGTTTAAAATGTAGAAAAGTTACCATAACTGTGTAACAACTTTAACCACCAAACAATGCAAAAAATATAGAAGCAAGCAACAAAATAAGTAATTCACACAAAATAATAATAATCATAATCTTTATTTAGCTTTGACAATAAATAAAATTTCAACAATAAATAGAAAAAAATAAAAGTACAAATAGAACCTTAGTGCATACATCATGATAAAACTGTGAGAACGTTATAATATGACTAAATGAAATTATTTTCAGCTTTGGAATAATCTCCCACAATGTCCTTCTTTTATATCCTGTCCTTTCTAATGTAATCTGCCATACATCAGTGAACTGAATTGCGATTCAGTGTACTGCGAGTATCTTATCTGCAGTTCAGCACACAAACTGATCATTTTAATGAACTACTTCAGTGCATTGTACTGTGTGTCAATTGTCTGTGGTTCATTCCTACATGAACTGATTGTTCTGTATGGACATTGTAGTTCCAGTAAGAACAGTACGCTGCTATGCTAACAATAAGCCATGGATTACAAGTGACATCAAGGGCCTTTTGAACCAGAAGAAAAGGGCTTTTAAAAGCGGTGATCAGCATGAGCTCAAGCGTGTGCAGAAGGAACTCCGAGTCCAGCTCAGGGCGGCGAAGGAGGAGTACAGGAGATACTGGAGCAGAAGTTGCAGAATAACAGCATGAAGGAAGTGTGGGATGGGATGAAGATCATCACTGGCTGCAGCTCGAAGCAGGGTGTCACCATCGAGAGAGCCGTGGAGAGAGCAAACCAAATGAACAACGTCTTTAACAGGTTTGACCACCCTAACCCACTCTCACCTCGGAGTACTGCACCCTCCACCCATCCTTCTGCTGATACCAGCATAGGAGAGACGCCCCACCCACAATTACAGCAGCCCAGGTGAGCAGAGAGCTGAGGAGACTTCGTGCCAGCAAAGCAGTGGGTCCAGATGGAGTATCGCCACGACTGCTGAAGGCCTGTGCGCTGGAACTGAGGAGTCCTCTACAGCTCATCTTCAACCTGAGCCTGGAACAGGGGAAAGTCCCAAGGCTTTGGAAAACATCTTGTATCACCCCAGTCCCAAAGGTATCACGTCCTAGTGAGCTGAATGACTTCCGGCCTGTCGCTCTGACGTCACATGTGATGAAGACTGCTGCTTCACCACCTGAGGCCACAGGTCCGCCGCGCCCTCAACTCTCTGCAGTTCTCATACCAGGAGAAGGTGGGAGCGGAGAATGCCATCATCTATATGCTACACCGATCCCTCTCCCACTTGGATAGAGGCAGTAGTGCTGTAAGAATTATGTTTTTGGACTTCTCTAGCGCCTTCAACACAATCCAACCTCTGCTCCTTAGGGACAGGCTGACAGAGATGGGAGTAGATTCACACCTGGTGGCTTGGATCATGGGCTATCTTACAGACAGACCTCAGTATGTGCATCTCGGGAACTGCAGGTCTGACATTGTGGTCAGTAACACAGGAGCGCCACAGGGGACTGTACTTTCTCCGGTCCTGTTCAGCCTATATACATCAGACTTCCAATACAACTCGGAGTCCTGCCACGTGCAAAAGTTCGCTGACGACACTGCTATTGTGGGCTGCATCAGGAGTGGGCAGGAGGAGGAGTATAGGAAGCTAATTAAGGACTTTGTTAAATGGTGTGACTCAAACCACTTACACCTGAACACCAGCAAGACCAAGGAACTGGTGGTTGATTTTAGAAGGCCCAGGCCCCTCATGGACCCCGTGATCATCCGAGGAGACTGTGTGCAGAGGGTGCAGACCTATAAATACCTGGGAGTGCAGCTGGATGATAAATTGGACCGGACTGCCAATACTGATGCTCTGTGTAAGAAAGGTCAGAGTCGACTATACTTCTTTAGAAGGTTGGCGTCCTTCAACATCTGCTGCAGATGCTGCAGATGTTCTACCAGACGGTTGTGGCGAGTGCCCTCTTCTACGCGGTGGTGTGCTGGGGGGGGGGCAGCATAACGAAGAAGGATGTCTCACGCCTGGACAAACTGGTGAGGAAGGCAGGCTCTATTGTAGGAATGAAGCTGAACCGTTTAACATCTGTGGCAGAGCGAAGGGCGCTGAGCAGACTCCTGTCAATCATGGAGAATCCACTGCATCCACTGAACAGTGTCATCTCCAGGCAAAGGAGCAGCTTCAGCGACAGACTGCTGTCACTGTCCTGCTCCACTGACAGGCTGAGGAGACCGTTCCTCCCCCACACTATGCGACTCTTTAGTTCCACCCGGGGGGGGGAGGGTAAAAGTTAACATTATTCAAAGTTATTGTCTGTTTTTACCTGCATTTTTATTTCTTTTAAATTTAATATTGTTTTTTGTATCAGTATGCTGCTGCTGGATTATGTGAATTTCCCTTGGGATTAATAAAGTATCTGTCTGTCTTTCGGTGAACTATTTCAGCAGTTCTTTCCTCGGTTCGGTACACACACTGATTATTTTGGTAAACTAAGTTCAGTAGTTTGTTCCTCAGTTCAGAACATGAACTCATTCTTATGGTGAATTTGTTCAGTACACTGCACTGCGAGTCTCTTGTCTGCAGTTTGTGAACAAACTTGCAATGGCACTCCAAATCAGCAGGGGACATATTGGTTCATTCCATCAGTCTGTACACTGAAACGGATTTAGTCACTTAGTCAGAATGAACTGATCATTGGGAGGTGCTTGGTGTCATCTACCAAGTCAGTCATTGATAGGCTATTTCCCAAAGACAGCATATATTTAAGTGACGTTAAGAAGATAGCTCATGACTGTGGCGGAATGCTATATAAAATGTAGCATGCACTGCACATGCCTAGAAAAGATTCGTTCTTTAATGTCAGTGAAATAGTATGTTCGCTCAGAGACCAAGACAAGTACAAAATAACTAGTTAATTCATTAACTGCACATCACTACCTTACACCCGGGTGAGATGGACATGATTCGGCTCTGAACTGGTAAGAATGCTCCATTATAACTTCAAAGGAAAGCGCACCGATTGTTCCATTTTACCTGTAATCTGGATTTAACTGTGGAATATCCATATGGGTTGGATCATTTAGACAAACATGGGGATAAAGATACTTGTTAAAAAAGGAAAGTTTATGTTGGGGTAAAAGTGTGTATATGTTTAACATATATATGTATTTGTTAATTATTTTAATGTTCTGTCTATAAGTTGGTGTATTTTTTTTCCCTTTCCTTTGTTTTCCCTGCAAGAGTATAGTTCCATTATTTAGGTGGTTATTTAGTTTTATTCCAATTTTATTATTTGTTTTCTTATATGTACATAGTTATGTTTAAAGTTTCATAATATATGCAGTGTTTGTTTCATTAGGTTAATTTGGTCTGAGTGGTTATTTTCTGTTTACAAAAGTCACCATCAGAAAAGGGGATTAAATTAGGGTTCTGTCCCTTTCTGAACCTATTCAAATTAAAATCTTACTAAGGGTAGGGGGTTCTTGTTTGTCATGGACCTCTCATTGTAATTAGAGGAACTTGCTACATATCTGTAATGTTAATGAGAAGTTAAATAGTTCATTTTGCAAGAGTTTTAACATTTACTTATATTCAAAAAGCATGACAAACAGAATCCTTACATTTGTTTTTATGAAATACTTGAAATAAGCCACTTCAGAAGCCTACTAGTTAGTAATTAAATTTTGAAAGTTTGACTTGCCTGCAATCCAGAAGTCAATTTAAAATTCTGATCTACAATTAGAAATACTCATTTGTACGGAAGCGTATTAGGGCCACGATGGAAAAAAAAAAAAGTACGGACACAGTGAAGAAAAAAAAAATCTAAATGTCGAGATTAAAGTCGACATGTTGACTTTATTTTCGACATTTCCACTTTATTCTCGACATTTACGTCGAGATTAAAGTCGACATGTTGACTTTATTCTCGACATTTCCACTTTATTCTCGCCATTTATGTCGAGATTAAAGTCGACATTTCCACTTTATTCTAATTGTTTATTTTGTCAGTAGAATGTCGCAAACTAAACTTCATCTTAAAATGAATGTTTAATTTACTAGATTTTCTCAAACCCCGTCATTAATTAATGTAGCACATTAAATGCTTTATATTAAGTGTTCCTCGACCCAGTTGTTAATCTCTATGCGCTTCTTAAACTGACTTCCTCTTGCACTGAGAGGCGCAGACAGCGATCGCCGCACATCGACTTCATGATAATCCTGCTCTAAGAACATTCAGAATACTAAGAGAAACTTGATATCTTCTTCACGATGAAATGCATTAAAGCATGTATTAAACATGGGTGGCGGGGGGCACGGTGGCGTGGCTATAGAGCTGCTCCCTTGCATTAAGGGGTCCCCAGTTGTATGTTCAGTGTAGTGAACTTTATGGCAGGTGTGACAAGGCTCCAAAAAACTGGATACATGAATGGGTATCGCACAGGTTTAACTTAAACATTCTGTAAATATTGGGCTCGTGATGTGGTGGTCGGAGACACGAACGCAGAATTCAGTGGATGTTCTTCTGAGCAGGCTTTCTTTATTGCATGCGTGCTGTCTCTATCTGACGTACTAAACCTCCAGTTCCTATCCTTGCTTTTTCTTTCTGCACATAACCAATCACCACACGATAAACGTCTTTGTGAAATTAAAACAAGTTATAAACTTAGACCTCGGAGTTTTCAGAACTTTAAATTATTAAAGCATGTGGGGGCACGGTGCTTACTGGGATGGAGTTTTCAGAAATTTAAAAAAAAATCTTCATTATACATGTTTTAATTATGCCATCCATTCAGGGTTGCGCCCATCCCAGCAAGCATCTTGTGTGAGGCAGGAGTAAATCCTGAATGAGGTGCCAACACATCGCAGGGTGAATACGTGGAACACATAAAGTAGCAGGGTCAATAATACATAACAAAACCCCACAACCTACATGTCTTTGAAAGGAAACTGAAGCATGCCGAGTAGACCCACCAGAAAAAAACATGCATACTCAAGGCAGGGAACACCTGGGACCCCCTTGCTGCAAAGCAGCAGCACAACCACCACGCCACCGTGCCCCCACATGCTTTAATACATTTTAAGTTCTGTACATTTTAAGTTCTGAAAACTCTAAGGTCTAAGTTTATAACTTGTTTTAATTTCACAAAGACGTTTATCGTGTGGTGATTGGTTATGTGCATGCAGAAAGAAAAAGCAAGGATAGGAACTGGAGGTTTAGTATGTCAGATAGAGACAGCGCGCATGCAATAAATAAAAGCCCGCTCAGAAGAACATCCATTGAATTCTGCGTTCGTGTCTCTGTCCACCACATCACGAAGCCAACATTTACACGATATTCCAGTTAAACCAGTGCGATACCCATTCATATATCCAGTTTTTTGGAGCCTCGTCACACCTGTCATAAAGTTCACTACACTGAACATACACCTGGGGACCCCGTAATGCAAGGGAGCAGCACTACAGCCGCGCCACCGTGCCCCCCGCCACCCGTGTTTAATACATGCTTTAATGCATTTCATCGTGAAGAAGATATCATGCACTGTATGTTAGTATTCTGAATGTTCATAGAGCAGGAATATCATGAAGTCAATGTGCGGCGATCGCTGTCTGCTGTCTGTGTGCAAGAGGAAGTCAGTTTAAGAAGCGCATAGAGATTAAAAACTGGGTCGGGGAACACTTAATATAAAGCATTTAATGTGCTACATTAACTTATGACGGGGGTTTAAGAAAATCTAGTAAATTAAACATTCATTTTAAGATGAAGTTTAGTTTGCGACATTCTACTGACAAAATAAACTACTAGAATAAAGTGGAAATGTCGACTTTAATCTCGACGTAAATGTCGAGAATAAAGTGGAAATGTCGAGAATAAAGTCAACATATCGACTTTAATCTCGACATTTTGATTTTTTTTTCTTCACTGTGTTCGTATTTTTTTTTCACTGTGGCCCTAATACGCTTCCGTACATTTGAGCCATTGATATGCAAAAAGTTTTTTCAGTTTAAATTATTTCTGATTATGAAATTGGAGTCTTTTGTGGAAGCTATAATTGAAGTGAAAAATTTTGGAGTCCTTCATGCTAAACTGTCTGTCTGCTGGGTGGTTAATTCAGTGTCATTCAGTAATAATGCTTCTTTACTAACAATGTGCAAATTCCCAAAGCTGAAAATGCTGTGAGGAATGGCGGTACTTTGTATTACAGGTCACACAAAAAGTAGCCAGGCAGTGAATCGATGCCATGCATAATGATACTGCTAGAACAGGTGCTGGCTCCCCACAATCCTGCCATTTTAGGAATACAGTGCCCTCCATAATTTTGGCATAAAGATAAATTTTCCTTGATTTGCTCCTCTGTTCCACAATTTAAAATTACAAATCAAACAATTCAGACATGATTAAAATGCAGACTTCAATTTAAGGGTGTATTGGCCTACATTTTGATCCCACAATACACCTATGTATACCTGGGCCCCTCATTTCAGTGTACAATAAGGCTTGTGACATATCAGTGGTAGGTGCATTAAAGCAGTCATATATTTAGTACTTTGTTGCATATTGTTAGGAAACACAAGAGCTCAGGAAGTTATTTTTTGTGCATGATGTCCTAGAACATGCTTCATTTTGGTCAGTCATGTGATATGCCTTTTTATTTTCATTTTTTGGATTGCCTTCTATTAATAGGAAGGATCGCATTCTCTTTTGTAGTATGTTCTTAAAGTAATGACATACTGAAAATGATCTGACCCATCCTAGCACCCACAGTAAATATAATAAGATAAAGTTCAACACTAAAGGTGATACATTTGGTTAGATTTTTTTAAGCATACAGTCTTATATACAAAAAAATGAAGGATACGTTTATTTTTACTTTGTCAATATATTTTCAATAATTGTATGTACCTTTCAGGAGAGCAGGAGACATTGTCTCAGACATGGTCAATATAGGGATTACATTGACCATTTATAAAAAAATGTAGCATGTATTCAGGTCATATTTAACTGGTAGACACTTTTCAGTGACTTTAAATTCCTCTTTTTCATCTACTGTTCCTCTTAAATATGGTGTCCCTCAGGGATCTATTTTAGGTCCTATTTTATTCTCTATATACCTTCACCCTATTGGAGCGATTTTTAGGAAATTTAACATTTCTTTTCACTGCTATGCTGATGATACTCGGGTTTATATTCCCGTTTGCAACTCTGCAACAAATCAACTCCACAACTGTCTGTCTGAACTAAGATCCTGGATGGCCAATAATTTTCTTGATCTAAATCAAAATAAAACGGAGGTGCTTATAGTGGGTCCACCAGCTAAAGCCCAAATTGGTCTTGGACTTCTCGGCTCTTTCTCTGCCTTTTCCAAACCTCAAGTCCGCAATCTTGGTGTTACCTTTGATAGCAACCTCTCTTTTGAGAAACAAGTAAATTCTGTTGTCAAGAGTTGCTTTTTCCAACTTCGTCTATTAGGTAAGATAAAGCCTTTTAAAGATCTTGAGAAAGCTACTCATGCTTTTATTTTTTCTCGCCTCGATTATTGCAATTCGCTGTATTCTGGGAGTAACAAATCTCTGATCCGCAGGTTACAGCTGGTCCAAAATGCTGCTGCTCACCTTCTGGTTGGGGCAAGGAAGTATGACTCTGTTTCTCCTATTTTAGCTTCGTTACACTGGTTGCCTGTCAGTTTTCAAATCGATTTTAAAATCTTGCTGCTAGTTTTTAAATCGTTACATGGGCTTGCTCCTGCCTATTTATCTGAACTGTGTGTTTTACACCAGCCATCCAGAGTGCTTAGATCTTCTGGTCAGCTGTCTCTTGTTGTCCCTCGTACCAAATGTAAAACCAAGGGGGACAGGGCCTTTGCAGCTGCTGCTCCTCGCCTGTGGAACTCTCTACCTCATCATATTAAGGAGTCGTCTACAATTGAACAGTTCAAAACAAGATTAAAAACTCACTTCTTTTCACTTGCATTCAGTGACCTTCAGTAATACTGATGGTTTTCCTCTTTGTGATCATATAACATCATTCCTATTTATTATCTATCTTATTTTATGTTCATATATTTTATTACTATTTATGTTTTATTGTTTATTGTTTTTTCTTTTATTCTATTATTGTAAAGCACTTTGGCCGCAGCATTACTATGTTGTTTTAAATGTGCTATATAAATAAAGTGACATTGACATAAGCGAGGATAAAATTCCATGGGGTTTCTCATTCATTTTATACTTCTAAAATTGTTTTTTATGGTATTCAAATTAGACAACATTTTCATTTACCTTTTCTGCTTTTATAACAAACTCTAGCCAGAAGGAGTTGGATACCATTCACTTCCTTAGTAAACTTTTGTTCAAATGAGAATTCATGTTCAAATGGCAACGTCTTCATGTATGGATGTGTGTTTGCATGCACGAGAGAGGCAGAGACAGATCTGATGTCATTCAAGTGGTTACTGGTATATAAAATAAACACATTTGCAACAGTATAACGAAACATTCATCCACCCATCCATTATCCAACCCGCTATATCCTAACTACAGGGTCATGGGGGTCTGTTGGAGCCAATCCCAGCCAACACAGGGCGCAAGGCAGGAAACAAACCCCGGGCAGGGCGTCAGCCCACCGCAGTCCTTAGTAAACTTGACCTCTGCATGTCAAAATTAAATACTTGTATTTCATCAGTAAACATGTATCTCTGTTCTTCCATTAATCATAGAGAAAAATTACTTACAAGACAAGTTTTACAAGTACAAGTCCTTTCTGCATCTTGATCCCTAGTAAATCAATAGGTGGCTATGAAGCCATTATAATGTAGCTTGCCTACGACTGACAGCTCCCTTGGTTAGCTACTTTTTGGTCCTGTGTGTTGGGGAGAAAAATCATCTGCTGCTGGCTTCAGTTAAAATATTATTTCTGTAGTACACTAGATTTCTAAAATATAATATCTTAGCGTGTGTGTAAGTTCTTTAAGCATTTGTAATTAAAGGCCAAAATACCATAATGGTTATTGATTAACCTCGTTCTGTGTCATTTCTATAGCTTATTCATTTTTGTTTATGTTGTTATTTATTTTTATTATTATTTTTATTGTTGAAACATGCTTAAATAAATTGACTAATGTCTGTAGTTTAGACTTGTTGCAGATCTAGACTGTAATATATACTGTAAATGCTTTTAAGGAGTATTAATTTTTTGTGTTTCATAAATGTTTAGGAAGAAACACAGTCACCAAGGATAATGGCATTAGACCAAGCTCAGTGGAACAGATGGGAAAACTGAAGCCTGCTTTTATCAAACCACATGGAACAGTTACTGCAGCAAATTCTTCTTTTTTGGTAAGAGAAAGAAAAGTTGCTAAACATAGATGCACATTACTGATATGGTGCATTGTTGTGCAGTATTACTATCAAAATTGACTGGATACTGAGGATAAAATTATATTATTATGATAGTGAATGTCTCATACGCTGGATCATGTAAAAGCTAAATACATTGTTCTTTTCCCTTATTTTTAGTTAAATACAAATAAAGTATCTATATGTTAATGCTGGAATGTCTAATAGTTTAACTATCACCGCATAAGTTCACACACATTCTAATTTTTATTACCATACTCATTTTAAAGACTTATTCTTTGTTGGGGGAAAGCATACATTTCGTGTTTTGTTCATAAGGAAAGATCAGTTTTGTGTAATAGGATGGATCATCTTCTAGGTTGCCAAACCTCAAAAAGTTTGTTACCTTCTTTAACATCCAGAAATATTGTTCCGGTGTAAAAGGGTCATGCATTCATGCTAAGAAAACTGGGTTGGCATGGGACATAAAACTGTACAGTCAGCCTTGCTTTTCATTACACACACATGCACAGACTTTGGTTCACACTGGATTGCATTGGCTTGGCCATGTATTACTGGCTTTAAACAAAATATAGAAGTCTTAGTATTACACATAGGAAGTAAAAATGTTAGGTTTGAATACACAATGGGCGGTCGGAAAATCGAGAGTACACCTTATGAGAAGGATTTAGGAGTCATAGTGGACTCTAAGCTATCAACTTCCCGACAGTGTTCAGAAGCCATTAAGAAGGCTAACAGAATGTTAGGATATATAGCACGATGTGTGGAGTACAAGTCCAAGGAGGTTATGCTCAACCTTTTATAATGCACTGGTGAGGCCTTATCTTGAGTAATGTGTGCAGTTTTGGTCTCCAGGCTACAAAAAGGACATAGCAGCGCTAGAAAAGGTCCAGAGAAGAGTGACTAGGCTGATTCCAGGGCTACAGGGGTTGAATTATGAGGAAAGATTAAAAGAGCTGAGCCTTTACAGTTTAAGCAAAATAAGATTAAGAGGTGACATGATTGAAGTGTTTTAAATTATGAAGGGAATTAGTACAGTGGATCGAGACTTGTATTTTAAAATGGGTTCATCAAGAACACGTGGTCACAGTTGGAAACTTGTTAAGGGTAAATTTCGCACAAACATTAGGAAGTTTTTCTTTACACAAAGAATGATAGACACTTGGAATAAGCTACCAAGTAGTGTGGTAGACAGTAAGACGTTAGGTACTTTCAAAACTCGACTTATGATATGAAGTCACCCTTCAATGTTACAGATGATGACATGCTATAGTCTCAATGGAAGCATTAATTAATCTTGCTGTTGGCTTTGGCTGATGTTCACATGGGTCTATAACTGTGTGTTAAGCAGGAATGTGCAGTTTAATACTTGGGTTATATTTAAACATTAATCAATGGAAATTCAATGTAACAAAACAAAAATAAAGAGTTTGCCCAATATGTTGCAAACTAATTTTCCCACTGCACTTAATGGTGAGACATGTTTATTCTACTGACAAATATTGTAGAGAATACATTGCAATATAAAATGTACTGCAAATAGTATTTATTGTGTTTACATTGATAAAACCTTTTTATAGGCCATGTGTAGTTCACACTTGTTAAATGTATAAAAATATTTAAACTGGTGCTTCACTGCCAGTAATGTTAGAATGCATATTTTTTTAGGGTTATCAAAGCAAAAACATTTTAATGCATGTGATTAATTTCAAAGGTATAATGGGTCATTTTCCTCAATTGCATTTAGCTTGTGTTCAACACCCCTCACTATCTAAGCCTATGGCTTTTAAACTGGGGGCAATAACACAGGCAAGGTTAACATTATTAGAAAAGAAAAACAAAAGTTCTAATTTTAAAGATTGCCTTTACATTGACTTGTTTTTAAATTAACATGTAGGTAATTGAAAAAGCTCTTCATTTATTATAATAAAGTAATTGTATATCAAAGTAGTTACATTTGGTCTTCGGCCTGTGCAGTACACAAACAGCTGTGTGGTGGTTTTCAAGGAAACCATAAAAAAGTAAGTTTTAAAAGGACAGTCATGTTGTATTATGCAGTATTTCTCACCCCCTCCACCTTCATGAGCAGTCTTCACACCATGTCTCCCTTTCTCTCTTCGGTGAGGTTCTCCAACATTAGAAGATTTTTATTACTGATGAACTTGTTTTGTGTACCATCATTTTTATAACAGTTTTAGAAATTTGCAGACTAAGGCATAATAATATACAATGAAGGACATAAAGGTTAACAGTTGGTATTAATAAAAGACATGTATTTAAAATGTCATTTTAGTATTAGATTAGATATACTTTATTTATACTTAAGGGGAAATTAAACCTTAAACCAGGAGAAAGAAAAAAGTGTGTGTGAAGTAAGCAACGTTTCTATCTTCAGTCCTTAAAACTTTGATCATGTTTAAAATAACACCCATCTATATCCTTGGTGTTAGCATACATAAATTTACAGAAAAATAATTATTTTATTATAATTGTACCATGATTTGCTTTGAATGTTATGGGTAGAAATTTCTGAATTAAACGTGTGAAAACCTGATAACAGTGGCCTTTTTGCTAGCTCCTTTATTAATAGTTCACACAATATTTAGAAACAATTTAGCTGAACTGAAAGTCAAACTTTTTTTTTTTTTTTCTTTCATGGTAAGAAAATCATTACGGTATTTTCATAAATTAACTTGTTCATTTCTTGATGCCCATGCTCAATGTAGAATGGTCTCTAGTAAGTGATTGTTTTAGATATTTTCTTTTAAGTTTTACTAAAGTAATGTACTATGCTTAATGATGCTGAAGACATGGTATATGTAATACATTCACTTTTATAACTATTGAATATATATGTAAAATGTTACAATGCTGTAGCACTAACTTTACTTTTAATCAATAATCTCATCTATGGGACCAATTAACTGCACTATGTAGTAAATTCATAAACCATTTCACCTCATGGAAAAGTGGTCTTTTGAATGTAAATAATATTGGATATGAGCATTAAAGCAAAAAGAACAGCAGCTCTTTCCCTAAAGGCCCATACGTTTTTTACATTTCAGCATTCATTATGTGTGTATATTATTCATTTTCAAAATATTCTGTTTTGTATTCTAGTGTTTTATTTTAAAACCTTCATTATCATCGTAGAACCTTTGTTTCACAAACAAGTAGGATTTTGTTCACAAAGTTTACAATTGATATGCCCTTTTTCCTCATTGTGTGATTTTTGCTTCTAATTGTAGACTGATGGTGCATCAGCAGTTCTTATCATGTCAGAGGAAAAAGCAGTTGCAATGGGATATAAGCCAAAAGCATATTTAAGGTACGGAATTTAATCAAATATTTGCAGCTAATTGCTATAGTGACATTTTAGCCAAATGTCATGAATTACTAAATTCAAAATGCACTCGATCAATATGATATAGATAGATATAATTATACAGTAATATATGACACTTGTTTAATTTAGTTTTGAAAATGTTTAAAAAAAGGATTTATATCAACTGTTTCTTAACTCCCCCCACAGGGATTTTGTATATGTGTCTCAGGATCCAAAAGACCAGCTTCTTTTGGGGTAAGTTTTAAATTACAGGAAATGGAACAATTACTTTTTAATATGCAGCCTCTCACAAAAGTATTCAGATCATTTCTGACCAGTAGTTCTCTTATTTTACTGTATAAGAGTTACCATACTCAAATTTTGAAATTAAAATATCAGAGAACAGAAAAGCAATTTTTGTTCTTTATTCAACATTGTATATAAATAATGTTTCCATTTTTCTTGCTTAAGATTTTTACTAACATAAAACAATGTCAAATTAAAAGAATAAATGGGTTTCTGTGTTGGATTTGGTAATTAGTAAAATGTGCAAACTAGTGGAGAGTCTGAATACTTTTACAAGGTACTTCATATATTAAATTTCAGCTTGTGTGTTCAAAATAAGCTTGGTTACTAAAACTCCTTCCATCCAATCCTATCCCCCACCAACTCGGCTGAAGTCAGTCGCAAAGTTTTCCTGGCTCAAGTCTGTTTTATCTGGGTGTGAGGTGCCTTGAATTGTATACGATAAATAATACATGGAATGCATATATTTCATGTATGTTCCATGTCTACAGCGAACAGGGTAAATGTTGGATGACAGGAAATGTGAGGCAAGAAATGCTGAACACATAACTAAAACAGAAATCCCTAAGAACTGCTGCACTATATATCCAAAAGTTTGCTGGTTTGAGTTCGGGTGTTCCTCATTTTGAGCAGTGTGTTGCTATTATTATTATTATTACTTTAATATATAATAAAAACTTACATTTGATTTGAGTCTGTAGCACCCGGTGTAAATTTTTCCTACCTGTAAAAGAAATCGCTGAAGGGAAATCAGCAGACATACAAATGCTTGTGAATCATGTCATCTACCTTGTTGTGACTTGAATTTTTTGTTATTCAGCTTTGTTCTTGAATAATTGGCGATTGTAAATTGTCCCGTGTGTGTGTGTGTGTGTGTGTGTGTGTGTGTGTCTGTGCCCTGCGCTGAGCTGGCGCCCTGACCGGGGTTTGTTTCCTGCCTTGCGCCCTGTGTTGGCTGGGATTGGCTCCAGCAGACCCCCGTGATCCTGTGGTTAGGATATAGCAGGTTAGATAATGGATGGATGGGTGGATGGATGTTTTGTTATACTGTTGCAAATGTGTTAATTTTATATACCAGTAACCACTTGAATGACATCAGATCTGTCTCTGCCTCTCTTGTGCATGCACACACATCCATGCATGAAGACGTTGCCATTTGAACAAAATTTTTTTACCCCCAATCTTGCCTGTACTCTGCATTATGATGCATGGTACTGAAAATGCAGGCAGGATTCTTCTTTTTGGGTGCGTACACTGTCAGCAAGGCACTGCCAGATCTTAACAATAGCATGGAGAATTGCTTGCATACTAAAGTGATTTTAGCTGCAGGTGGAAGTTTCTGTCCCATTTTATTTATGGTGCCAAGCAGAGTTGTGTTGTGGTGCAGTAGTCTGTTAGCCAACAAAAGTGATGTGAAGAAATTTAGGGATCTGCCTTTGTCCAGAAACAGCTGCATAAACTTTATGACCACAGTCTCGGAAAGTCCTTTCTCCCGTGAGACGACTGGGATCTTTTTCTAAATAAGGAGTGGCATTGGACATGCACTTTGTCTCCAGATCTGCCGCAATCCAAAACTTTGTGCCAAATTTGTCGGACTTCTTTGAGATATATTGCATTTAATGACAATGGACCTTGGTTGAAAACAGTTGCTCGTCAACACTAATATGTTGCCCTGGGTTATAACTCACAATACAGTTCTCAACAAAACGTTGCAGGATGTCCGAGATTGCAGCAAATGTGTCATTTTTCACACTTTCTGCATGGGTGTATTTGTTGTCAAAGTGCAAATACCGCATGATACTCTGATAACGGTCATGGGACATAAATATTTGTTGTACCAGCAAACAAAGATACTATGAGCAGGCCACAACCACAGCACCAACCATGGTCATTGCTGCACATGTGAAAAGAATAGAGATAAACGTCATCAACTTAGAGAGAGACAAGTTCATTCTTCCAGATGAATGTCACTGACAGAATAAAACTGAATAATAATTAAAAAAAAAAAAAAAAAACTCATTTTTACAGACTCGAATCAAATGTATGTTTTTATGATATTATAGTAATAGCAACTCATACTCCGGTTTCCTCCCACAGTCCAAAGACATGCAGGTTAGGTGCATTGGCGATTCTAAATTGTACCTAGTGTGTGCTTGGTGTGTGGGTGTGTGTGTGTGCGCCCTGCGGTGGGCTGGCGCCCTGCCCAGGGTTTGTTTACTACCTTGTGCCCTGTGTTGGCTGGGTTTGGCTCCAGCAGACCCCCTTGACCCTGTAGTTAGGATATAGCGGGTTGGATAATGGCTGGAATAGCAACTCACTACTCAAAACGAGGCATACCCAGACTTGAACCCATAACCTTTTGATTATGAGACCACAGTTCTTACCTCTGCACCAGCCAAGCAGACACGTTGACTTTCTGTCAATTGATATATGGGCTTGGGTTTTTACTCATTGACAGCAGCATGTAAATTGAATGATTTCTTCTTCTTTGGTTATATTCTTGAATAAAAGCGCCCTTGTTTAGTTATACCTTTTGTGAAAGTGTTTATTTGATATTTGGACTGAAGTCTTCACACATAATACACTTCACATCATTATTATTATAACATGGAAAAAGTTTGTTTTATTTTCTGTTCAGCATTTCTTGCCTCTCATTTTCTGTCATCCAACATTTAACCAGATCTTTGTAGACATGGAACACACATCAAATGCATGTATTCCGAAAAACAATCTGTTATTTAACCTATAGAATTTCTAGGCACCTCACACCAAATAAAAAGACGAGCTGGGAGAACTTCAGCTGTGTCAGTGGGGGAAGGGATAGCAGGCTGCTTGCCGATTGACACATTTGCAAAACAAAGACGCTGATGAAGAGGTGCGAAGGAATGTAAGGTGGCCCGACATTACAGCTTTTTTCATAGGTTTCAGGGATTCTAGTCTTAAACACTATCTCAAAGTATTCACTATAAAATATGGATTTATGTGGCATTTGTAATTATTATTAAATATTTTTATTATAATTGTACAAACATTGTAATTCTTTACTCTTAGCCCAACCTATGCTACTCCTAAAGTTCTGGAAAAGAGTGGTCTGACTTTGGAAGATATTGATGCTTTTGAGTTTCATGAAGCTTTTGCAGTAAGTTGTTTGTTTTTTTCTTTTTCTTTTTTTTCGTTTCTTAAGAAAAATATGTGGTGCATAAAAGTCAACTCGCATATTATCAGCCAATAACTGGGTAAAAAAAAATGTTTCTATGTATGTAAGATGTCACTGAAACTGGTATATGTCTGTGCCCGCTGGTAGTTCATAGCCGGATGGCTCTTAAGTTGCCCCAAAACGTAGATAAAGCACAAAGTACTTAAAAAACACAGTCATAAATGTTTATTGTAGAGAGAGTCATAATCCAGTATTTGTTGATTAAAATAAGAACAAAAAAATCAACAAGAAAAACGTGCTTTTAACAGGTAAACAATCCATTAAAAATATGCAGCAGTCAAGCAAAAACAAAGTAGTTGTATACAAAAAAGGGCAAACTCAATTAATAACTAAAGGCAAGGGCTATGAAAATGCAGATAGCCCAAAGCTACAAAAAAAAAAAAAAATAGAAAAAAAAGGTCTGATAATTGATACAATTGCTCTGTAGCACCCAAAAGCTATCTCTCATCCCAGTACTGAAGCTCTCCCAAAATCTAGGAGGCACCCTGGATTAACAAAGATGAAAAACATACCTTTAAAACAGCAAACAGCACAAAAGAAAAACTTTACAGTTTGAACAACAGCAACACCTGTCGTCACCAGTGACTTCTGAATTAATGGCACACTCGTCTAAAGGCAGTGGACTTGTACAATTCCAGAAAAGGGGGGGATCCATCCCCCTATCATCACGTTACTCCTACATATAAACTAATTTTCATACATTTCACACATTCACTGAGATTACTTTTAAACCCTTAAACAACAAAAAAAAAAAAGAAATATAAATCCATGAACATCTCAATTAAAACCCCTATCACCCCAGTACTGCTACTGCTCATCTCCGCCTCTTTCCAAATCAGCTGCTTGCCAGCTTTTAGCAGCATAAAGGGAGTAAGTAGACACACGCGTGCAGGATGAAAAGTCCACTAAAGAAGACTCTGCCAATCTTGTAATTGAAGGCACTTGTTTGAATTATACTTTAACATTGTGTCTCATGAGGATTCATTTAAAGTTACTTTTATTTTTCAGGTTAGGTTGCTAATATTGAAAATGTAATTCTAAGAATAAATAATACTTAATATTGAATTTTTTTTATATTTATATACACAGGGTCAGATCTTAGCTAACATGAAAGCCATGGAGTCAGACTGGTTTGCACAGACCTATGTAGGCAAAAAAGCAAAGGTAAAGTGTGCATTGTGGGTGTAACCTTCAACGTAGTGTCTGTGGTTTTTTTTTTTTTTTTTTTGTTTTGTTTTGTTTTATTTTTATAATACGTATATTACTAAACATATATATTTGGATTTATATTAATCATCATTAAAAGTGTGATTAGATTATCTGATATTGTTTATTTTGCTGAAAATATGCTTGTTTGAAATTACAGAATGGTCTACTTGATTAAAAATGCAAAATAAAGGTTTTTTGAACAAGTGATTAACTGCAAGGAAGTGTTAAATGTTCATTTAGGGAGCATCAAGCTCAGCTATTCTGCTACAAGAAAAGGTGCAACTTTTAAATAAGAACTTTTGCATGTAGATCATTTCAGGTATACCAGAAGGAGCGTGACTAGATTTCTGTATTTTATTTTAGTTTAAATACAATACAATACAATACAGTTTATTTTTGTATAGCCCAAAATCACACAGGAAGTGCCACAATGGGCTTTAACAGGCCCTGCCTCTTGACAGCCCCCCAGCCTTGACTCTCTGAGAAGACAAGGAAAAACTCCCAAAAAAAAAACCTTGTAGGGAAAAATGGAAGAAACCTTGGGAAAGGCAGTTCAAAGAGAGACCCCTTTCCAGGTAGGTTGGGCATGCAGTGGGTGTCAAAAGAAGGGGTTCAATACAATACAATACACAGAACAGAACAAATCCTTAATACAGCATAATAATAAAAATTTTAGAAATACAGAGCAGAATTTAATAGTAGATGATATCACATAATAAGATTTTGATATTTTTAGAGTGCTGGAGACCTCATCCGTCAAGCTGCCTCCCCATTTGGCCATTCCACGGCTGAAACGTTGCTCGGCCAGCCAATCCGATGAAAGGGCCCCTCTTTCCCATGATTCCTGTGATCCTCCACCAGGGATGACTTTACCATAGGCAGGCAAACAACTTGGCAGGTGGGCCGTGGCACCAATTGCCACATTTGAGTACCGAGAACAGAAACAGAATAGGTGAGGGTTAGTATTCAATTATACTTATCATGTTACTTATGTTTTAGTGCTAATGACTAACAACAGAGATGCAGTATGTACAGTTAATCAGCAGCTCTAGTCAGGATATGCTAAACTGAAGTAGTAAGTCTTCAGCCGGGATTTAAAGGCTGGGACCGAAGGGGCATCTCTTATAGAAGCAGGAAGACCATTCCACAGTTTAGGGGCCCTGTAACTAAAAGCTCGACCTCCCACTGTTATTTTATTAATCCTTGGAATCATAAGCAGACCGGCATCTTGAGATCTTAATGTGCGCTCAGGTTTGTAAGTCATGATAAGTTCAGACAAGTAAGCTGGACCTTGGCCATTTAATGCTTTATATGTTAAAATATTGAATTCAAATTGGTAATTGAATTTCCTTTAGTTTTTTCTATTATGTTTCTGTCCTATTTAGCAGAATGTAATTTTAAAGGATTAAATAATTTTCTCTCATCTCTTTGAAAGTCAAATTCCCCATACCTTAAATTCTTCTTAAAAGTTTATTATTCAGTTGAGCAAGATGGACAGTGGACAGGATTAATCCATTAAATGTGATTTGTATCAGAATGTGCTGATCTGTGCCTTGTTTATAAATGTGAAGAACTGTGCTTGAAGGAGCATGCTTTCAAATAGAGCCTTAACTATGAACAACATTGGCATTGTGGTTAATTTTTATGTTCAGAGGCATTGTCTTAATTAAATCTGACTTTAGTTGCAAGAAGCATCTAGGGAAATCATCCACGTCTGTGTTGTTCTTACTTCTGTTTCTATCCTATATGCTGCAGTTTATTTGAACAGTAATGAAAAATAATCTAACTTTCTATTTTACCAAAATCAGTTTAGGGATGTACTCAAACATTAGATGTCACTTCTGTTTGTCTTTAATAGAAAAGAGATCTTGCTTTTTACATATGTTTTGAGCTGAAATAAAGAACAGTAGTTTTGTGCATATGTAGGAAATATGAAAGTTATCCTGTTTAACCTATCACACCTTTAATTATTATCTCTTTTTGTAAGAAAAAGAGACGGTTATTTAGCAGAAAATGATGTGAACTTCTTAAATGAAACAGAAGATATGGTTCTTAATTCTTGATATATTGGAAAAATTACATTAAGTTTGTTTATTTTGTCCTTGTTCACAAAAAGTGTATTTTTTCAGATTGGGGCACCCCCAATGGAGAAGTTTAATACTTGGGGAGGTTCATTGTCTCTGGGCCATCCATTTGCTGCCACTGGATGTCGTTTAGTAACAACAGCTGCACACAGACTGCAGAAGGAAGGAGGACAGTATGCTTTAGTAGCAGCCTGTGCTGCAGGTGGACAGGTAATGGCAGCATCATTACATTCTCATGAGACTCTTTCTAAAAATGTTAAAAGTTCCAGTCACTATACTGAACAAACAAGATTTAGCATATCAAGTAATTTGTATGTAATTAATCACCAAGACCTTGCTTAATTTATGACCTGGTAAACAACAAAAAAATGTAATTCATTTCAGCTGTTAATGCTTACGTATTCTGCAGTAGTATAAACAGGATCATTAACAGACAGTAGGATTTGAATTTATCATGATGCAAGTAATATCTAGTTTAAATGTCTGATAGAAGTTTGCAATCCTTTTCAAGATAGAATGGTTTACAGTGGAAAACAATGGTAAAATTATGTGAAATAAAGGCCCCTTATGTTCTGCAGCCTCCTTAGCGTTATGTTTACCCACAGAAAGATGAGGCAGAAATGTAGAATTTTTTTCAACAAGAAAAAATTTTATTATGTGTAACAGAAATATGTAAATACCAAAATGTCAACATAAATACAGTAAGAAAGATATGTCTGGTGTCCAATGCTGTACTGTTGCTGATCTAGTACATATCTCTCATGTGACATATTTTTAAGCAGTCACCAACACACAGCCCAATGTTGCAATCAGGGCAGTAGAAGTGTGTTTCTTTGTTCACTTTTCTGCTTCTTGTGCATGACAGGGTAGAATGTATATTGCCAGATTCGCATTGAGACCCCGACAATCCCCCAACTGCACCGTGCACTGACACTTTAATGCAGGCAGGGATTGGTTGTCCGCTGCTGGTGCACCTGTAAGTTTGCAGGCTTCTCATATAATGCAGCTGTAGCCTGCTGGTTGATGTCGAAAACATTTAAAACTGGCCGCTGACCTGCCATGTGCTCACTTTGTTTCCTCAATTGTTCAGGAAGGCTATGTGTTGTTTTGATTTGTGGAGGGAGCGAATACAGGACAACGTCATAGTCTCTGCTTGCATGCTGTGTGTGTTTGAGTGACAGCTCAATTTATTCAATTCACCATTTGAATAAATGCTTTGAGAATGTTCCTTCACAAAAATAAAACTGATTTTTTTTGGGAACCTGAATTCACCCACTTCTCTTTTGTGCAAGTCTGTGACCTACACATCACAAGTGGTACCAGAAGTGGGGTCTTTCACAGATGGATTCCCCAACAGGTGCTAAACATTCCTTTTCCACCAGAGCTCGATGAGGCCACTGCAGGCGCTCCTGCCCTTACCCATCCCAGAGATGTGCATGTGAAGATGGTTTCTTCAGACGACCCAGAATGTTTCCTATTCTGTTTTGAACGCATGGCCACGTTCATGCACAGGGACAGGGGAGGCTGGGTGGCTATCTTGGCCCATTTTTTGACTGGGGCGGTCCTACAGGTCATGTGAAACCTTCCACCCAAGGGACTTGATGTCTATGATTTCCTGAAGCAGCAAATCCTTCTTTATACAGCTGTGAGCTTGCAAGTTCAGGCCATGGCAAATCAATCCGGATCGCCCTATCCAGGGACAAATGCAGGATTTAGTAGATCTTATCCAAAGCTGATTCCATGGAGACGACATCAAGTGCATTGTGGAAAAGCTTGCTGTTGACGCTTTGTTGTCTGGGATAAGTGACGACCTCTGTGATGAGATGATTTGGAGTGATGTTAAAACTGTTGAATTTGACCCGCAGATTGGAAGGAGTCCAAGCCATGTGAAAGTAGAGGGGCCACACTAGTCTGCCTCTTACTCCTGTACACGGCACGTCCCCATGGTGCTTTCTGGTGAATTCAGCAGCTGGGACCGAACGCAGATGCTATCCTTGTGACCAGTCTGGACATCTGGCTAGGGAGTGTTGTCTCCCACGTGCTCAGTTTACGGAGAGCAACTTGGCCGAGGTCTGCTGCTATGAGACCAAATTCTTGTCTGAAGTGGTAACCTTTTTTTTAAGGTCTTGGTTGGCTTAGCAGCGTGTGAGATACTGGCCCTGTTGAACTTTGGTAGTGATCTGTGCATCATCAGATGCAACATTTGCTATGCTCATAGGGATGTTAAAGAGTATGAGACAGTACTATTCCCACTGAAATATAAAGGAAGGAACTTTAAAGTTTTGGCTGCCGTATCAGACTCTTCTCCCTGGCCTTTTTCAGTTGGGAGGAGGAATGCCCTATTTCCACGGGTCTTGGCCACCTTGCAAAGCACCTCTTTCCTTGCCCCATATGTCATGTTGTTTCCACTTATAGACTCACTATGGCTCCCCTTTCTCAGATGCCTATTTTGGGTGTCCCTTTTGAGATAGTTGGGTTAGACATTGTCCGTCCACTTCCCAAGAGTAAGAATGGTTTTCGTATATACTCATGCTGATTGAATATGCAAAGAGATATCCCAAAGTGGTCACTTTGTGAAAGGCTGATGCCTAGACTGTTGCTAAGGCCGTGTTAGAAGTGTTCACTCATATTGACATTCTACATGAGATTCTAATTAACCAGGGTACTCCCTTTACTTTCTGCATCATGAAACAGTTACATGACAGCTATTATCATCCTCAGACAAATGTCTTGACTGAATGATTTAATAAGACTTTAAAGCAGATGGTTCGATGCGTGTCTCATGATGACCCAACCTCCTGGGACATGGTGCTTCTCTTTCTACTATTCATTGTTGGGGAATCTGCTCAGGCGTCTACCGGCTTACAGTATGTCCATTTGAACTGTTATTTGGCAGGTAGCCACGAGGGTGTTGGACCTTATTAGGGAAGAATGGACAGGGGTTTGCACTGACACTCATTGGGTGAAATTTGTCGATCTGGTCACTTCACTCCAAGAACATATTTCTAGGGTGTCATCCATCGTTGTGGAACATCAGTAGTATGAACAGAAGACCCAGAACTGTAATTATGATAGAAAAACGGTGACCGTGTGCTGGATTTGAACCCATCTGACCCACTTTCTGGCTAAATGGCTGGGTCCTGTAGTATTAGAAGAATGCATTAGTCTTGTGAATAATAAAATTAGGATTCGTGGTCAGTGATGCCTTTACAAATCCTCCTTTTGAAGGAGTGGCGCGATCCTAATGAGGTATGTTGTCCAATACTGCTACAGTCTCTCAGACTAAGCTTTCTATTGGTGATGATTTGATGGAAACTCAAAAGGCTGAGTTACTGTCCCTGATTGGAAGGAACACTGATGTATTTTCATCTGTACCTGGCTGGACTGAAATTGCTGAACACAAGATTGTGACTGAACCTGATGTTAAGGTACAGCTGTACCTATATACTGGGAGCAACGAGAACTGTGATATGCCAGGAGGTGAAGCACATGCTCGATTTGGGTGTGATTCGTGAGAGTAAAAGAAAATGATGCAGCCTAATTGTTCTGGTTCCAAGACCGGATGGCTCAGTGCAGTTATGTGTAAATTTTCAACACTTCCAAATTTGATGCGTACCTGATGCCACATATTGATGAGTTACTGGAGAGGCTTGGGCAAGCCTCGTATATTTCTACCCTGGATCTTATGAAGGGGTACTGGCAGGTCCGCTGGAAGAATCCAGCTGCGAGTACACCACTTTTGCCACCTCAGACAGGTTGTTCCAATTCACCAGACTCTCATTTGGTCTCCATGGTACACTGTTGACTTTTCAGTGGATGATGTATCAGATTCTACAACCCCATTACGCTTGAGCGTGTCTCAATGATGTAGTCATTTTCAGTAATGATTGCCAGTCTCATCTCAACCAACTTCAGGTTGAGCTTGACAGTTTCAGCCTGGATGCATTGATGGCTAACCCTAATAAGTGTAAGCTGCTGATGTTGGAAACACATTATTTGGGGTACTCTATGGGTAACAGTTTGATTAAACCTCATTTGGATAAGGTGGTGGAGGTGCTCGCGTATCCACGTCTGGAAATTCTGAAGCAGATTCGTGCTTTCCTCAGACTTGCTGGTTATTATCAGAGATTCATTCCGAATTTTGTACATAGTGCTGCCCCTCTCACTAATGAAGGGCCCACACATCATAGTATCTTTTCTGTTTCTGGCGCTTGAGAGAGTAGAATGTCAGTGCCGGATCTGTAAGATCGACACACCTGTTGTGTTATTGTAGGCTACTACAGTGCAAGGTGTATTTACTTTCACTTTTCCCCTGGCACAAGTAACAGTTGCTTCATTATGAAAAGTACAGGGGGGGTGGGGTTAGTCTCTTTCTTGCCTTTCTACGCAATCATTTTGCCATGCACCTACTTGCCTGGTGAACTATTGGAAAATTATCAGTGAAGATGGAGCGCTGCATTTTGCACCTCATAACTATTTATTACTGCCTCCCACATCAAAGCAATAAGTGGAAGGGGGACGCTTCACTTCTCACAGTTTCACTCTTCTTTGCACATCAAATGTTATAGTTACACGGAAGTGGTCCAGGGCCTACATTATACAGGAATTCATTGGTTCCTGAAAGCACAATTCCTGGGGAGGGTAAGCACCTATATAATTCAAGCCCGAATCAGATGGTGATGCAGTGATGCATCTTCTATTGTTTCATCATTTAAAGGTGGCACGTTTTTTTAGCAGCATTTTTGCTGCTGTTCAGGTTTTTTTTTTTTTTTTTTTTTTTTTTACACCACAATATTTAGTAACCCAGATCTATTTACTTAAGTAAAGTGTGTGGCTCAGCAGTGTTATTGTCTCACAACTTTTACATCCTAATTCATGTCCTTAGAGAGCAGTGTTCTGGGTTGCCTGTACATGGTTTTACTCTCAAGTGACAAATCTGAACTTGTCTGGTATAGACATTTGCTTTGATGTGCTCTACTGTCTTGTATATAATACTTTTGGTGCACATACTGTGTTCTGCTGATGATTATGAATTACGGTGACATTGTACTTGAAAAGCAGGTTGAGAAGATACCTAAATTGATATACAATGCCACATAAAGAATTTTCATTGCTTTAGGTCTGTGGATTTCAAATTTGGTCCTTGGATACACAAATACTAGTGTATTTGTTGTATATAATTCTTGTCATGGCATAGTTAAACATGTTATTTTCCAGCAGAGGTTATTCAGTTTCTTACAGGAATTTACCAGGTATTTTTGTGCTTAACAGGACAATTCTGTTTTTGGATATACTTTAATATTTTGCTTTCTTACAGTATTTACTTGTTTTGGATGTCTAAGCAGTGGCCTGCAAATTGGCACACAGGTGACTGACACAATTGGTTAATAAAGGGCAGAGGACCCAGAGAAAATCTATTATCTGAATTCACTCAGTGCATTACACATTGTAGTGACTTGAATGTTTATGAAGAACAATGTATTAGAAGAAAAAATATAAAATAAATACATTTATTAGAATAACTGTCACGAAAACTGGCCATTTAGCCTGTCAAACAGGCTAATCCACTCTATTGACCTAGATTGTCCAAAATAATATCAAATCCATCTAAAGGTCCCTGAAGAACTGGAGCCTCATTTATAAAGCTTACATAAGTGCAAAAAGAGGACCAAAATGAGGGTGTGCAAATTCCCATGAAACTGTCGAGATTTATAAAAGAGAACTTGACAGGGCGAATATGTGTAAATTACAACAACTCTGACCAATGTGTACACAACACTTTGGATAAACTGGGAAATGAGCACACCCTTGATTAAGCAGGGAAATTCAGCCAAACTGTCTAAATGATGACTCGCACATACTGTATAATAAGTTGTATCACAGACCGTATTTTACTTCAGTTAAACTTTTTTGGTTTTTCTTCAGTTTATATAGGCTAAATGTTTCATTTCTCAGGAAACTGGCCAACAGGTCATGAATATCTTAGCCAAGCTTCACTCCATCATGCCTGCTCTGCTGGAAGCCATTAACTGACAGGTGAAGCACTACATCTAGTTTTCATATGGTGTGGGTGTTCTCTCACATACACATAGTTACAAGGCGATTGTGATTTATAAAGTGTGTAAAAATGTGTGTAAGCCAGGTATTTTAAATCAGATTTTTTTTTTGGCATACATATTGTTGCTGTTTGTGTGGATTGAGTGTGGAAATATGCAAAGTTTTATAAATGAGACCCCTGCTCTCCACCACTACTTGGTAATTTATTCCATGTGTCCGTGGTTCTTTGTGCAAAGATAAACTTTAACATTTGTGTGAAATTTGCCCTTAACAAGTTTCCAACCATGTCTGCATGTTTTAGTCCGTGTGTGTTTTGTTTTGTTTTTAAGTAGCAGCTGGGATCCACTATACTAGTTCCTTTCATAATTTGAAACACTTTGGTCATTTCACCTTATAATTATGTTTTCTTAAACTGAAAAGGTTCGCTCATAATTCTTAATCCCAGAATCAGCCTAGTTGCACTTCTCTGGATTTTCTCTAGTGGTGCTATGTCTTTTTTGTAATAAGTTGGCACAAACTGTGAGTAGTACTTCAGGTGAAACCTAAGTAGCGCATTATATAATTTAAGTATAACATCCCTTGACTTTTTTTGACAAATTTTATTATAAATAACCAGTGTTCCTATACTTAAAGAACAAGTATTGCCATCACAAAGGTTTTTTTTTTTTTTGTTTGTTTGTTTTTTTGTGTATTGTAATTGAAATGCATTAGAAATGTGTATTGTGAGAGGCACGGTGTGCTGTCAGGTGACTAGGGAGCACAATTGCCAGTTGAGAATGAGGAGACCAGAGACTTACAAGCTAGTGACTAAGCCCAGTACACTTGATATTTAGAACATAATGAAATATGATGGGACCATGCAACTTTATTTATTTATTTATTTACAAAAATATTTTATTGATGTACCTTGCTATCCAGTACAGTTGTTAACCTTCAAAATCAAGACTTTTGTGTAAAAACTGTTTAAAAAAAATGTTTACATGTAAAAGATTTTTAGTATTGAAATCAATATGTTAACTCGTTTAAGTGCTGCACTACAAGATGGAATAAGTATTGTTAAATTGATTTGACATTTATTTGTATTTCTCTTTTTCTCCTAGGGTCATGCAATGATTGTAGAAGCCTATCCCCAATGAAAGAAAACAGACTTTCTTCAGTAATGTCTATTGAATGCCATTCCGTTGCACTTACAAGATACTAGATACGGATTTGAATTATTTTTTGAATCTTTAATAATAATTTGCCGGTTTGCCTTGACATTTAATGAATTTAATCAATCAGCACAAACAACAATAAAAGGTGAAGTGATTAGCAAAACCATTTCTACTTCTGGATTATACTGTTGGAAAGAGCACAGGAATGATCACTGCACCGATTACCGGTCGAAAATGTAATACTGAGCAGTTTATTTTGTAATGCTGCTGTGATACCTGTTTAAAGTGTAATATTTCTTTAACATTCTCGAAGTAGAAAACTATAATACTAAATTTAATGATCACATTAAATTTGTTAATTTGAGAGACATTGGTTGAACCATACATAGTGGTTTATTCCAGAATGGATGTCAGGTTGGTTAAGTAAATCATGTAATAAATTGCTAAAAAAGAGTGCACTTTTGTTGCCTTTGTGATGAATGTACATGTCCAGAGTTCTGATTGTACCATTTTATGTTTCATTTATCTTATGATTCATTTGTGGCTTTTTAGAAAATAGATTACCTAGTTCCTCAATAAGAACAGGCTAGGTGTTCTGATTTTTGGTAGAATACAAATAAAAATACATTGTGGGATCTGTCACTAGTAATGCCAATGTCCACAGTCCGCTTCAAGATTAAACACCAAATGTTATAGGGAGGAGGAACTGGAAAGGGTGTACCTCAATGATCTTTATGTCCATGTTATCTACAGGTATGTGCTTCTGATAAAGTCACCCATGGCACATTTAACTTCAGACCAATGGCCCTCAAAGAAAGTGTTGATCGAGTCAAAGGCATGATTTGAAGCCAGACTTGAGAGTAATGTAGTCTAGCAAGTACATGATGGTCTGCTGACCCACGTAGTCTTGGTTTACTCTGTCTGAAAAGCAACACTGAACTCATTCTGGGCTTGCTACATTCCACCTGAAGAATGAGTGTCAGAAGTAGTACAAGCAGACTAGTACAAGATCTTGAAATTGGTAACTTGTCCCTTGGAACACTTCTTTGGTGGGGAAGAAGCCAGAGCTTGCACCAGATGTTGAAAAATACTGGCTATATATAGTTGGACTCACCCTTTTTAAAAGACATCAACCCTCCTGAACAAGAGCTGTTACTCAAGGGGTAGTCTCTCTATCCCCTACTCATAAGTATGACGACACTCATATGAACCTACAGTAGCTGGGTAATGTTCATGTTTGCTCTAGTACGCTAGAGCAGTGGTTCTTAAAAGTGTTTTGCACTGAGGAGCACCTATTCTCATGTCATATTTTCTATATAGGTACTGAGCTGCAAAGAATTTGTCAGACGAATAGTAAGTTAGTAACTGTTAGAAAGCACCTCGTTAAAAAGAGTGTTTTCCCTCCACGATTACTAAATTATATCATCATATCATACAATCCAGTCCAAAATTATTTTCATAATTTTGTCTCTGTACACCACCACAATGGATTTGAAACAAGGCAATCAAGATGTGATTGAAGTATAGACTTTCAGCTTTAATTCAAGGGGTTTTACAAAAATATTGTATGTGCCGTTTAGAAAAGACATTTTTTTACATAGTCCCCTTATTTTCAGAGGTTTAAAAGTATTTGGATAAACTGACAATCATAAATATAATGATCTTTTCAATATTTGCTTTAAAATACTTTTAAGTCAATGGTTGCCTGAAGTCTGGAACCCATGGCCATCCCCAAGTGCTGGATTTGCACCCTAGTGATACGTCACAAGGCCTTTACTGCAGCTGTTTTCCGATGCTGCTTGTTCTTTGGATTTTCTGCCTTCAGTTTTGTCTTCAGCAAGTGAAATGTGTGTACAAATGGGTTGAGGTCAGTTGATTGACTTGTCCTTTGAAGAATATTCCACTTCTTTGCTTTGAAAAGCACCTGGTTTGCTTTTTCAGATGTTTTGGCTCATTGTCCATCTGTAGTGTAAAGCGTCATCCTATCCATTTTGCAGTTTGGCTGAATCTGAGCAGATAGTTTAGCCCTATAGACGATCAAATTCATCCTTCAGCTTCTGCCAGCAGCCACTAGTAACTGACTTCTATTTGCAGCCATGCATGATCATGCCATAAAACTGTCTCCACCACATTTCACAGATAATGTGGTACGTATTGGATCATGTAACGTTTCTTCTCTTTCCAGTATTCTGGTATATATTGATCTTTGTTCAAAGAAAATTGTTCATGAACTGGACAGGCTTTTAAAAAATATTTTCTGGCCAAATTCAATCTGTTCTTCCTACGCTTGAGGTTTACCAGTGGTTTGCGCTTTGTTGTAAACTCCCATCTTCTCTTGATTGTAGACTTTGGCAATGATAGATCTACCTCCCAGAGAGTGTTCTTGGTTTGGCTAAATGTTGTGAAGGGGTTCTTCTTCGCCAAGTACAGAATTCTGCAGTCATCCAACACAGTTGTCTTTGGGTGGTTTGGCTGAGTTCTCTAGAGTGTTCCTTCTTTTTAAGAAAGTACCAAATGGTTGATTAGACCACTCCTCATCTATCTGCTATCTCTTTGATGTGTTTGTTTTGTTTTCTCAGCCTCATGATGGACTGTTTGAACCTTGTATTGAGAGTTCAGTGAAAGCTGTCCAAATGCAAATTCCACACTTGGGATCACCTCCAGACCTTTTACCTGCTTAATAGTTAATGAAATAATGAGGGACCTTCTCCAACCTGGCTATGGAACAGCTTGTCAGTAAATTGTACAAATACTTTTTAGACCCTGGAAATGGGGGTCTATGCTGTAAAATTGTTGTCATTCCTAAATGGCTGATACAATATTTTTGTTAAACCCCTTAAATTAACCCTATTGGCCCTGACATCCTATTGCTAATACATAAATATACAGCCGTTTTTGTAAAGCACAGGTACATTTGCAGCAATTGGAACTGGGCGTGCTGCTATTAGCACAGACTGGAGAGACTGGCATATAGTCCGTAAAAAACACGGAAGTGAAAATGGACGTTTCCTGATTGTGTGCACCACATAGTCAGTAGCTCCACTTTCAATTTTATTTTCTTAAGAAGATTGAAGTATTTGGCAGCTATTGTATAATAATAGGGTGGCGCAGTGGGTAGCGCTGCTGCCTCGCAGTCAGGAGACCCAGGTTCACTTCCCGGGTCCTCCCTGCGTGGAGTTTGCATGTTCTTCCCATGTCTGCGTGGGTTTCCTCCCACAGTCCAAAGACATGCAGGCTAGGTGCATTGGCGATTCCAAATTGTATCTAGTATGTGTTTGCATGTGCGCCCTGCGGTTGGCTTGTGCCCTATCTGGGGTTTGTTTCCTGCCTTGCGCCCTGTGTTGGCTGGGATTGACTCCAGCAGACCCCCGTGACCCTGTAGTTAGGATATAGCGGGTTGGATGATGGATGGATGTATAATAATAGTGATTTTTTTTTTTTTTTCCCAATTATGAGCTTCCTAGACCCCCCAAAGTTAGAATAGCTCACAATGTAATTTTTACCATAAAAATAGAAAATCCAGGGCCGAAAGGTTTGAGGCTGAAAGTCTACATTTCAATCACATATTCTTTACCTTATTTCAAATGCACTGTGGTGGCAAACAGAGCCAGAATTATGAAAACTGTGTCACTGTACAAATACTTAAGGACCAATACTTCTCCCCTTGTTAAGCCTTTGGAAGTCAACAAAAGACAACAAATCTCCAGCACAAACTGAACTCAAACTTGCAGTGCATCTTACTCCATTCCTGTGTTGCAAGCCAATTCTCATACTGCTGCTCTATGAGGTTCTTCTTGTTGGTTTTACCCACAGGTCTTTGCCTCTGACCTGTTGTCTCCTCTCAGGTTTGGATGACCCACACTGTCCTTATTTGAATCTCTTGCCTGCCAGTTGCTCAACTCTGATAACCTTGAAGGAAAGACTGCATGAAATTAACACTCAAACTTTGCTGGATTTAAGTCCCAGATTTTAGTCAATGATCCATAATAAAGCTCTGAAGGTTTTATTATGGCACACAAAAAATTAAATAATTCAGAAGCAACATGCATGCACATTTACATGGATTAAGGGATGGCTGTTGCCAGGGTTTGGCCATTGAGGTGGACTTCAATGTGTATTTAAAAAAAATTAGTGAATGTATTAGATTGGACAGAAAAGAGCAAGACAGCCTGTGAGTTTGAATGTTGAAATAGAGAAAGCTTTTAGTACAACCATACACAGTTCGAGTGGAAAGGAGTGGTGCAGAAGGAAAAGATTTTACTTTCTCCAAGAAAGTTGGACAGGGCAGTCTGTGTGCCGTTTTAGAGTTGTTTCATGTAGCCTTATCAGCAAGAGTTCTTCTAAGAACGATGGGTAGATTAGCCCATGGGCCATTGGCACATGCTTATGGACCTTGTTTTGAGAAATAATGGAATTGAGGGTCACCTCAGTGCAACTTTTTTTTGCAGAAAAGATCATTGTTTTCTGACTTTTAAGAGTGCATGGATTTGAACATCCCAAAGGGTGCTATCTACTGACCCTGTGGTCCTACCAGGAGACTTTAACACTCATGTCAGAGGGCAGAGGTGTCTGTAGTAGTGCGATTGGAAGAGTAGCATATTTGCTCTGAACTAAATGATGAATTATTAATTGAGGCTCTGTGAATTGTACATAATGAAAACCACATTTCAATACAAGGATGCTTATTTGTGTTTCTGGTACCAGAGTTTATTGAGCCAAAGTCTAATGTGAGGATGTATATTGTGAACTCTTGAGTAAAGAGAGGTGATGAGCTTACATTAATGAATGGACTGCCTGCTGGATAGGTCCTGCGAAATTCAAACAAGTAGTGATGGTTTAACGGGAACAACTCGCAGATACCCCTGTTTGGAATGAGTTCAGCTCTCATCTCTATAAAAGCTTCTACTGATTCTTGGAAGAGCTCATGGACATGAGGAACTCCTTGGAGGAGATGGGCTGAAGAGATCAGTAAGGATTGAGTCCACCCCTGTAGCCAAGGACGGTGTGATGACTGAAAAGCTCCACAGGGTCAGGGATAGATGGATGGATGAGATCTAACGTGAAGTGCACTGGAAATTGTGAGGATGTTTTGAGTAAAACACCTCTTCAGTGTTGCATGGAAGGTAGTGATAGTGCTATGGGGACTGGGCGGTCTCATGGCCTGGAATCCCTGCAGATTTTATTTTTTTTCTCCGGCCGTCTGGAGTTTTTTTTTTGTTTTTTCTGTCCCCCCTGGCCATTGGACCTTACACTTATTCTATGTTAATTAATGCTGACTTATTTTATTTTCTTACTGTGTCTTTTATTTTTCTATTCTTCATTATGTAAAGCACTTTGAGCTACATTTTTTTGTATGAAAATGTGCTATATAAATAAATGTTGTTGTTGTTGTTGTTGTATGGGACTAACAGTTTGGAGTGGTAGTGCTCATTTTTAAAGAAATGGTTAAGGAGGTGTGTTCCCATACCAGGAACTATGGATTCAGTTTTCTTTGTATGTCGCCTGCAAGTAATACAAGAGACTGACTGGCTTACTTCAAGCAACATTTGAGTCGTAATAAGGATTGTGATTCAGGATATTGCTGAGTTCAACACTATGACCTTTTACAGAAGACAATGGAAAACAGTAATGAGATCCAAAATTCAGCATTCAAACGGGAGAATTTTATTTTGAGGTGCATTCACAAAAAATGTGTGAGGCACCTATTGTGATAAACCATATCTGCCTGTCTGTCCACTTGAAACATCTCGGCCTCCAGTAGACTATCTTTGTTGAAATGTGTTACACTTATTCTTCAAGGAAATTTGTCGAGGCTGTTCAATTTTCATTGAGATATCTTGGAATAGATCAGTATGAACAACACATATGGCTTTGGGGATCTATTCTGGAAAGATTCTACCTGTTGAACATCCATAGTAGGAATTGGTAAAAGGCCCTTATCCACATTGCTGTATATGAATATGAGGCATGTGTGTGCATATGTGAGCAAGAGTGGTCCCTGTGATGGATTAGAGTCATGCCTAGGCCTGTTTTCTACCTTTTTCCCAGCCCCTTTGGGTTAGCCTCTGGACCCTGAAATCAATTGAAAAAGTTCTAGAACATACCTATTGAGGGCTACAGTGCCTGCCCAACCCTTGAAAGCATTCATTTTCTAGCTTGTTTTGAATTGTGTTGGAGGTCATACAAACATACTTTTGTTTAAAACTGCACGTATTAGGTCTCTGTTTTCACCTTTTGTCCACACTACACCAGTGTTTTTAACTCCCAAAAACGGAGACTTTTGAAAATGCCCTACAAAGTCATACACTTCTGAAAACGCAGCCTCCACGTTATAACGTGGACAGACAAATACGTAACGTTTTGAAAACACAGACTCGAATTGCACTCTGATTTATTTATGCTAATTACATAGCCCTTCTCTGATTGGATTCTTCACATGACAATGTCTCATTCCCTGACTGGTCACCCTTCACACAAGTAAAGCATATTCCAACATAGTGGACATAGAGGAGCTGCTTTCCATGGTGCTGGTTGTGTTGCTCACTTGTATGCACCTAAATGACATGCATGCATGCATGAGCACTGGTCACTTCAGTTGTGTGATAAATCCAGTGGCATTTCCATTCAAGATTTTTTTCACCGAATGTCTGCATCATATGAATTTTCAGTTGTTTTAGTGTGGACAGAAAAGTTTACATAAACAATCTGAAATTGGATCGAGAATGTTTTCATTTAAAAACTCTGCTTTTAAATGAAAATGTAGTAGTCTGGACATGGCCTAAGATATCTGTAAACTTGTTGTTCTCTTTTGATTTTGATGGCGTAATAGCTTGTCTCTTAGCATGGTTTAAACACTGTCTGGTGTTCTATTTCTAGAATTTAGAATGATCTGTATAATTTGTATTGTTGGAGTACAGTTGGTGAATGTGGATGAGTTTAAATACTTGGGATCAACACTACAGAGTAATGGGGATTGTGGAAGAGAGGTGAAAAAGAGAGTGCAGGCAGGGTGGAATGGGTGGAGAAGAGTGTCAGGAGTAATTTGTTATAGATGGGTACCAGCAAGAGTGAAAGGGAAGGTCTACAGGACAGTAGTGAGACCAGCTTTGTTATATGGGTTGGAGACGGTGGCACTGATCAGAAAGCAGGAGACAGAGCTGGAGGTAGCAGAGTTAAAGATGCTAAGATTTGCATTGGGTATGACGAGGATGGATAGGATTAGAAATGAGTACATTAGAGGGTCGGCTCAAGTTGGATGGTTGGGAGAGGCGAGATTGCATTAGTTTGGACATGAGCAGAGGAGAGATGCTGGGTATATTGGGAGAAGGATGCTAAGGATAGCGCTGCCAGGTAAAACCTAAGTGAAGGTTTATGGATGTGGTGAGAGAGGACATGTAGGTGATGGGTGTAACAGAACAAGATGCAGAGGACAGAAAGATATGGAAGAAGATGATCCGCTGTGGCAACCCATAATAGAAGCAGCCAAAAGAAGAAGAAGAAGAATGATCTGTATAATTGTTGTAGAAATCAAAGTAAAAAAATATCAGTTAAGGATGTTAAATGTAAAAAAAATCTGGAAGAACAAGGCAAAACATTTCATGACCATTGATTGAAGGTAATTACATTTTGTTTGTTGAAATTTACTTTATGTTTATGTCATTGACTAAATGCTTTAATTTAACAACTTGTATCACAGAAAAACATCAAGCATAAAACAGAAAATATATGAATCTTTTATATATGACTCTGTTTTGTGTTGCTGGTGATAAAGTAATATTACAAAATAAACATTTTAAAAGTTTTCAAACATATAATTAAAAAGATTACACTAGACTGTTTCTTATTTAATCTTACTTATGATATAACTTGATCTTTATTTATTTATTTTTTAATAAGCAGGTGACAAAAAAGGATCTTTCATCCTATCATCTTACCAATGACAGATATGCTGTATATGTCACATGTAAAATCTGTCTCATGAATAATTCAAGCACAAATGCTTTCAAATGTATTTGCTCTGTTTTTGTGTTTATTTGTTTATGTCTTCTACACCAAAGTGGTGCCATTAGTTGAAACATATGACATGATATAAAATGTACTCAACCTTTCATAAAAGAATGCTTCTCTAACTGTTAGGAGGTGCATTGTTTAAACTCTATGCTCTAATATAGTCACCCCAAGTTGTTAAAAATGTTATTCTAAACTATTGACAGTGTTAATAAAAATAATAATTACATCTGGCCAGCCATCCATCCTGAATCCTACATTGGTAAAAACTGTTTTATTGTAAATAGAACACTAGAATTCTAGAGATGAGGAAAAAAAACCCTTCATTATCAGTGATAGGAGATAACATAAGGTAGGAGGTTTGTTTTCATGTGCCATTTCAGTAAAATGATAGACACGGAGATACTTTCATAGTTTAGTTTTGATCCATTCATCGTTGTTTGGTTTCATTTAATTATGTTAATTTTGTTGTTTACTCTTAAAATCATCTATTTATACAGCTAGCTACCATTATAACGGTTTATCTCAGTTAAAGGTGAGCTATGGCAAGGGCTGCATTCAATGAACTAAGAAATCACATAGAGGCTGTGGGCCATTAGAGAGTTTTCCATTCATCAGGACACACTAATAATCCAGACTACATCTGCACCACCGGACCTCTTTGTTCATTTATTGGTTGTCAGCTTTCATACCCATTAAGATGTCCCTTACAACTAAAGACAAAATTAATGTTTGTCAAGGTGAGTCACTAATAAGTTAGAGTAAGTCACTGGGTATGTCAGACTATGTGATTGAATCTCATGGGACTGTGATGCCCACTGCCCCCAAGTCACTAAGACTATTTAATGAAGGATTTAACTGAAAATTGCTGGAAAGGTGATAATGTGACATGGCCTTAAGTTATCTTTGAATGGCAGTATAAGCAAGTGGGTCTCTGTTAAACTTGAGAGTCTACCAGGTAGCTTACAGTGATGGTGACGGCACAATTACAATTTTACTATGTAACTCCATACATTTTCACCATATAAATTCTACTAAGGCCCTCCTAACTGAACAAACTAGCATAACATACTTACAAAATGCATCAAAATCAAAGTGTAATGATTATCTCTAAACACTTAAAGCTTAAATATGATTCCTATTTACCATATCTATTCTGATATATGCAAATGGCACATTATCAACATTGAATCAATGCACAGTCTCAGTTTTTCTGGCTATGGAGAACTTTTTTAGATTGTCAGGAGAAGAAGTAAATACGAAGAGTAAAATAATCAAGTCAATAATGTTGGTGAACAGTGAAGGATGGTATTTGCAGAGTTTTAAAGCAACTTGTAATGTAAGCCATTTGTGAGATGTTTATACTTTGAATTAAGTCAGCCTTTAGCAAAATACTTAACGTCTACATTTGTAGTTGAACGTTAAATTTTACTTTTCCATATCTGTATCAGCCATGCTAAATCAGGTTGAAGATAATATTCCAGCAATAACAAAAACAACAATAATAATGCCTATTATTATTATTATTATTATTACTATTACTAATATCCTTGTTGTTCGGCACAGTGGTGCAGTGGTAGTGCTGGTGCCTCACAGTCAGGACACCTGGGCTCGCTTCCCAGGTCCTTGATGTGTGGAATTTGCATGTTCTCCCCGTGTCTGCGTGGGTTTCCTCCCACAATCCAAAGACATGCAGATTAGGTGCATTGGCGATACTAAATTGTCCCTAGTGTGTGCTTGGTGTGTGGGTGTGCATGTGCTTGCGGTGGGCTGGAACCCTGCCCGGGGATTTGTTCCTGCCTTGCGCCCTATGTTGGCTGGGATTGGCTCCAGCAGACCCCCGTGTCCCTGTGTTAGGATATAGCGGGTTGGATGATGACTGATTATTATTGTTTTTGTTGTTGCTGAATATTTGTTATAGCCTATCATTTTTTTTACCCATAAGTGTTTATAATGAGTTGGTGCCAATGCATAATGCATTGAATATACGCTGATTATATCATTTTGTATAATTGTGTTAGCTTCTGAAATCTACATAAGCTGTCAGACCCAGTATCTGTTAGAAGTCTCTTAGGTTTGCACCGCATATTTTTAGTTAAAATATCGGACACCTTTAACCTTGCAGAGCAGAGTTTGAAACCAGCAGGTATTTAGAGCAGTGTGCAACAGGAGCAAGTTTTGTTTTCAATTTATAGTACTTTCATATGATACATTTGTATTCTTATTAATGTCTATGTTATGCTTTATTGTTTAAAACTAATCTTCTTCCTTATTTCACGTTTTTACCTGAAATAGTATATACTGTAGTTTGCCTTATGTTCAGAGAATGCACCTCTGGAAGGATATATGCTCAATTTGTGTTGTATTTATGTGGATATATGTGTCTATTCAGGGTTTGCATTCTGCTCTGTTAACTTTAAATCCTATCACGTTTTGTTTAACAGTAAGTAATGAACTGGGTTTCATGTATGTTAAATAGTTTCATACTTGTTATTTTCTTAAACTTTTAACCAAATCTTTATCTTTATAGGTAGTTATTAAGTATATCATACCTATAAAATATTTCCACAGGTGGTCATTAGTGTTATGTGACTTACTGTATGTCCTGTTTTTGTTAAAGGATTATCTTGGAGTTTAAGGATAGATTGCTATTGATAAGACAATTAATGATCTTTGTAAGCAATAAAGTTGATAATATGTTTGCTAACTAAGGGTCACTAAAAATAATTTAACTCTTGTTTGGTATGAACTATTTTATTGATTTATGATACGGCAGGAGGTGTGTGTGTGTGGGGGGGGGGGATATTTTCAAGCTATAGACAGTGCACAATGTGTTAATTGGGTATTCAGGACTTTAATGTTAAAGGTCTGGGTCAAAATTAATGCTAATAAAGACCTCCTTTTGTTAAATTAAAATATTGTTTGCTTATTTTTCTTCCACACACTGTATCATGAAACCTGTACACTAACACATACTAATAATGTATGTTAGTTAAGTGTAATGCCTAGTGTTTTATCTTGGTAGAGTAATATATGTATTGCTCTACTTTCCCCTATTGTATTATTAATATGCAGCCTTAGAATGCCTAATCTCACAGACGTACCACTGTTTATAAGATATTATTTTATATAACTTATCCCCACCTTCCCTTCTATATCTATAACCTCAGGCAATTAGATTTAGTAAAAAGACAAGCAGGAGTTAAGTTACACATAAAATTATGTATTACTGATAATATTCATAAATAATAACAAAATGCAAAGTACATTTGAATATTGGCAACCATACAACCTAATAAAATGGTGATGTGTAATTCAGGTGGCACACTGACTTGTAGTTACTTAAAATGTCTCTAGTTAAGGCATCGTTGGTGCTCAGCTTTCAGCCACATGTCTGTTCAATATGGCTGCTGAGCTGTGCTCTTCATTGTGATGTCTTCATCATCACAGGTTAGCAAGAGAGATGCTTCTTCATCATATGTTAGTAAGAGAGATGCTTCTTTCAGAGGTTAGTAAGAGAGAGAATGTGAGGTTAAGCACGTACATTTATAGATGTTCTCTCCAACCCCTCGAACTAATAGGACATCATGGTACTTAGATGCCTCTAAGACAAGCCAATTCCAAACAGCCATACCTCAGACCAATGGGTGAAATAGAACATCTTAACACCTGCCCCAAAACCATATGTTAAACATCCTGGCTTCCTTGCAGGGGGTTCAAAGACTTTAGCAGAGAAATACTCATCAAACTGGTTTAAGACACATCCCCCCAAATCCTGTCATAAAATTACAAAGAGACAGTTGTAAAAGGGGGGGGAGTAGCAAACACGAATACCTCTAAATTATATTGGTTTGCCTAAATTATAAATAAAGACATACAAAACATTTATCAAGTTATATGCAAAATCTCACATCACAACACCTAGTAAGGATATGTGCAGATTGGAGGGAATGGTTGGCAAAAAATATAACTTGCCTGAGGTGGCATTTTTAAACACGCTAACCCTGAGTTCAATTATAATGCTTTAGGACAGTTATTATTAGAATCAATCGATATTAATCAGTTTGGAACTGTTTTGTATTACTCTGTCAACAAATGTATTGTGCTAATTTGTAATTGTAATTTACAGTTACTGGTGGTCTGAGCCTGTGTGACACATAACATTATTAATGCAACAGTATAAAGGTCAATGTCATGTACTTCCTGGTTATTCAGTTTGAAGATGTATTCTTAAAAAATATAACTTACAGGAAATTTTGTATGTTCTGAAAATCTTCTAAAGTTTTACTCCTGGTTCTGGCTAACAACTCTTCACACCGTTTTTTGAACAACGTTTTTTTTACATCTTGGGCTTTGTTTGCTACAAGTAGACTCCTGACTGTCTGGTTCCCACTCATCTAGTTTTTCCTCATCTATAATCTATCTCTTAATTGTAATTCAATTACAAAAAAAAAAAAAAAAAAAAAAAAGATTCTGCCACTCTGTGCAGCACCTAGTGAAGAGCACTATAAAAATAAACTGAATTGAATTATATCAATATTTTGAAAAACCTTCTAGAAAGCGATATTTTATATTACTTCCCGTCTTTGTGAAGTTTAATTTTATAAACTTAATTTATAGTTAAGTATATGTCTTAATTATCTTTCTGCTAACTGAAAATACTTTCATGTTCTTTGGATATCATGTAGTATTTTCATGGTCAATTTGTGAAATTCTTGAATAGTTTCAACTTAACATTAATCTTTCAAACCATCATATTTTATACAGAGTATTATTATTTTAATTATTATTGTATTATTACTGGCCTCTTTTTTAAAACATAGATTTATTTTTCTTTGCTCACCTTATAAAAGGTCTGCCTTGTTCAATTTACTTTGACTATTTTATCCATTCCATCCATCCATTATCCAACCCGCTATATCCTAACTACAGGGTCACGGGGGTCTGCTGGAGCCAATCCCAGTGTGTAAGGCAGGAAACAAACCCTAGGCAGGGTTCCAGCCCACCGCAGGGCAGACACACACACCCACACCCTAAGCACACACTAGGGGCAATTTAGGATCACCAATCCACCTAACCTGCATGTCTTTGGACTGTGAGAGGAAACCGGAGCACCCGAAGGAAACCCACGCAGACACGGGGAGAACATGCAAACTCCATGCAGGGAGGAGCCGAGAAGCGAACCCAGGTCTTCTAATTGCGAGGCAGCAGCGCTACCCACTGCACCATCGTGCCGCCCATCCATTCCTTCATTAACTCTCTAAATAGACTGTGTTCACTGCCTAGGCATGAGACTAAGACAACTGAAAAACAGTGAGAATGATTCTCCCATTGGAGTCAAAGTTTTCTTTGTGATAAAATATTATATTAGGCAGTGTATTCATAGTCAGAAATGAAAGTTAGAACTTCACTGTACATATGACAACAAATTCATTTGAACAAATTAGAAGGCTTTGAACACACCCACAGTAAGAAATAAACTCTTTTTTAAGCATGTTGGCATTATTACCTACTGCAATATCCATGTCTATCTGTCTGTCTGACTGCTCGCATGACCGATTCTGTAGACCAATTTTGTTGAAATTTGCCACACTTATTCTTCAAGGAAATTGCCCAGAACAGTTACATTTTTGTTGAGATATCTCGTCTACAGAATGCTGTGCATATTTTGGAATTTTCAAAATCTCACATTGAAAAGCATTGGTGAATTTGTGTACTCATCTATCTTAAAACAGGGAAACCTTCTGTGGGGCTTCAACTGTTTCAATTTTACCTTCAGAGAGGTAACTTCAGCTTGTATACATTTGATATTTATTTATTTATTTATTTGACTGCTTCTCCTGATGGTAAAACAATGAAACCCCTGCAATTGTGTGCACCAAAACAAATTTACCTCTCTGCAGAGCATGAGATAGGGTTGGGTTAGATGTAGGCAGGGTTGGATGACAAAGTATTAACATGCAAGAAAGATATGATGATAGATGTGTATTTATTTATTCAATTCTCTAATAATGATATTCTTTATATTGTAGTTATGATATTGTTCATTTTTCATCATTGTACAAGGTTAGCTCTGTCCCTTTTTGTACAAATGCAGGGGCAGGTCTCCTTATGTGCTAACCGTCTGGTTTCTGCCTCTGCCACTTCCCATGCTTGTGTCTGTGGCTGTGCAGTGTCTTGCACAAACCTCAATCACAGCAGCTCAGCTCTCCTGCTTGTTAAAATCGAAGCGGGTAAGTGACATGATGTACATTTCCGTGAAAGTAAAAAAAAAAACAAACTTCATTTATATAGAAATGTATGAAATAAATGCTTTAGTGACTAAATGTGTATTCAGTATTTCTGTTACACTAAAAACTATCTCATGACTGCATTATCTAAAGATAAGAATAATTCACGATTTCTCTGACACTAATTAGTTAGCAAAGTGCCACAATGATCTAATTACTCCATCAGGTACTTCTTTGACAAATGTAATGCTTAAGAAAAATGAACAATTTTGAATCTCATTTTCATTTTTCTTTGGTTTTGTTTTCTATTTTTTGCTTGCTTTTATTGTATTTAATTCAAAGTAAATGGTTTGTACCTGTATTGTTATTATTTGTTTGATTAGTGGGATGCTATTTTATAGTTCTGGTGTTCAAAAATGAAATAGAAATTTGAATTATAATTACTCAGTTTCTCCACATCTAACAACAACTATCAATACCACATGAATCTTATCATCATTGCAATTGGAATCTGCTGTCTATGTAAGCAACTTCATCCATGTGATATTGTAATATAGTATTAAAAACATGTTTTATATGCAGTACTAATACATGTAATTGCATTCTATTATCATTTCTGAATATGACTCACTGTCACAAAAATAAGTAATAAATAAAATTGTGATTAAAAAAAATGTTTGATGAAGTGACTAGAAAATGTAAAACTGCTTCAACTTCGAGACCAGCTGACTAAGTCTCAGAACACTCCTGAATGTCACGCCATGTGTACATTTCCTAACTTGTTTCTTCTCTGTTAGGTTACCTTAGTTTAGCTTGCCTTACTGTGTTTTACTTTAAATGACAGTGCTTTTTATTTATGTCACCTGTGTGCATTTATTTATATGCTTGTTTTGCATAATGTGATTTATAGATAGATAGATACTTTATTAATCCCAAGAGTAAATTCATATACAATGCTCTGAGCATGTTCAATAAAAATGTCAGTCAGTCATTTTCTAAACTGTTTTGTCTTCAACAGGGTTGTGCTGAAGCCTATCCCACCTAGCACAGGGCACAAAACAGGAACAAACCCTGGACAGGGTGCCAGCCAATCAGAGGGTAACACACACACTAGGGCCAAATTAGTATTGCCAAACTACCAAACTTGCATATCTTTGGCCAGTGGGAGGAAACCATGACATGGGAGGAACATGCAATCTCCCCACAGAGAGAACCTGGGACACAAACCCTGGTTTTCTTACTGTGAGGCAGGAGCACTGCCACTGTGCCACCCAGTACACAGATAAACTAAAATGAACTGAGTTGTTTATGTTAGTATGTTGAGTGCCTATACTGTTTATACTGCTGAAATTCTGAATTAGTTAAAAAACAAACTATGCTATATTGGAAAAACATAAATATTGTATCTCTTCTGTGTTGTTTTGGGATGTGAAATTGCTTAACAAGTCTGCTAAATGGATTCAAGTAAAACTGAAGCACACATTAAGTGGCTCTAATGAATCAAGCTATCAGGTTTGTTTATTTTTTCAGAATTATTAAAAAAGGGTGTTTCTGCCATATTTTTTTCTTAAAAAAATCCCATAGTTATGGATCTAGACCCTCTTCACAAATTTCAGAATTTTAAGCCAAAGCGGCTTTCTCGCAATGCTTTTGTGATTCTTCCAAGGATTGCCCCAGTGAGCAATTTTGTTTTGGTTAATCAATCTTTTACATTGCAGACGTACATTTCTATCTAATTTTTTAAATATTCTTTGTTATTATTTTGGAATTTCCCTAAGGCTGACTTAATATTTGTATTAATTTATAACAATAATATAATTTATATTTTTTCATAATTTAAAAATTTAAAGTTACATATTCTGTTATTATTTTGGAATGCTGACATCATGAAAAACAACGTTTCCTTTGATTTTTTTAGTCACAACCTTCATCTACGTAATCTTGAGAAAATCAGAGTGATTTGAAGTGAATGTTACCATTGACTGAGTAGTGTGACACCAAGGGCCACACTGTGATCTCTCCACAACAATCTGCATCTCGCTATGACAAAATCAGAATGGTTTGATTTTATCATAGCAAGTCTCATGTCATTTGTGTCTGGGAGAGTTAACAGCCAATAAATGCTCAACACAAATAATGAACAACAAGAGTGTTTGCAAGGCAGAAAGGAAAGCAAGTGTTTTGGACTGTGCAAATGGTGGACAAGCTTGTCAGCCTTTGAAGCCTGCACAGGTATCTGCTTGGTTTTTAACTGTGCGGTACTACTGGAGATCACAAGTAACAGTGAATGCAGTAACTCTTTGCTTATTCTCCATTTGTTTTTTGTTTTTTGCTCCACAGATAACAACTGTACAAAGTCTTCAGTCAAAGTGGTCCGAATTATTTACAAATATTATAAAAAATAGTTGATTGTGTAAGTTTTCACTCGCTTCACTCGACAGTACTTATCAGATGTATCTTTGCCAGACACAAAGGCCTTGAGTCTGTGTGCACAGGTCTCTGTCACTTTTGTATAACTGGACACTGCAAAATTTTTCATATTCTACTCTCCATAACAGCTTTGCTTCTGTCGGATTGTATTGGCGTCATTAATAAACCTCCTTTTTCAAGTTCAACCACAAATTCCCAATTGGATTGAAATCTGGACTCTGACTTTCATGATATTCCTATGTAGCTTTGGCTTTATATTTGGGATCATCAGGTTTTCCTCCAGGATTTCCCTTTAATTTGGTGCATTAATTTTACCCAATACCTTCACAAGCCTTTCAGGGCCTGCTGCATAGGAGCATCCCCATAGGATGATGCTGCCACCACCATACTTCACAGTGGGAATGGCTTGTTTCTGATAATTTACAGTGTTAGGCTTATACCAAACATGACGTTACCTTACTTTTCTTCTCCTTGCATCATCACACAGTTTCTTAATGGTTGGTTTTACTAGACTCCAAGGGATATTCAGTGATTTGGATATTTTTTGTATCCATCCCTTCAATTACCTTTTCACAAACTTGTTCAGAGAGTTCTTTTGTCTTTATTGTATAGGTTAGGCCATGATACTGATACACCACAAGTTGGACCTTCCAGATGAGGTGCTTTTATACTACAATTAACTGAAACCCCAGGCAGGTGACCTCCATGTAACTAATCATGTGATTCTAAAACCAATTGGCTGCAGCAGTGATGATTTAGGTGTGTCATACTGAAGGGGGTGAATACTTATGTGATCAATTATCGTATGTTTAATGCGACAAATTGTTGTGTGTTTTTTATTTGTAATTAATTTAGACCCCTTTGCAGTAGTCTGTTTTCACTTTGTCATTAAAGAGTCTTTTTCTATTCATCAGATAGGCCAAATTCACTGCAAGTCAATGTTGCATAACACTAAGGGCTGATTGATCCACACTTCAGCATTGTAAATTTCCAGCATTTGTTTGGTGTTTATCAAGCATTTTAATGTCATTTTGCAAGCATTTTTCAAGTGTTTTTGGAGTGTTTTTCAGGCAGTTTTCAGGTGTTTTTCAGGGCCATCATTTCCATTTTGTAGGATGTGGAGTGTTGCAGTTTTGTAAAGTGATTGGTTTGTTTCCAGAATGTCTTCTTTGACTTTAGTCCTGGTGATTATTACTGGTGATCACAGTACTGAAGAACTGGTGTAGTAAGTGTCTTGAGCCCGCATATTCGGTGCACCCTGTTCTGCAGCAAAAAGAGTGAAGAGGACAATTCTCGACTGTCTATAAATCAGGTAGCATTATGAAAAATTGCATGGGTGTCTGTAAACACATAAGTGATGATAAATGAAAAAACAAACAAAAAAAAAATCATTGTGTTGTTTCTCAAAACAATTGTCTGATGTTGTCGGTGCAACATCATGTAAGTGTGTGAACTGGTGGTCTAGTAAAAGCTAGTGAGGAAGAGGTTATCATGCACAGTGGTAATCAACTCAAAAGAACTGAACATATAGTAAATTGTACTCATATACGTATAATCCTGCGTGTGAGAAGAGGTAAATTTAATCTGACCAGTGTAGGGTCATTGAGAGCCAATAATTATCAGAGCCCCACTGGGTGTAAGGCAAGAAGTACACATGGTGCACAGTGCAATGATCATTTTCAGAGTTCAGTCGCACAACCAAGAAAAAAAGAGTGTGCTGTGTGAAATCTGGATAACAGGAACATACTTTATAAATATCTGTTTAATTGTAATCCAGTTATTTGCAAAAGATATTTTGAAACAGCATGATTTATTGGCACTGAGGCTTGTGTTCACACAAGGGCCCAGACTGGGGATGGATGCTATTTACATCATAAAGGACTAAACATATTTTCTTTATTGAGAAGTATCACTGACACATTTGAAGTATTCAATCTTAAAACAGGTATTAATACTTCAACATGCTCAATAATCCTTATCAATCCAGAAATGCATGGGCACATGCAAATCCCATATGGCGCTGTGAGGGAGAGCTCTGTACTACCCCCTGCCTATTCATTAAAACATCTGTACTAAGCTTTAAACTGATTAAATGTAAATGTATATCAATAACATTTGCTGAATTCTTGATACTTGATTGCAAGTACCTTAATCTGTCCCTCAATAGTTGTCACTAGAGGAACGATGGACACATGTGAGCAACAACACCAGCAACTTTCTTTTAAAAACACTGGCAAAACTCTCTGTTGTTTTCTTTTACTAGCGTTTTATGAGTGTTACCGTTGATTTCAGTTGAACATGTCTTTGGTCGAATAAACACTCAAAAGCTGCTGCATGCAGGAGTTTTCTAAACTGTTTGTTGCTAAAATTTTGAGGTGTGAATAGTAACAAATAACTTTCAAGTGGTTTAGAAGTGTTTCAGTCTATCACTAAAACACTAGAAATATGCTTAGGTATGAAAGAGCCCTAAAATGTGAAAACTCACAAGGAGGTGATATTTTCTATCAACACTTTATCAATACACCATCCTAATAGAAAGTTACTCAAAAAGAGTAATACATAAAGCATGATTTTAATGGTAACAAGTGTGACGGACTTGGTAAAACCGTCCCCGGCACATAAGAGGGCGCTTGGACGATTCCAGAGCCATGGACTGCAGCACTTCCGCCACACCAGGAAGTGCTGCAGGAAGATCATTAGAGAGCACCTGGAGGACATCTGGGAACGATATAAAAGGGGCTGCATCACTCCATTTGGAGAGCCGGAGTCGGGAGGTGGAGGACAGAGGCAGCAGAAGAGAAAGAAAATAGAGAAGAAGAAAGGACTGAGTTATTCTGGTGATTGGAGCGCTGTGTATGGTGCTATGTGCTGAATTGGAGATTAAGAAATAGAAGCGTGAGTTTTGAAAGTGTGCATCTTGTGTCTGGCTGTAGTTGTACATAAAAATATATTTCATCTTTGATTAAAAGACAGAAGTTATTATTGGTCCCCAAGAATAACCTAGACACATAAATGTTAAAACCACATACCTTGAGATTACTGTGAGGTTCATCCTATTGAGACATCTGCTAAACCATGTGAGAAAGATAGTGGCAATCTCTTCACACTAGGTGCCCTGTATTTACTTTATTTCTTTAGTCACTGTACATATAAAAAATTGAAATAAAATAATGGCAGCAGATGAAAAGATAGGAAAGTCTAGATAAATATAATCTTTAAAAGCTTACTGAAAATTAGAAACAATGTAAAAACAGGATGATGATGAGGCATCTTTTATATTCAGCAAGCAGGCTGATATATGAGTTGCATTCTCTGACGTCCAGATAAATTGGTATCTCTGTCTCTGATGTTGCTTTTTCTCTCTCTCTTCTCTTGACGTCACTCTCTTGTCTTTAAGCTCGCATAGCTCTTTGCCATTATCCGAGGTTCATAAAACTAAAATCATGTTTCCAAAATCAGCTGCCTTAGCTCATGTTTTTGACATCACAGATGGGAGCCAACAGCATAGCGTGCTTTTATGCCTTAGAAGCAGCAAGGCGTGCTTGAATAACTTAGACACAGCTTATGAAACCACACATGTATTATAGTATCAGTTCTGCATTATAGATAGCAGCGAAAACATTTTGCTCCAGAGTTTTTATACTAATTATCAAGCCATTCAGGTACTTCTAAAGCAAACACAAAAGCAATAACAGACAAGGTACAATTTTTAGTAGTCAAGTAACAAGCTGTGTTAGCATAGCAGGCTGTTTCAGCATACAGAAAGAAATGTATTTGCATGAGTCCTTTTTTCAAATGTTACAAGTATAATTCTACTCCATCCTCCTAGACTATTTCCAAAGAATTAATTTATCCATTAATAACATTGTTGAGCTGTGGAGAGTTCACATTTGTAGCTTAAAATTTGCAAAGATATGTAAATAGACTAAAATACAGTACATCACAGTCCATCTCAGTAAAATTTAAAAACTTATAACAGAGCAAGATTAAAGCTTGTTTTTTCCCTTTAATGTAGTGTCTGCAGACCCAATATGGTAATTTTATCGTCCAGGAAAGAAGAATAAAGGAAGAACAAAAAAGGCAAGCTTGATATTAACCAAAACAGTCAAATCATCATGAAGACAGTACCAAGAAGTTAAAAAACAAGTAAAAAGCTGTCAGCTCATTTGCTGCAGATTGCCTGTTTTACACTAGTGCTTGTGTTTTACTAGTGTAGGGATTCAAGGATCACAATGCACCTGTGAATCAAGTTTAGAAAGGTCACATATAAGAGGCACAATCCATCAGCCTGGTGAATCTAAGCTAATATAGAAGACAACAGGCAAGCACCAGCAGCATACAGAGAACGATAAAAACAAATAAAATATTATTTCAATAAAAGAACATAAAGCACTAGGCTAGTACTGCCAACACTGGAACCTTGCACATTATAGACCAAAAGGGCATTCAGAACAAACTCAAGTACAGAGACTTACTAGCTTGGAATAAGCAGACCAAACCGTTGTCTTCAGATTTAAGATGCCACTCATTAAAGCAGGTGCCTGCTCACCAAGCTGCTTCTTTTCGAAAACAGCAGCCTCAGCTTCTAACCCCTGTAGGAATATGACACCCTCACCAGGTGCTCTTAACTCTGATGTTGCTGGAGGGTATCATCATGAAAGTTCTGCTGTTTGTTATTTTGATTCATCTATGCTATAGTTACTGTTAACTTTACTTTTTGTGTGAGTGTTAGGTATAGTTACTTTATAGTAACCCATGTGTGCAACTTTAACTAAACAGGGGCAGCTGCATCAAGCAAAACAACTTACCAGCTTGGCATAATAAAACCAAACAATTGTCTTCAGAACTGAGCTACACCCAAGCAATATAAAATCAATATTACTATAAAGTAAAATTGATAAAACACATAGAAGCAAAAGTAGGAAATGTGTTTGAAAAGAATCTTCTTTTAAGATGCTTATGCAAGGATGGAGATGGTGGTAAAAATTAGTCTTTTCACATATTAGTGCTTAGCAGACTAAAGTTTCTTCAATCTACAGAGGTCTTGTACAGTTGAAAGTTTGTGAACCGTTTAGAATTTTCTATTTCTATATTTCTGCATAAATATGACCTAAAACATCATCATCAGATTTTCACTCAAGTCCTAAAAGTAGATAAAGAGAAACCAGTTAAACAAATGAGACAAAAATATTATACTTGGTCATTTATTTACTGAGGAAAATGATCAAATATTACATATTTGTGAGTGGCAAAAGTTTGTGAACCTCTAGGATTAGCAGTTAGTTTGAGGGTGAAATTCGAGTCAGTTGTTTTCAATCAATGGGATGACAATCAGGTGTGAGTGGGCACCCTGTGTTATTTATAGAACAGGGATCTATCAAAGTCTGCTCTTCACAACACATTTGTGGAAGTGTATCATGGCACGAACAACGGAGATTTCAGAGAACCTCAGAAAAAGAGTTGTTGATGCTCACCAGGCTGGAAAAGCTTACAAAACCATCTCTAAAGAGTTTGGACTCCACCAATCCACAGTCAGACAGATTGTTTACAAATGGAGGAAATTCAAGACCTTTGTTACTCTCCCCAGGAGTGGTCGACCAACAAAGATCACTCCAAGAGCAAGGTGTATAATAGTCGGCGAGGTCACAAAGGACCCCAGGGTAACTTCTAAGCAACTGAAGGCCTCTCTCACATGTTCATGTTCATGAGTCCACCATCAGGAGAACACTGAACAACAATGGTGTGGATGGCAGGGTTGCAAGGAGAAAGCCACTGCTCTCCAAAAAAACATTGCTGCTCGTCTGCAGTTTTCTAAAGATCACGTGGACAAACCAGAAGGCTATTGGAAGAATGTTTTGTGGACGGATGAGACCAAAATAGAACTTTTTGGTTTAAATGAAAAGCGTTATGTTTGGAGAAAGGAAAACACCACTCCAGCATAAGAACCTTATCCCATCTGTGAAACATGGTGGTGGTAGTATCTTGGTTTAGGCCTGTTTTGCTGCATCTGGGCCAGGACGGCTTGCCTTCATTGATGGAACAATGAATTCTGAATTATATTGTCCATGAACTGAGTCTTAAGAGAAGGTGGGTCATGCAGCAAGACAATGAACCTAAGCACACAAGTCATTCTACCAAAGACTGGTTAAAGAAGAATAAAGTTAATGTTTTTGAATGGCCAAGTCAAAGTCCAGACCTTAATCCAATCAAAATGTTGTGGAAGGACCTGAAGCAAGCAGTTAATGTGAGGAAACCCACCAACATCCTAGAGTTGAAGCTGTTCTGTACGGAGGAATGGGCTAAAATTCCTCCAAACCGGTGTGCAGGAATGATCAAAAGTTACCAGAAACATTTAGTTGCAGTTATTCTGCAAAGGGGGTCACACCAGATACTGAAAGCAAAGGTTCACATACTTTTGCTACTCACAAATATGTAATATTCGATCATTTTCCTTAATAAATAAATGACCAAGTATAATATTTTTGTCTCATTTGTTTAACTTGTTTCTCTTTATCTACTTTTAGGACTTGAGTGAAAATCTGATGATGTTTTAGGTCATATTTATGCAGAAATATAGAAAATTCTAAAGGGTTCACAAACTTTCAAGCACCACTGTATATTGCTCATATTAATAGGAATTGCAGACATCTTGTCTGAGTGCTGTTCCTGTTTTTCCTCTTTTTGTTTCCTTCACTATGCAGTATACATCCACTGACCTTTCTTCATGTAGATCTGTGCCACCACCAACTGATCAAGGCATCATGCAGCCTCATGCAGCCTCTTTAATGCCCAGTGGGGGCTAGGCGGTCTCTTGACCTTGGAACCCCTGCAGATTTTGTTTTTTTTTCTCCAGCCCTCTGTGTTTTTTTTTGTCCTCCTGACCATTGGACCTTACTTTATTCTTTTTTACTGAGTATTGCCTAATCTTTTTATATATAAACATCTATGCATTGAAGTGTGTGTGTCTGTCTGGCCTGGAAGTGAGAGGTGGAGTCGGGGTAAGGGCTCTGCCTCCGAGGAAACAGAAAACTCGCTTAGCCACTAATAACACAAGCGAGGCCAGCAAGTCTGCAAAACAAAACCTCCGAAGAAAGACAAAGTCACTTAGCCGCTAACATCAACAAAACAGTATCCTTTTTACTTTTCCTCCCGACGCTAATACACAAGCGATGCAAACACGTCAGCAAAACGAAACCTCCTTGGAGAGAGATGCCCAGAGTAGTTCCTTTCAATTACCTGACATCTCTACATTTCAATTTTTTTTGAGCGATTTCAATAGTTTCTAGGAATCCCCGGGCTTTTTACAACACAGGCTTACACAGCTAGTATTTTATATTTTTCTTTCTTCATCTTTAGTACTAGGCTGTTGTACCGTGTTAGCCATTATGAATGTAGAGAAAAGCCAAGCAAAATGACACCTTTTATTGGCTAACTAAAAAGATTGGCTCGGAAGCTTGCATATTGTAATCTTTTTAGTTAGCCAATAAAAGGTGTCATTTTGCTTGGCTTTTCTCTTTCTTCATCTTGTAAAGCTTTTTGAACTGCATCATACATATGAAAAAGTGCTATATAAATAAATGTTGTTGCTGTTGTAGACTTCATAATGATTACACCAATAATCAATAATCTTAAAATCACTGTCATGTTTGCATTACACCAGTGTTTTCTTTACCAGAATAATGTCCGTTCTAATTTTAATTACCCCAGGCTAAGAAAATTCAATTTAATTTTCCATCCATCCATTCCGCTGAATCTGAACACAGGGTCACGGGGGACTGCTAGAGCCAATCCCAAGGCAGGAGCCAATCCCAGGTAGGGTGCCAACCCACCGCAGGACACACACAAACACACCCACACCAATTTAGAATCGTCAATCCACCTAACCTGCATGTCTTTGGACTGTGGGAGGAAACCAGAGCACCCGCAGGAAACCCACGCAGAGAACATGCAAACTCCACGCAGGGAGGACCCAGGAAGCGAACCTGGCTCTCCTAACTGCAAGGCAGCAGCGTTACCACTGCGCCACCGTGCCGTCCCAATTTAATTTTTGGATACTAAAAAAGAATGATCTAAATAACTCAAGGTTTAAATTGATAAGTTCACAGTAGTTATTTAACTGATGTAAATATTTCAACTCAAAAGAGTTTGTCTGAGATGAGGTCCAGCATTCTGTATATCAATATGGTGTGTTTGAGAAATAGTAATCAGTCAAAGTAGGTAATAGATGGTAATAGTTCAAGGGTTCCTGTTTAAGAAATTCTGATCAAGAAAGTCTGTCACACAGTTCCAATTTTTAATTATTTTAAATACCCATATTCATAAAAAATGTATAGTTCTATAGTTAAATATTTTAATAGTTCAGTATTGTGAGTTTGACCATTTAATCAAACAATCTTCAAAATGCTTAGTTTCAATCACCATACATTGGCTTACCTGCTTCGAAATCAAAAGTAGTGTTCACAATTGTTTCCAGCCAAATTTCTTTCAGCACATTCAGGTAACCTGTACTGCGATTGCATTAACTAAGCAGTATATGATTTTATGAAATGTAACTGCAAAATATATAATCAAATGACACAAAAGACCAAAGAGTTAAAAAAAATACGAATGGTTCAAATTACAGTGATGGCACGTTCAATTTCAACAGTTTACCAGTCACTCAAGTTAATCGCTGAGTTTAAATGTGAGAGCTTCAGGACTTTTCACAGAGTTATACTTTAATGGAGATGTAAGAAAGAGATTTGAAAAGTAAATAGAAATACACTGTTTACACTGGTTAAAAAATGGATGGATGAGTAAAAGCAAAAGGAGACCAACACTCTGGGTACATCTCCATTAAAACCATATAGAGACACAGGTCCAGGGGTTATATGTAATGACAGTTGAATACATCGAATAGTTTGATTTGGAACCTTTCACTGCAAACACGGTTGCAATGTCTTGTAAAAACAAACAAGATAACATTTTAATTTAAAGAAATGTGCTGGGCAGCCATAATTTAATTATTTTAAATACTATGAATAGTAATTATTTGAGTTTTTGTTAAAGTAAGTATTCTGTATGCGTAAATACAAGTATGTCATTAATAAAGCATAGTACAACTCAGGCAAGCATTGCAGAAATTCTATCCCATATATCCAGAGGTGTTTCCTAATAACAAAACATGGAAAACAAATTTGCTCCTTGCAGAATAAGATCGAAATATCAACATAATAATTCCAGTCATAGAAGAACGCAAATCGAAGACACAGCAAAATGCCGGATGGTACCATAATGATGCAGGACACCCCTAATTGCATAAGGCAGGTATGCAAAACCAGAAGACCTTCAGAGGGAATCTACTGACATCTCCTAGATGAGCAAGGCTTTGCTGTGGACCCGGGAGCATCTCATCAATGGAAAAGCACCGTGTTTACTAACGATAATGTGCTACAAGCAAGATTTCTTTTAACAGGAAAACATCTTTGAGCTCCTGTGGGCTGCCGTTTGTCTTGATTTAGATGCAACGAAACAAACAAGCCGAGATCCACCTTCCCCACCTCCCTCTCAACTTATGTTTTCTGGTATTAAAAATAACATTACAGTAAAGGTTGATTTATTTTTGTAAGGAGTGCAAAAGCAATTTATATGACTTATTCTGGGCTGTCAGGATTGTGTATAAATTTTACATTTTGAAACCCAAGTGCTTTTAGATATTCACAGGAAGCAGCACCTAGTGTATTAAAGATTATCATTATACCTGAATCTACATTCCTTGAGGGGATGAAGCTAATGAACCTTCCCAGATTTATTTTGACAGACATCACAGATACTTTTCAATTAGCTATATTATTCAAATCTTAGTGTTGGCAAACACTTTCTGTGACAGTAATACAGATGTTTTATTATTACACCTCTCATCGGGCGAGAAGAGGAATGGTACATTTAAATAATTAGTTTGTTATTTTTGCATTATTTCTCGCATATATGCCAGGCATTGATCGAGAGTCAAACATACTGTACTCTTGAATTAATCATGCACTCTTCGTGAAATGTCAGCATCTCCATTTTTCCAGGTCTATTAATGGTCTCATTAAGGTAGAATCATTACTATTCTGCTAAAACAGTGGGTATATTGAGTAACTGTTAATTTTTTAGCAAGCCTAAAAAAAATTCTAGCTCAATATGTCAAATTTTGTCAGCAAAGGCATGATTCTGCCACCGGTAGGATTTCAGACATTAACGACTTTTGTCAGGCTACTGACAAAATGATGGCAGATATGTCCCATGATAGGGAGATGACTGCTGGCATTTGTCAACAAATCCTGTCACCATGGAGGCAAGCAGACCACGTCTGAATAAGTGACAGACTTGGCACGGTACTCCCCTGAGCACTTGCCTAGGTGTTCACAGGGAGTGTGGGAAAAAAGCCCATGCTTCTTGCTTGCCTTTCATATAAAATTGCAGGAGGAAAATGAGCTGTCACTCCAATTCCCATGATGCTTTGCTGCTTAGCATAACTCTGCTGTGTGGGCCAGAGTCTGTTGGTCCTTTCTCTGACAGATAATTAAGTAAAGCTGCATTTTTTTTTTTTTTTTAGACGGCTCCTTTTCTTGTCATTTGCATTTTTAGCCAGAGGCAACCAGTTAAGAAAAAACATGATGGAAAGAGGGTAAGAAGCCAATTAGTCAGATGGATGGATGGCTGACTGACAGCCCTCTGGTACAGGAATCCCAGAATTCATTTTATATTTTTAGTTTTTATCGATGTTTGGACAAATGTCATTGTACTGTTGGCTCAGGAAAATCTTGCATTTATTTAGGCATCTGTTTATCTACCTGAGAGCATCTTTTGTAACTGCAGCAGATATGTTGCCTATAAAAAGATCACAATTTTGTCTTTGGCTGGTTGGAACGAACTGCACGTATTAGCTTTGCAAGGGCTGAATATTTTCGCATTTAATGATGAAAGCTAAAGTGGAAAGGGTCAAAATCTGCAAACATATCTCCTAACTGCCATATGGATTTCTCAATAGATCTCCAGGGAAATGAAGACAAGATTTTTACTCTTTGCTGTCCAGGCTTTTAAAACTTGCCAATGAAGGAAGATAAATAAAGTTTGCAGAGTGTGAAGGAACAGTTTTCATTTCAAATTATAAATAACACCTGATTAGGAAATATCTAGAATATAAAGTGAATGTCAACCACTTAACTTACACAGAAAATATAGAGTCAAGGTCACAGCATTATTTCAAGAGAGATGCATTTTATATACACTTGATATTAGAAAATGTTCCTTTATAGGTAATCCATGCACCTTTATCCATCCATTTTTTGCTTTTCAAACCTACTTGATGCATCCAATAATCTTAGAGGGCTGGAGCCGTTCTCAGTAATGTTAAGCACAAAGAATTAACCCGCCTGTGAAAATCTTGCTGTCATACTAATGTTGAAAAAAATAAACCTGCATTTTTTAGCAAAATTATAAGTATACTATAAATTAGGAGAAGCCTTGTATGTTATTTGAATTGATACTATTAATGAACTTCATTAGTAATTCAACGTCAGTTAGGTTTTAATGCCTATGATTAGAAGATACAAACAAATTGCACTTGTGGTCTAACATACTAGCATCCTTTAAATTGTTAGTGAAGAAAGCAAAAGAAAATTTGTAAAATAAATAAATAAATAAAGCAGAATGACAAAATATAAAGGCTTCTAGCATATACTGTAAATAAGTGAGCAATACTGGAGTATCTCGGGACAAATGATGACAAAGAAACTTACATGCAATCTCCAAATGCACGCTCTCAGAGGCTGATGTAAATAAATTAGATGTATGCATATAACTAGCAACCTAGAAATGGCTTGTCATACTTTACTTTTTAATACAATTATAATATTATAAAAATACATTATCAATTATAAAAATACATTATATGTACATTAATTAAATGATAGATAGATAGATAACAAATAACAATCATAAAAAAGAACAGAATGTTTGATTTTGCTCAAGTTTGGAAGAAGGAGCCCCTGTAGCATTTCAAGACCCATTTCATGTGTTTAATCCATTGGCTAAAAGTGCACAGTGTTAGTGTGTCAGAGAGAGGGTGTGCAGCATTGCTCATAATGGCCATTAGTTTTTGTTTTCATTTGTTCCTTTGCTATACTATGTCCAGGGGGTCCACAGTGCTTCCCATTATTGAGCATGCCTTCTTGATCAACTTGTTGGTTCAGCGTGTTACTCTTGAAGTGATATTGATATTTGATATATTGAGTTGATATTGTAGATGTTCTATGAATAAAAATACTTTTCAGCTCCTTCCAGTAAAATAATAATTTAGATTATTTTTACCACCTAACAAATTAATTGCTTGATTAAATATTCAAAATAGCTAGCGGTAAGGAAGGTCTAATCATGGTGCTGGAGAGAGGAGATATGCTACATGTTGATTAACACGTGTTGATTTCACTGTACTCTGTACACATGACAATAATGACCATATAAATCTATACATGTGTGCAGATCACATTTTGATTCAGAGTTTGTGAACTCTTCTCTTATATTAAATTAATTTTACTTCACATATGCCTATGTCTATCTTTTTTTGAACCTGTCTATTCCAATTCAAGTTTGCATTAATAAGGGTAAAGCAGAAACCATATTGGAATACAACAACTTAGCTATTAATTAAGCTAAGGAGCTTGATGGACTGAATGGCCTCCTCTAGCTTGTCAAATTTCTTAAGCTCTTATGTTCTTATACCTCTTAATCCCAGTGCAGACCTGTTAACCTAGCCTTTACATTGGATACATGAGGAAGTATGAACAACCTTGGTAAAAACCCCCATCAGATACAGAGAAAACATGCAAGGTGTACACAGCCATGGAGATGACCAGAATCTGACCCCAGTCTCCCAGAGCTGTGAAACAGTAGCTTACCAATACTGTATTGCTTAGCTCAATCTGTGAAAAGGATTACTTTCTACTTGGTGAGAAGCAAGATGTTACCATGTGGAGAATTTTCCAAGAAAAAAAGTTGTATTTTATACACAAGCTTCCAATTTTGATTATTAGTGTTGGAAAACCTGCTTTGACAATAGTAAAATACATACCTATGATGTTAGAAATTACATTTATTTAGTCCTAGAACAGTGCACATTGACCCAGTGCTCAATAATATGGGGGTTCAATAAATGAAGACATGATTTAAATGCTGCAGTGGGCTGGCGCCCTGCCCGGGGTTTGTTTCCTTGTGTTGGCTGGGATTGGCTCCAGCAGACCCCCGTGACCCTGTAGTTAGGATATAGCGGGTTGGATAATGGATGGATAGATGATTTAAATGATACTTAACCCCTGAAGGAAGGAGAACATTTATGAACATTTCAAAGAAAGAAATAGGTCAAAGAGGATACAAAAAAGAAATGTATAATTCTAGCCAATGCAAAAATGTTAATGATAAATCTTACCAGGATGGTGTAATTTATGTATTTGGTGCAACAATCTCTTACAGTATTCCAGGCTGAAGATGTTATGAGATTCTCCCAATGAGAAATCAACAAACCTTTGGAGAGCCGTTTAATTTGTACAGCCCACAGGGTGCTGCTACACCACAATATTTCTTTATATCTTGCCTGAAGAAGGGGCCTGGGTTGCCTCGAAAGCTTGCATATTTTAATCTTTTTAGTTAGTCAATAAAAGGTGTCCTTTTGCTTGATTTTTCACTACATTCATAATGGCCACCATGGTACAACACCCTAGTACTACTTTACATCTTCTAAAAGAAAGATTACAAATCAAAAGTTAATGACACCAAAAACAGCATGTTACAAAATACCAACACAAAACCATAATCTTATGCAAAACATATTGGACAATATTGTAACAAAACCCAAAGGAATCATTAGTTGCTGTGGTTTATCAGCAATGTTAATTTTCCCTACTTCTGCTTGCCTTCCCATGTGTCTTCTTCAGAACTGGTCTCATCACAGTCAAAGTATTTTTGACTTAGTCTTTGGCAGTACATTTAAATAATCTGATCAATGTAAAAAAATCTATACCAGATATGAGACTAGGATAAAAATATTAATTTGCACCATCTTGTTCACCACTTAATTTCAGATGTTAACTCTCCTCCAAAGCTGCCTGCAATTCAATCTCTAATTTCACTTTCATCATTGCATATTTATATAGATTTTAGTTTTTATTCAGCTTGCTGAAACAAATCAAATGCAAATTGTTTTCTATTGTTAATAGCTTTTATCTTTATATTTGTGTGTTTTGAAGTACTGCTTTAGGCATATAAAATGTATTTGCATGAAACAGGATTGTTTTATCCCACCCACTCAGAATGTGCACTGTAGAATTATTTGCAGGATAATGGCTGTGTTTGTAAGATTAAATATCATTAAATGTTTCTGCATCTTGTGAAATGTAATGTCTATGGTTAAAACATAAATATTCCAGAAACTAAAAACTGAAAATATTTTGAATATATTTTGAAGTATACTTGCCTTACATGCTAAATGCAAGACAAACTCCTTTTCAAATAGGAATTTTTGACAGGGCATTTACAAACAATGTGCTATATTTATTAATTATGACTTTTTAATATTTCAAGGCAGTCTACTTATAGATATTTTATAATAGTATATTTTAGTGATGCCATCATTGCAGCGGCCCCAAAGTAATTATTGCAGGCCACAGGCGACAATAATCAATATAACATTATGTACTGACACTTTAGAGAGTGATCATTGATGAATATGTCACTTCTTGCCTTCAGACACATTCCTGCTGTCAACTTTGTTGCGCTTTTTTTGTTTCAGTGGTGTAAATGAAGTGAAGTTCAGACATGGTGTTAATTTTCTGAATTTAGGTAAAATTGTATGTGCTGGTCTTAGAGAATTAAGATCAGTGAAGTTTCAAAAAGTCTCAGAGGATTTCAAACTTTGACTTATAGGATGTGCAAGAGCTGTCCAGAAAGTTTTACAGCAGCAATTAATTATAGAAATGTTTGGGCAATCTCATAGAATAAGTAGATATATTGGCTTCTCCTTGCTGTTCCCTAATTATCAACAACTTTAAAGTCCTTACACAAGTGAGGAATAAGAGAATATATCTCCAGCTTGATCCACTTCTTCAAAAACCTTGTTATTATTCCCAAAACCTTTACTGTGGATGGAATCTTTGAAGGCTCTGTACTACCTGTGAATGTTCATTACTGATTCCTTCAACCTGAGAAATTCAATACAGAACCAAAAAAAAAAAATACTACTGCTACTACTCCTAGCCATCTTGATGGAAATCACCTGATTTTCTCTCTCTGTACATTACTGGAAATCTTTCTTTAACTGAGTCGTATTTGAATTTACAGCTGTGTGAAATCATGTATCACCAGCCTGTAATTTTGAGAAGTGGCAGTACATTGTAAGTTTGGTTAGGAGGTGGATGGTCATTGGTTTTTGTTGTGTTCCCATTTTTAAGTTCTCGTTTGTTCCTTTTTCCATGTTCCTGCTCTGCTTTTGGGATCGCTAGTTCTGTCATGCTTCTCTCCCCAGGCTGCATGGGCATCAATAACTTAGGATCCTATAGGGGTATCTTTTACAGGGTCATTTTGGGTGGGGTATGTATCAGGGATGGAGGGGTTTTACTACTTAATTTGATTGTTATTATTGATTTTCAGTTTTTAGTATCCACTACATCGGCTCAGATTAAAGACACCTACATTAAATCTAAAACTTCAGCTCAGGGGTTGGGGTCCATGTGACAACTATTGGTTCATGGGACAGTGGCAACATAAAATCCAGAGTTAAAAAAACAACTTCTCATCACCTTTTGCCAGCAGACATGTGGGAGACACTGAGACTAAGTGGAAAAGACTTCATGATTTGATGAGACCAAAAGTGACATGTTGCCTTAAGCTTCATGTTCAGCACAAGTGTCACACTACAGACAATGCTGAAAACACCATTCCTATTGTTAAGTACATTGCTGTCACCACAACATTTTCAGTTCGGGTCTGAGAAAATAATGATCAAAGTGCATGCAGAGGACTACAGAGAAATACTATAATATAACCTAGTACTAGATGGCAAAAAAAGAGGAGATGATATATTTACCATTAGGGTGATGAATATAACTACACAAAACAAAAACAAAAAAGTCGACTTTCACAGTGGTCCAGTCAATTCTTTGTTTCAATACTGAATAATTAAGACAATGTGATATAAATTGCTGTCCGTGAACGGTTTCTATTCATTCAACTGTCACAAGAAGGCGGTGTACAAAAATTTTCAGCATGCAGATCAACAATGCTGGAAAAGAATGAAAGACTTGTGTCTATTACTGTTGCTGAAATTACCTTTATCAAATTATATTTATACTGGTGGAATAAGTTATTTTCTATTTTTATTTTTAGGATGTTTTGATAAAAGCTGGATTATTTTGATTGTATATAGACATTTTTTTTTGTTTTGGTCAAAGACAAACAAACATATTATTAAAGGCATACATTGATAGTATTATAGCAATAAAAAGATCCAAGGATTTGAATATTATTATTACTATTAAGTTTGGTGATGGGTTCAAAAGTTTGTTATTGAGTTAAGTTCAGATTCGGATTCTATGATGTTCAAAACCTTGACGAAAGTTTATTTCATCATGATGTCTATACAGTATAGGTGTCTGTGGAAACCCATGTACAATAATAACTTCTGAAAGACCTGACCCATTTTTTTCAAGCAGCTTACACTGTGTTTGTCTTGTTAAAGACTCTGAGACTATTGGTTTTGGTCCAGTTTGGTCCAATATCTTTTCTATAACCTTTAAGACCTAAGTGCCACAAAAACTACCAATGAAATTGTTTAATTTAACTGGGGTTTTTACAGTCTGCTTCACTTAGTCATAGGGCCCAGCACACTCAAAAGCACATAATTATAGAAATTCATAAGTAAAAATAACTGACAGCTTGTTTGCTTTAGCTGTGCACATGCTGGGCGATGGAGAGAAAGAAATTAGCACATACAAACAGACATACACACACACACCTAGATCTACAAAGATTGACGTGAACAGGATCATTAAGCCACAATCAATCTATGCAGCTTCTTTTCTTCATCTGACCTCATATGTTTAGCTTCAAATTAAATATTATTTAAGTTGTTCATTTCATTCCGTGTCCTGTTCATTATACTCTACTTTTATTTCTGTATATAACAAATAAAACTTAATTTACTTAATTGTATATTATTGTGCAGTGCGATTGATTGTATTGTATTATAAAATCTTCCATTGAGTGATTTCATGCAGTATCATAAGAAACTTAAGAAATGTGACAAATGAGAGGAGACCAATCAGTCCATCAAGCTTGTTTGTTTAGCTAATAGCTAAGCTGTCTTAATACCGATTCTAGATTCTTATTAAAGGTTGTCATGGTTTCTGCTTTAAGTACAAGTCTCAGTAGTTTGTTTCAGAACACCACAACTGTTTGCGTAAAGAAGTGCTTCCTAGCATCAGTTTTAAATGCACTTCCCCTTAATTTCCACAAGTTTCCTCGAATGTGTGATTCACACCTAAGCTGAAAGAATGTTGCTAGATCTACTTTATTGATACCTTTGAGGATTTTAAATACCTGAACTGGGTCCCCACGCAGTCTCCTCTGGTCGAGACAAAACAGGTTTAATTCTTGGAGTAGGACATACACTTGCTTGCTCTCCTCTGTACAGCTTCAAGTGCTGCTATTAAATTTCTTGAACCGTGGTGACCAGAACTGCACATAATACTCCATTTGGCCTCACTAGTGCATTACATAATTTGAGCATAACGTCCCTTGACTTATATTCAACAGTTTTTATGATATACCCTAACATTTTACTTGTCTTTTTAATTGCTTCTGTGCATTGTTTAGTCAATGAAAATGTTACACCAACCTAAACTTCAAAATCCTTTTCAGAGGCTGCTTCTTGTATGACAGTGTCTCCCATCTTGTATTTATAACTGATGTTCCTTTTGCCCATGCATAGCACTTTGCATTTTTCTATATTAACCTGCATTTTCCAACTGTTCTTCCAGTTTTAAAGCTTGTCCAAGTCTTTTTGAATTCATTTTGATGCCTCCTCATTGTTTGTAATTTCTCTAACTTTAGTGCCATCTGAGAATTTCACAACTTTACTTACTATACCAATCAACATTATTAACATAAATCAGAAAAAATAACAGCCCAAGGACAGACCCTTGAGTGACTCCACTGATGACCTTCCTCCATGTGGAGTATTCTCCACTTATCTGCACTCTTTGTCTCCTGACAGCTAACCAAATAGAGATCCAGTTTTGTAAGTTACCTCTGATGCCTACAGATTCTAGTTTCAAAATTAATCTTTGGTGTGGGAAAACTGTATCAAATGCTTTTTGAAAGTCTAGGTAAATTATGTTGTATGCTTTGTTTTTGTCAACTATTTTTTCAAAAAAATTGTTTAGGTAAGACCCTCCTCTCATAAAGTCATGCTGGCTGTTATTTAGTATACTATATTTGTTCAGGTAATTTTCTCATTTATTTCTTACTATAGTTTCATTAATTTTCCATGGCCCAGAATTAAGACTTCCTGTATTGGCCTGTAATTACCATGTAATGGCCGACCCCTTACCCAGACTGGGAGCTACACAACCAAGACCTGTGGCCTGGCTAAAACTGAGGAATCTAAAGACAACAGCAAGCCATACCCCTAACAAGCAGTCTTTTCCCCCAATCAATGATTAAACAGGAAAAACAAGTCAGAGTATGAAATTAAGTGCAGATATATTGAAAAGTGATAACAAATATGTATACATAAACAAGGACAGACAGACAATCAATTATATATATATATATATGTATATATATATATATATATATATATATATATACACACAATTCCCCCACCATCCCAAAGGCACAAGTGAAAGACGCTATATATATACTATTTACAACAAGCACATGAATATAAAGTAATCAAAACAATACAAAGCCCCCCCCTTGTCCCTAAACAAATGAATAAACACAGAAAACGAAACACAGAACACAGATCAAAAACAAACAGCAATGAATGGATGAAATAGAATGAGTCCAAAGTAATGAATGTCCTGAATAAAATGAAATACTGTTCGATATGATATGTTTGCTCCTTCCCGAAATAAATCAAAATGATCTCACTGTCTGAGTCCTCAGCAGTGGTTGAAATAAATCCAAACCCCAGGGTTTCTCCGAACTGGCTGACATACTGATGATCCGGTCAATGAAAAAAGCAGATGGTAAGGTTGCGCAATGAGAAGTAAGCGATGATTTTGTGAAATGAATGTGAAATGGCTCCTCTCTCTTCTTGATCTCTCCCTTGATCCTTCCCTCCTGTGGTTTCAATAAAAATATCCAAGATTAAATTGGTGTGTCAACAAGAAATACCAGTATTGGGGTCGCTGCCTCCCTGCATCATCCTTCCCTGTTTGTTTCCCAAGGACAACATTTACTTAGACAAATAATTGACTTAAGCAGGATGATGCAAAAAAAGACACAATTCAGCACAAGACACACATAAAATATCTACAATCAAATAGCCCCGCTACAACCAGGATCCATTTTGTTTCACTTCTGGAAGATTGGTATCACATTTGCAACTTTCCAGTCCTCAGGTACTTCTCCTTTCTGAAGTAACTGCTGAAATATACCTAATAAGGGTTTATAGATAACTTCATTCATTTCTTTCAATACAGTTTGTAAAATCCCATCAGGTCCCGGGGTTTTATTAGTCTTCATTGTATTGAAGACTTGAAGAACATCTGACTCTTATATTTTAAAGTCTAAAAAATTCAGTTTGTTTTTCATACAGATCAGAATTTGATGGCTTGTGGCAAGCTCCAATAATCACATCTCTGCCTTTCTTCCTTACTAGTATAACCCTGATATGTTTCCTTCTTCCATCTTGAAGATAGGGGCCTGAATATTATTTTTCACATAAAACATTACATCCCCTCCATTCCTTCATTGTCTAGCTCTTCGCAAGCATATTTAGCCACTAATATTATATTCCTTTCCATCACTCTCATTTAGTCATGACTCTGAAAATTCCTAAAATATCATAGTCTCAAGTCAATACTGTTGCCTCTAGTTCATGCTTTTTATTTCTAATGTTTCTTGCACTAACATGCACTATCACTAACATGAAGTTAACATATAAGTACAGTTTTGACCATTCCATACTGATTTAACTTATTTGGCTGTCACCTCTATCCAGAGCGACTAAGAATGTTTGAAATACAATTGGTTACATTTCTTTGCTTTTCCAGTTGGAGCACAGGATATAACCCTGCAACCACAGAGTTTGAAGTCCAAAGTCTTAACCACTACTCCACACTGCCAACATACTGTACATATAATGTGGTCACCAGGGTCCGCTGCAGCTCCCCAAATACTCGGCACATAGAATTGGACACATGTTCAGCAAGCACAAAGGTTTTATTTGTGGGAAACTCTTCCAGGGAGTCTTTTCCCACATAACAACCACAAGTACAACCAGTTACACTGCCACTCTTTGTCTCTTCTCTTTGCCTTCTCCGCTTCTCTCCGCAAGCTTTTGTCCATCTCCTCCGGACTCCTGAGAGTACTTCTGGTGTCCCAAAGTCCCAAAGTCCTGTCTCGGGACCACTTCTGTGTGAGGCTGGAGCCCAACCAAGTAAGGCCCACTAGCTCTTCTGCAACTCGTGACAGCCCCTACGGAACCCAACAGGGCTGAGACAAACTCCAGTTCCCAAGATACCCTGTGGGAATCTGTGGTGCTGCCGTAACCCAGGGGAGCTGCTATCTAGTGATCCTGGGGAGATAATGCCCCATGCAAACTGTCTCCCCCTGTCCTTCCAGGCCATGGGCAATCCAGCTGGGTAGGGTTTGTGTGTGGCAACACACAGTATATAATGTACTCATGTATGAAAAATGACCAATGACCATTTAGTAGTGACAGCCTGTGACAATGAAACCCCTTTTAGCTTAGATATGGTCTGCAAATATATTGACTGTTCAGCTTATCAAACCCTTTATACATTGTTTAACAGAACTATTTTATTCCCTTTAAAACACTAAGTTTATTTTACAAACATAGGGGAAACAATGAAGTCCTCAGGCAAAACTGCCTCAGTTTTTATTCTGTATTCAATCAGGCTGAACCCTACTAAAAATGAAGGCATTACTTGCACCAATATGTTAAGCACTTTATATCCCTTGAAGTGGACGTGACACAAGTATTCCACAACAAGATATTAAAAGTGCTATAGAACTGTCAGGCTGCATTACAGCTGTAAGATGTGATAATGCAAAGGTTAAAAGGATTTTACTGCCTAATGGGACAGAACATTTAATACTCGGAGCTGTTAAACTGATGAAAATTTATTTTGACAAACTCTTCCACAATCAAAAAGTTTTAGCCGTAAGCATTTCAGAAAAAGATCACTAAAAACAAGATATATTTTTTTAAGTTTGTGATATTCAAAAATATATGAAAGGAAAAAAAGTCACATACAAAACCATAACAAAATACATAATATTCCCATGCTCTTGCTTACTCGCACTTTTGTGTCCTGAGGTTATAGCACTGGTTGTTTAAATCTGGTAACTTGATTAAGGTTATGCATAAATTGCTGATATTTGACTTTTCCTGGGAATATGACAACAGAAATTACTTAATATAAATGTACTTACTCAAACAAAACATCATATATGTCATTTTAACATGGAATATTAGAGTAAACAAATTGCCCTTTCCCACATGGGAAAGTTTCTTGTCTGGAAAATATCTTATTGTGTTTATCTGTATACAATCAATGAACTGGGGGAGTAACAGAGAAGCTGTACTCTGTTAGAACATAGCGTATGTCAAACTAAAGTAGTATGGTGCAGCACAATAATGCGCAAGTTTTCTTCTGGGTACTCTGTATGTCTCCAACATCCAAGAGAGATGTCTTTTTTATGTTAACTTGACTCTAAACTGGCCCCTGCATAAGTGAGTGTGTGTGTGTGTGTGTGTACGTGTGTGTGTGTGTAAATGATCCCTATGATGGATTGGCTTCCTGTTTACTTACAAGGGATGTTTATTTGTGCCCAGTGCTTCCAGTATGTGTTCTTGCCTGTGCATAGTAATTATATTGGATTAAGGGAGTTTGAAAATGTTATCTTATGTAATGTAAGAAAACAGGTTTACAGATATCTTTCTTATTTATTACTTTTAGCTGTAAGCTAAGATTATGTATTCACATACTATAAACACTTTGTTTTTCAGTGCACCTAGACCATGAACAAATTTAGCTTACATTCGGTAAATAACAAGTTACCTATTTATTATTAATTGATGAATATATGTCTGCGGTGGGCTGGTGCCCTGCCCGGGGTTTGTTTTCTGCCTTGCGCCTTGTGTTAGCTGGGATTGGCTCCAGCAGACCCCTGTGACCCTATAATTAGGATATAGCAGGTTAGATACTGGATGGATGGATGGATGAATATATGCTGCATATGTAATATTAGTTAAGCTGTACAAAATTAGTAGAATGCACGTAAATGACATATTACTCCTTTTTGCTACAAACGTCCCTATACAATCACTAGATGATAAGGTCTAAATCTACCAAATCACAAAAATTGCTATTTAGAGTTTGCCATACAGAAATGTTGACTTGTTTTTATACACAGTATATCTTGAAAGTTATAGGAGCAGAATGAGTCAGTTCTTTATTAAAGACTAAGGTAGTAGTAACTCCCAAATGAGTTCCTTCCTCTCCCACACTCTAAGCTCCTAACTAACACATTATATGTATCTTGCTGTCAGTTACAATATAGATGAATTAATGCAATGAGGAAGAACAGGACAGTGTTGACAAATCAAATGAGCTTACCGAATCTCAAAAGGTTACATTACTTTTTTGTCTGAGAGCTAATTCTCTGGCTTTCTGCATTAATTTGACACAAATTTAAGACAAGAGAGGTACAAAGAGAATGTCTTATTGTGCACACCATTTTTTTATTCATTTTGAGTGCTGTAAATGAAAAATAGTATGGATGTAAAAGGTTAACAAATGCATAAACACATAAATAAATAATATTGACAGACAGATAGACAGATAGACAGACAGACAGAAAAATAGTGGGTAGTGCCTCACAGGTGTTGATTCAAGGGTGGACCAGTGTCTGTCTGGAGTTTGCATGCGCTCTTATTGCATGGACTTTCTCCAGATACTCCAGTTTCCTCCCACATTTTAAGTACATGGAGTTTATATTAACTTGTGATTCTAAACTGGCCATGTTCTGTTTTGTGTTAATCCTGTAATGGACTGCTGTTCTGTCAAGGGCTGAATTCTGTTACCAGTGCTGCCAAGATTAGGTTTTGGCTTAATGTGAAGTTGTAAGGAATAATATGGGAGACAATGAATAGGAAGCAAAAAGTATAAATGAGATTTTAACACTGGCAAATGTTAGTACTTAATGTAGATACAAGGGTAATTAAGAATATGACAGAAAAGAAATGCTGAAAACACATATAAGGAACTATTTAATCTTAGTCTTGTAGGATAATCTATACTAATAAAAGGCAAAGCACTCATTGACTGACTGACTCACTCACTGACTCATCACTAATTCTCCAACTTCCCGTGTAGGTAGAAGGCTGAAATTTGGCAGGCTCATTCCTTACAGCTTACTTACAAAAGTTGGGCAGGTTTCATTTCGAAATTCTACGCATAATGGTCATAACTGGAAGCTATTTTTCTGCATATACTGTAATGGAGTTGAGCTTGAAAGCCGTGGGGGCGGAGTTTCGTGTGACATCATCACGCCTCCCACGTAATCACGTGAACTGACTGTCAACGCAGTGTGTAGAAAACCAGGAAGACCTCCAAAAAGAGCTGAAGAAAACATGCATTATATAATTGAGAAGGCAGCGAAACAATAAGAAGCGAGCGAGTGACATATACTACCATATTCATGAGTGCTGCTACTTCGGAAAGAAAGCAAGGTGTAAACCTAAACTTTAAATTAAGTTCATAGACAGGCTGCCGCTGGTGTTTCTCATGCCCATGGGTAATGCGGGATACAAGTTTAATGAGAGGACGCAGGATATAAACGAGAGTTTTGATCACTTTGTAACTAAGTTAAAATTGCAGGTGAAGGGGTGTGCTTATGCAAATTCCGAGAGACTGTGTTTGTGGGGGATTGACAGTTAAGGCGGGTGGGATGTCACGTCATCATCTCCCCTCCCATTTACCTCATTTCGCTCTGAGCTGAGCTCCGCGGCTAACGCAGTGTTACGGAAGCGAGCTTCTGACGCTGCCACCAAATACTCACAGAAAAATCCACAAGTTAATACACACGCTGTCTCTAGAGTTTCTCCACACTGAATCCTCCAGGCACTACTTACAAAAGGTTACATTGACAATCGTGTTACGTTATTTTTAAAATCTTTCCTTTTCTTAGCACAAGCACAGCTGAGAAGCTTCGATGCATGTGCTCCATAACGCGTTAAAAAATAATGAATTTAATCACACTTTGCATTACAAGCAAAGGGGAACTTTTGTCAATGCATGATTTCCTGGTACACCGATTACATTGATCAGCGCATCCCGATTCATTTTAGCCTTGCACCACTTTGGTTTGAGAAGAAGTATGAAAAAATATGAGGTTAACACACAAAAACAGATCACCAATTCAAGCTTTATGAATAATCGATTCGCCATCAATAATTGTTTTGGTAAAGCCATACTCAGTGTAATCCTCCTTCCATTTTATAATTTTTCCGCCACTAGCCATGATTAAATGAACGGTAAAAAAGTAAGAGCGAAGCGAGGGTGACTTATTTAGGCAGGCATATATATGACAGCAACACTCATGACAATGTCAATCATGTTACGTTATTATTAAAATGTTTCCTTTTCTTTTTCATTACTTCTTTAACACACTACTTCTCCACTGCGAGGCGCGGGTATTTTGCTATAATGACCTCCAAAGAGCGCTGAGACTTTTGATATCGTGAATGTGTCTGCAAAAACTGGGGTCTCCTGCCCAGCAAAAGTCGAGCAGCCGGCGCGCGCGCATAGCTGTGCCGGCCTTTGAGACGCTGACTGCGCTTCTACCTTAAGTCAAAGTGAGCACTTTTAATTTTTTTCATCCTCCCCCTGAGCTATAGCCCAGACAAGTGCAAACACGGGACCCCTTTTCTACACCGCGGCAAAATAATATTAAGGCGCTTCGCACTTTATTTTGCACGTATACGATTATGAGGTCGTCAGCTCGGATTATGAAGACACGCACAGGAGTGAAGGACTGACAGTGCCATCACAGCCGATTAATAGCTGGGACGCCTCACCAGTCTGCACAAGACCCACCGCGACTGTCCCCAAAAGGCGCTCATATCGTCACCGAACACATCTCTCTATACTATATAAAAGAAAAAGGCAACTTTCCTTTCTTTACACCTTTTTTCCTTTTATCCCAAACCAAAGCCTTTCTCTCTTAACACTGCAGAGGACACAAAACTAATTTTCTTTAATTGCTGGTAAGGCACATTACCAGAGGCAGAGATTTGGACTTTCACATAGAAAATGTAATTTCTATACCACAGCCGTCGTGTAGCGCCTTTCAAAAGGGATCTACTACCGAGAGATGATCCATATACATTTTAGCTGCTGTTAGTACTACTTACCTGTTCTGTTATACCGTCTTTAAAATGTAGTTTACCCGCAACCACTCCAGTAGTGCTCAATTTTACTTTACTTCTTAAAACGTTAATGTTTTACTGTTTAATAACTTATAGACTACATTTTATTATTTTTCCCTTGCACTCAGTGATCAAAGCTATACACACACATATAGACACATACATATATATATACACATATATATATATACCTGTGTGTATGTTTGTATGTATGTGTATACACACACACACACACACACACACATACATACATACATACACACACACAAATTATATATATGTGTGTGTCTGTGTATGTATGCATGTATATGTGTGTGTATATATGATGTAGATAGGTATGCATATATATATATATGTGTATACTAGCAGAATACCCGCGCTTCGCAGCGGAGAAGTAGTGTGTTAAAGAAGGTATGAAAAAGAAAAGGAAAAATTTTAAAAATAACGTAACATGATTGTTAATGTAATTGTTATTGTTGTATATATATATATAGCAAAATACATATCTATATACATATCTACATATACACATATATATATGCATACCTATCTACATCATATATACACACACATATACTTTTTATTTAGTCGACAGAAATATCTTTGGTAGGAATGGTAAAAACAGACAGGAATATTATTCCTGAATAAATCAACTCAAACCTTAAAACAACTTATAATATTTTGCTCTCCATAAAAATATATCCTGTCTAAATTATACAAGTTAGAAATAAAGTAAACGTTAAAAGAACAAACATTCAAATGTCTTTACTCTTATGTAATTTTATATAAAAAATAAACTTAGATTTTAAATATCCCAAAAGATTTTGCTCTCCATAAAAATATATCCTGTCAAAATTATACAAATTCAAATATGAACATGCTGCATAACAAAACCTGGAAATATAAATAAAATGTGTTCCTTTCAGCAATAACAAATCAAATCATTCAGTTGTCTTTGCTCATATGTCATTTTAGAGCTGGACGCCT
>JANRMT010062791.1:28875162-28887557 GCA_026402145.1 Polypterus bichir lapradei
TATATATATATATAAACAATTACATTGACAATCATGTTACGTTATTTTCAAAATGTTTCCTTTTCTTTTTCATTACTTCTTTAACATATTACTTCTCCGCTGCAAAGCTATACTAATAAAAGGCAAAGCCCTCACTGACTCACTCACTCACTCACTCACTCACTCACTCACTCACTCATCACTAATTCTCCAACTTCCCGTGTAGGTAGAAGGCTGAAATTTGGCAGGCTCATTCCTTACAGCTTACTTACAAAAGTTAAGCAGGTTTCATTTCGAAATTCTATGCGAAACGGTCATAACGGTCGACAACGCTCGCCATGTTGAACTTTCTTATTTATGGCTCCATCTTCACGAAATTTGGTAGGCGGCTTCCCTGCACTAACCGAAACCAATGTACATACTTATTTCAGTGGTATGACGCCACTGTTGGCCGCCATATTGAACTTTCCAATGGTCTTTGTTACTTATGGGCCCATCTTAAAGAAATTTGGTATCTGAATCCTACTTGCGTACATATATATGTCCATAGCCTGCAGCTCGGTCACCGTGTGAGGCGGCGTTGGGTCCCCCATCCCAACGCCTCCCACGTTGTTGGCTGCCTGCCTATATAAGGCCGTCCGTCACTCCAGTCTCTACATTCCCTTCCTTGCTTCGCCACGGGATTCACGTCTCCCTGCTGATAACTACAGCCTTTTTATTTAATCCACGGCTTCTCCGCTGTTTTATTGTTTGTTTATTACGATTATAGTTATTGTGTAGGTATTTTAGACTTAGTTTACATTGTTCAGGTACCCATTTCCTTTATCATCCAACCATACCCCTATTAACATGTCTATCGAGGTGATCATCATCGATCAAAGAACTGTCACTTACCGAGTGGTTTCCATGCCCGGAGATGGCACCTGCCTTTTCCATTCTCTTTGTTACATATTGCATGGCCATATCAGGCTCACTCTTGATATCCGGAGGAACATTGCGTCTTATGTATTGAATTACTGGGACAGGTTGAAGGTGTGGACTGATGACGGTACAGGAGATAATTATACTACACAGGAGCACTATAAGAGTGAAATGCTTAAGCCCTTCACCTATGGTTCAGCATGTGAGTTGATGGCTGCCGCTGAATTGTTCGGTTGTCGTTTTCAAGTGTACCAAAATGGCCAAATATTTTACATCTTTGGACAACCGCCAATGCCTCTTAAATATCTTAGATTCACAGGTGACGATTTGAGTAGTGAACACTTTGATGTTTATGAATGTTTAAACTCTCAAAAGCTGGATGTGAAGTTATCAATGAAACCGGTTGTATGCTTACAACGCTTGACAGATGCCAAATGTCACTTCAACACAAGTCCTGCAAATACTGTTGTAATTGAAACAAACCATGAAACTCAAACCGATTATGACAGCAGCAATCCAAGCTGTGAGATTTGAAACAAGATTATTTTTCACATGGCCAACTGTACGTTGCATCCTCAAGAGTAAGCTCAGCGCACAGCTTGGTCATATTACAACTGGAGGGCTGAAATGAAAATGTGGTATACAAAGAGATCCTTAACAAATAATTATTGGTATATTTTCCCTCAGTTTAAAAATGTTTAATTTTCTTCTTAATAAAAATTTTAAGTCAGTACTTCGCCGCTGCGAAGCGCGGGTATTTTGCTACTCTCTTATAATCAGGATTTTTTTTTTGCCAAAAAATGTTGATCTTTTGCTTTAAAAGGCTCAAAAATAGGTGGGTGGATACATACATGTACATTTGAATTGTGTATGTTTCTTTCATTAAGGCAAAGCTGACCTCATAAAACACACAGCAAACTTTGTCTGTGCTCAGTATTTACAGTTTAAGTTGATATCATATTATGTGACTTCTAGTCATTTTGTATGCCAGACCTGCTGAGTGCAGTTGATGATCTTGTCACCAGACCATGTTAGTTTACATGACTGAAAATTGCTGGGCATGTCACATTTACTAACTGTCAGTGTTGACCTTCCAGCAAAGTCATGCTCACACCTTTTTGTGGCAGCCAATAGCTTGCTGCCAGATGGAGCCAGCATTGCATGAAGGATGGTGAATTAATCTGCGATTGCTCAGTTTTATTTTTCATTCTGTCATGGTACATAAAACACAAGACATTAGACAGACATGCTTCTCTTCCATTTGTGAGGTCCAAAACATCCCTTATTAGTCATCACTAAATACTCCGGGTGAGCATTCATTGGTTGTCAGCTCTCATGCACACAGAGCCCGCCCCTACGACTAAAGACAAAATTAAACATGGTAGACTTAGATAGAGTGAGTTTTGGTCTAGTTGGACTGAGCAACCAGCCATGTCACAATATGTGACTAGCTTCAAGGGAGCGCCCTGTCGTCTTCTCTCGATTCACTAACTTTATGTAAATGAAGGCTATGACTCAAAATCACAGGAAGGGTCATTTAATGTGAAATGGTCTTTAGATGAAACAGGCTAAATACACCTGTCTCTGGAAAGATAGAAAATAGATGGCAGCCAAAGCCATCGGTGAAGGTGAAGGTCAGAGAGTTTTGCACAGCATTAACGTTTAATGAGTTTAAGTGGACCATAACATGTTCCTCAGGGTTGTTCATTTACACAATGGCAGAAATAGTAAATCTTGTTCTGGCATAGTTTCACTTAAGTGGACCCAATTCTTCATTTTCCAACACCCCATAAATATCCAGGTTAAAACCACACTAGAGAATCCAAAGAGGAATGCAACACTAAAAGATCATCTTGGTAAACCACTATGGAGGAATATTTCGGACAAAATTAAATAAATAAATAAATGCGTAAATAAATAAAAGTACTGTGAAAGTGAGCATAAATAAATAAATGTATCATGTTCTCTCTCTGAAATACGTAATATCTTCGGCAGAATCCATTTCATTGGCAGTAGTAAGCATTTTTCTAATTAATTCTTGTGCTATCGATTCACCAATCAGTAACTAGAGGGCGTGTTAGAGCCCACCCTCTCAACTTTGACGAGTGAAAGTGACAGTTTTATTTCAAGTCGTATTTCATGATGGTTTGCAGGAATGTTACGGACAAAATGAAATAAATAAATAAATAAGCAACAAAAAACATGTTTCGTGACACATTTATTTATTTATGCTCTCATTTCATGATACATTTATTTATTAAGGCTTCATTTCATGATACATTTATTTATTTATGCTCTCATTTCATGACAAATTTATTTATTAAGGCTTCATTTCATGATACATTTATTTATTTATTCTTACATTTCACAGTACTTTTATTTATTTGCGCATTTATTTATTTAATTTTGTCTGAAATAGTCCTCCATAAACCACACCCTATTTGTCATTAGAATATCAAATGGAGACCAACATCCTTCAAGTCTGCTTGCAGAACCATGAAACTTTGAAAGCAATATGTCAAAATGAACCATCATACATGCCTCCATACATTTTAGAGAACAAGCAGTTCTGACAAATTTCGAATTGCAGTGTAACCCTTGATAGATATCACAAGGACGATCAAATGAACAACAAAAGAAAAAAGCCTAATAAATCTTCAACTGTGAAGTCAGTCATGGAAAGTATAAAGTGTATCATACCAGCCATACACTGCCATGGTCAGGTTTTCTTCCTTTGAAAGAGAATGGTAATTCAATGACCATGACCGCTGAAAATGTATGATGGACTCCAACAAATATTACATACCAAATGGCGATTATAATGCAGCAAGTAACTAATATTACAAACAAGTGGCCAAAGGTTTATGGCGAGGAGGAACAAAATATTTTTTGGTTTAAATGCTGCATGTTGTGTAACCAAAAGAAGTACATTACCCATGTCTGAAGTTACCTGAAAATGACAAAGTGCAAAGCAAATTACCATTTTTATCTATTTTTGTCAAGTCAAGTCAATTTTATTTTCAGAGAACATTTAAAATAACAGTAGCTGACCAAAGCACTGTGCAGTTTCCATAAATACACCAATAGATATATAGATAGATAAATATCCAAAAATATATGAATAAATTAAACAACAGTGCTCTCATGCAAGTTTAAAAGGTTAAGGCAAACTGGATTTAAAAGTAACCAAAGTTGATGCTGACCTAATAATATAACAGAGTAGTGATCTGCGCCACTGTCACCTGATCAAAGCACCGTGCAGTCCCTACATCGATGGATTGATGGCCAGAGGTCCACATGACCATAATTATCTAATTCTTGCATGTGGAGCCTGAAAACCATGAGGACTGATTGAGATCATTTATGGTAGGTAGAATGCCTAGAGGGGGCTGGGCGGTCTCATGGCCTTGGAAACCCTGCAGATTTTAATTTTTTCTCCAGTCCTCTGGAGTTTGTTTTGTTTTTTCTGTCCTCACTGCCCATCGGATCTTACTTTATTCTTTGTTAATTAGCATGGCCTAATTTTATTTTTATATTTTTTGTTTTTTCTTTCTTCATCTTGTTAAGCACTTTGAGATACATCATTTGTATGAAAACGTGGTACATAAATAAATGTTGTTGTTGTTGTAGCCTGTCTTGCTTGAAATGGACTGATTGGAGGCTCTCAGAATGGCGCTGGTGTGTGTGGCTGGCGGTCAGTGTTTGTTTTGATCTGTTGTGCTTTTGTTTGTATTTTTTTTTAAATGATATACTTAATTATTTATTGCAAATATGGGAATCCATTGGAATGAGCTGAACATACTGTAAGGGTACTTAAGGATGTTAAAAAAATGCATTTTAACAAATCTCAAATGATTTTCAGGATATCTTAGTATAATTTTCAGTATATTCTGTGGTATACTGTAACAAAAAATAAATCCCTTTCTGTTTCAAGATACCCTGAAATCACTCCCTTTGAAAATTTTCATTTGAAATGGACTATAAGTTTCAAGCAATGTTTAAAAGGACAAAACGTTATGTTGCAATATCATAAACTGTATTATGATTGCATTTACTGGGATCTATGCAGCTGAACATCATGCCATAAATTAAAAAGTAGGTAAAATTACTAATATTATTTTTAGACAAACTCACAATATTTCATTTCTGAGGTCAGGCTTATTTTTAGTCACTTAAATTCTCATTTAAGAAAAAGAATCAGAGAGAGTCGTTCAGTCTGTCATGGCTCATTTGATAGCAGAGAAATCCTGTGATTAGATAGCATTCTTGTTTTGTTGTTTAAAAATGCTAGTTCTTCATAACAAGTATCAGTAATGATGACGATGATGGTAAAACGTTTGTAATCTGGGCAACATGCTGTTAGCGTGCTGCCTCAAATCCAGCATGCTGAGTATGAAGTCCACGTCTAGTTGTTTGAATAGGGTCTGCATATTCTTCTTCTACCAGCATGAGTTTTTCCTTGAGGTACTCATGTTTTGCCTTACTTCCCATCATGCATTCAGGTTAGAATAACTACTGAGTCTAAGTTATTCTTGTGCGAGTGTAAATGAATCCTATGGTGAAATCCCACCATGTGCAGGGTTGCTCCCCGCAAAACTGAATTGGAAACGTGTGTTTGTGTATATTCTATGAGTTTCTAATCTCAACCTTTATCCCGCCAGTTCTAGCCTTGCACCTGCTACTATTGATATGCTGTTAATCCCTGTTGATCTCCTGTGCAATGAATTAAAATAGTATATTCAAATATTATCGATGCGTATATTGTCAAAACCAGTGTTTGCAGTATGTAAATCTGCTACCATATGGAGAAAGCTTTAGGCCTGTGAAGAGAATGCAACTCTGATTTTTGCCTGCAAGTGGCCTTCATAGCTGAATCTTAGATTGAAAATGGAAAAAACAAAATGCAACTCTGGAAATGAAGATGGAGAAAAGTTCAACTGTAACAATAACAAACTGAGATGATTGCCAAAAAAGGTGCATTCAAGTTTAAACTCCATTTAGGATTTTATCCAGGCTGTAAATATGTACACTACCCCTTTGGACAAATAAGATCAACAAAACAGGGTGTTTTTGGACTTTATACCAATACTAATCCTGTTTCAGATGAAGCTGTCTTTATCTTGTTTTCTCAGACACTACTTCAATAGACTTTCAGGGTGAAAAAAAGAGACAAGACAAGAGACAACGCCTCCTCTTGCCCTGGTGGAATATTACATATGTGGGATGAGTCTTTGAGGTGTCCTGTAGACACACGTATGACACTGTGCTTCTTTTGTATATTACTTCTGCACCTCTTGTGCACATTCCACAAATTCTTCTCTTATGATTATTAATTGTAGGAAACTTAGTTGATTATTTATTTCCATTAAGAAATATTGGGCTTCCAATATTAATGTTAAAAAACAGGTTTAAAATTTTAATGTCAAGAACTACCATGAATAATTTAAAACTTGAAGTGTCATACCTTTAATAGATTAATGAATGGCTGGAATCAACTTGTAGACCAAAGGAGACATTGAAATAGCTAAACATGTTCACTTGTGTCTATTTTGAAATAATGACACCTTGCTTAAAAAAATATATATATATACGTATACATCAAAGTAGCCACCTTTTGCTGATATAACAGCCAAACAGTAATAACCCTTTTGATTTAGACTGTGCAAGACACCAACTCTGTCTCGAACAAAAGAAACCCAGACCATCACACTTCCTCCTCCATATTTGACAGTTGGTGTCACACACTGAGGAACTATCCTTTCACCACAAACGCCCATCGCGATGAGCTGGAGATTTCAAATTTTGATTCATCAAGGCCCTATTTTGTCCGTTGAGGAATGGCTTTCTTACTGCCACTCGCCCTATCAAACCTGCAGGACAAAGTCTTCTCTTCACAGTAGAAACTGAGTCCACTGCTAAGCTCTGCTTGAAGCTGTTGTGCTGTGAGGAGCCTATCACGCAACCCTTGTTGTCTTCTGATTGGGTTGTGACTTTGGGTCTGCCAGTCTCCTCCCCTCAGAGTTTCTTCCATTTTCCCATTGCCTTCGGATTGTGTAGGACACCATACTCACTCTCACCTGTTTTTTGTAATTTCTCTAAATGAAAAGCTTACACTTCTAAGGGTAATAATGCTCTGTGTCATTTCATTTGTTAATTGTCATTTTCTTTCCATTATCAATGTCATTTACAACATTCTACAGTGTAATATTGTCCAAGTAGTACTTGAGAGGATGTTCCAACTCTGCTTTAAGACAGACAGAGCGTTTTTAATTAATCAACAGAGGTTGGGACACCTGTGCAAATTGTTTGCTTTAACTTGCAAGGCTTAATTTACTTTAATTGCTGCAGAACATCTGTTGGTTGTAATCTATTAGTTGTTCCCAGAAAAAGGCCAATTTGAAAAATCCTGATATTTCCTTTTTTTCAGTTTTTGCTAATGTAACCTTTAAATTTAAACGTCTGGCAGTATACTGTTTACCTGGACCAGTACTGCATATATATATACTGTATATACTATTATATATACTATACATATATAGCCTTGCATCTAATGTTGCTGCCCCCATGCAATGTTTAATTGAAATAGTTGGGTTTGAGACTGTTATGCATGGTATGGTATCTGTAGACCTGTGGAAAATAAACTTATCTATTAGGTACTTTAATGATGTTTTAATGTTTCTTTTTTATGTTTCTTTGTAGTTTTTGAAAACATTTATTTGCATTTTAAAAATTAAACTTTTTAACCCTATGGCAACAGTAAATTACATAGCCATATGATTTAAAGCTAAATCTCTGGCTAGGACATTGAGCATCTCTGGGTTCATAGTTCTTGAGGCTGCTCTTCCAATTAGCTGTGAAGCACCCAGTCTCACTGAGATTGCACAGATGGTGAACCAGTTGAGGTTTGGGAAGGCTGCAGAGATCTGTACTGTCAGGGGTGAACTTTACCAGGCTGGTGGTACGGCTGTCCTTCTGGCATGTCAAACAATCTTTGCTTCCATTTGGGAGAACGGTATCATTCCAATTGACTGGAAAATGTGACTTGTTGTTATTATTTGGAATGGGAAGGGTGATCGCCTGGATTGTGGCAACTACAGGGGGATTACACTGCTCTTAGTGCTGGGCAAGGTCCTTGTTAGGGTCATCCTCAATAAGATCCGTTGTCATTTCCTCACCTACCAGCAACTGGAGCCTTCTGATGTTATGCCCAAGAAGTCTACCATTGAATATATCCTGGCACTGAGGGTTCTCTTCGAATGCAAATGTGAATATTGGCAGAATTTCAGAATTGCAGCCTTTGTCGATTTTGGTAAAGTGTTCAACTTAGTTAATCCAGCTGCCCTGTGAGACATCCTGAGACTTTGTGGGATTCCCCCTGAAGTTGCTAGATGCCATGACCAGCTTGTACACTGGTACTATGAGTGCTGTGCAGAGTGGAGACAGAACCACTGCTTTCTTCCCATTTGATTCTGGGGTTTGTCAGGGTTGTGTTCTTGTTCTTACTCTGTTCAATGCTTGGTGTAGGACATCTGATGGTGAAGGAAGATTCACTGATTTTGACTGGGGAAAGCTAATGATTGTATGTACTGTTTGGTGGAGTGCAGGAGGCATGCCTCTTGCTGACAGCTTCTCACTTCTCAAAGGTCCCTAAGCCATTATAAACACCCACACATATTGCATATTCAATAAGCTATTTATGAAAATTGCCAGGTGTGGGTAACCACCATTTGACCAGGTTGTGTATGATATATATGGACTGTGCTCTTCTAAGGCTCAAACACAGCACATTCTTTTGACTATCTGTAAACAGTGCATCTGCCATAATCACTTAAGACTGTCTGAAAGAACTGTCCTTACTTCAGTTGAATGTATACTACCATAATTGGGCTCACAAATCACAATTATCAAATAGTTATTTTACAATTCTGATTACAGCTGCAGTATGTACAGTAAGTCTACTGGCAAGAGAAGTTGTACTAATAGCAGGCCTAGTTTCCTAGCTATTCACATTCTATCACCCTTCTGAGGGTGGGGCCGAAATACACTATTTCTAGCGCTAACCCAAAACTAATCCCCAAAGCAGGATAATAATGATCCCTACCCTTTCATATTATGGAGGGTACTGTGCATAACCACAGAAACCCAGCCTCCATTTTGGAGCTGGTCCCAAGCACAGAAAAATGGGCAGAGTTAGAGTCAGGAAAGGAATTCAGCCATAAAAATCATGCCGAAATCTATAAAAACTTGAGCCTACATAAAAGGGGGAAAAGATGAAGAAGAAGAAGTCTGGACATCACCACAGTGTCAACATAAAAGTTTTAGCTAAAGAAACAAGCTTGATGGACTGCATGATCTTCTCAGTTGTCACGTTTCTTATGTTTTTATGGCAGAGAGATATCATTAGTTTGTATTATTCTGTATTTCTCCAATTTACTGTATATATATGAGGTGTAGCCTGTTTAAAACATGGAGTGTTGAAGAATAAATAATACTTTCAACTATGGAAACTGAATAAAGATGGTGGGGCAGTGGTTAGTATGGCTGCCTTACAATTTCAAAATGTTGGGTTTGAGTGTTATTCTTTTAACCAGAATGTTTAATGGAATCTTGGAAAGTGAGAGGATGCCTGAGGAGTGGAGAAAAAGTGTACTGGTGCCGATATTTAAGAATAAGGGGGATGTGCAGGACTGTAGTAACTACAGGGGGATAAAATTGATGAGCCACAGCATGAATTTTTAGGGAAAGAGTATTGGAAGCTAGGTTAAGAACTGAGGTGATGATCAGTGAGCAGCAGTATGGTTTCATGCCAAGAAAGAGAACCACAGATGTGATGTTTGCTCTGAGGGTGTTGATGGAGAAGTATAGAGAAGGCCAGAAGACGTTGCATTGCGTCTTTGTGGACCTGGAGAAAGCATATGACAGGGTGCCTCGAGAGGAGTTGTGGTATTGTATGAGGAAGTCAGGAGTGACAGAGAAGTATGTAAAAGTTGTACAGGATATGTACGTGGGAAGTGTGACTGTGGGGAGGTCTGCGGTAGGAGTGACGGATGCATTCAAGGTGGAGGTGAGATTACATCAGGGATCAGCTCTGAGCCCTTTCTATTTGCAATGGTGATGGACAGGTTGACAGACGAGAATAGACAGGAGTCCCTGTGGACTATGATGTTTGCTGATGGCATTGTGATCTGTAGCGATAGTAGGGAGCAGTTTGAGGAGACCCTGGAGAGGTGGAGATATGCTCTAGAGAGGAGAAGAATGAAGGTCAGTAGGAACAAGTCTGAATACATGTGTGTGAATGAGAGGGAGGTCTCAAGGAATGGTGAGGATGCAGGGAGTAGAGCTGGCGAAGATGGATGAGTTTAAATACTTGGAATCAACAGTACAGAGTAATGGGGATTGTGGAAGAGAGGTGAAAAAGAGAGTGCAGGCAGGGTAGAATGGGTGGAGAAGAGTGTCAGGAGTGAATTGTGACAGACGGATATCAGCAAAAGTGAAAGTGAAGGTCTACAGGACAGTAGTGAGACCAGCTATGTTATATGGGTTGGAAACGGTGGCACTGACCAGAAAGCAGGAGACAGAGCTGGATGTGTAAGAGTAAAAGATGCAAAGATTTGCACTGGGTGTGACGAGGATGGATAGGATTAGAAATGAGTACATTAGACGGTCAGCTCAAATTGGACGGTTGGGAGACAAAGTCAGAGAGGCAAGATTGCGTTGGTTTGGACATGTGCAGAGGAGAGATGCTGGTTATATTGGGAGAAGGATGCTAAGGATAGAGCTGCCAGGCAAGAGAAAAAGAGGAAGGCCTAAGAGAAGGTTTATGGATGTGGTGAGAGGGGACATGAAGGTGATGGGTGTAACAGAACAAGATGCAGAGGATAGAAAGATATGGAAGAATATGATCCGCTGTGGTGACCCCTAATGGGAGCAGCCGAAAGAAGAAGAAGAAGAAGAAGAAGAAGAAGAAGAAGAAGTAGAAGTAGAAGAAGAAGAAGAAGAAGAAGAAGAAGAAGAAGAAGAAGAAGGAGAAGGGTTTGCGTGTTATTCTGGGAACTGAATGGATTTTACATGCTTTCAAACACTACTCAGACACTACTGATGAGGGCTCTGGATCACTATGACATTTCATTAAAATACATAAATTTAGAAATGTATGGGTTCATTGATATGTGATCCATATGATGATGTCACCTGAAAGTTCTATATGAATTCATACAAGTTTTTGAAATATAACACTTTTTCTAACAGCCTACACTTTCCAGTCTTTGCAACATCTCACTTTGTAAGTAGTGAATGGTCCAATAAACAACACATTAAAGAACTCATTTTGAGCCCTGCAGTTATGTTTCACTAATACCCTCTGCAGAAGTGTGATCCCATTAGAAGCCTTTGACTTAAATGCAGACAAAGTACTGTAAGCTGCTGTCAATGACATGACTGGTAATACAGTTCAATAATTCCAGCCGTTAATGAAAAACTACTTTTATAGTGTGCTTCTCACATTTAATTCTGCATGCAGCAATTGACTCCGACTAAGTGAGAAATCTTCCCACATTTCGACTTGCATTGATTGTTGAATTTTGATGGAAAAGTTGTGTAAATTAGGCAAAATTTGGCAAATGGCTCAGGGAAACAAGCGTCAATATGTATATATTTATGATTGTATATGTGTTAGTTGTTTATACTGTTCAAGAAATTTCAAGTTCAACAAACAATGTGAAATTATGTATTATTTATCAAACAGGAATCTTGTCACCATGGCAACTTACAACTAAAATAGTCAAACACAGTTCAAAATGAATACCCTCTTTTCATTACATGTTACGCTGTAGCTCTCAATATTTAAGATATGATTGTGGAATGCTGTGTTATTTTTATTTATTTATATGAATTCTGCCATTTTCTGTGTAAGTTGGTATAATGTTACTTGCTGCTAGGCATATGAGTCTTGTGCTGTATGACATGTGACATGATGAGAGTCAGCTATTTAAGGATGAGCTACAGTACTCTATGTGTTAAAGGCTGTCCTGACTTGTTTATAATAAAGGTTCAGTTTTCTTCCTGGAACAAGGTCACTCGTTCCTGATGTTTAGTGTGACTGAACTTGAAAATTGGTACTTTTTGTCCAAAAGAAAGAGCACTAATTTTCAACCAAAAATATCCAGTCTTGTCTGTGCCAGAGGCCTTAAACTGATGCAAATATACTGACATGAAGATCAATCTGATTAAATCAAACTGAAGATCAATTTAAGCCCAAGTCTCCTGAAAAGCATTTTTTTTTTCAGAATAATAACTTTGAAATGGTTTATTGTATATTTTATCTATTTATATTTTGTCCACCTTTGTTTATTTATAGATTGACATCACTTGACTAAGTTTCCCTTGTTACATTATATTACATTCCAAATACACATAATGTAATATACTGCTTAAATACAGGGTTATTATTAGATAGATAGATAGATAGATAGATAGATAGATAGATAGATAGATAG
>JANRMT010062791.1:28887567-28953994 GCA_026402145.1 Polypterus bichir lapradei
TAGATAGATAGATAGATAGATAGATAGATAGATAGATAGATAGATAGATAGATAGAATGTAGGACATAAGGGCCACTGGTCTGAAGTCATTTGGTGAAGAAGTGCCTGCCTTCTTTAAAAATGGAATCATAAAGGATTTTTTCCATGGAGGAGGCAATTTCTGGAGCCTTCGTACAAGACTGAACAGGTAGCAGAAGATGCTTACTTTTGCTTACTTTGCTTAGTGCGGTCTGTGACAATGATGGTGTCTATCTTCTCCTCCATGATGTGAGCGAATGTGGCTGAACAAGCAGAAAATGCTTAGATCATGGTCAAACAACAATTAAACTTCTCACCAAATGTGTGCTTTTCATTACAGTATATACATTGTGACATGTGAGTCCCTGTCTTGCACCCCAAAACACGAGGCTGAGGCTCAATACTTTAACAAAACCTACTTTACTCAACTTCAAAACAGGAACAGCATGGTTATTTATTGTAGTGGGATTTACCACTCTCCTATACACAGACATCAGACAATCAGACAGAGTCGTGGCCAAGTAATACTGTTTCATGCATTTATAATGTTCCTTGCAACACCCATCGACAACAGGCACTTATAGCGCAAACATGACTGACTCAGATTTGTTTTTGCAGCGAGCTGCTATAGCACTGGGAGCCTGCTGTTGCCCTGGCAACTGATAGGCAATCTTCCACAGACCTGGGGCCTCATGCAAAAACGCCATGCAAAGAATTCACACTAAAACATGGCGTACGGACAAAAGCGGAAATGTTCGTAAACACAAAAACTTCCAGATGCATAAATCTGTGCGTTCGCCAACTTCTATGGTCTTCCGCTGCTGAAACTCCCAAAATCCTCCCAGAATTATGCCTCTTTAAATATGCAAATCAATATAAATAGCCCTTAAGTTCAGCCTTCTGTGAAAAGGCAATGGCAAAATCACAGGGAAAATAGAAGAATTTCAGTTGATCAAAATTGGTTAATTGAGGAAGTTGATCGAGTGACATAGAGTGCTGAAGAAACTCGAAAGCTCAAGTTCACAAAGTCGTACAGTACCCAAAATAAAAAAGAAGTTGTCAGATATCAAAGTCGCCGTGAAAAGGCGAGTCGTAGCCCACCGTCTGAGTGTCATATGAAAGCGTATTAGGGTACAGAGAAAAAAATAGGCACACAGTGGGGAAAAAAGCACGAAATGTCAACTTTAATCTCGAAATTTCCACTGTGGCGGACGGCTGGGGGTGGTACCCAGCCGGGACACCAAAGAGGACCGGAGGAGGGCTTGCGCCTCCTCCAGACCACGAGGGGGCGAAAGCCCTGGTGGTATTGGGGGCCACGGGTAGAGGGCTTGGAAGCCCAACCCTGTAGGGGCCTGTGATCACCGCCAGGGGGCGCCCCAATGCCTTGGGAGCCCTGGACCTCAGCACTTCCACCACACCAGGAAGTGCTGGGGGGAAGAGGAGCAGGAACACCTGGAGGACTTCCAGCTACACAGCTGGTGCTTCTGCCACACGGGGGTGTGTCGGCGGAGGCTCCTCAGGAAGCACCTGGAGCCCATCCGGGCGTGCATAAAAGGGGCCGCCTCCCTCCAGTCGACAGCAAGAGTCAGGTGGAAGTGGACGGAGCTCAGAGGAGAGGAGTGGAGGCGGTCTGAGGACTGAGCAAGGCATTGTTGTGCGGCCAGGACTTGAAGGGGTGATTGATGCTGCGGCACTGGGTTTGTGCACTGTAAATAGTTGTAAATAAAACGTGTGTGGTGAACCAACATGTCTGCCTGTCTGTGTCCGGGCTGTACCCCACACCACTTTAATCACATAGTTTATTTTGTCATTAAAGTAGAACATCATAAACTTCATCTTAAAATTGTTTAATTTACTAGTTTCTCAAATCCCATCGTAACTAAAGTAGCATGTTAAATGCTTTATTTTGTATTTGATCTTCTATGTGCTCTTTGTGTCTGAATCACTACGTGATTCTTAAACGGGTTTTCTCTTCCTCCAACAGGAAACAGAATCCATTACATTAGTGATATTACATTATTAAAATACTGAGATTTATACTTGATATCATTTTCATGATGATATAAGTCAGAGCTTGTTATTAAACATGGGAACATGGTGGCGCAGTGATTGTTCATGCCTCACGCAAGATGCTTGCTGCGCCGTACTCAGCCTTCGATGAAATAATTTATTGCAGCAGTACTGTCTCTTTCAAATATATTAACCACCAATTCCTGTTCTTACTTTTCTTTCTCCAAATACCCAATCGCCACACAATCAGCTCTGTAATAGACGTTAAGCCATCTGTAAGCTTAGAACGCCGATTCATCAAAACATTTAAGGAACATTGAAATATCTTCGTAGTACATGTTAAATTATTCTATCCATCCAGTGTCGCGCCAGTCCCAGCAATAATACAGCGCAAGGCAGGAACAATCCATGAACGGAGCGCCAGCTCCTTGCTAGCGCTGCAACACTGTGTCCTCACATGTTTATTTATTAACAATATAGATTATTTAAATTAAGTTAAAGTTTTATCTGTATAATATAATAAACATATTTTGCTGCATTTCATCTTAAAAATGATATTGTCATCATATGTAAATATGCGCTTTATAAAGTGGCTCAGGTTATGCAATATTATAACTGTATCGCAAGTTTACAGTGAGGTAATTGTACCTATAAGTACAAACAGTTCTACAAGGAGCACTTGATGGACTGATTGAGTGCGTTTAGAGTTCTTGGGATGAAACTGTTTCTGAACCGCGAGGTCTGTACAGGAAAAGCTCTGAAGCGTTTGCTGTATGGGAGCAGTTCAATAGACAGCATGGCTGAGGCAGCATATGCTAGATGCTGTATACCGAAATTCTCTTTCCAGTCAGCTGCTGTAGAGCTGTGATTCCCCACTCAGATACAATGATATATATACTCCGAGTGGTGCAGTGAGAGTAATATGGAAAAAGATGATTCGTTGTGGCAACCCCTAATGGGAGCAGCTGAAAGAAGAAGGTGCAGTGAGAGTAACAACGCTAAAGCAGCTATTGTATTTAGAATAGTTTGACCATTCTGTGGACCATTATATTGTTACAGCTTAATTACAATCAGATGCATTAAACTAACAAACAATATGCGGTTAATTTCAGTGTATTTATAAAGCTGTGTAAGGGATGTGGATTTAACAAAGAAAGGAAAACCACACCGGATCAGTAGCACTGCTTTGACGCTGGGTGCTGCCAGTTTGCAAAACTGAGTGCAGAACTTGTGTACGTCAGGGTATGAGCTACCATGGAAATGTATGTGGCTTTACGTCAAGTTTAGGTTTTACATATAGTGATTTGAATGTGAAAAAGTTTGTACGCAACATTTTTACATGAGGCCCCTGGTGATCATGCTTCAAGATGCTCTTCAATGTGTCGTTCCATTGGGGGGAGTCCCAAAAGAGTTTAGAAACCTTACAACATATATTATAATTGTCATAAAATGGTTTCTTATCTGGCCAGGAAAACTTCAGAATGGAAGGACATGGATGGATGTGAATCCCGTCCAGGATGTTAACTGGCTCCTTTCCCTGCCGAAAGGCCTTTATAGCAGAAGGACATTCGAAGACATCCTCCCAGAAATGTGAATTCCCCCTGTACACTGGGTGGCAGTATCCTTCAGGTGGAACTCCCATTGGTGCACCTACCGGGCAGCATGGTAACTGGAGTCCCAAAGGGCTGCCCTGTTGTGGTTTACATGGGTGTCATGCCACCATGGGGAGCTGTCAAAACAAAACTCCTTTGCATCAGGGAGGTCTGCCTGACCAGGTAGAAGTGCCTTTAGGTAGTAATGAGGTTGGAAGTACCACTGGCTTAAGGATGAAAAGGATCTGTTCCGCCTTCTCCTGGAAATGTTTTATATATACTGTGGTATTATTTATTACTGAATATACTGTATATTATTTGTATACTGTATACTGAATATTATTTGGTGACAGAAAGTTAGGTGCTGTTCAGCAAATTTGCTGAGCTCGCTTTCGTCTTTGTTTGTTGAGTTATTTACTGACAATTCGGCAGGTTTAGGAAAACTTTTCCTCAGCGCCCTATAATGCTTTGCATGGCCAGTGCAACATCCCCCAGAGGTGTAACAGCCAACATTGGATGGGACTTCTCCCCTAGTATATAATGCTGATCATTTGCATTACAGAATCTGTGGGACTTAGTTAATGTTTGAACAGATAAGTAAATAATGCAGGTTCTCAGAATTTAGTTATTATGAAACATATACAGCATAAATAAAGAGTTATCTCTACTTGTCGGCAAATGTGCAGGTTGATCTTTAAGTTCTACATCAGTATAAGAGAAGGAGCCGCTTGCCCTATGCATGCATAATTAGCCACGTGGAGATAAAAAACAAACCTTAAAGGAGCCTAATGCACACAAACACAGGAGACCTTTTGAAATAATAATGAAAGATTTATTATTATTTACAAGACAGTTCTATCTTATTTAATAAAAGAAAAAGTGCAAAGCATCAGCACAGACAGTTTGGGGAGCATTCAGCGCAACTTCAAAAAGTAGAACGAGTCAATCATGACATGCCATTTTGAATTTTCTGCCTTTAAAAGACCTACATATTTTTTCTGACTTTTGACTACGATTTTGGCTTTTGAAGAAAATTACAGCACTATGGTAACAAAAATGTTTCAACCTCAGGTTTTGGAAGGCGGCCCCCAAAAGACAATTTCTAGTTTGAGCTAAAAATGGACCTTGTAAGAAGGTACTAGATGGACTAAAGAGGTAACAGAAAGCTTATGGGGCATAGATAGAGGTCTGGGAGAGTTATTTCAATCAAAAAGTTGTCAGCCTTCTGCCTTATTATTAGGAACTGGTAGAGTCAGGCTCCCTGGATACATGGTCTTTTAAGTCTGGACTCATGAGTCCAAGTAGACCGGGAGCCACAAGAGGGTGCTCTAGTTGCAAGGCCACATGGCTTCCAAGCATCATCCTAGAATAAACCATAGGATGGGAACCCTACCCAGTTGCTCATTCAGCTTAGAGTCATGGGGTGAGTTGGATAAGAGTTCAACATATCAAGGGGTTGCTGCCAGAGCAATCAGAGTATATGAATTTGGGTGGTTCAAGGTTAAGGTTAGGGAGTGAGAGGCTCCTTTATATTTGGGTGCTGTATTTCGAAACAGCAACCTGACCTTATAGGCAGGGTTTGCAACCTATTTTGTTAGGCCCATTGTTGCATTTATAATAGCTCATATTATTTATGAATCTAATGTATTTATTCTGAAAAATCAATCATTTTTGATTAGGAAGCTATTTTCTATTTTTACTTCTGTTTCTTGCTACAGAAGCTCACAGCTGAATATATTGTAATGACCCACAGGTCTGAGAAACAGAGGAATAGAAGTCTGGAAATCCTTCCACCACTATGCTGTTGGAAGTTGACCTTTAAAAGTACTGTTGGCTCCTTCACAAATGAAACTGGCTTTCTTGGTTGTTATTTCATGTCTTTCTGATATTCCATGGCTCCATGTACTCCCATCTGTCTTGTCCTGTGCCACATTTTTCTTATCTTTTTGAGCCAATCTAATACCAGGATCCTACTCCTTACTTTCCAGTGGCCACACACCCAGGCTAAATGACTATGGAAGCAGTAATATAGAATGCCTCTGAAGTGCTTCAAATAAGCGCTCTATCTGTGCTCTCTCTTTCACACTCGCCTGGGCTTTTGCAGGCGCCTCCACCCCTTATGATAGTTCACATCCACCTTAGCAATGTGTCCCGCTCAAGTCCGTGGATGAGCAATGAAGTACAATTTCTAAATGTTAATTAACAACTGTAAATTAGCTATGTATGAGTTAGTGTAAGTGGTGTAAATAGGCACTGGTATTCTGTATTGGTGGATTAAAAAATGATTGGATGGACTAAAGAATATTACACTAAAATAATCACAAACAAATTTATAACTCTATACTTCTTTTCACCCCAGGATCCATATGCCGAGATCTGTTGTAGCATCCCATTATATAAATGGCAAGTAAAATTGATTTTATCTTTCAATAATAAAATAAGATCCTGAATAAATTAAAAAAAAGAATTAAGTTTTCCTATTTGATTAAACTTCCATATGTTCCATTCAAATATAATGTCTTGCAAAAATGACTGTGAAAGGTAGACACTTTTATGATCTTTTTAAAATGTAAAAATTAATTAATTACACCAATTACCTAACTGCTAATGACCCTACATATGGAAATGGAAAATTGTAATTATCCAAGAGCATTACTTGTCATCTGAAAATACTACTAATAAAAATGAAATATGATTGAAATTTGTCATTTGTTTTTGTACTGCACATTCCATTGTGGTGATTTTATAAGTAAATCTAAAAAGTCAATTGCCTTAATATATTTAATGGCTTTGCTTACTTAAAATACATCATGATTTTTAAAATGACATGGGTATGGGTGTTCTCTAACGTCTTCAGGTTTTCTTTCCACATCCAAAGACATGCCCTTTAGATTAATTGGTAATTGGTCTTTGGTGAGTGGGCCCTAGTGCCCTAGTGCTGCTTCCCTGATACTGCTTGGGTGGGTATGTGGCCCTCTGTGACAACCAGATCAAAAAAAGTATGGATTTGAAATGAAACATTCACACTCAAAATACACATAAATTTATGAAACCCAATAACTTCAAAGGTTTTCAAACAATGTAAAAAGAAAAAAAAAACTTAAAAATGTTAATTGAAAGTACTGCATGTGTGTTTTATGCTTGTACAGCTGTCGCCAAAATTTTTGAGAATGACACAAATATTAATTTTTACAATGTCTGCTGCTTCAGTGTTTCTAGATATTTTTGTCAGATGTTTCTATGGTATACTGAAGTATAATTCGAAGCATTTAATAAGTTTCAAAGGCTTTTATTGACAATTACATTAAGTTTATGCAAAGAGTCAATATTTACAGTGTTGACCCTTCTTTTTCAAGACCTCTGCAATTCACCCTGACATGCTGTCAATCAACTTCTTGGCCAAATCCTGACTGGTGGCAGCCCATTCTTGCATAATCAATGCTCGGAGTTTGTCAGAATTTCTGGGTTTTTGTTTGTCCACTTGTCTCTTGAGGATTGTCCTCAAGTTCTCAGTAGGATTAAGGTCTGGGGAGTTTCCTGGCCATGGACCCAAAATTTTGATGTTTTGTTCCCCAAGCCACTTAGTTATCACTTTTGCCCTATGGTACCAACCATCATGTTGGAATAGGCATTGTTCGTCACCAAACTGTTCTTAGGTGGTTGGGAGAAGTTGCTCTTGGAGGATGTTTTAGTACCAAAAATAAGTACTTGTATAAACATGAGGTAAGTAAAGTAGCATTTTAAGTACTGGCTGCTTCTATGACTAAGACCTCAACACATTTTCATATCACAACTATAACATTTGGTTTAACATTTCCTTGACTACCGGTAAATGTTACTCAAAAGATATATAACAAGAATATATAATATCTTACAGGGAATGACTTCACAAGGGCTCATTAAGAAAGATGGCAAAGGATAGTTTGAGGGAACAAACACACCTTATTGTCTGCTGCTGCACCCACTTCCTACTCTCCCTACTTCCTGTCACATGCAGCAGCAGCATTAACTCTGTGGGTACAACCGCAAGAGGTCACCAAACAACTAGAATATAAGAAGCAGTGCCAGAACAGCACTGTTACCACATCCTTTTTCCAATTAGTTATTGGCATTCATTGTTTAATAGGCTTAATTTAATATTACAGATACATGCAAGTAATGATAATTGTAATTTCAAAAACCATAGTAGTTGTAATATTGTCTAATGAAAGTCATTGTTGCATATCCAACCAACATGCAACACATCAATACTTTCCAGTGTTATAAACGAGAATTTTTAAAACACATAACTTCATTTTATTTTATAGAAAACACAAATCAGCTGACCTGTTCTACTTAGGAATATCTGTTTGTACATGCAACATGTTAAAAATGTCTAAGGTACTAAGTCTAGTCCTGGGGAAACATTATTGTTAGTCAAAAAAAAAGTACATTTTTGCCTTAGGTTGATTGGCCAATTCCCGTTTTCTTCCATTTTAGCTACTATTTTGGAAATATTATGTGCAAGATGTCCTTATCGTAAAATATGTCACTTTATAATTGTGGTAATTACATTGTTCTGATGTTAGCCTTTTTGTGTTTGGGTTTAATCTCAAAATTGGAGATACAGCCTTCCAAGGCTTCACAAATCACTCACTAAACAGCAAGTAATTATGCTTGGAGCATCCTGTTTACAGAATTAATCCTGTTTAGTCTCGAGCAGAGGAGACTGTGTGGGGACCTAATTCAGGTCTTCGAAATTTTCAAAGGCATTGATAAAGTACACCCTGCAGAATTCTTCCAGACTGAAGCCAGGAAACACTTCTTTGTACAAAGAGTTGTGGGAATCTGAACAAACTACTAAGACATTGCTTGATGACCTGGGTGCATTGTCAGTGAAGTTACCTGGAATGATTGGGTGTTTTAAGAATTTCAAAATGTCAGACACCCTCTCCCAGATGACCTAAATGGGAGTGATCAGTTCTCGGCCTGTGCCCTAGCAGCAATCCATAGATCTGCTCTCCATCCTAAGCCTTCATGGCATTTTCTCAACTTTCTCCATGATGTTACAGATAAATCTTCTTTTCTATATTCCTGTAATGCCGTGTGTGGCAAAGACATTGCAGAGGGACTTTCCTGCAAGACCCTCCCACCCCACCACCACAGGCCAAAACTTCACTTTTCACCCTTTAGAAAAGTGCTGATGATCAAAGCCCGTTTGAAACTCTAGGCAGGGTTGACAGGTGCTGCCCATTGCTGTCCATAGTGTGTAGTTATTATTATTAGACTTCAATGACCTGTGGGCTAGGTTCCCCATCAGTGTATGGAGCATGCACCCATTCACTAGCACAAATGCCCCTTGGTGTACTGAGCTTGTACATGTTTACTTTCATAAACAAACCCAGTGGGTTAACAGCTCCCACTCATTACCATATTTTGAAAACCTGGTGTGTGCGTGTCCCTTAATTTTCCCCCTCAGATGGTGCCCTTGGTAGCCTGTGACGATGCGGGTTCTGCTCCATGCTCCCATTGCTGTTCGGGAGCCCTTGAACCCAACACCGTCGATAGATATAACCGAGGTGAGCTAGACAGTGAGGCAACAACAAAGCAAGGGGATGATGAAAAAAAGTGCATAAGTGCTTTTATTTAAAATCCAACAAAGTGGATTTGAGATCCCTATAATTCTTCTCAAGATAAGCAGGTTTGAAATTGGATGGATGAAAATGGATGGATGGTATCTGTTATATTTATGATCAGAAAATGACTGGATTGGTGGGTACAAGGATGGAAAATGGATGGGTAAGTATAGGCAGATACTATATATAAAGAAAATAAAGCTGCGCAAATGCTACCAGCTTACCAACATTATTTGTCACCACTGGGTGTCAGTGTTGCCCCATCAAAATAAACCCAGCAAATCTTGATTTCAGTTATAGAAAGACCACATGATCTCAAATGAATTCCTTACCACTTCGAAAGTTTAAGTGCTCTCTACTCAAAATGGACCAACGGGGACTCATTAATTGCAGGTGTCACCAACGCAAAAACACACAAGGTGCTGAAGATCATTAAAAACAGCTCAAGTGCATTGAAACTGCCCACTTTTCAAAATGTTTCTCTTGCAAAATGGTGTGCATTCTCAGCAGATCCAAAAGTGCCTGTAAGCGTCTTCTTTTACCGGAGGCATCAAAAGACCATTCTGGATTCACCCACAGCCTGGAGTTATTAATTTGCCTTTAGGGGACACAATTTTGAGAACACTGATGCTTAATTATGGTACTTTTACTTTCATTAGAAAGCAAGGCTATAAAAGGAAGGACCACTAGATGGCACTAACAGAAGGAGGCTCCTTCTGTAAGTACAGTAATTTATGGTGTCCCAGCATTTCAGATTACAGCCTTATGCACATCATATCTCCGATCTAGAAAATATATCATTTTAAAATTTCACTATACTGTATAGCTGGACACTTGTTCCTGTGGTGTCTGGACCCCCAAGTGAAATTAAAATCCTGTAGGGCTGTAGCAACTTCAAGTTGGTGTTCCAAACACTTTCTTAATTAGAAGTCAAAATATTAATGATACATGCCTCCCTCAACTACAGTGCCAAGAATTCCTATTTTGAATTTAGAAAAGGCGGCCATTCCAGTTACAGCTTATTTGTGCATGGCAGTCAAGCCAATCATAATACTTTTTAGTTTTTTTTCTATCTGAGAAGAGACAAAAAAGTGTAAATAGCAGGGTTACTAACTAGGGTGGCAGCTGACTTGACACTATCAACATACATCTGATTACACTTACCTTAAAGTAGCTCAATATTTACAGAAAGAAATAGCTGACAACTGTAGTCCACTACAATTTATTGCATTTCTCAGAAAAGTTAAATTAACACCGGTAGAAAATTTGTGACAGGACCACACAAGCTTAGAAACTAGCAGTCTATTTAAATGACTATTTATTTTCAGCAAAAACTGACCTTTAATTAAGAAATCATCCGAGCACCGTTGGCTTCCCTTCCAGGACTGGCATTGTGTATTTATATTCCTCAAATCAATGACTTTTACATCCAAATCCTAGCACAGGGTGAATCACTTGTTCAGTAAGTGAAAGTAGGTAATAGAAGTCACTGAGGTTATTAATAAGACATTGAAATTTTAAATTTTTGTTTTATCGGTTCACAGTTTCTGGACGCCAATACATACCTGTTTGACAACCAACCTTGGAAAGGACATCAGTCCAGTATAAGGACATTCTCACTCAAAGAGGGTCAATTTTAAAGTTACTGATTAACAAACACAGCTTTGGGATGTAGGGAAAAAATACTCAGAGAAAATTTCGCACAGACACAAGTGTGCAGTAGCAGGAGCGGTAGCAGTGAGGCAGTAGCACTAAAAATCAATCTATTTTAATTTAACATTAATTTACATCTCACCTGTTAATTTGTAATTAAAAGCAGTCAACTGTCCCATTGATACTGGTAATAGAATCAGTTTTTCTCAGTGAACTTAGAATTCTAGAACAGCTCCACCATATTTTGAGAACCAGCTACAGCAGCCTTCTTTCCCTATGCTGCTTGCCTCTGACTTCAGGGACAAGCAAAGCCTTGTGCTGCTTGCTTGAAGCATGTAGATATTTTTCAAAACTGTCAGTTTTCTGTTTTACTGTCCATGGTGGTCAGTCATTTAATGATTTATCATTTTCCAGTGAGACAGGTGATATCTGGCTAGGTCCATTCAGGGAATTGGTGTCTTGAGGATAATCAAAGAACAACATCGGATAAAACAGGGAAAGGAGAAACTTCTTGAGCAGACTGGATCCTTGTTCAGTCTGAGGAGAGAGAAAGAGTTCACTTAGATGTTACTGCTCTTAAAATAATAATTTAAAAAAAGAAAAAGAAAAAAAAACAAACAAGCAGAAAGAACATTACATTTCTTGGCTTATTGTGTCAGAGGAAAGAGACTAGGAAATGGGAAAAGGTACAACGATGTCACATATTTTTTACTTTTGTTTCTGCTCCCTACTTCTTAAAGGATACAATATTTTACAAACACTCCAACAAATGTGTAACTTCTCCTGCAAAGTGGATTCCAACTTTTTCAATCTGTGGTTGCAGGCAGACTTTAGAAATGGCGCACCAGATATGGCCATTTCATTTACGGCAATGATTGTGGTCTTAAAGCAGTAAGAAAATATTTTTTGTTAATAGCAGATGTTTGCTTTTTATTTCCCTATCCATCCTGCGGAGTATGGCAAGCTGAAGCTAACAAAAGTCTAAATGAAAAAGATGAAAGATCAGACCAGTCAGATATTTTTCCCTTTATGAAATAATATAAGTGGCAGTTCTTCACAGTAGTGTTACCTTCAGAATCATTTGATATTACTCATAATTTACATTTAGATGAAATAATTTTAGATTTCCTAACATTTTATTTTTCCTTAAATAATGGGAAATAGTTATTTGTTCAGAACTGAAATTTTAAAATAAAAAACTTTTTTATACAGGAAATGCATAAAGTGAATTAAATATAAATACAGCACATTTAATAGGCCTACTGGCGATTCATTAACCAAGTTTCATTTTAACATGTTGAGCCTTTTTTTAATGTGAACTTGTTCTGATATTTAGCTTTTTTATAATCTATTTGAAAATGTTTTGCTTTATATATACTGGAAGAAAACAACAATGCCTTAACCTGATGAAGATGAGGATTTGATGCATGTAAGTAAATTAATTGTGCAGAACCTTCAAGGAGGAAGAAATCTGTTAAAAGCTACTGTAGAAGCTGTTCACTAAATAACAACAGCAACATTTATCTCTACACTATATTTTCATATAAAGAATGTAGCTCAAACTGCTATGGCAGAATTCAAAGAGATGATTACAATAAAAGAAAAAACAGATTAAATTAGGTAAGAATAATAATGCAAAAATGAAAAAAATCTATACAAGCTTACATAACAGATAAATAATTAGTAGAAAAGTAGCGCCCTTATTCATATATAATATCATAATGCAAGTCTCTACATGATAAGGTCAGATAGCTGGGAGGACAGGAAAATAAAAAAAAAAATCTCCTATTAAGCTGGAAATAAATCTCTTTAAACTGCAGATCGAATATGGCAAAGTGTATAATTTTCCAGCTTTACATCTTTAGTAAAATGGTATTTGAAACTGTATTAATCCACTTACTACTGTATTAGGTCAGCTATAATTTGTGTTTTAAGATTAAATGTGTATAGTGAAGTGTAAGTGAAGACACAAAGTATTAAATACCAAGCTAACCTATATCCAAAATATATGCAAAATTGTAAAAAAAAATACAACTAAAATAATACAGTCTATTGAGTTTAATATACTGTATCCCTAATTAGCAAGATGTTCAAATTAATTTTCGAAAGCCCACTCAGATATTTTCATTTGTAAGCTTCAATTTCCATAAGCAATAAGAAGCAGAAAGAACAAGAAATCAAAATGTAAATTCTGAATTTGCTTCCCAAGTACGGTTATGTTTCAGAAGTGTATTATGAAAGCATAATTGGGCGGAGCTGTGACTAATCATATTTGCCTTTTGTAAAATTTACTTAGGAATTTTTAAATATAGGCCTAACATTTTCTAAATGTTCTAAGTACAAGTATGAATAATAATACATTTAGAGATGCAGAATGAATTTGTGTCCTATGGGTTTGCTCTCATGATTCATTGAAGTTTATTTTTCAGTGACTCCAATATAATGTAAACATCACTTTTAATAATAAAATACAATCTACAAATTCCAAGCATATTATTTATTTATTTATTTATTTTATTACAGTTTCATCTGATGCAATGGTTATGTTTTGAATTCTGTTTAATAAGACTGGCATTTTATAATACTGTAACAGAGTTAAGAAATTAAAATGGTATGTGGGGTGGAAATGTAATGATTCTGAACTAAAGTAATGCCTGTCAGTGAATGTTTTCACTTTAACTTTGGTGAAGTATGCAAAGATGCATGACATTATAATTTCTAAAACTGAGAAGTAAATAAGCTAATATTTTGTTAAAAAATCCAAATAGTGGTTTGTTACTCATATTAAAATACTCTCTAGGGGTCAAAACCATAAAAATAACCTTCACCTTCATAAAGTGTGTAAATACCATAAAAAATAAACTTCACTTTCATAACGTGATAAAATTTAATCAAATAAAATATATCTAAAATATTTTCTCTTTACTTTCCACATACATCCTCATTGGCAGTGCAATGTTTGCACCCAGGAAAACAGAACTGAAGCTAGGAGCAGTGCTTCTTGGTGTAAGTCTGCACACCTAGTGGAGGAAACGTGCAATGACATCCATGTGCAGTCCCAGAAACAAGCGTCACATCTGAAATGTCAGATTTGTATTAAGAACTGGCAAAAAGCATTTAAGCTTAAAAAAGGCTTTTGGTATTAAGCAGAATTGCAGCTGAAGATGCATTTGGTAGTAAATATAAATTGCTATAAGTGTTTACCTCACTGCATTATACTGTATGTGCATATACAGTACTGTACAGTTACACATGCAAGCAAATCTCACTCTTCTCAGTTTTGAAGTAAAGTGTACACAGGGGATGGTGTTAAAGGGGTGCACAGCAGCTTAACTCTTCTTTATTTCTTTCCTCAGCCAGGAAGACCTAAACTACAACAACAACAACATTTATTTTTATGGCAAATTTTCACACACAGAATGTAGCTCAAATTACTATATAACATTTTAATGATTATGATTACAAGAAATCACATTTAGATAAGAATAATAATGAATAAATAACACCCACTTTAATAAAATGACAAGTGTCTATGTTTGTAACTGTATATCTGTGTGCCTGTTAGGGTTAGGAAGAAAGCTGTAAAAATAGACAAAACACATAGACAAAGGGTCTAACACATCAAAAATTATAATAAAATACCAGATAAGGTCCAAAATTAATCGTCCTTTTCTGTTGACCATTATATGTCAGCAACAGCAGTTTGGTAGTGACTTTCTTTCACCCGCTTGGGACAAATGAATAAGGTTCACTACTGTAATGCTAATGACTGGTAACTTTGCGTGGCAAGCAATGGATTGGAAATAACGATAAATAGACACACATGTCAGGAGGTTAAAGCCCCTACACGACTAGGCTACTGTCGCTAAAGAAGGCTAATGTGGTAATAACCACTGCTGCATTTTCTCATGAAAACAATTTAACTATAGAGTGGTCAGTTTAATGCACAACATCAAGAGGAAGTAGTGAAAATGGGAAGCTGTATCCAAAGAAGAAAAGGGCTCCATGCGTAAAAGGGATTGGGTGTGAAAATGACTTAAGATCAAATGGACAACCCATGTATCAAAGAAAAAACGTGAGGACTACATTTATTATTTACATTTCAACACGTCTTAGAGAGGTAGCAGAGCTAGTACAAAAAATAAAATAACATGCACTTCAATAACATGGATACATAATTAACAAAAAGTATAGTTTTTATATATAGATTCCTTTTTATATTTCTAATGATAAGTCCTATGACAAGGGCAGATGACCAGGGAGTACAAAACAAAAATACAAAATTCGGAGCCTAGATTCTGGAGAAAATGAAAAAATCTGCAGGGGTTCCATTGCCAAACCTCCATCTAGCCCCTATTGGTCAGTCTACCTAACATCTCTATATATAATCTTCATTTGGATCTTGATCTTTGTTTGTCCGCGAATGACTTAGAAGAAGAAGCACTAGATGGCAGTAAAGAGACAGCTAAAACATAGGCATTGCATTAAGAATCTCCTCCAGGCTTATACTACTGAAGACTGTAGTACTCCAGTCACACCTCAAAACACAGACATTCAAACTAAACAAATTGTTGTGCTTTAAATTAACTAAAGAGATCTTCATTTAGATCTTGATCTTTGTTTGTCCGCAAATTCCACGCATGCGTAGACCACCTTCTAGTTTAGTACGTTGTTGTTACTCACGGATGTCAACAATGTGCCGGAATAACGAAAGGGGTGGTAGACAGTGTTACGCTGGTTAGAGAATGAGATTGCCGAAGATAGAAGGTACATGCCTACGTAACATATGAATGAAAGAAAGACAGTGGGTAAAATGAATGACAATGTAACAGCACGTTCTGGAAATTATTATTGTTACGTTGTAGCCGGCGAGTGCCGCGCGTCTCACAGTTGTACCGCGCCTTGCTCACACGTCAGTGAAGTGATCCCGATTTATGCTTTAAAGAGCCTGGATACCTATGTGTCCCCCTTTTATAACCATTGCTCCGTGTATATTGCCTTACTCTTTGGATTGCCACAAAGTAATCTGCGAGATTGGAGAAAGGTTGAGAAGACATCGTGAGAGGAAACGATAGCGTCATGAAAACGAGACGGACTGTGGACGGACAGAAGCAGAAATGCTCCTACACCACCACATAATTACTATTCGGACAGTGATTCCGAGTAGGCCATTCCTATCGAATCAATGTCCAAGGGTTTCTTTTGTAATTTTGTTTCCCTTATAAAAAATCATAATGCTGTGCGACGAAGGGCCCAGTTCACGACTGGCAGCCACGTTTAAACAGGGAGCCCTTCACAGACAACTTTAACACGCGCAACGTAGTTGGGTGCACATGGCTAGTAAATATACGTAAGTCATTCCTTATCGTTTTTTTAGTATTCAATGCAGTGGATCTTATTGACAGCTGGGGTATCTGCTTTCATTCAAGCATTACAGGTGGCTGCACAGAGGTTCAGTCAGGTGGTGGTGGTGGCCCAAAACGCTGCTACAGAAAAAATGGAAAAGAAGCAAAGAAAGTATTCCAGATTGTTGGTGCATAACAGCATAATACCACCCCACCACTTCTTTTATACTTAGCTCTTGGAATAATAAGCAGACCACCATTAGAACATCGACGTTTACAACTTAATTACAACTAGTTGGAAATTGCATTACATCATTGGAGCCCTATTCCCTGTTTTGCGGCTTCATGTCCTTACATTATTTAAATAACACAGCAGCAGGTAGACACCATCACCTTTGACCAGACATAAGAACTTGATACATCAAAGCCAACCCTACTTGAACTCTATCAGTTTCTTACAGCTTAATTAAACACACTAGCCTGTGACACCCCAACCCTTTCTGACATTTTGTTTTTGTTTCTTTCCCTAGGTCTACAATATACACATGTAAACATAATGCATACGTTTCTTAAATGCTGCATGTTCATATGAAATATCTATATCTATATTTCTATCGTATACTGTATATTGCACACTGTTATGTTATTGGACTTGAAATTTTGTAATCAGGAAAATGGTCTAGAAAACATTTTGCCTTAAAAACATTATTTGTATCACTTTGTGGCCAAATACTAAACATAAAATGACTAACAGTCTTTGACCAAATACTACTAGCTAAAAATAATTTTAACATAGAGATATGTAAAATACATATACTGCATAATTTCAGGTCATGTTATTCCCTTATATTGTGGCTAAATAGTTTTTCCTTAAAGTGCTCAAACCACTCTTTTATTTTATGTGCATTAGAGGAACATTTGAAAATATTATCTGCTTTAAAAAATACTGAAGATTTTCAAAGTTAGTTACCTGATGACTTTAAGTTGGCCCTGTGTGAGTGAGTGTGTCCTGCTACAGTCAGTTATCTTTCCCAGGAATAAATCTGGACTAATGTCTAATGCTACTAGGACACATCCTGTAATAGGAAAAGCAAATTCAAAAAATGGATATAATTATTAGTTTTATTTGATAATATTATCTGTTTTACCTTGAAGGAAAATGTATAACAGATATTATAATCTCTTTTTATTATTTTCATTTAAACAGATGATGATATTTTATTACTTTTTATAATTACTTCAATTAATTTATTATGTTGTGTTTCTTTTTCTTTTTTCTTTTTATTTTTTCAGCAAAACAGGTGTTCACCACTAGAATATATAGTATTAATCATTGTATCATTAATACTAAAGAATTGTTAATCACTCTGCACCTCAGGTAATCATGTATTCTTACAGGCCAGCAGTCCAAACATGTAACTTTTTATCAGCTTGAACTTATAACAAGTACATAGTTGCTAAAACATTTTTCACTTGAGATATTATTTCATTCAATGCTGGCTAAAAATGGGAAACAATCTTTAACCAACATAACAGTGATTCATTCATTCCATTCACATCTGTGATTCCACTACACAACATAAAAAGAACAAGAATGGCCTAAAGGACTTAGAAGCCATTTGAGCTATTTAGCCTTTAGTACATTTCACGAAGACCAGTCAATTCCAGTGGTGTTGGCTGGCTTCAATCCATTAGCTGTACTCAGTTAACATCCTGGTATTTAATTCTGAGTCTATGTAAAAGGTTTTCCCACCAAAAAGGCCCAGCTTCTGACACAGGTCAACCAATTTCCCCTCACATCCAACTGTAGAGTCTAAAGCCCTGAAGCAATGAAACAGATGACTGAGTGGAGCTAAAACCTGTTCATTTCTATTGTAGAATTTACAGATTAATGAGAGTTTAGCTAAGGCAATAGACCTGAGAAAGTAAAAGTACACAAACCAACTAAATGCTGAGCATTTTAAGCAATGTGCAGCACACCTCATTTTATTGTTTAATGCTCATCAGGCCAAAACTCTAGTGAAACAGTTATAGCATAAAATGACAGCAAAACCCTGGGGAATTTATGACAGTTTTCTGTGATAGAAATATAATAATATTGAGTGCACATGTGTCTATTTCAAGTAAAAATTGCAATACTTTTCTAGAATTCCTATACATTCAAGAGTAAAGCTCACTTTGGCAACAATAATCCAGCTGGTTAATGAGCTTGAAATACTTTGTCAGTAAGCAAATGCATGATTGCACTCTCTCACTTACTTGCATTGATACCAATGGGATTTTTCTTCAGCTTGATATCTAAAGCTATAAAAGAAGATAGTCCATCAATATGCTACTTGAGCACTTTTTCATTTTACAGATGATTACATATATAAAAATAGCAGAACATAATGCTATTAAAATAACTGCAAAATATACTAACAACTTTCAAAATAGTACAAAAATGTTATGGAAACACATACAGTATGAAGTGTGGTGGAAACTTTGTTGGTATGTGGTGTACATAACAGTAGCAAGAGATGCTTAGTCTAAATTTTGCATGGTGATATAAACGTTTGTTGTATACATGTGATAAAAATGGGAAAAGTTGGAGCTATGAGATATATTGAAGGAAAACAAATTATACTGCATGTAAGTAAATGTTTTAAATTAAAAAGATTTTTGCAACCACAATAAAACACTAAAACCAGCACTGGGGACCACTGCATGGTTGTGGTTGACCCATCCAGGGTGTGTTCTGGACCAATCTACCAATGACATTGCTTGAATCTAAATAAGGCAGGAAGGACTTGTCTGGTCCTCCAGATACAGTAAATTGATGGCAACAGCAAGCTGATAATACTATATTTCTGACTCCTGCAGTGTTTCTTGGGAGTTCAAGTTTTGGCAAGCAGAAAGAATACCCACCTAGGAGAACTGGCAGTATTCCTCCTCTGTACTGTCCTGTTTTTTATTTTCACTTGTGTTTTTCCTGTGTCCTTAATTCATCCATTATACACTTTCTTGTACTCTTTAATTATCCCCCAATAAATGTTTTTTTTTTGTTGAATATATAAACTTGTCTAGTTCTGTTCTGCATGCTAGGTCTACTCTTGAGTGCCCCAGAAGGTCACAATAGATATACAACATATATTGTATACACGTGTATACTGTATGTGCGAGTATGTGTGGGTGTGTGTGTGTGTACTGTATGTATACAGTATATATACAGTATATATATTGTAATAGATAGCCTGGCCACAGACAGACACAACACCCAATGTCCACAACACACACGGTTTATTTACAATATTTACAGTCCATTTCCCCCACTCACATACAACTACTTAGTCCCTTTTTCTCTTTGGCCGCCTCCACTCCTCTCTCGCAAGCTCCATCTTCCTCCTCCCAACTCTGGCTTCCCGAATGGAGTGAGGTGGCCCCTTTTATAACACCCCGGATATGCTCCAGGTGCTCTGAGATGGTCTTCCGGCTGCACTTCTTGGTGTGGTGGAAATGCTGCCCTTGCACCGGAAGCACTCTGGGCGTATACAGTTCCTGGAGCAGCAGCACTTCCTGGTGTGGCGGAAGTGCTGTCCTCCAGAGCTCGGGAACCATCCAGGAGCCCCCTGGGGTTGGCCACGGACCCCCACAGGGTTGAACTTCCCAGCTCCGTATCCGTGGTCCTTGATGAAAAATTAGGGGGACTGCCCTCTTGTGCCCAGGGGAGATATTGCCTCTCTCCCAGTCCTTCCCTACTCCAGGCGTCCTGGTGGGGCAAAGTCCCTGGTCGTCTGCCACTCTATATATATATATATATATATATATATATATATATATATACTGTATATATATATACACACACACACACAGAGTTGTATTTGTATTCAAAAGGGTTTGACAGGATCATATTTTACTTGAAAAGAAAAAGGGGTATGGCCATTGAGTTTAATGCAGCGTGTGTTCTTTCCTCTGTGGAGACCTAAAGTTTGGGGATTAAGCCCACACCTTGTGAATCAGAAAAGTAGGTTGCCTGGAAATTTTATAAGAGCCACAAATGACCCAGAGGGACTACAAACACCCTACTGGTAAAAAAGGGATAGGGTGGTAGAGAAAGAGACAAAATACAATGAGTACCATAAGGACCAGCCTGCTTCTCTGGATCTTGTTGTTTTGTCTGTGGGTGAAATATTTCTAAACATGATATTCCTCAACTTGGGGACTTGCATTGGGAACGAGACAAGGATAGACTAAAATGAAGGACTAAATTAATTAATAAAACCCAAGAAAATTATCAAATTTGTCTGTGTTTCTGGTCATGAAAGTTTATATGGGGCTTAGGATTTAACAAGAAACATTGGCCAGTGAAATGTACAGTTTGTCATACAAAATTCTAGGATTCATTAACCCTTTGGTGAGCTACTTGGAAAGGGGTTAACATGAGCAACATGTTGGAGACACCTGTACTAGACAGTGCCCCATTCTGAAATCAAACCTAAATTACTGCCACTCTGAGATAGCAGAGCTACACACTGTACTGTCACAATGTCCTCATTGCGATTCGCTGAATGTGAAATATAATGCATATAACTATGAAGAATCAGTAATTTATCTAAATAAACAACTAATGGGTCTTAGGACAAAATGGCAGCATGTGCTACTGGAGAAGACTGTACTATGTGTTTTTCCATAGATTCACCTGAAAATCCCCTAGAGGAAATCCCTAACAATTCTTGCATAGAAAACTCAATCATGTCAAGCTCTTTTAAAGGATGATACAAAATTGTGTCTGACATTCCTGTAGTCTCTCCCATAAATGTGCTGTCATGTCATATTCTAACACACTTAATCCAGACCAGGGTTGTGTGGAGCTAGGGCCTATCCCAGCTAGCATGGCACAAGGCAGAAACAAATCCAGAGTGTCAGTCTACTGCAGGGCAAACTCACACACAATTAAGCTTCAACAATTCACTGAACCTGCATGTCTTTGGACAGTGGGAGGAAACCTGAGTACCTAGAGGGAACCCAAGGGGAGAACATGCAAACTCCACACAGGGAGGATCCTGGACATGAATCTTGGCTTTCTTACTGTGAAACAGCAGCGCTACCACTGCTCCACCCCTTCATAAATGCTTTGCTTGTTTTAAATATTGTAACTGCTAAGATTATGGTATAGAGTTACTTTGTCACTATGTACTTCTGGGTAACACACCCTACTTTGAGGACCGAAGCACAACTGATCTGAAAAGAAAAACCATTTGATGTAAAATGAGATGAAAATAAGACACAGTTCTGAAACTTCCTTAATCCAATACATGGCAATAATGTAAAAAACAATACGAAGGTGATTAATCTCTTTATTTTATATTGCACCCCAAACACAACACAAAATCACCCTCCTTTTTTTACTTAAGCTAAAAGAGTCAAAATTCCATCAAGGATCAACTGATATATATGATAAATTGTAAGTAAACAAATTGCACCAATAATTATTAAGTGATAAAGTATATTGACCTTACCCTGTCTGTGGATAAGTACTCAAAAAATACACTAGGAAAATAAACCTCACACCAATCCCTCAGACATGGTGGCTTTCATGGGTCTAGGTGATTTATAAGGGGTACATTGTACCTGTCTCCTTGGTTAGTGCCACACAGATACAGCACTGAAAGATGGCATAGATGATTAGTAAAATGAGTACCATTTTAAAAGTAAAATGTTCAAGAGTGGAATATTGGGAGGTTTGACTTGGACACAGTCCTGTAGTATGTGTACCCAATATTCACATTAGTGTTCAAAAGTTAGGAATCACCCACAAATGTTCATGATTTTTTTACAGAAAGCAATTTTTTTAGCATGGTACCATTAAATTGATTTATATGTATAACCAATATTTTATTAATGCTACTAATGGCTATTACTATTTGAAATGACTGCTTGAAATTCAAATAGCTATTACTGGTTTGTAATTTATTATTTACATGTGACTGCAAATCTCTCTTTTCACAGGCCATTATTCCAGTGTCCTAATAGTAAACTTTTCCAGCTCATTCTTAATTAATCATATTTAAATACTAACATGTTATTAGAGAAACCTGCAGTGGGCTGGCGCCCTGCCCAGGGTTTGTTTCTTGCCTTTCACCCTGTGTTGGCTGGGATTGGCTCCAGGAGACCCCCGTGACCCTGTAGTTAGGATATAGCGGGTTGGATAATGGGTGGATGGATTAGAGAAATGTTTGTCATTGTGTCAACACAGCACAGGTTTCACTGTTCTTCTTTACAAAGAAGCAAGTAAATTGACTTTGGTTAAAAGGTGCCTTAAATTCAATTCTGAGATCAGAAGTGGCCAAAACAAAACAGCTTTCTCAAGAAAGCTGTCAGTCTATTGTTTTGCGAAATTAAGGTTATGTGATAGGCTGCCAAGAAATGGAAAGTTTCACACAATAGTGTCCTCTACTGTCTTGAGAGAAGAGTGCAAAAAGAATCTAACCAGAGCAGAAAAAGAAGTGGAAGGCCCAGATGCACCACTGTATAAGAGGATAAGTACATCAGAGTTTGTAATTTGAGAAACAAATGCCTTACTGGTCATCAGTTGGCTGGTTCTTACATAGTTCATTCCAAATGCTGCAGTTATCTACAAATGTGAAAAGTCGACTCCAGGATGCTGTGCTAAGTGGCAGAGTTCCAAAGAAAAAGTCATATCTGAAACTGAAAAATAAAAAGAAAAGGTTAAAATGGGCCAAACAATACAGACATTGGACAGTGGATGACAGGACAAAATTACTTTGGCTAAGACATCCAACAATCGCCCCAATTTCCAAATAATTGAGGTCTTGGCTTGAAGCCATATTGATTTTTATACTTGTCTGTTTGCATCCCAAATTATTGTTTTGAAATCGTGTGCTTAACAGGTTTGTAGGGTCATTACTGTTATTTGTACAGAATACAGTGATATTCTTACTTGCATGTGCTAATGAACATGGAACATGTTGTCAATCTCTAGCACCATGATTAGTGTGTATTACTGCATTACCTCAAAACTTTCCTGAAAAATCTCAGATTATATTTTCCACAGCACAATAAAGCATGTATATTGTTGTATAGTTTAATTTGTATTAAAATTAACTACAATTTTGTCTAATCCTTTGCGTCAAGAATTTTACTTGTTCCAGTTTATCAAGTTGTGCCCTAATTTTCATTTCCTCTGTTTATGTAAAATATTTCTTTTGAATGGGTTGGCCTTGTCATTATCCATTAAAAAAGCCATTAAAAATTATGCTGAACAGTTTTATTTCCCATTTATTTGAAACAAAAATAAATTCCTACTTTCAATCTTTCCTCATCAATTGCCATTTCTTAAATCTTCAATTACAAAAAAAAAAAAAAATGATGAAATTACGCACATGAATAATATGTCAATCAAAACTCAAATAAACATAAAAATTAAAGAATTCACTCAGGGTTGTCTAAATGTTCAGATGCAGGCTTCTGTTCTTCCTATTGCTGGCAATAAACAGCTCTGAATTTGCTAAAGATAAAAATGTACAAAAAACAAAACAAAACAACTTAATAAAAAGTGTACCAACAATAATTAAAGGCTACAAATTAAAAGAAGGGCAGCCTGATAAAACTATTAACAATTGTTAGAGGAACTCAGGACATACGAGTTGGTACTTTAAAGTAAGTTTTTCAAAAGAGTTGGTAGGGGGTGGGTGCACAATTGGAAGCTGGCAAATTTAACACAGATGTTAGAAAACTATGAATTATTAATGCAATGAATTAAATCAGCAGCATTGTGGTAAAAAAGTAGCACACTGGGGGTCTTTAAGTCTCATCTTGATACAGTTTTAGAAACGCTGGGGGAATATGAATTGATGAGCAAGAGTAGGCTAGGCTGAATGGCATATTCTCACCAAAACATTGTCTTCTGTTGTTATGTTAACAGAAGCACAGAACGTCTTTTCAGAGCTTGTGATTTAGACCGAATCAAGAATATGTTTAATATAGATAAATATGGCCAAGGCTACCTGGAAAAAGCGTGTCAACGTTCTTGTAGCCTTTTGGCTACCTTTATCTTCATAATAAAACATGATATAATGAAAGACTGTGTTGCGCAAATCAAAACAAATGACCAGTAAGCCTACTTTAATTCTTTACATTCTCAAATTATATAATACTAACCTTAAACCATTGATTACTTGCATCCATCGTATCAACAGGTCCCAGGTGACTAGAAATAAGATAGTTGTAAGCTAGTGTAATTGTAACTTGTGGGTTAGGCCTGTTGGGATTATACTATATGAATAGAAACGCAGAATCTGAAGATAGCTATTCAATTACATGATTTGTATATCGAAGTACAGAGAGGCAATCATGTATTTTTCTCTAATCCACAGTCTTTGGGTGCCCTGTAAACAGACCTACCAGTTCTCCTATTAGCTACTTCAGTTTTAATGGCATTTGTGAGCTACTTTATAAGCAAAGCTGCTGACAACTGAATTAGTTCACTCTCCTTAGTATTCCACTGCTTTATGACAATAGCCTAAGGGTTTGGATAAAGATAACTGTGGCGTTTTCTTACTGTTGTGCTATATTTTCTCGTATAGTTATAGCTACAATTGAAATGACACCTTGTCAAAACAATAGTTTATGTAATTATAAAACATCAAGATCTACCTGAAAGGGGGCTGGTGAAATATAAATGTGAGACAGTACTGTCTGAGGTTTTTCTACCCATTAATTTAAAAACTTGGCTTTAAAACTTGCATTTCATCAGGTTATTCTGTGCTGTACTTTGTTCTGTAAAAAAGCCTAAGCAGCAACCACAGTTAAAAGCAATGTCACAATGTAAAGTCTTGTAATACTTGTTTGTATGTAAATTGTCTTTAATCATCTGTATTACTCTGCTGCCTTTTTAATGTTAAGTGTGCAAAAAAATTGCCTTTATTTCAAGTAAAACCACAATTTGTAGGAATAACATGATATAATGAGCAACAAGACAGGAGACACAGAATGAGCAGTTCAACCCTTAAATGAACTGGTGTGTTTATTCTTTTACTAAACACAGGCAATCATTTAATCCTAGTTTACAAGATCAAATGTCCTCCTTGTTAGGGGCCATGGAGAGTGCCTCCAAAACAATGCATAAGTAACTAGAGACTGGCTCTTCTAACCTCGTCTTCTTTACATTTTTGGATGATGTATTCTCTCATCAATGCTCCCCAACTTTAAAATTAAGAGGGCAGTTGACTCTATGCCCCTTTAGGCATTTTTCTTAGGGTTTTTTGGAGTTGTCTTCTACATCTTGAAATAAGAGGATTCCAAATATTTGTATTCTGTCCCCACCAAGATACATATGTAAAGACAACAAGGACCAGAAGATGAAACACTAGACAAATAACAGGCATGAAAACCAGAAAGGCAGCTATCTTTAATTATCAGAAAAGCAGAAAAACAAAACTCGCAGTCAAAAAGCAAAAAAATGAAAGTTCTTTTTGTAAGAGATTCATTAATTACAAATCAACATACAATCAACATTAAAACAATTGTGTAAAATAATGTCAAGTTGAGATTCGAAAGCCTCTAATAAACTGTCCTCCATCACACTACCTGGTCACTTCTTCCTTGTATATACAGTATATATATATATATATATAACATTCTAATCCTTGGTGAAATCTGCCCTTAAGTTTCTGAACATGTCCCCATGTCCCGTCAAGAATCTTAAAGTAACAGCTGGAATCCACTGTACTAATTCCTTTCAGAATTTTAAACTCATTGAAGATGTCACCCCTTAATCTCTGTTTGCATTTAACTGAAAAGGTTCAATTCCCTCAATCTCTCCTGATAGCTCATACCTCTTAGTTCCAGAATCAGCCCAGTCGCTCTTCTCTGGACTTCCTCTAGCACCTTTATGTCTTCTTTGTAATATAATATCATAACCAAAATTGTACATGGTACTGCAGGTGAGGCCCCACTATTGTGTTATATAACTTAAGTATAACTTCCTTTGACTTTTACTCACTTGATTTCTTCTATATACTGTCTAAATGTAGATAGTAAGTCCTTCTCTCAAGTTTCAGACATCCCATTGCATATTCATATCTAACACTTCTACTTCCTACTTGTAATATTTTACATTTACTTATATTAAATTTTATCTGCCATGATTCTGCTCGATTGTTGTTCATCTCTTCTCCAGAATATTGACAAATTTGAACAAGGAAGTTCCACAACGCACGATTAAATATTGTGATAAGGATGTAATTATGCACAACTTTCAATAAAATGAAGCAACAACCAAGCCTCACATTATAGAAATGGGTAGCCAAATGGAATTCTGGAAAAATGGTAGAACGAAACACTCAAAAAATGTACTTTGTTCTTGTTTCTAACTCCAAATTAATGATAGATTTAGATGGTTGTATTTCTGACAGGGTTTCTTCCCAGCTGGAATTCAAATAATTTTTTAAATGCCCTTTTTTGTTCATTTTTGAGTTATTTATTTATGTTAATATTACTTTTGTTGATTATTTGCTTTATTCCTGATGCATGTATTATGTTCCTTGTGTTTTGTAGGTGGCTCCCCAAGATGCAGGGCCACCTGCCCATCACCGCAAGAGACTGCCTTCAGCACTATAAAGTAAGGGGTGACCCACAGTTCCTTGTGGTTTGTTCTGAATGCGCTTGTGGTGTGGCGAGTTCTCTTTTGTTTATTCTTTTTTTTGTGAGTTACTTGATTTTTTTGAGCCTGTGCTCAGTTTTTGAATTCTGCATTGGAATTTTGCCTTATTGCTTAGGCAACTCCTTCGTTTTTTTTTTGTGCTCAATAGAGGTTTTTTGCACCCCAGGACATTTTTGGAAAAATAAATTTAATTTTATAAAGATATTGAGCCAGCCCTTATTACTGTGATTTGACAGTCTCTAGTGGGAAGTTTAGAGGTTTTTAGGATTTTGTGCATGGGAACTCTCAAGATTCATATCACAGATTCCTTTCAGAAAAAAAAATCTAAATAAGCAAAAATTGTACATTTAGATACATTTATACAGGTATGAAAGAGTATTAAATCAATTTGATTAGTTTTATTAGGAAATATTGTCACCACATGGTAGAAGTAATTATCAGTTAGTACTATGGGCACCACCATTTTAGCAGTGAGAGATGCGTTCGTGGATTGCTGGGTGATATCTTTTTTAGGTTGTGCTGAGTACCTTAAGCAGCAGTACAACATGTAAGCCGAACATTCCAGTCTTCAGGGTATTTTTGTCCCAAAGAAACAAAGAGTGGAGTCAGCATCTGTAATGGTTTAGCCAGGATTATTCCCTGGCTCAAATGTTTTTTTCTGTTTATTGAACTTTTTTGTTGGTTTTCAAATATTATTTTGTACATTATGCTGTCAATTTTGATTTTGAATTGTGTATATTTTATGTATTTATTATTGTTTAGTTTATTTTCTTTTGATGTTTATTAGCATTTTTTTTACTTTTCTTCCCTATCTCTTGTATGTAGAGTGCAAGGAGGGAGGGCTACTTGATCACACTTCTGTGTGTGACTGCTACTTTCATTTTATGATTCATGTTTTTATTAATAGATTTCCTGACCCCTGCTGTTACTGTGTTGGAAATTGTACTGGATTGGTTTGCTTTAGGTTTATTTGCCTTTTATAAAATTCTGATTTTTTTTTAATTATAAAGAAACCAGGGTACTCTCCTTCTTTTTGTGGACAGTTTGTGAATTTCTGAAATTTAATATCCTTAGACCCATTATTAAACCTGTTGCTTTTGAGTTTGGGGCTAGGCTGCCTGAAGTGAGGCATACTCTGCAAAGATAAGTGCTGGCATACCTTTTTGAGGCCTACACCCTCTTTTTGACATTTCTTTGACAGCATTGTCAAGTGAATCCCAAAGGCATACCCAAAGCATAAGCTTTTTGTTCCTTTTGGTTTTTATTTCAGCTTTTGCCTGCTATATTAACTGACAATGTCCGAGATGAACCCCTGAGTATTTTTGCCACAAATAGTTGTGTTTCTTCACTGGTCCTAGGATTAAATAGGGTATTTCCTGACCTGAAAAGTGATTTTACAGTGGCCAGTAAATGAACCACAGCACAAATCTTATTGAACAATGAATTTCATCAGAGAAAATAGTTTCCTAGTTAGACAAAAAGAAAAAGGAGAGTTTGAAAAAGGAAAGCGTGGTTCTGTAGAAAGCCCCAAACACTGTGAGACAGAGTATTTGGTACCTATATAAGTATGCCTTACAAAATGTGTGTTGTTTTCCTGTGTGCAGTATCTTTGACGGTTCTCTCATATACCCTCCACAAACACTTTATTGGATAAATCTATTTAGTATGGGGTATACTGTATCTACCAACCTGTACCAATGACACAGGAGGTTGGATCCCAAGATTGATGCTGTTTATGTGAAAGTCTGAACTGACCATCTACATGTTCCAATAGAAGTCTAGATTCGACAGACCAAATTACGTGTTTCTATTAATCAGCTGTTCATTTACGCTAATAGTTGACCTTCTGCCCACCACTGTTATTTATTTTTAACAAAAGTTATTTAAGACCTTGTTTGTTTGAATGAAACTGTCCATTCAACTCTGACCTTGCTCATTAACAAGGTTCTTTTACCCACAAAGCTGCTGCTAATTGGATGCCTTTTCTTTGGTGCACCACTCTCTGTAAGCTTTAGAGTCAGAAGAGCAGCTATTTCAGGGATTTTGGAAACCACAACTAATGATGAGTGAAACATTCTGTGCAAAATTGAATTTGCAGTGAAATTCATGTCATTGCTACACGAATAAAGATGTTTAATTTATAAGCGTTTTCCTATGTTAATTCTATATGCATCTGTCTGTCATTTATTTTTTAAATAACGATCTCTAGTGGAAAAAAAATGGCCTGACTCATTTCCTATCAAGTGTAGAAAATTAGCTGAGAAGTAAAATGTGTATTGTGTTTGTTCTAGCAATATGATTCCCACTTTTCCAATCTTGGCAATCACATTCTGTAAAATGTGTTGGATACAGAAATAATGCCCAAAGCTCCACATGCCTGGAGTATGCATATCCCCATAATTCCATTCAAAAAGTGAAACTTGTATATTAGATTCATTCATTACACACAGACTGATGTATTTCAAATGTTTATTTCTTTTAATTTTGATGATAATAACTGACAACTAATGAAAGTCCCAAATTCAGTATCTTGGAAAATTAGAATATCAATTAAGACCAATTGCAAAAAAAGGATTTTTAGAAATGTTGGCCAACTGAAAGGTATGAACATGAAAAGTATGAGCATGTACAGCACTCAATATTTAGTTGGGGCTCCTTTGGCCTGGATTACTGCAGCAATGCGGCGTGGCATGGAGTCGATCAGTCTGTGGCACTGCTCAGATGTTATGAGAGCCCATGTTGCTCTGATAGTGGCCTTCAGCTCTTCTGAATTGTTGGGTCTGGCGTATTGCATCTTCCTCTTCACAATACCCCATAGATTTTCTATGGGGTTAAGGTCAGGAGAGTTTGCTGGCCAATCAAGAACAGGGATACCATTGTCCTTAAACCAGGTACTGGTAGTTTGTGCAGGTGCCAGGTCCTGTTGGAAAATGAAATCTGCATCTCCATAAAGTTCTTCAGCAGCAGGAAGCATGAAGTGCTCTAAAACACTTCCTGGTAGACGGCTGCGCTGATCTTGGACCTCAGAAAACACAATAGACCAACACCAGCAGATGACATGGCACCCCAAACCATCACTGACTGTGGAAACTTTACACTGGACCTCAAGCAACGTGGATTCTGTGCCTCTCCTCTCTTCCTCCAGACTCTGGGACCTTGATTTCCAAAGGAAATGCAAAATTTACTTTCATCAGAGAACATAACTCTGGACCACTCAGCAGCAGTCCAGTCCTTTTTGTCTTTAGCCCAGGCGAGACGCTTCTGACGCTGTCTCTTGTTCAAGAGTGGCTTGACACAACGAATGCGACAGCTGAAACCCATGTCTTGCATACGTCTGTGCGTGGTGGTTCTTGAAGCACTGACTCCAGCTGCAGTCCACTCTTTGTGAATCTCCCCCACAGTTTTGAATGGGTTTTGTTTCACAATCCTCTTCAGGGTGCAGTTATCCCTATTGCTTGTACACTTTTTTCTACCACATCTTGTCCTTCCCTTCGCCTCTCTATTAATGTGCTTGGACACAGAGCTCTGTGAACAGCCAGCCTCTTTAGCAATGACCTTTTGTGTCTTTCCCTCCTTGTGCAAGGTGTCAATGGTCGTCTTTTGGACAACCGTCAAGTCAGCAGTCTTTCCCATGATTGTGTAGCCTACAGAACTAGACTGAGAGACCATTTAAAGGCTTTTGCAGGTGTTTTGAGTTAATTAGCTGATTAGAGTGTGGCACCAGGTGTCTTCAATATTGAACCTTTTCACAATATTCTAATTTTCCGAGATACTGAATTTGGGTCTTTCATTAGTTGTCAGTTCTAATCATCAAAATTAAAAGAAATAAACATTTGAAATACATCAGTATGTGTGTAATGAATGAATCTAATATACAAGTTTCACTTTTTGAATGGAATTACTGAAATAAATCAACTTTGTCATGATATTCTAATTTTATGACCGGCACCTGTATGCCCTGCAAGTTGCCTGTCTTATTCTCTGACTACAAGAAACACAGTGCACCCGCTCTTGGATGTGCTAGCTGGGTCTAACTAAGATAAGCAGACCATTCCAAACCAGGTTCTAACGATCTTTCATTCAATACATGAAAATGCCAGTGTAAGCCTCGGTCAACTTTACCTTGACAGTGGAATGTGGTGCTATTTACTGCAAAAGATAATGCATCATAATTTCACACAAAATTCTTTTGTATCTCAAAAAACAGGTTCTTAATAGTTTTCTTACTTTTTAAGTGTGAAAAGAGATGTTCTTCATCAAAGTGCATGCTGCAGATCATTCTTTTGAGGCACACCACAATAAATTACACATAGCTCAGAATTTCCTCAACTTACTTCATAATGGACTTCTCAAAAAAAATCACCTCACCTACAGTAGTGGGCATATACATTGTCATAGCTTTAAAGACATTATACAAAATCTGTACTTTTTACATTATTGAATCCTTTTAAAATCCCAAAACACAAATACAAAGAGGGACTACGACAAAAGAAATAATATGAAACACCATTAATATAATAGGAATAGTTTTACTTTTTTCCCCAAAACTAATTACTAATCTTAAGAGCATAGTCTAAATGAACTACATGCTTTATAATAATTTGTTAGTAATAAAAGTTAGTTTTCAGTGCAATCCTGCCATTTCAGTAGGACCAAATTAATGACACATTTAAAAGGCCAGTAGTCTGTGCTGTTGGCTCAGTTCAAATAAATATGGGCTGCCTTTCAATCATGTTTTTTTCCACTTGAATGTTACTGTTTCATCATGTTCATTAAAGAATGCTATTATTTTATGGGCACTAGTAAATAAATTAGTTTTTAAAGCTTATATGCATTGTTAGGTGACTTGAAAATCTATTTTTAGAAATATACAATATAAAATTAAAGTGAGGTAGGTGGATTTTATGACGTCTGGATAATTAAAAAAAAAAAAAACTCTGAAAAGAAACTTTGGACTTATACATGACAGTACTATTTATTGTTTATCTTACAGATACTTTCACCAAAACAACTTGCAAATTCTTCAAGGAATTTTATGAATTTTATGGGTCGGTGGGGGGAGTACTTCAAAGACTTCCTCAATCCCACTAACATGCCTTCCAATGAGGATGCAGAGCCTGGGGACTCGGAGGAGGGCTCCCCCATCTCTGGGACTGGGGTCACCGAGGTGGTCAAAAAACTCCTTGGTGGCAGGGCCCCAGGGGTGGATGAGATACGCCTGGATTTCCTCAAGGCTCTGGATGTTGTAGGACTATCTTGGTTGACACGCTTCTGCAACATCACATGGACATCGGGAACAGTGCCTCTGGATTGGCAGACTGGGGTGGTGGTCCCCCTCTTTAAGAAGGGGGACTGGAGGGCGTGTTCCAACTACAGAGCCTCCCTGGAAAAGTCTATTCGGGGATCCTGGAGAGGAGGGTCCATCAGATACTCAAACCTTGACTTCAGGAAGAACAGTGTGGTTTTTGTCCTGGTCGCGGAACAGTGGACCAGCTCTACACCCTTAGCAGGGTCCTGGAGTGTGCATGGGAGTTTGTCCAAACAGTCTACATGTGTTTTGTGGACTTGGAAAAGGCGTTCGACCGTGTCCCTCGGAGAATCCTGTGGGGGGTACTCTGAGAGTATGGGGTACCGGACCCCCTGATAAGGGCTGTTCGGCCCCTGTACAGCCGGTGTCAGAGCTTGGTCCGCATTGCCGGCAGTAAGTTGAACCCATTTCCAGTGAATTGGACTCCGCCAGGGCTGCCCTTTGTCACTGATTCTGTTCATAACTTTTATGGACAGAATTTCTAGTAACAGCCAGGGCATTGAGGGGGTCCGGTGTGGTGGACTCAGAATTTGGTCACTGCTTTTTGCAGATGATGTTATCCTGTTTGCTTCATCAGGCCATGATCTTCAGCTCTCTCTGGAACGGTTTGCAGCTGAGTGTGAAGCGGCTGGGATGGAAATCAGCACCTCCAAATCCAAGACCATGATCCTCAGCCAGAAAAGGTGGGTGTGCTCTCTCAGGGTTGGGAGTGAAATCCTGTCCCAAGTGGAGGAGTTCAAGTATCTCGGGGTCTTGTTGACGAGTGAGGGAAGAATGGAGCATGAGATTGACAGGTGGATCAGTGCGGCGTCCGCAGTGATTCGGGCTCTACATCAGTCTGTTGTGGTGAAAAAGGAGCTGAGCCGTAAAGCAAAGCTTTCAGTTTACCAGTTGATCTATGTTCCTACCCTCACCTAAGCTCATGAACTATGGGTAGTGACTGAAAGAACGAGATTGCGAATGCAAGCGGCTGAAATGAGTTTCCTCCGCAGGGTGTCTGGGCTTTCCCTTAAAGATAAGGTGAGAAGCTCAGTCATCTGGGAGGGGCTCAGAGTAGAGCCGCTGCTCCTCCACATCGAAAGGAGTCAGATGAGGTGGCTTGGGCATCTGATCAGGATGCCTCCTGGATGCCTCCCTGGTGAGGTGTTCCAGGCATGTCTAACTGGAAAGAGGCCCCAGGGAAGACCCAGGACACGCTGGAGGGACTATGTCTCCCGGCTGGCCTGGGAACGCCTCGGGATTCCCCTGGAACAGCTAGAAGAAGTGGCCGGGGAGAGGGAAGTCTGGGCATCTCTGCTCAAGCTGCTGCCCCTGTGACCCAATCTCGGATAAGCAGAAGAGGATGGATGGTTGGATGGACCTTAGTAGGAAATATTTTTATTATCTAACTATAGTAATTATCAGATTGTTTCTCAGTGAAATGATTTGTTTGTGTATTGTTCTATCAATGCCATAAATGTTAAAAAAAATAGTTCAGCAGTGAAGGCAATTTTGCCATTTATGTTATGTTTAATCTCAACCTCTATAATGTAGCTTAGTACTTTATTCTTTACTAATAAAATTTATTAAATGTACATACAGCCAAAATGTTAGTGGAACAATTTGGGATTTTTACATTTCCTAGGGGGGTGGCACGGTGGTAGTGCTGCTGTCTTGCAATTAGGAGACCTGGGTTCGCTTCCCGGGTCCTCCTTGTGCGGAGTTTGCATGTTTCATCCGGGTGCTCCAGTTTCCTCCCTGTGTGCCCTGTGGTGGGCTGGCACCCTGCCCAAGGGTTTATTCCTGCCTTGTGCCCTGTGCTCGCTGGGACTGGCTCCAGCAGAACCTCGTGACCCTGTGTTAGGATACAGCGGGTTGGGAAATGACTGACTAACATTTCCTAGGTAATTCAATATACTGTATAGTACAAAAGTAGTAATTCAATAAATCATTTACAATATTCCCTTCCATTGCATAGAATTGTGCCTCTCAAATGCATTGCCATACATGCCACAGTGACACTCTGCAAAGTTTACCATCAGTGAGCTCCCACACCCACTGTTTTGATGTCATTATTCATACCACATTTTGTAACTTCTTCCCATTGTCAGGGTCACAGAGAACACCACCAAAATAACGAATGCCATGGATGGTTGGGTCTTTGCCCGGCCAGGACATCTCCAAGCTGGAAGAACCAGGGGAGCAAGCGTGGCAAGATTGTTACTTTCCCTTGAGTGCTAGATGGCAGCCCCCCTGGGTTGCAGCGGTGCCTAGAACTCCCGCAGGGTTTTCATGGGAGTTGGGATCCGGGGGTGCTGCTCCTTACCCGTATGGGCGATTCATTCATCAAGCACCTGGAGCACTTCTCGGTAATATATAAAAGGAGCCAGCAGACACTACTCGGGGAGTCAGAGTCGGATGGAAGAGGATAAAGTTTCCTGAGGAGGAGTGGAAGAGAAAGAGAAAAGAAGAAGAGAAAAATACTGTGATGTGTTTGTGCTTTGGCACTGTGTTTGACCTGTGGGAAATAGGGAAGTGTGCCTCCTGCATCTGTCTGTGTTGGGTTGGGTGGCTGGTATGCCCCCTAGAGTTGTCACTCAAATCAGAAAGAAAATGTGCCTAGGGTCTTCCTGAGTCTCATCTGTGTCATTTCAGTTTTCTAACTTCACTTGCCCTTGCTCTGCTATTTTCTTTGCATTCTCCTTTTCATTCTTCCATTTGAGACAGCCATGATTCATCAGTACCTTCTGACCTGTCATTTTGTACATATGATGTCATCACTGACTGTCAAGTAGGAAGGTCAAGCATAATGAAATGTTCTCTCAGATTATCTTAAGACATCTTTTGTGCCATTGTAATTTTAACATGGTATGGTGCTTGTCAGTGCTGAAATTTATGTTCAGGTTCATCTTTATTGTCATTTGTTTGCAGTACAAATTGTCTTGCACAGGCTATTGACAATAGTATAAGCCAATAATAGTTACACCTCTTTATGATAAATACAGCATCAGGCTGTAAGATATGTCTTTGCAGAAAAGGAATGTTATTCAAGATAAGTAAAGTGCACTAACATTAAGTAACACTGGAGGATGCACCCTACAGCTTGTCACGCTAACACTAATAATTATGTTCACAGATTTTTCTTGGTGTAACTACGCAGTATGCATGCATACACAAAATAAAAACAGTGAACATCAGGTACTACATTGAATCACACATTATGTAACGTTTATATTTCTTTTGAATATTTTTTTCTTAACATAAAAATGTTGCCAACTTAATAAACACTAAAAACAAACCACCAATATTTGTATTTGTTTCCTTTTATATTTCTCTTCCTTTTCTACAACAAATCCCTAACCTGACAGTTTTCCAGGTAAAGCCAGTAACTTCCCCAGCTGCCTCGGGTAACATACCATGTACAGTATAACTAAATAGTGCTTAAACTTCTCTGCCAACCAGATAACCCTGCCTCTGGAACTAGTCTTAGTAGCTTCTCTCTCAGGGTGCATTGCTCAGAATCAAATTCAATTCGTTCCACTTCTGCCTCAAGATCAAGCTAAGAATTCGAGGTTAGTAGTGGATGAAGGTCCCATCTATTGTGCCGTATGAGCCCCTGTTCTATCTCAATCAGGTATAATTGTGAGGTCAAGTGCTTTTACAGAACACTTGCTGTGTTAGTCCAGCCAGTGTCTGCATCTAGCTTCTCTGTAATATTCTCTTCAGGACTGAGAGCTGGCAAGAGATGAACATGGTGTCATCTGTCACATCTTTCAGCTCTCTTCTCCTGACCATCTTAAAGTCTGGCCATTTCGAGGTGAGAATTTTCTCCAGGGTGGGTACAGTTGTTTTAAGATGGTGTCCAAGCTTGAGTTGTTCAGGACTTGAGACTGTATTCTGGAGAGGTGTTGCCATTAAACTCATTAGTGGGAGAAATGGCTCCTCCTGGCTAAAGATTATCTTGACTATTTGAAATACCCTTTCTGCCTTCTTGTTTTACTGAGGAAAATGTTAACTGGTAGTATTATGACAGTAGTCATAATTCTTAGCAAATTGTTCTAAACTGACTTCCTTCCTGAACCGTGGCCTATTGTCTGTTACCAGTTCAACTGGTCATCCCTATCTGGCAAAGATGCATTTTAGACAGTTACATTTGGTTTCACCTTCCATATCTAGAAGAAATGTAATCTCCATGTGAGTGTGACCTGCAGGAGGCATTGTGGACCCCTAAATCACAGTCACAACAATGCAGAAATAAGTGTCAGGTTCAAGTGACCTTCTGTTTATCACAATAACTTAACAGGCACCTTCTTTAAGGGTTCAATAAACAAGCCAACACAACTCTTTTCTTCTCCTATTTCTTCCAAGAAAATCTTGTTCAACCCCTTCTGACTCCAACTTCTCCAACAGCTTCTTTAATGCTGGACCCAGGAGTACTTCCGGCGTCAAAGCAATGAATGTGGAAGCACTTCCAGGTCATACGGTTGCTGTCAAACAGGGATATCTTCTCCCGGCATTGCCCTCTGCTTTTACCCAAGGATCTCAGCAGGGTTGATCTTTCAAACTAAAAGTCCCATGCAACCCTGGGACCATGCCAGAGGAGCACTCTCAACTATCTTATTGTTCAATGAACTGTTCCTGGTTTACAGACTCCTGCAGTCCTTCCATTATTATTTCTTGCCAGCTGGGGTAATAATTGGGAACTATCTTGGCCAGATTGAGCCTACATCCATGTTGTCCTTCCATAATGGTCTCCTGGCCACGTAAGGACCCACTCCCCTTCCCAGTCATGATGCCATTTCACCCATTGCGTCCATCACTCTTAATAATATGTGATGACACTGTAATTTTTTTTACCATACTCAAACACATCTGCAGTTATTCTTTTCTATGGGCATGAAGGTAACAGTGTATGAATTGTTTTTGTTTTTGGTTGAGTTGGCTTTGTTTCAAAACACACTCTACAAGCTCTTATAATGTCTCACAATTCTTTCTCAATGTCAGGCTGCAATACACTAAAATGAGCCCAGTCTCCACATGTTACAATACCTTGATGGTCATTTGAAAGGGTGGGACCATCCTGTCACCAAACAACTTTAGCCTTTTTGATGTGGTAAGTTAATTTCTCCAGGAGAAATGTTAAGTTTTTGTTGGGAAGTTATTTTGGAAGAATTATGTGGATAGGACTGGTGAGCTTTGTTGGGCTGAATGGCCTGTTCTAATGTACTGGGACCTTTCCAGTGATGAATTGGCCGGCTCGCTCACCGTTGAATAATCATATAAGCTGAGGAAAAAAAACTGAATCTGAATCTACTGGTGCCATGTGTTAACAGTTTTGAATTGTTTGTCAGAGTAGAGCTGGGAGAAAAGGGACTGTGTAGGATGATTGAGGTCTATTTGCCTTTCTAGAACAGTATGTGTTATGCATGTTCTAGAAGTGAAAAAGCTGTTAGGTTAGGTAGAGTTTATTATCCCAGGTGGAAATTTGTTTTCAGCAGCTGATCGCTATGAGTATAGCGCCCTGTGCAGACATCTCTACCCCCTAAGGAGCTGACCTTGTGCCATAGCAATATGCAATTGAGCCAGTGAAGGCAAACTTCACTGTGCATCTGTAAAAGATGGTGTGAACAAATGACGACATTTAATATTGATGATACAAGAGTTACAGGTGTTATGAATGATTAGTAAATGATAATTGTACATTTCTCGGCATTTAATCTTTAATTGCTTGCTGATGATAAATATTTACTATTTTATGTTGCATACCTCCGCACTTTGTGCTGCTTCATAGTTCTAGGTTTGTATTTTGCTATGGTCAACATCTGTGTATGTCACGGTATTATAATGCATGCTGGATGTTTTATTTTTAAAGTATGTTTTATTGTTTAATTAGGTAGATTTGCACATTGTAGTGTCTTTTTCTTTCTTTTCTTTGATTGAGCACTGGATTAATTGATTTCACTTGTGTTGTAATTGTTGTATTGTTAATTGATTAGGTATTCTTAATGTGTTTTGAAATTGTTTGTACCTTTTAGGGTGGAAATTGGAATGAAGCAGGTACAGTTAACAAAGAAAAAGTGGACTTTTTGGGGCAAAGTAGGATGGAAGGTTGCTAGATTTGGTTCAACATAGGACACGAAAGGAAAAGAACAGAAGTGAAAAAAGGAAATGGCTGCAGGATGTTGTAGAAGAGGTGGCAGTGGCTACAGGGGAGACAGCAATGCATATTCGTTTTCCAGAGGGTGGTTACCAAGAGATCCGTGAGCTGAAACTGTTGTGGTTTTCCTTGAAGAAGTAAGAAGCCGCCAGCTAGAAGTTAAATATTATTAAAATTTTGGGGGCCGGGTCACGAATAGTAGCAAATTGGCACTGCATTCACTCAGCTACTGGTGGCTCTGTGTCAGCTGTTTAGACGCTTCCTTCCTTTATCACTGCAGCTTTATCCTTGATAGAAGAACAGTTTTCAAGTGGATGGCAGGAACATCAGAGTGTGTCTTCTGGAGAATCAGGCTAAAGACTGTTTTTGGGCACTACACAGTTAAACAAAAAAAGAGAAAAGGGAGGTTTTAATGAATGGTTTTTAATTATTTTAATGTTTTTAATAAACTTTGTAAAGGGTTTGATCGGCGTTGTTGTTTGTGGTAGTCTTTGGGTTCCAAAATTTGAACAAAAAAAGAGGAATAACAGGGTGAAGAAAGCTTCTGTGGTTCTAGTGTCCATAACCTCACTACGTGGAGTAATTTGGATTTCCCTACTGGGTTTCATGTAGAGCTGAAATGTTTTCTCTTTGTGTGTTTTTTTCTGCAGGTACTTCAATTTTCCTTTTACATTACAAATATGTGTAAGCTAGGTTGACTGTGCACTCACAGTTGCCCTCATATGAGTTGAGTGTGCTCTCTTATGGAACAATGTCCTCTCCAAAATTTGTTCCTATGTCTTGCCCAGTATTGTGAGATTTGATACTAACTCCTAGCAAACCTGAACTGGTTAAGCAGATTAGAAAATGGATGGATGAATACTTTATTTTGCAAAGTCTTGTGTGTTGTGTGATAAAGAAATTAGGCAGCAGACCCTGTATACTGAAAAATCTCCAAAAAGAAATGGGGTTCAAACTGAAATGACTAACAGGTTGAGACTGCTCTATAAATATGGTGGATAGGAGAAAGAGGTGTAGTCAAGGTGGCCGGAACAGGAACTGATGTGGCTGGAAGGGGTTTCTGGGTACCAAAAAATTATGTCATTGGGGTTTGCTGGAAGTGATGTAAGCAGTGAGTGGTACTGATGGTGATGTCATTGAGAGGGAGGGCCTTCGGTTGAACTGCAGAAGGAACAAGAGGAGACAGGATGAGGTGAGAGCGACAACCCCTTGTCTGGTTGACGAATAACACTATTTGAGCCTGTAAACTGTCCCCCATGTTCACATGAGTGACAGTTGCATATAGAAGGGTGGATCACATTGTGCAAATACAGTAATCTACAATTCCAGCGAGAAAAATAAGATTATCAGTCTGTATATTTAACACAAAAGAAGAAAAGCAGCTACAACCAATACTCACGAACAGAATCCTCCTTCTGTGATTTCTTCTTTGATATATAGTCATTTTGCAAAATAATTTATGGAGCATACTGTAGATTAGGAAATGTAGATAAATGGTCATTTTTAGTGTTAGGCCAATGTGATAAATCAGTACTTTTAGTAGCCTCATTATTACCATGGTAATATACGTTCTTTGTTTTGTTATAAGTTATATGAAGAGCTTTGCCAGGCTATTGAGCTTTTAAGTGAAATAAAATTATTTGCCTAACTTACTAATGCACTTACCTTTACTATTTGTCTCCCAGTTAAAGGAAATGAAACGTATAAATTAACTGCAGACTGGAAATCTAATGAGTGTATCCTCACTGTTAGCTTTCCCAGAAAAGGGCGGAAGGTGAAGAACCTGCTGCTATGGATAGCTTGCTTGTAGAAGATTAATCATGATTTCACAATAGGGAAAAACAAAAAAGCATTTGGAGCTGTCTAATTCTCCCACTGATGTTTAAACAAAGTCCTTGAACAAGCACAGTTCTTTTCTGTACAGCTGATTTAAAGAGTGGACCGAAGCATGGATACAGAATGATGTGTAGGTTTAATAAAAGGCAACAGTCATTTTTTTACCTCCTGCTTAGATTGAACGTAGCCTGTATTTAGAGAGATTCAGACTGCTTTACTGGAAAGTGACAAGTACAAAGGGCTTATTAAAAGGTAGGTGTCCATCATTCTCCTACACAGGCACTTTGCCTTGAAATAGAAGTATACTCTTAAGATTAAGCAAATATACAATTAGGCAAAAGTTTATTATCCACAATAATTATTCTGCTATTGTGATATTCTTAAAACAGGCTTAACAGGAAGTACCTTGTGTAAAGCATACACTGTTTCTATTTATATTTATTTGTCTTTATTGAAAGAACAGTATAACTTTATAATGGATTTCATTAATAAGTTATTAACAAGCATTATATCATGCTTAACAGATTGTTAGTTCATGTATATTCAAACAGTTATAAATGTCATGAAATGATAATTCGTATACTGGTAACACTATAATAATCTTCATTGTTAAGTCATAAAGCATGTATTTATTAGCTTTACTGCAGATAGTTTTACATATCTGATCTAAAGTTGAAGCAATTCAACCAAAGTGAAGATTTGTATTATAAAAGTACTGCAAGTTATTATGATGTGTTTTCAAAAGAGACACACTCCTTTAAACATTGCAAAATGTCTGATGCTGTAATGACAGTAGGCATACTGTATGTGAGTAAAAGCTTTATAAACAGTTCTCTGTCAATTATTAGCAGCATAACAAATGATAGCCTGTCTAAAATGTAACATATTATGTGAACTAACAAAGTGATTAAGCAAAAAACAGTGTGATAAATGAAATGATCTTTGAATATTGTGGTATGTTTGACTAATACATTATAAAGATATAAACAGATCTGCCTAAGAACGTGAATATTTACTTCAAATATATTTTAGGTGGCATTTAGAAAACTCAGCTTTTGTTATAAATGCCACAAACCTATTTTTATGCTTCCTATATACTGTAAAAGACCATCATATTGGTACCTTGCTGTCTGCTTCAATTCAAGTAAAAAATAGTGACCATTTATAACCTCAAGCTTTGCTCACTTTTAGGGTTACTAAACATCCTGCTACTTCTGCAGTTTCCACCTCTAATTGCTAAGGACAAAAATAGCTAGGAACTGCTATGATCCCACCATCTGGATTGGGGTGTGTCTGAGAAGAATGGTTCACCCAAACTATATCCAAGTAGCAAATTGTTCATTTATGTGAACATTTAGTGAATTGTTCATTTTGTTAATTATAAATGGTCAATAACAAACAGTGTGCTCAAACACAGGGATGCTCGTAAGTATACCTTAGGACAAAGTCAGTGATCAATTTTCTGTCCATGTCATCTAATCTGAAGCTATATCTTCTAGAAATTCTTGTAAAGACAAATGCTGAGGTGTCAGCTGATCAACATTTGGTGTACAGCTGGCTCAGACTGATGCAGACCTGAGAGACACAAATCGGTAGTGTTGGTGTGCTAGGAATAACAAGAAGATCACTTCATTCAGAATGAGTTCAACTTTCACCTCTGAAAGAACTTCTCCTGCATTTTGGGGAAGGTCAGGGACGTGGACTTTGAATAGACTCAGTTGAAAACATCATTAGTGGAAGAAGCTGCAAGGAGCTATGGCCAAAACATTGTTTGTGCTGCTCAGTGCAGCATTCCTATTACCTGTTGGTAGACACCAAAGGTAAAACTAGTAAACTTTCATGTTAGAAGCAAAACAACTTCCTATTGGTGAATCACAGACAACGTAACATGATGGCACATGATGTTAACTTTAGCAAGTATTTAGTTTGGTGCCAATTTGGCAATCTGGGAGATGTGAATGGATTACAGAAACAAAATCAAAGGGTGATTAATTTTTTTTTATTGAGACTCATCAGTCTCTGGTCACTGATACATCTTACTAATAGGATGAACACAAAATAAAAAAAAATCATCCATAGAATTTTAACAGGCATGTCTCTAGATATCACTGAAATGTACTGGCATATCAAAAAGGTAGCATTTCTTTAATGGCAAGGTCACGAGATGGACAAGATCCATCCAGAAATTGTGAAAGCACTAGATATTGTAGGGCGCATTTTCAGTGTTTTATGGAAGGAGAGAACAGAGCCTCTGGACTAGGTGGTAGTTTACTTATTTAAAAGATATTCTAATTACCAAGACATCACAATCCTAAAACATTCTGGGAAAAGTCAATGCCAAATACAGCAATAGAGACTTTACGACTTCATGGTTACAGTAATTTGGAAACTCTGTCTACATTTGCTTTGTGGAGTTGGGAAAAGATTATGACTGTGTACTCTGCAGAAGGTAAAAGGTACTGCAAGAGTAGTGAATTCCAAGGCTACTGCACTTTGATAGGTGCAATCAAAGTTTTGGAGGGTATCCAGTTTGAGAACGTAAAGGCTGCATCTCTGCTGTTGCTGCTCTGCTCCGCACTGGAATGGTATGGAGCTGAGTGTGATATAGTTGGAATAACAATTAGTCTCTTCCAATCTGAGGTTTTAGTCCTATAAAGGAAATGAGTGGCTTTTTTACTGAAGGTAAGGTGTGAGTAGCTGTGACAAGTGGAGGAGGTCAAGTACCTTGATGGTGTCCATGAGTAAGGGAAAAGGAGAGAGATTAACCAGAGGATCAATGTAGCAGATTTACGAATGTTGTACTGGTCCAATGTGGTAAAGCAGCAGCAAAGCTCAAATAAAACTGTACAGTTTTGGGTCTGTTCACATTCCCCTTCTGAAATGTAATCATGAGTTATGAATGAATGAATGAGATCAGTTCTGCAAACTGCCTAAACAAGGTTCTTGAGGAGGGATTCTTCTGCAACAGGATGAAAAGCTTAGCATTATGGGTGGACTGCTGCTTCTTTTCATTATCAGTAGGCAGTGGAGGTGGTTTGTGCATATAATTAGGATGTCCTCCCATCTCACTAAGATGTGTGCTAGGCACAGACCAATGAAAAAAGACTGTGAGGAAGACCCAGAACATGCCACAGGGATTACAACTGGCTCTTGGTATTCCCCATGGAGGGCTGGCGGAAACTGTTGCCGGACAGGGGGACCTGGTCAGAACAGTGCAGCATGTTGCTACTCTAACCCTTAAGGGGAAAGGAAGAATGATAAAAATGGTTCATGCATCCATCCATCTATTTTCTACAGTTTATCTGGTCCAGGTCATGGAGGCAGCAGCCTGAACAAAGATATGCAGACATCCCTTTTCGACATATCCTCCTCCATCTCCTCTAGGGGAATACTGAGGTGTTACCATATCAACTGGGAGATATAATGTCTCCCTCGTGTTGTAGGTCTGCCTTGAGGTCTCCTCCCGGTTGGACATGCCTGAAACACCTCTGCATGGAGGCAACCAGGAGGCATCCTGATTAGATGCCCGAAACACCTCAACTTACTCCTTCCAATGAAGAGGAGCAGAACCACTACTTTGAGCTCCTCTGGAATGCTATCTCTAAGGCTTAGCCCAAACACACTAAAAAGGAACCTCATTTTCACTGCCTGTATCTACAAACTAGTTCTTTTGGTCATTACCCAAAATTCTTGGCCTTAGGTGAGGGAAGGAACATAGATTGATTAGCAAATTGAGAGCTTTGCTTTTCACGACCAAGATTGACCAGTTCAATGGCTGCATAACTACTGACGCCATTCTGATCCACCTGTCGATCTCTCTCTCACTTCTTCCCTCAATAATAAGGCCTTGAGATACTTAAACTCTTCTGTTTGAGGTAGCACCCCCTCCCTAGGTTTACATTTCCCAGGCAGCACACAGATTAGAGCTGCTGGCTCACAGGTACATGGACTAGGGTTTGATTTCTAAACTAATCACAGTTTAATTGGATTTTATACATTGATCATTAAAATGTTTCTCTGACTTTTTGCACATATGACACAATATGCGGACAACGTAGATGATCTGCTGTGGCAACCCCTAATGGGAGCAGCCGAAAGAAGAAGAAGAAGAAGACACAAATGTGCAGGTTTGATGAAATTAGCTGGTATTAAAGCTGGTAAATTTGGAAGAGTGCGCAAACTTAGATAGAGTGGTGTCCCCTACAGGTGGGGACTGTTGGGATAAGCTACAATTCCTTGTTATACCATAATGGAAAAACCCATTTGTAAAATGATGGAATGAATGAAATCATGTCTGTGATTATGATCTATAAATGTCAATGTAATTTTTGTCACAAAGATGCACATTTTTCACTTGGTATGTTCTTCATTACTTTATAAGTTATCTTAAAATGTTATAAAATACCAAAGACACATCTTTCACTTATGACATTTATTGTTTTTAACACCTTTACCAAACTACCAGATCATTTCTTTGCAGCAGACTAATTCTCAAGGTAAACCGATTTTAAGGACATATGGAAAGTCTTTTAGAAGACTTTCATTTTACCTCTTATTCTGATGTATTATCAAAATGACACTACTTTAGAATATTTGTGGACCTACGTGTAAAAATTAAAGAGCATAAGTCTTTACTTTAGAAAATAACAAAATTTATCATTTTTAGACTAGTGATATTCTGAACTTCCTATAGCAAAGCAAAAAGTGAACTTAAACTGCAAGTTAATAGGTGCAATGGAAGCACATCATTACACCTCCGAGGAAGGTTAATGGTCTGTCTACTGTTTTTTATTCTGTTATTTAACTGATAATTAGTACCGCAGGGCTTAATTCCCCAAAGTTTTCTGCATGTTCAAAACTATCTGCTGATGTGACATTTTCGGGTTTGAAGATATTCATTCATGACTTGTTCATTATCATTGTCATTCCATGTTACACACATGTAGATATTTTTCATGATGTGTACTTCTCACACATCTAGAAGCATTATTAACTGCTTCATTTTTCTCCTTCAAACTTAGTATTTACAGTTCTGATTATGGTCAGATTTATTGAAACAGTACTTGTAAATAGACACTACAATATAAATATTTTGATAACAGTGTTGTATCTCATTTTTATGGTAGTGCAAGTGGGATATAACCCGAAATGACAATTTGAATTTTTGCTCTCTTGTGATACATATGAATTTATTATTTTATTTTAATTTACAATTACTTATTACTAGAGCTTAATTTTATTCATGATTCAAAGATATTTCTGCACTTTCCCTTAAGTGTCATGACGTGACTAATTATGCAAGTATAGTTTAATTACAAGGAATTAAATTGAAAGCATTTTATTGTAAATGCTTACATTACAAGTTGCATGAGGAAAAATAATTTTCATGAGGTTGAGAAGTTTATTAATAAACACAAAACATTTTCAAACATTGTCTCAGCAGAAGAATATGATAGATTGAACATATAAGTGAGCTTTTTTCATGAAAACCCTGTTCTGTCCTCAGCATTGTTAGTTTTTGTTTTGTAAAAGGGCTTGACTGGCGAGGAGGCGCAGGACCAAGCTGTTTGAAGAAGGATGATCAAGCAAAATTAGGAAAAGATGAAAAGTGGGAAAAGAAGAATGACTTGTATGTCATTATGCTGACTTTCCAATGCATGTGTCTAATTAATGACAGTGGGCATGTAACAGCAGCAATTTTTAAAAAGTCACACATTTTCATTTGTTATGCACTTGAACTTAGTTTAAAACTAAGCAAAAGCTGCATTACTGCATTCTTTGATTTTCTTTTTTTGATTTGAAACTCCAAATTCTCGCTGTCTCTTTTAGTCTTTTGGTTTCACTTAGAATGATCTCCATGGGAATTAGGCCTGTCTGTCTGTGAACAAGCACAGAAAAATAACTACATTTTTCTGTCTGCTGAGAAAAATAAATCCTGAAGTTTATTACAGAGCAAAAGAAGGAAACTGAATATTTCTGAATGCCTTTTCCTATAAAACTATATTCTGTAATCTCTGGATATCTTTGTAAAATACAGTACAGCCCAAAAGTTTGGACACACCTCCTCATTCAATGTGTTTTCTTTATTTTCATGACTGAAGGCATCAAAACTATGAATGAACACATGTGGAGTTATGTACTTAACAAAAAAAGGTGAAATAACTGAAAACATGTTTTATATTCTAGTTTCTTCAAAATAGCCACCCTTTGCTCCGATTACTGCTTTGCACACTCTTGGCATTCTCTCGATGAGCTTCAACAGGTAGTCACCTGAAATGGTTTTCACTTCACAGGTGTGCCTTATCAGGGTTATTTAGTGGAATTTCTTGCTTTATCAATGGGGTTGGCACCAGCAGTTGTGTTGTGCAGAAGTCAGGTTAGTTGGACGATCATTTATTTTTCAACAGGACAATGACCCCAAACACACCTCCAGGCTGTGTAAGGGCTATTTGACCAAGAAGGAGAGTGATGGAGTGCTGTAAATGGTCATGAAAATAAAGAAAACACATTAAATGAGGAGGTGTGTCCAAACTTTTGGCCTGTACTGTATGTTAATATCTTTTTATTCTGTGAAGAAATTTAATTGATGTTTTTGGGGTAAATGTAGTAAGAGGGCACATTCATTAATCAGTCTATGTTCATTTATGTTTAAAACATGCTCTGTTTTATAAGGAAATCTATAAACAATAACAAAATCAAAGGGTGGAACAGGTCACTTGTGTCATAATCCCAAAGTCTGTCAATGAATGTTAAAAATACTACCACTTAAAAAAAAAATTTTTTCTTGTAGGTAATTAAATCAACTGTTCTAAGTCCTAAAACATTTTCAATGAAACTCAGTTTCTGCAAAATTATCCGTTCATCCTAAATCATCCACCCAGCCATCCAATTATTTTTAAACCCTCTTAATCTGAACAAGGCCACAGGGAAGCTGAAACCTATCCCAGAAAGCACTGGGGGCAAGGCAGAAATAATCTCTGTACAGGGTGCCAGTCCATCACAGAGTGAATGAACACACACAAACACACACACACACGGGCCAATTTAGCAATGGTGGTTCACATAACCTGCATCTCATTGAACTGTGGAAACTCCATACAGAAAGCACCCAAGTCAGGAACCTCAGTTTCTTTATTGTGAGGCAGCAGCACTACCACAAGGTCACTGTGCCATCCTTCCTGAATCATGTGCCATGGAATCATTTCAGTAGTATGGGTACAAATACACTACAGGCCAAAAGTTTGGACACACCTCCTCATTCAATGTGTTTTCTTTATTTTCATGACCATTTACAGCACTCCATCACTCTCCTTCTTGGTCAAATAGCCCTTACACAGCCTGGAGGTGTGTTTGGGGTCATTGTCCTGTTGAAAAATAAATGATCGTCCAACTAACCTGACTTCTGCACAACACAACTGCTGGTCCCAACCCAGTGATAAAGCAAGAAATTCCACTAAATAACCCTGATAAGGCACACCTGTGAAGTGAAAACCATTTCAGGTGACTACCTGTTGAAGCTCATCGAGAGAATGCCAAGAGTGTGCAAAGCAGTAATCGGAGCAAAGGGTGGCTATTTTGAAGAAACTAGAATATAAAACATGTTTTCAGTTATTTCACCTTTTTTTGTTAAGTACATAACTCCACATGTGTTCATTCATAGTTTTGATGCCTTCAGTCATGAAAATAAAGAAAACACATTGAATGAGGAGGTGTGTCCAAACTTTTGGCCTGTACTGTATATCTGAGATGTGGTCAAAACAACTTTCTAGTACAGCAGTACTCTGTCTCACATTTGTAAGGCCAAGGCACACAGAATTATCTAACTATGAGAAATTCCAATCATGTACATGACAAGAGAACAGAGTAAGTGTTGAGAATTGGGAAACCTGTTAAATTGTTTATTGTGTTTTAAATATTTTTTTTTAATTTATGAGTATTCTATATTTTGAAATTTTCACTTTGAACCTTTATTTTCATATATAAGTTTGAAATCTATTTTCTTAGTCATGAAAGTTTTTAATTTCTGTTCCTTTGAATTTTGTCTTTGTCACCTTCAAAACATTGAAAGCTACTACTGACTAACATGGTTGCCAGTTTGATAGGTTCTGTCCTCTTGATACGAGCTGATAACCTGCAGTATAGTGGTTCGAGTTGATTTTCCTAAGATATTGAGTCATCCAGTCAACCAGGCCTTGTAGAAAGCTGTGTATTCAGTATTATTTGATTCTTTCTCTTAGTATTGACTTGGTTTAGGTATTGTGAAAGAATTAGACTCGACACACTCAGAAAGATTTGGGGCATCCACCTGTATGATTTCCCTGGCTGCAAAAAGGGTTTGAAAGTAGCACTGATGTGCATGTATTGAAGTCTGTAACTGAACTGAAGATGATTGAAAAATATGGCGGTTTCAAATGTCTGGACAGGAAGTGGTGTAGTGAACCCAGAAGAGATGTGCTTCTGGGGTTGCCACCAGAAGTGACGTGTCCTCTGGGTGCCGGAACCAGAAGTGACGTCTTCAGAATTGGATCAGACAGGTTTTCCCGCTTTTTGTCTGCAGAGACAACAGAAGAAAGGTTAGTGCACCCCGCCATCCCCTGGCCTGGTGTGGAATTACCCTCACTTGGTCCATATAGCTCCCTCCTATTTGCTCATGTGTGACAGTATATAGTATTTTGTTTTGTTATTGAATTTTTATTTTTGGTGAATTTCCGATTACAATTACAGCTAAGCTCTCTAATTTGAAATACCCGTTTTATGCTCTGAAGAGTTCGTCTTTTGTTTTCAAGTTGGTTTTTAAGTCTTTGTGAAAAAGAATTATTTTTACTTTTCTTTTTAAAAATAAAGTCACATCTTTCATAAGGTTTATTAAAAATCATACCAGTGTGGTTGGTTTAGGAAAGGAGGTGGATGTCTGATATGAAAATGAAAATCGATGGTGAGGGCTTTTAGATCATTTCATGTTTTACCATGATTTGCATGACAATGCATTTTCAACCTACATGCACAGAAGCAGTAGGAAGTGGTTCAAAAGAGAAGGAAGGGTACTTTATAGAAGAAGATTTAATAAAAAAATGAGTTCTGACTTTTATTTCTGTACTTTTACTTTCACGGGAAATGTGTAATTTCCAGGAGCTTTATAATATTCACAACTTTAGTATAAATATTTGTCCATGTTGCTGATTGTTAGATTATTTTAATAGATGCTACACCCACTATGCTTTAATTTCCCAATAAAATGATTCAGAATTAGGTACATGAAATACCAAAATGGATCTAAAAAGTAGGATCTGAAATTGTAAAACATTAATCAAACATTTTTTGTATATCTTTCATAAAGTGCCTAACGTGTGTCATGTATTCCGGAAGCCGATAGAACTGATCATCTGCTTCCATTTTTCACCATTCTTTTTGTGGATGAGACTTTAAGCAGGGAAAAGTAGAATTATTATGATCCAGAACTCTGATGCACAAAATAAAATCATTTTTAATACACTACATGCATTAAGATTTCGAAGTAACAAAAACAAAAGTAATAATTTTTTTGCTTCTTGCAGGGTGTCAAATTTAGGTTTTATAAAAATATTGCAATAACTTCATCTTTGTTCATAGTGATATCGTTCTGTATGGACAGCAGTGGCTGTTCATGATGGCACATGTTTTTAGCCACTGAAAGAGTTTAGAAAACACTGGTTGCATGGATATTCAGAAAATGCTGTGTATTGTAAAAACAAGTTATTTTATAATATATAATACTTTTTGGAATGGATAGTGGCTGATAATTGTAACAAGCCAACTGGGAATGCTGCCATTATAAACAAAGTGAATATGTCGTGTGTGTAGACTGCTTTAATATGAAAATCTTATGATTTGTTCTAAGTTGTTCTAAGTTTCCTTTGTGCTTGTATATTTTTCCTGTGTTTTTCAAATACACAGAATTAATTGGCATCATTATTTTCCCGTTATATTTGATTCTTTTGGGACACCATTTTGTTTTCCTTGTTGGCACTACCATTTTGGCTAGTGATGGCTATTATGCCTGGTCCCATTGCTAGCGGGTATGCCACAGAAAATCAAATGTTGTGATGGCATGTAAGTAAACATTTCAAAGGACCCATTGCCCAAATTTGTAGACACCATGCAAAGGCTCTGCTTGACTCTAAAGCAAATTTCTGGCAAACCAATATTACCACCTTTTTTTAATATTGATTTTTGATTCTCCTCTTTATATCAGATAGTTTTTTTTTTCCAGGTTGGCATTTGAAACAGGGCTTCTGTGAATAACCATGTTATCAATGCGTGTGTAAACTCACTCACTATAACATTCGATTGAGGAGCTCTCCCACTTGGAGGCTTTTTTTTATGGAGAGGAAGAAGTTTTTATCCTACAGAAGGTGTATGATGTCTGTCTGTGCTTGTAGTTGTTATTTTTCTTTAACTTGCCTTGTATTTGTATAGGCTAAGGCATAAGAGCTGTTTGCATTAATGACATCTTGTATGTCTGTAAGGAAATGACGAGAGATGTGTGTATTTACAGGCTATGAAAGAGTTGGTTGAGCACACTATCTGATCACATATACTTTAAAAGATAATTTAATGAAGCTGCCAGTTGCCTCTGTGGGGTGTTGGCTTTTTATCATCCTCAACTTATTTGATCATGTATGCACCTCATGGTGGTAAGGTGTATGTATGTGTTGTAAATCATTTATTCTTGTAATTCCTGCACAAGTTCAGGCGGAGCTTTTAATTTGGCATGTTATAGCAATGTTTAGCTATGTCATTGTGGACTTTGACAGGGTTAACAAATGTTTGACTCGTGAGAAAAGAAGTGGACCAGCCTGCTTGTGTAACATAGGTTGCCATCAGCACCTGTTGGTGTATTTCTTATCTCATTCACTATGTGGCCTGAACATACAGCAGAACAGGTGGTGCATGCAATTTTCACAAAAGCAAGAAGTTCTGGTCACTCTGGCCAAGATTGTTCTGAGGGACTTCAGTTGGTAAAGATGTTTTTTGGCAGAGTTGCAGCGTGATTGCTCGGCTGTAGTTGAAACGTTTGCAATGTAGGACGATGCGCATTGGTGGCCTTGCCTATCAATGCTGTGTGGAGGCATGCATATCAAGTCAAAAGCTTTAATCATGACTGCTTAGGGCCACACATGTATTTCAGGGATTGCATTTGTGTAAGACACGAAGTGTGTTCGGTCAGCCGTATATGTTGTGTTAGGTATGTGTGAAGTAGCACACTGGAGCATGCAGTCGGGCATATCCTATTTAGACTATTGTGCTATTGCATCTGTGCCAGCCATGTAAAGGACTTGATTCTCAACTTGTTTCACACTACAGGTGTGATTGGTTGGTCGTACTTGTGGGTAGCACAGCAGCATGCGCCGCCTTGCATATTCTGTAAGATCAAGAGCGTCACTGTATCTGTTTTGGTCCCGTTGATGAGCCTTACAATTTCATATACTGTATATGCTCACAACAAAATAAAGTGTGCAGAAAGTGAAGGGGTCTCAATACTTTCTGAATCCACTGTATAATATACTTTTGTTACACAAACCTTTAACTGTAGTTAAAGCTATATTGATTATGATGCATTCGAGAATAAAAAGGGGACTTGGGTTTTGTCTCATCCCTTTCAAAGAACCATGACCTTCTGTAACATTTTTTTGTTAAAGAATTTATAAGTTTGCAATCCTGTATTGACACCAGTACACTTAAGTTGCTTCATCACATACTTGACCTGAGAAAATGGCTACTGGACAGGAATATAAATATTTTTTAGAATCTATTTATGAAAGGTAATTATTAGGTTAAAAAACCATTTTCATTTAATAAAAACAGCCTCAGCCCAACTACAAATATTATAAGAGATAAATAAAAATGCTGTGTCACATTTGTTTTCTTAAATAATGAGCATCAAGTGTCCTTAATAATAATAACAAAACCACTGTCCCCTAAAATCAAATCTTTTTGATTTTATAATTATGGCTTTAAAACATAATTATATTAACCTTCCAAAACAGAAGGAGTTGCCTTTCCGTTTTCTGTAAAAATTTCTAATCTAGTTGGAAGTATAAAGGATGAGCTGGGAAACTGTATGTAAAGAGTGGCAATTATTAGCCAAAAAAACAACTCATAAGCAGCCTGCATAACTCTCGGTAACTGGCAGCACTGGCAGGCAAACAGTTCTTTGTAGAGCATTCCAGAACTGCATGCCCTTTTTAACCCATAAATATGCAGACTCCGATTAAGGAAAGGCTGCAAATCAGACTGGTATTTCTGAAAAGGAGATGTAAAGAACAGAAGAATGCACATGACACCATAACCCTTCCAAATGCCAGGGCCTGTGTACAGAGGTGAAATTGTTATTCTCAGAGAGCACAAAATCACACAGAACACCTATAGTTTTTACTGAGAAACAAATGGGGGTTTCTCTAGAAGCTTTTGTGAACAACCAGCAAATGCTAGTGTGCATATAGATTTCTGGTTGCCTGCCCAAAAATGGGGATAAAACCTGGGGTGTTATGACCCCTTTTAAAATTACAAATAATCTTAGAGTGAATTAGTGAGTCACTCTGGCTATATTATAAATGAGGCTGCCAGTGACTGATCATTTTTGTGGGAGTCTGCTTCTCTAAGTACTGTATAAACACAAGATTATCAAGCCACTAAAAGAATGATTGGTGAGGCTTCATGTTTTTGTGGGATACCTTATGATGTCATAATTGATTTTTTGCTTTGATTTGCATGCAACCTAAGAGAAAATTAAAAATAGCCATCCACTTCAAGTACTCTTTGGGAATAAAGTCCTTTAGGGGTAGAGGTTACAATTTCACTGGTATGGAGTTAGTAATGCAACCCGCAGCAATAGTAGGAATATTATGAAAGCAAACTTCACTCTATTATTATGCGTGTGTCATAAATGTCGTGCCACCTGTTAAAAAGTAATATGTACGAAATCTGTGTGTTTTTTCACTAGGACTGCATGTTGTTTTGGTTTCTTTATCAGCTTTTCATCCATTTTTACGATTTATGCTATTATTATATAGATTGTCTTTTTGCAAGTATTTTTTTATTTTTACTTTCATCTTGGTTTTGTTATGATTTTTATATTCACTTTGGTAACATTACATTGACATTTTAAATTTTGATCTTTAGTTTTGTACACTATTTGTCTGGATTTTTTTGAAATGGTCACCTCCAAATTGTTACTTGATGGTGCCTCGCTGCTATCATGTGATGGCAGAAAGGCTGATGGGTGTTGTAATCACACCAGTTCAGGCATTTTAGTTAAGTTAGTTTAAATTTAGTTAAATTTTGTTGAGAATCTTTTCAGGTACAGTAGGTACGACTTTGTGTGATTCTTTAACTGAGGTTCTGGTTTGCATTGTCAAATTTTGGATTACCTTTATAGCTTTGATTCCTGTCTAGTTCTAACTACATTAGTCTATTATTTCCTTGTCCATGTTATTTTGATTGTACATTGAGATCACGTGCTGTTTCTTATCAGTCAATAGCTTGTCAAGCCACCTATCAAGACTCCCTGTCCTACCTGATGTCCCAGGTATATTCGTAGGGACACCCACTACTCTCAGAAGGCTAACCTGTCCTCCCACAGTGGAACGAAGTTCTGTTCTCATACAAGACATGTAGAAGTTCTCACCTTGAGAAATCTTCAAGATTCCACAATACCTTTTGCCATCCTGGTAGTTCCTATGCCACAATACACAATCTGTTCCTTCAATCTCCCAACTATTATAAGTCTCTTTCTTAGTTTCCAGTTCCAATATTATTACCATTGTTACTGGTTATTCGCAATAAAAAAAAGAAATAAACAAACAGTAGGTATACTAAAAGTAATGATTGTCCTGTACAACTCTCTAATAAGGTAATGGTAGCTGGAGGTGTTCATTCTGCTGTGTGTGTTTATGTCTTTTTTGTCAAATAATACATTGCCTAAAGATTAAAGAAACTTACTTAATATGCAGTATTAAATAAGTAAATTAATTATATAAAAAAATAATTCACTTTAATTTGTTACCAGTAGCTAAAGGCTAAATAAATTGTTTAGGGAGAGAAACATTTCCCGGGTTGCAGTCAGCATTTGTCTTCTGATCATTGTGATCTTGCACACATACCTAAGAAGAAAGAATTGTCTAGTGAGTGTTAATCAAAGGAGGAGGGAAAATGATCCGAATATAAAGAAGTTTCTTAGGAAGTCATCAAAAATAAAAAGTGAAGTTTACTGTATCATCCTGTTCACTGTACAGAGTAAGATAGGGCCACACACTGGGTCCTCTTAAGCAGACCCATGGTTTCTCTATCAGTGCTATGCTGATAACACATAACTGTATTTGTCATTCACTCTGGGGGACCACACAGTATTAGCTAGCATGTCTCACTGATATTCTAACCTAGACGAAGGATCACCATCGCCAGCTTAACTTGGTAAAGATAACCCTATTTGTTATTCCAGCTCACCTGTCTGTTCAGCACCCCATCTCTGTTCAGCTTGGTTCATTATGACTAATACTTGGCAGGTTAGAATGCAACCTTGGGGTGGAGACCAGCTGTCCTTCATGGACCATGTTGCTAAGGTCTATTGGCCTTGCAGATTCACTCTATAATCCAGAAGATCAGACGGTATGTAACAGGGTATTCACCACAATTCCTGGTCTAGGATTTGTTTTTGTCACATTTGGACTATGTATGTTCTTATTATATTATAGTAATAATAATAATAGCAGCTCCCTACCCAAAATGCAGAGCGCCCGGTCTCGAACCCGGTACATTTGAGTTATAAGGAAGCAGTTCTTACCTCTATACCATTCAAAAATACATATCATCTTCCTGTCAATTGACATTCGAGCTTGGGTTTTTAACTCATTGACAACAACATGTAAATCAAATGTTTTTCTTTAATTGGGTTATATTCTTGAATAAAAGCACACATTTTTTCATATTTGGACTAAAGTCTTCATACATTATACACTTCACGTCATCATTAGTATAACATGGAAAAAGTTTTTGCTTTAGGTATGTCTTCAGCATTTCTTGCCTCACATTTCCTTTCATCTTACACATACCCAGATCTTTGTAGGCAAGGAGCACACATGAAATGCCAAGTGTTCAAAATAACGATATACTGTATTATTTACCCTATACAACTCCAGGCACCTCACATCACACAAAGATAAGGAGCCTTGGCTTCAGCTGGGAGAACTTTTTGCCCGAGTGGACCTCTTTCGGTAGGGGGGATGGGACTGCAGGCTGCTAGCTGCTTGTACTGATCGACGCATTTACAAAGCAAAAGACGCTGATGGAGAGGTGCAAAGGAATTTAAAGTGCGCAGGGATTAAGAGTTTTTTTGCAGGCTTCAGTGATTCTAGTGTTAAGAAGGTGTGTATGTGTTAGAGCCAGGCTAGGAAAAAATAAATGGTGTTTTATTAAGAAGAGAGCTGTTTGTGGGAGAAGATAATAAAAATAATTTTTTTGTGATCAACAAACAGACTCAACTGACAGAACCACTCAGAGAATAAAGTGTAAGAAGCAATTCTTACAGGAAATCCTGGGAATATTGAGCACCAAAGAAATCCAGTCATATTTTTGCAGATGGCATAGCAAAGCATGATTGCCATTTACTGTATACAAAACAGCATTAATTGTGACAAAGCATTTATGACAGACTCACCATGTAAAAATGACTAATACAATTATTTAATCTTTGCAAAATATCTCAGAAATCTGGAGACAGACATGAGAACAGACAACAGAGCTATGTAATGCCCTATTATTTTAAGAGATATGGCCTAACCCTTTCTTGCCACTTAAAATTGTATTTGCTATTTTTTTTTTATTATGTTATTTCTACTTCTCAAACATACCGATCTAATGAAGTTAAAGGAAAAATTATTGATTTTTTTGCCCAGCTGGGAAGACACATTGGGAAAACATTTATGATAAAATGTTGAATTTTTTCCTGTAAATTTTGCCTGTACAATATGGTTGTCCTGGTTGGGGGAAATCACAGATTTTTGATTTATTATTTTTGGATACCCACTAAGAGCATTTGTGAAGCCTAATTATTCACTAAGGTAGGAAGAAGAATCTTTTTTATTTATTATCTAAATGAGTGAGTTTTTACTCTGTGAGATTCCTCTGATATTTTGTCAGCTATTTCCCATTATATAATCAAAAGATCTGTACTGAGGACAGTTTTGGACTCGAAAACCATTGTCATTTGTCATAGCTGGGATGACTCTGCATCAGTTATATGTTGTATTTTGTGTTGTATACATTTATTGGTTTACTGAAGAGAGTGTGTCAATTTGAGATATTTATGAAATTAATAATTACTAGCCAACCCGCGGCGTACCATACGCCGCATAATCAGGCCGGTTTTTTAATGATTTTTAAGCACTTAAGCACAGGGAGAAAATTAACATTTGAAAAATCGGTAATAAATCAGCAAGAAAAGCAACATTGTAACAATGCACGGAACGAACCAACACACAATCGTCCGTGGCTGAAAACTGGCGGACCGCCATCGCGCCTTCTTCTCTCAGACGGAGGGATGGGGGTGGACGGCGCTGAGGGTGGAACGGGAGGAGAGGAGAAGGACGTCCATTCTACTCCCTCCATCATGCTAGTCTGCTGATTTCTTGTTCAGTATGCACTGCCTGCTCATGTGCCCACCTTCAACTCGTCACTTGAGTCGTTGTCGTCTTTGCACAGTCCAGATGCACCTGTGACTCACGTCTTCCGTGTTCCTACAGGAGCATCTAAGAAGACGCATGTTTGTCGCGGATGTGAATTGCTGTATGTAGCATGTAAAACAGTTTGCTATGGTGCACGCGGTCGTGCGTCGTAACCGAAAACTCGGTTTTTAAAGACTGCTTACTTCATTGTGTTTTAACCTCAGTTGTAAAGGATTGTTTTAAGGATCCCATGGGATACCCCTCGCAAACCATTTTACACGCTGCATATGGCGATTCACCTCCGTGACAAACATGCCTCTATGAACAGTCAACGTGGCTCGGAGGTGCATGTGGCCTCTACGACAGACAAATATAAATGACGCCGTTTTTTCTGTGTCATCGCGTCCGAGTTGGTGGGCGTGGCTCTGTGAGTTGTCGTCGTATCCAAAGGTCTTGGAGTTGGTGGCCGTGTCTCCTTTTTGCGTTCGCCATAGGTGTCTTACTTGTCGGCGGCTTAGTGAATCCACGCCCCTTCCGGCGTGCTTTCCATGGGTGTCTTGCCTTAGTGAATTATATATATATAGATTATAATGTATTATTATACATAAAATAATCAACACAGTTTTTGATCTGTTTATGTATGTCTGTTTCACAGGCCATAAAATAATCAATATGGCCTGAAGAATCATTCTGGACTTCTGCTTCATTTGCAAAGATGTTTTAAGGTAATACAATTCAGGAAAAGAAGATGCTTTGATGTTAAATTTCCCATGCAAATATCCTGTATGTAAGTTCATCTGGTTTGCTTGAATATAATGAAAATAATAGGGTAAGCAAATTACACTAAAATTAGAAAACATGTACAGAGGAATTTGAATAAAATTCACAATTGTAAAATATATTGGTCAGTTCGTCAATTAAGGCAAATCAATACAAAATTTTCCTGGGTTGGCAAACCACGATTCATAAGTATGGTGTAAAACCAGCAATGCTGGCAACAGTTATTTATGAACTGTATAAACGATAAGTTAAATATTTAATGTCTGTTCAATGCTACCAGAAATGAGTACCCTCCTCAATATGCGCAAAGTATTTTTTTTTTTAGACTCTCTTGGGCTGGTTTGGCATCTTGGGGTTATTTGGTTTAACACTGTTCCAATCATATCTTGAAAAGAGAACGACAGGCTCTGAGACATCTGGGACCTCATGCATAACACCATGTGTAGAATTCACACTAAAACATGGCATACGGACAAAAGCAGAAATGTGTGTACGCACAAAAAATCCAGATGCATAAATCTGTGCGTTCACCCAACTTCTACGTTCTTCTGATACATAAATCCCGGTCAGTGTGAAAAGTCAACTTTAATCTCGAAATTTCCACTTTAATCATTTTGTCATTAAAGTAGAACATCATAAACTTCATCTTTATATCGTTTAATTTGCTGGATTCTCAAATACCATCGTAACTAAAGTAGCCTTTGTTTTGTATATGTTCTTCTATGTGCTGTGTGTGAATCACTATGTGCTTCTTAAATGGGCTTTCTCTTCCTCCGACAGGACACAGAATCAATTACATTCATTATTCTCTGAATAATTAAAATACTGAGATGTATACTTGATATCATTTTCATGATGATAGGAGTTAAAGCATGTTATTAAACATGGGAACACGTTGGCGCAGTGATAGTGACGAGCTGGCGCCCTGTCCACAGATTGTTCCTGCCTCCAGCAAGATGCTTGCTGCGCCGTGCACAACCTTTGATGAAATAATTTATTGCAGCAGTACTGTCTCTTTCAAATGTACTAACCTCCAATTCCTGTCCTCCCTTTTCTTTCTCCAAGTAACCAATTGCCACACAATCATCTCTGTAATAGATGTTAAGCCATCTGTAAGCGTAGAACTCCGATTCTTTAAAACTTTTAAGGAACATTGAAATATCTTCATAGTATATGTTTAATTATTCCATCCATCTATCCATCCAGGATCACACTAGTCCCAGCAAGCATACAGCGCGAGGCAGGAACATTCCCTGAACGAGGCACCATGCCTCCTTGCTTATTTAAATGATATTAACATTTTATCTGTATAATGTAATAAACATATTTTGCAGCATTTCATCTTAAAAATTATATTGTCATCATATCTAAATACGCTCTTTATAAAGTGGCTCAGGTTGTGCAATATTATAACTGTATCGCAAGTTCACAGTGAGGTGATTGTACTAATAAGTACAAACAGTTCTACAAGGAGCACTTGATGGACTGATTGAGTGTGTTTAGAGTTCATAGGATGAAACTCTTTCTGATCTGCGGGGTCCATACAGGAAAGGTTCTGAAGCTTTTGCTGTTTGAGAGCAGTTCAATAGACTGTGCGCATGGCTGAGGCAGTGTGTGCTTGATGCTGTATACTGAGAATTCTCTTTCTGATCAGCTGCTGTAGAGCTGTGATTCCACACTCATATACAGTGGGATAAATACTTAGTGTGGTGCAGTGAGAGAAACAATGCTAAAGCAGCTATAGTATTTGGAATAGTTTGGCCATTCTGTGGACCATTATATTGTTACAGGTTAACTACAATTAGATGCCATGAACTAATAAACAATATGCGGTTAATTTCAGTGTATTTGATAAAGCCACATCAGAGATGTGGATCTAAAAAAGAAAGGGAAACCACACTGGAACAAAAGCACTGCTTTGACAGTGGGTGCCACCAGTTTCCAAAACTGAGCGGAGAACTTGCGTACGGCAAGCATTTAGATGGTGTGAAAATGAGCGTTTAGGTTTTATAAATCGATGTAAGCGTGGAAACGGGCTTACGCAACATTTGTGTGCGTACACACCATTTATACATGAGGCCCCTGGAGTTCTTAAACCATTTTACTGATTCCTCTTGTACTTTCATTTATTACTATCTAAAGGGAACTTTGACAAGAAAAAGGTAAATTAAGAGATATTATCTTATTCTAGGATTTAATAACTAAACTTAATAAAAAATAACAATAACTGGACAGGGCGGCACGGTGGCGCAGTGGGTAGCACTGCTGCCTCGCAGTTAGGAGACCCAGGTTCTCCTCCCGGGTCCTCCCTGTGTGGAGTTTGCATGTTCTCCCCGTGTCTGCGTGGGTTTCTTCGGGGTACTCCGGTTTCCTCCCAAAGACATGCAGGTTAGGTGCATTGGCGATCCTAAATTGTGCTTGGTGTGTGTGTGGTGCCCTGCGGTGGGCTGGCACCCTGCCAAGGGTTTGTTTCCTGCCTTGTGTTGGCTGGGATTGGCTCCAGCAGACCGCCATGACCTGTAGTTAGGATATAGCGGGTTGGATAATGGATGGATTAATAACTGGGCAATTTTATGTAAATTACATTTTTCTAGTGATAGACAATGTAACACATCACTTTTACTTTGAGTTACAGAAGGTAGATTAGGATTTGTTGGGTTGTGGAAGATACACCAGTGGGTGAGCAATGTGTTATAGGAGATAACAATGCAGTTATTATGGCATAAACTTATCTAGTACTACTCCAAGTAATGCCATTCAGGGATTATAAGTATTAGCAAATCCAAAACTAATAGGCAAATGAGTAAATATTTCCCCCCAAAATAGCATGAATGTAGAGACAATCCAAAAACATTTGACCTAGAGAGGCTAATGCTTCTCCTTGTTTGCAATAAATATCTTGTCCATAATAGATTTTAGCTTATTTTAATCTTGAAAGAAATGTGAAATGTATAGTTTTAAGATGAATTGCTCCCTGCTTTGCATACAGTCAAGAAGAATGTATATCATGAATAAATACAATTCATTTTTTTTGCTTGAAATATTAAGTGAGAGTCCCTTTCTGTTCATTACCTAAGATCTTCTGTAGGTGCATACCATGTGATTAATTGATAAGGTCTGGGAATGCTAATATGTCTTCCTCAACATTAATTTAAATGTTTTTAAGAACAAATATTGAAGAAGTTTCAGACTTTTATGTAAAAAGTAGTGGTTTTCCTGGAAGTCTATATTTAAAGTGCAGTTGACCAAATGACACATATTAGTTTTCAATACTGTCTTTAAAAATTCAAATACTTTAAATCTTCCAGTCCATTTTCTAAATAGGCTCCATATTTTATGCAGGTTATCCACAACCAGGGAATCTGTGATAGTTATTGGCCACTGGATTTTAAAGCAGGGCATAGAGAGTGGAATTGGAGAAATATTTCCATTCAAAAGTGTTTTCCTAGTTTAGAACCATTTTTATGTTTTAAGTTTTATTTAGATTTTACTGTACTTTTTTAGTTTTGGTTTAGTTTTAGTGTACTAAACATGTACACAGGGAAACTGCTTTGCAAGTCTAAAACACAATTTTATATATAGTTTCATACTGTATATAATTCATGTTGTATACTTGTCAACTTAATAGGTATGATTTTACTAACTGTGACATAACTCAATTAAATCATTGTCATTAAAATATCACAGTTCAAGATTTGCAACATAACAAAAATGCAACAATCAGGTAGTATGCTCTGATGTTATTTAACAACAACCACATAGGAGTTTTTTGGCAACTGAAAGTGTTTAATTACACAACTCTAATATCTAATCTAATACCTACCTGTGTAACAGGTCATCTTTTGCAGTAATGTTGTACTTGCACATGGAATGACCATGCAAACTCTACACAGATCCTGACCAGGCTAGCAATCCTGAACTCATGGTGCTACATGACAGGAACATTAACTGTGCACCACAGCTCTGCCCATATTACAATATCATTATAAAATAACTTGACTCAAATTAAATGTATACATGTAACACTGGCTCAGTTTATAGCATTAATTGCATGCTACATGTGTGCTTAATCTCTCATTGCGAAGATCCCGCAAGCAAACAATATTTTTGCAAAATAGGGCAATAAATGTTTTTTTCCTAGTGGCATGAATAAACACTTGTAGCTAGGCTACTGCACTCTCATCCACAAACTAGCACATTAAGGGTATATATTTTTATTATATCTCTTCTAATTTGCAGTAATTTGATTGCTAAGTATAATTGTTGTAAAGACTGGCAAATTTGGCCTGGCAGCCCTTTCCCAACTGGGAAGCCGAACCCATACTATGACAGGAACAAAGTCTGAACATTCCCTGCCTCAACCAAAAGATGGACAGAAGGTGCTAACGAAGTAATGAAAACACTGGAATCCTGAAGGGACTCAATAAAAGACCCTTATAACAGAGGGATAAGGAGAGGCATCTTGCTGGGACTATTTGCTCACCCAACATGATAGGTGGCATCATTTCCTGGGCATCAGTACTCATTTGGACACCCACATAGGGCGTGCTGGGATTCATAGTCCCATGAAACAGCCCTGTTACGTTTTTTAGGTGCTGCCAGGGGGTTCTGTTGGGATTTACCACCCCTACTTTGTGGGACATGTATTCAAAACCCAACAGTAAAACTGGAAGTTATATAATGCTATTCAAATCCCTGTTTTAGATCTTTGTAGAGGTATTTTTTGAATATGTGGTCTTTTTGAACTCCAGATAAATAAACAAAAGAGCTAAATCTAATTTAAAAAAATAGATTTGTTAATTTGTATTGGAATGGTCTGAAAGAGAACCAGGATGTTTTGAAGAAACAAAAATTAATTCTCTCAATTAAAGAACGGTGCACAGATGACTTGTTTGATGTGTTCCATAATATTGGAGAAATTAAATTTAAATAAATCTTTAAATTCACTTATGAGTGAATCTCCTTGATATCTGAATTATTTTAATGAAAAGTGATCAAATTTAGCATAATGTACAGGAGAGTTAACTGGAAAAGTATGTTCTTACTCTAAACTTACTATAAATTAGAACCACATAACATGTAAAATTTATAGTAATTGGTAATGAAAGTATGGACTCATAATAAACAGTGTCATGTCATGAGAATAAAGAGGCATTTTTCATTTCTTCCCATATGATTCCGTTTATTTCTGATTCAAAAGCAATTGCTAAAAGAAATGATTATCAAGGACAGGTTTTTCTGGTACAGTGTGCTAATATTAAATGGTCAGAATTTAAAATTGTTAATGTTAAGATTTTTTTTAGGAAAGTAGGTTCCAGGAGAGGGAGACAGAAGGTAAGAGCAGTCACAATGTTCTATTGCTAAAATCATGGAAGCATCTTTTAGCTTCATCTATTTCCAAGTAAAAAAATAAATAGCAAGAGTAAGCAGAAATGTGATTGGATACATGCAAGAGTGTCAGGATACCAGAGACAGAGAACAAAAATACCAACCACCAAATCCCAATACCAAAAATAAAAAGTCTAACTCAAAAGAGCAAGAAAATGGTCCTTTCACTATCTTAATTTGTTGATCCCTAAGTAATCTGCAAATAAAAAAGGGTTCATTTTGGAAGGAATACGATTCTAGGACCAATGGTACTGGCCACTGCCATCATCACACATAGTAACATAATCTCATGAATCGCAACAGGCTTTGTTGCTTCTAAAAAACTTAACTGTACCCCTGCTGAAAACTGATGTCAATGGAAAAGAAAACAAAACCACAACATTGCTGATGCAATGATGTCACCATAACAACGATAAAAATAATCAAGTACCAGAAAAAACCCTAACCCTGGCAAATGATGTGGTTTCAGTATTCCTTGTTTTATGCATATACAGTATATGAAAATGTGATAAAAAAGACTCAAGATTCACAATAGAGATCCCTGTCAAAGGCACACACCCTACATGTGTTCATCTGGTTTTCCTAGATGCTGTCAAGGGAACTAATACAGTAATCAGCTGGTGCATGAATGTTGGAGACATGAACCCATAAGCGGTCTTCAAACTCATACCCCTTCCAATGTGCCACAATACACTGAATCAATAATTTGTGGATTTTCAAAATTTTGGGTTGGAGTAAATCAGCAAGACAAAGGTGAGGGGTATAGACTAGTTTCATGTAACAACAGCTTGATGGAGGACTATCAACTTATTTAAGGCAGGTCCAAGCTTTTGAATAATAGTGTACGGACCTAAGAATCATGAAGCAAGTTTACAGGTTTGATCTATCAGATAGATAAGAACATAAGAAATTTGCAAAGAAAAGGAGACCACTTAGTCCATCAGGCTTATTAGTTCAGCTAATAGCAAAGCTGTCCTAATATATCATCCACATATTTCTTAAAGGTTGTCAAGGTTTGTGCTTCAGCTACATGTCTTGGTAGTTTGTTTGAGATTACCACAACAGTGCCTCAAGGCTTTAGATGTCCCAGGTGGTGAGTCATGCCTTCTGACCAACCCTAAAATGAAGAAATATCTTGGCAGAGGTTTCCCTTAGTATTGTCCAGGATAAGAAAATATTCTGTTAAGATATGCATAGCTGAAGTGATAGATTTTACTGAAAAAAGATTTGTTTTAAATCCATATTGACATTTGAATAGAGGCATACCTAGAGATACAATAATCAAAACATAATGTGGTAATTTAGCAAAGGGTAATGGCTCCCTTATATTTTAAATAGTCATTAATAGTACCTCTTAAAAATTTCTCTAGATCTTGGCTAACACTTTCTATCCGGCCAATGCTCTGCAGATAATATCCAAATATTAAATTTAATTTTATACCCGCCTTAGAGCAAAAATACTTCCAAAATTGAGAGAACAATTTCAAGTCCATGACCTGATATTAGGGACTTCTGGAGATGAGGAAACAGATAAAATTCCTGAATGAAATACTTACTCAATTTCCTGAGCCAATGGTAACTTTGTTAGCAGCATAAAATGTGCTAATTTAAAAAATAATATTATTCTCCAAGAAAGGTAGGTCAGATCTCCTGCCATGTTTTGTATGAAAGAGGAATAGATAATAAGAGCCCCATGGATTTCCTGACGATGACTTGGCCCTTGTGTGGGTTTTGTAGTTTTGAACATGTTTTTGTACTTATGGTGTCAATTTTGGGACATCCTTCACCTTTGACCTCTACCACAATCTCTCTCCTCCCTCCTATCTCGGACACAAAAACGAGAAAAGTACAAGCTAGACACAGGGGGCATGGTAGCCGTCAATCATTGTTACAATGATGACAGTTGACCCCCACCTTTCCTGGCCAATATTAGAAGGACATAAGCATCTGTCAGTCTTTAGTTCAAGCTATACATTCCTCATCACATTTACATGGATGGGTAAACATTTTAGAAAGTCAATTTTGTTTATCCCGTTTAAACTTTTTCCTTTGAAAGTCCTGTACACTGCAGCTTAATTACACCTTATAGCATTTTGCTTTTTGCAATTCATTAATGATTTAATATGTAAAATGATGACATTTACTTTCTTGACAATTGAAGCTTTGTTTGTTTGCCCTTTTTTACAACTTTAAATTGGAGTAGTACATGACGAATTTGGGATGATAATGAATTTTTATACCGTTTTAATCATTTAGAAAAACTGTTACCATATTTCAATAAGGAAACTGCATCTCATATACATTTAAAAATATAGATAATTAAATACATACTTTAAGAAGATGTGTTTAGTATAGCATTTTGTATAATCAGGGAGGAAAATGTTTTGCCAGAGGAAGGATGGTGTTTTGTCATTGGGAGGAGGATGTCCTAAAATGTGCACTGTCCTTTTTCATAGAAGACCATCAAAAATATATGTCATGTCTTGGCCAGGGTCTCTTTTGTTCATTTTTGATTCTTTTGATTCTTCTGTTTATGTACTTCATTCTTTTGTCTATGTAAATAAGGTGCCTTTGTAATGCTCTATGTGTTTTGTAGGTGGTTCCCTAAGAGGCCAGTCACCACCAGGATGTGCCCCGCTGTCCTATAAATCAGGAGGGTGTTCCACAGTTCACAGTGGTTCATTGTCATGCACTCTGGACTCAGTGAGTTATCCATTATCCAACCTGCTATATTCTAACTGCTAACTAATCCCAGGCAACACAGGGCGCAAGGCAGGAAACAAACCCCAGGCAGGGTGCCAGCACACACACACACACACATTAGGGACATTTTAGAATCGCCAATGCACCTAACCTGCATGTCTTTGGACTGTGGGAGGAACCCCATGCAGACACGGCAAGAACATGCAGACTCCACACAGGGAGGACCCGGGAAGCGAACCCAGGTCTCCTAACTGTGAGGCAGAAGCGCTATCCACTGAGCCACCGTGCCACCCTCATTGATACATATTTTTGGAATTTTGACCTTCATGCTTTGTGTTTGACTACATTTCTGGATTACTGTATTGGGACATTGTTTGCATTGGACTGCCTTAGTGTTTTGGGAAATTTCCTTTGCTTCTTGTGCGCAGTGGAGCTTCATTTTTATTGGAGAGCATTGCGTGAGAATACATGTTTTTATATAAAAAATGTGGCGCTTTCCCTTATTGGTAACTGGAGTTTAACAGTGATATCCCCCTCTAGTGGAAATTTTTTGAAATGCTTTTGGAACTTAGAGGCACTTTTTTTGTTTCGGACTCCAAGTTTATGACAACATCAACAGATGAATTTGTGTAGGATAGATAGATAGATAGATAGATAGATAGATAGATAGATAGATAGAT
>JANRMT010062791.1:28954004-28965657 GCA_026402145.1 Polypterus bichir lapradei
GATAGATAGATAGATAGATAGATAGATAGATAGATAGATAGATAGATAGATAGAGCTGTATTTGTCGCAAGTGGAAAGTAAAACTTTAGAGAAGCTCAAGACAAATATATATAACAAACCACAATGGCTCAAACATACAATAACTTCTGCCTTGGGTAATAAAAGACTATTGTCGTCTTATAATTGGCTTGTGGGTGGCAGTAAGATGTAGTCATATCTGCCTTGCTGTACCACAGAGTTACACTGAAAGGCATTAACAGTTGGATAAACACAGGCCAGCATGTTGTGTCTAAAAATGGAATATGCTGATAGATGATGATGATGGCTTCCACTTCAGGACTTCATAATTTTGTTCACTAGTAGATAATAAAAAAGCACACAGAGTAAGTGTTTCTGTGCCTGAGAACTAACTTTTAGGACAAAATAGAAATGAAACCAAGACTTAAAGTATCAACCATCAGTTCAAAAAGTAAAATGTAATGGAGAAGTTGCAAGGTTGGGGTTAACATAAATACTGTAACTTCTTTTAATTTTATAAGCATGTTTTGGAATATCCACAAAATATTTTAACTTTTTTGATAATTAATGTCGTAATAATTATAATAAATCTCTAAACTTGTTTTACTAACGTAAATGATTACAATACTGAAGGGCGTTTACCTTTGCTTGCTCAATTTTTAACCCATATATTGTAAGAGAGATATAAAGCTTTGGGGCTCCCAAAGGCAAACCCCATATAACTGACACAAAAAATGCACAGTGTCTATTTACCTTTGAGCAAATAACATCTTTTCAGATTCTAGTCTAATTCTTGATTGCCAAAGATGGCTGCTCCTTCAGATTTAAGTACTTCTGGCAGGAAGAGGCGGGTCCAGGTGGTTGGACACCGGAAGTGACGTCATTGATCTATCAATCTTCTGGTCTGTGTGTAGAGAGAAAGCGTTAGTACAGCCAAAACATGTAGAATGGCGGGGAATTACCATCAGCTATTCCCTATATGCACACGCATGACTATAGATATATATATACTAGCCTGAAAAAATACCTCTCAGAAATGCCATGAACAAATTATTGAGATACAACAGGTGTGTTATTCAATCCATAAATTATAGCTAGGTAATTGTAATGTAATATAGAGGTATTAAATGTCGTCTTATGCCCCTAGCCCCATCATCAACAATTCAAATGAGGTTCTAAATCTAGTGAGTTGATTCTGTAATAAATAGAAAAAGAGTTATTGTTCTTATGATTGTCTTATTTGCCTGTCAATCATCTGTAGAAATTGTGATAGAACCATTCTTATTCTCAATAAGAAAAAAAAAATCCAGCATCAGTGAGGTTGCTGGGGGGGAGAATGAATCAATTAGCAATATTTTCTTTAATCATCCATTGCCTTGGCTTTTAGATAGGGGATACAGACTAACTTTAACTTTGGGGGTGGAAGTGGTGGTAAAATAATAGCACAAAGGTAGGGACAATGTGTGGGTAGTATATAAGATTTTTGTTACATATGCAGTATCTGCAAAATGACTGTATTCAAGATGCAGTACTCTTCTGAAAAAGAGGTGATATACTGGAGTAACTTTACTTAAGCAAGTCTCATAGCAACCCACACTCCAGGCAGTCATTTCCCTTGAGAACCAATTTACTGATAGTGATTGTAATTGGAGCTAGGAAAATCCTAAAATATTTTAGGCTCAGATGTTTCTACAACATAAAAAATGATTGTCTCTGAATGAAGACACTGAGTTTAGAGATATAACTCCGCTCAAGTAAATCCTGCTAGTCCACTGCCAGTTGGACCCATATTGACAAATAAAATAATAAATGGGATTTTTGGAACCTGTACTTGCTGGAAGACTTGTGAATTAATGATATTCTCTTTTGCAGCAGAATCAATAAGTACAGCATATCCAGGGAAGCTATTTAAATGGTACCAATAAACTGTTTACTTTATTATTGAGACGATCCAATTTTTGGACAAGTAGTGTTCAACGTTGCCATCTTTTAAGGGTGTAAATTGTGATGTCACATTTAGTGATGCAACAATCACATGATTAGCAACAATAGGCGTTGCTACAAACAATGTGGCAACAGTCATGTTGAACACAGTCAATATGATGGTGACAGCCAAGAAAACAAAATCAATAATCCCACCGTCAAAATGACAAAAGTAATCAAGTACCAGGAAAACATAACTTGTTATTAAAGCAGAACAATAAGAAACCTGGGGAATATTTTTCGTACGTGGATTACTCGTTTAGCAGGATGTAACTGTTGATGATTTGGCATGATCCTGGATCTGTCGGTTTTTCGAAACTCTTGCTGGATGTGTTGTCATAGCTGCACATCCAAATCCTCAAACCTCCTTGGAGCAGGTTTGTTCTATGTAAACAAGGATTAGCTCACACACTTAATCAGTGTCCGTGCATGGAATTCATTCAGTCATGGCTTTGCCATTCATGAATGAGCGACCAATTGATATCGGTGCGCAAATTATAAGAAGAGAATTTCATATAGAGAGGGTTTTGCACTATCGGCAAAATCCTTTATTGCTCCCGGAGGAAATTCTTTTCGAAAGATACCGCTTTAACCGAGGGGGAATATTGTACCGCAAATATTTATTACCACCTTATATTCAAAGTCAAACTAGGCAAAGTCGGGCTCTCACAACCACACAGACAGTATGCATTGCTTTGAGGTTTTTTGCAAGTGGCACTTTTTTTATATACAGTAGGCGATGCAGAAAATCTATATAAAAGTGCATTTTGCCAGGCAATTCGTAAAGTCTGTTTGGCTCTGAAATATTTCCTTTGGGTTTTCATAGTGTTTCCTGGACACTTGCGTGTTCAGACAATAAAAGAGGAGTTTCATGCAATTGCAGGTAGGTAATACACAGGCAAAAATACTCACAGTTCCATAAAGAATCTCACAATCAGCCTAACATTCTCATTACCCAGGATTTCCAAATGTGATTGGGGCACTGGATTGTACGCAGATCCGAATAAAGGCCCCATCAGGTCCAAATGAGCCAGATAACATAAACAGAAAAGGCTTCCACAGTATTAACGTGCAGGTAATGTAACTTTTTGTAAGAGTTGAAAATAGCCAATAGGCATGTTGACATACAGTAAAATTGTTTGACCTACATGCTATAAATTCTCCGATAATCTGTGATGCATCCTACCTTATATCAAATGTGGAGGCTAAATGGTCAGGGTCTGTTCATGACTCAAGAATTTTTAAGGAGTCACACCTGCATTGGACATTTGAACAAGGTAATAATCTAATTATAAATCATGGTGATGTGTGTATTGTATTCACAATTTTTACACATTCCACAGGTCATCATGATGGAATCTTGCTTGGGGACAGGGGATATGCCTGTAAGCATTTTCTAATGACCCCGTTTCATAACCCCAACCCTGGGCCACAAACTCGATATAATGCAGCTCTGTCTAGGACAAGGGTACGAATTGAAATGACCTTTGGCCACCTGAAGGAGAGATTTCAATGTCTAAAAAGGCTGAGGGTTGCACCTGACAGAGCATATGACATCATTTTTGCATGCTCTGTCTTACACAACATAGTGACCATCAGAAAAGAGAGAGTCCCTGAGGTTTTGGTGCAGCCTGATGATGACCTTAACCCAGTGCACCTTGAGCAAAGCAGTGGCAGAGCTGCCAGAGACAGAATTGTGGTCCAGTATTTTCAATGAAAAAGACAACAGTGGTTTCACACAAAAGTTATTTATTGTATATTATGGCCCTTCAGCCTGTAAGGAGGAGAATATAATTAAGGATACACTCACGCATACACATATACATATGGGAAAGAGATAAGAGAATTTTGTTACCAATTTGTTTTCTAGTATTTGTATTTGCAACTTCATTTTGGTTGTCCTCAGTTCATGAAGTTCCATGTCCTGCTGCATTTTTCTCATTTTTAATTTTCTGTATGCAATTTTCTGTTGAAGATATCTCTTGTATAGAGCCCTCACGTTTTTCTGCAATTAAATACGCAATTACAAATGCCTTTTTTCCTCAATATTGTATACATAGTATATCATTTTGAATCATTTTGTATAAAGTACAACAAATGGCTCAACCAGCGTCACCATCTCCATTTTTTCATGTGGACTTTGTTCCAAAAGGGACATGTGTGCTGGCTACAGGCTCCTGCAAAACAGTTATATCATGATTAGCACATGGGACTGATCAGAGTGGAGTTTCTTCAAACATAATTTGGAAAATTTACCTCTCCTCCTGATGAATAATCAGACACAGTGTCTTCATCAAATACTTGACCTTCGTCAATATCTCATTGGTGACATAGGTTCTAGGGATATGACATTCCCTGCAACTGACCTAACAAAAAAGAGGGCTATATGGAACATACCTATGGCACACATTGAGGACAAATATAAGCAATGACCATCCTTTACCTGAAATGAAGTGACCACTGCATCCTGCCACTGGTTCTGAGGAGGGGCTTCCCCCTGGAATGCCCTCAGAAACAAGGCGATGGCCATTTTTCTGGAGAGCCAACTCTTTTGCAGGGGTTAGGTCTGGACCGCGTGGAATTCCACCTGTTTTTTGCTTGTCTGCCTTCTTCTTATTAGCTTTAAAATGAATGTTTTTTTTATATTATATATGATTCTTTATGTCAACAATTCTTTAAATAGTTATATACCAATATTTACCAGTTTGAAGTATATTCTTGTACTTCACTTTAACCTGTTCCCGTGTTCTCCTTGTGCTCACATTTGATCTGGAATTATGACATTAAATAATAATTAATGTGACACATAGGAAATGAAATGCTGCATTCAGTAAGTACAATGCACACTACTTACGTGTTTAATTTGTCAGCCACTTTTTGCCAGCTGTCTTTTCTGGTTTGGGCTGCTTTTGCAGTGTTACTCCTTGTGCATATTAAATCTTGAAATTCTTCATATCTTATAAGTAAAAGGTCCTGCTCCGCTTGTGTGAAAAAATGCGCCCGTTCTTTCATCATTTTGTTGTAGCCTATCAAAGATCATGTTTTCTAGACTCAATATACTGTATATGGTCTTTTCAATCAGCGTGGGTGCGCACAATCATCTCAGATGATTGGATCTAGCTAGACTAATCTAATACACAGCTGCATTTGAAAAACCGACTTATCCCGGTTGAGTTTCACCAACATTAACTCATCCAAGATGAGGCATCTGATCGCGGAAGATTTAAGCAACGTACGGTAAATACCCCCCTGGAGTCCAAAAATGTAAATACAGTAGTCATTTGATCCAAGCATATAATGGATGCAAACCCAATATCCTCATATCCCGCTACTGATATTATGTCCTTATGAGCAAGACACTTCAACAGTTTGTGCTTCAGTTATAAATAAACAAAAAAATGTAACAAATTACTGTATATTACTCAAATGTTGCAAGTTGTCTCGGATAAAGGCATCAACCAATTAATGCTTCAGCCTGCAGGCACAAGGAAGAAGTAATGCAGTAGAAAGCCATTATGACTTACAGTAGAGCAAAGATAAGGGCTACAAATGGCTTTTGATCAAGTAGAGTATTGTGTGAACACATCTGGAAGTAAGATGTGAAATGTTCAACCATTGGCCAGAACAAGGGTGACTAACACTGAAAGTCTCAAACGGACAATAACTGATGACTGTCAGCTTACAGGCTTGTTTTTGTGCATATTGCATGACAGTACTTTGTTTTGGTTTTAACAATATGTTTTTCATTTCTATTATGCAATACTATACTTATAATTATTGTATAGCGCTCTGGGATATTAAGTCGTGGTGCAGTTTTGATAAAAAGTTTCACTCGCTTTCAATCAAACAGTCTTACGATAGATAAAATATAATATCAATGAATGAACAGATGTTAATATTATTATTAAGTTAAAGATGAGTGAATACATAGTGTTTAAGTGAAATTCATACAAAACTAGAAATGTGATGAGAGCAAAGGGAAATTATATATGAGGAGCAAAGATAGATAATGTGTATAATACTGTATGTAATACATTAGACATAAGCAAGAATTCACAATTTGAATTTTACATAGGGTCTTTCGCTTTTAATATGGCTTTTAATATTGCTGAAAAGATTAAGTAAGCACAGAAACGTAAATCACTGAAGAAGTGATCATACACACAAATACAATTGCAGAGCATATACTATAGTACAAAAAGATTTAAATGGAGAGGAAAGCAAATGCCTGCGGTGGGCTGTCGCCCTGCCTGGGGTTTGTTTCCTGCCTTGTGCCCTGTGTTGGCTGGGACTGGCTCCAGCAGACCCCTGTAGTTGGGATATAGCGGGTTGGATAATGGATGGATGGATGGAAAACAAATGCCAAATTTGTTTTACTTAAAAAGAAGGACAAACAGACACAAGATAATCTAGAAGTTAAAAAAGGGAGACCATACATTTAAAGCCAATATAATCATAACTAAAAATATATTAAAATATTAAATTACAACAAACAAATAAAAAACAAGCATTATGTTTATCCAGTCTGGCAGATTTAACAAAGGCAGACTATACTAAAATATTAGTGCTTCAAGCTTGTTCTGAAAGAGGTACATCTGAGAACAAAATTCTTTAGCCCTCAAGGAGTAAAGGTTTGTTCCCTGTTTTGTTTTGCATGTTTATGCAGTATTAATGAAGTCTTACAAACAGGTGCACATTTTTTTAGAGAAGAAAAACACTCCCTGGTAGTCACTTTATGCATTTTGCATGCTTTTTGCTGCTCTAGCTCACCTCTCCCTGAAGACGTCACTGCTGATTTAGAATTAAAACTTAATTAAAATAAATAAATACATTCAAAAATAAAAAAATACTCAATAAAAACTTTTGGAAGATTTTTTTTAACCCCAAACCAAAAATTATTACTTTAGAAAATGTTGTTTCTATAGATGGTATATACCTTACACTTTAAATGTATTACAAGAGTTGAAGTAATTGATCAAAAATAAAAATGTGTTTAGTTAATTAAAATTGCTCATATATTGAAAAGTAAATTGAAACTGAAAAGTGATTAAGTTCTATATTGTTTTTTCTTCATTTCATCATTTTATTTGAAAGTCCAGCTGACTAAAAGTGTTATGGTTAATTGTAGCCGTTTCATGTTTTGAGAAAATATTTTTATTACAAAGTAAGATACACACACACGCACACACACAGATTATATATATATATATATATATATATATATATATATATATATATATATATATATATATAGTATATAAACACATTCTGTTGTTTCTCATTCATATTCCCTGTGTGTCCTACCAGCTCCCTTTCCTTTTCCAAAGGTCACACTGAGGTCTGAACTACTCGTTAATGGAAGAGTACAGCTCGCTAACAGCCCTGCCATTGCTGTCACTGCAGAGCCACTCGGTCCCTAAACATCAAGGCACTTTCTTCTCTGCCTTGCAAATGACTCTGAGGAGCCGGCCTGGATGGATGATTTTTTTTTTTTTTTTTTTTTTAACAGCACTCACTTTTTTGAACCAAGCTCCCTGAGAGCGCTCTGGGCTGCCACGTACGACTCGCCGCCTACCTGCTCAACTGCGGGGAAACAAGCTTCTGAAGGCTTTAATGGGATTTTGCCTGAGGCTGTTTTATTAAGATGTCGGCTTTTTCTGCTGCCTATGCAGCTGACACCATTCGCTGTCAGCTTTCTCCACCCCCCTTCCCTTCTAACCCCCCCCCCCCCCTTCCCTATCAACAATGTGCTGGATTACTCAGTTCAATTAGTGTTCATGGCTCAGTGCAGGCAAATGAGATAGAAAGCATTCTTCAGCCAGATGAGGCAAAGCTATGGAAGGTTAGAATGCCGTTCTGCATTTTAAGCTGAAGACTGGCACTGTCTCCTTTTTAGTATTTTTAAACATTATAAGAGAATACAATGGAATACATGAAAATAAATGTGCACTTGTTTTTCTGTCTATCTGATATTCACCTTTCTTTATTCATTTACAGTATAATTTGATACAAGAACACTTTCTCATAATGAGGGTTAAGCTGGAGTTATTTAGGCTTTTCAAATTCACTTTTTAGGTTCTACATGTATTCCATGTATTAACGTTTGCTGTAAATAACCGGCAATGTCAATAAGAGATAAAAGGAAATTAAATGAATAAGACAAATTTGATAATAATGAAATATTTAACAATATTACTACAATCACACCACACAGATCAGCACCAAAAAATGGTGCATAGCAAAAACAATGTCCTGCGTAAGACATAAACAGTTATTACTCTTCTTCAGATCTTATTTTTTATAGCCATCATAAATGGCCTTGCTTAGCGTTTTGTATCCAATCTGTTTCTAGATAGTTTTGCTATCACTCTGCTGAACAGATGTTATCAGTAGACCTTTTTGCAGATTATCCCAGGAATTACTTGATAACATGCCAGTTTGTGGACATGTGTGAACAAAACTGGAGTGGAATGTCCCGGGAAACTCAACCTGCAATTTTCCCGAGACAAACGCAATAAATTTTGAGTATTTAAAGCTACAAATTACATATCAGTAATTTTACTCAATATAGTAGTAAAATTGTCTGGACAAATACACAAAATATTACAAGGCCCTTCCTTAAGACATACTAAAATTAATTTGAGCACACTCATCATAAAGATACTCGGACTAAATGTAGGCCTATTACTAGCTTAATAGCTTGCAAATATCTTAGCTTTATCCCCCGATATTTAGCTCTTGATGAATGCCGTCATCATTTTTAATTTCACTCCAGTAACCCTTGATGAAGGTCATTCTAGGCTTTGGATGAACAGATCTGTTTATCCCCAATAAATTCTTCTAACAACTCCTGGGACTATTTATGGGTCTTCTCTAACTGGAGTGTTTCTTGGGGTGAATGAAGAAGACATTCTGTGTGTTCATACAACCTCAAATAGCTCCACTCAGCCTTAAAAAGAAGTGGTTTTACTCCAAAGACCTGCTGCATTTCTGAACTTTTCATCTCATCACAGAGAGATCACTCAGTAACCCTGCACAGGAACATACTTTTGTCTGCTTATGCACAAGCACTCCATTTTTTTGGATATTATGTTACAGATGAGAATGGGGATTTAGACTGACTGGTACAATGACATTTTTAAATACCTAGAAATGAATTAACACTGTAAGGTAAACAGCATATTCTTCATCTAAAATGAGGAAATTGGTTTTCAGTGGGCATGGCCATTTACCACACATTAATCAGCCATAATTTCCTCCAGCAATTAAAATGGTGCTTGTGGTCTTCATCTATTAAAATATATATATGGTGTACATATCAGCCAGTGTTTATATCTCTTATGAGATGCATCAAAAGAAATATCCAAACTAATGTATTTTAGCCAAAATATATATTTAAGCCATTGCATTTATGTATTAACCAGTAACGGCGCAATGCACAATAACGTGCAGTGAAAACACTTGACTCGAGCATTCCTAGTTTTTATCCTCTTTCTCTGTACGTTTAGCATTCGTTTGCTCAGAGGTTTATGCGCCTGCTGCTTCCTTAGCAGTTGTTCTTTTCTTCACCCTAGCGGGATGCTTCTTCTCTTCTTTTGTCTTCATCTTTTCGTGTTAAAACTGTTTAAGTGATTTTTGTGTTGAAATTACTTAGTATGTTTTCTTTAATTTTTCAGTTTAGCTGTCACTTAAGTCTTCAATCTGCCTCAAGAATGATTTAAGATATGAAGAGGTAGGGGAAGTGATGGCAAAGGTGGTAGGGAATGAGAATGGTGCCTGTACAGTTGCGCTGTGCAGCCACCCTACTGGCCGCTGCCAAGAGTTGATTCTACAATAAAATAAAAATAAAAAGAGGAATAACCTTGGAGGTCAATCATTACCCCGAAAGCGGATAGTAGACGTCACGTAGTATACAGTATGTGTACCAAATTTCAGGTCAATAGTTTAAACAGTTTGCGAGGTACAGGTGATTTAAAGTCCTGGACAGACAAATGAACAGTCATGGTAGCGTATTATATAAGAAGACAAACAGGCACTAGTCTCTTGAACAAAACCTAAAAATAAATCTATGCAATTTATGTTTCTATTAAGTTAACTTTTATTTACTAAATACGCTTTTTTTTCCAAATTCAAATTTTCATATGCACAGTAAAACATGGCAAGATCATCAACAAAATTACAAGTTTTACATTAACTCTTCCAGATGATTTGAGAATGAATCCAGAACCAGTGACATTTCCAACCCCATATGCACTACCACAAAAATGAATGGCTCATGGCCATGTCCAGCACCTGTAGAACTCCTTTTCTGTACCATTTTAGGGTGAGTAATATGATAACAGATGATCGAGATGATCTACACCACACATGTTCATTATCATTAGCACACAGACTGGTTTCTTGATTACCTTGCCACACCAATTGCTTTTTCTGCCTTTGACAATTTTGCCAGCATGTGGTGTAGAACACATCTTTCCATCTTTTTTGTCTTTCCACATTGAAATCAGGTTGATGGAGACCACTGCTTCAAAGATAGTATTTGCAATTTTTATGAAGAGTTCCTCAAAGTTAAGTCTAACCTATCTTTTCAAAAGTTGTTGAGCTAGTAGAACACTAGTGTAGAAGTTATCAAGGTACAGCACATGTCCTCTGTTGAATATATTGCACATCAGTTTCAATGCAACAGTTTCTGTATGGCCAAAGAGAGATATTGCATCCATTTTCCATAGTACACAAGGAAGTTGTAGATGTAGCCACTATGTTCAGGCAGCAGATATAATATCATGCAATATTTGTGATGTTTTCCTAGAATAATTTGTCTGAATGTTAGCCATCCACACCACAATACCATTGACTCATCAATAGAAACAACCTGATGTAGTATATTATATATATATATATACACATATATACAGTTTGAAATTATGAAATTAGCAAGTCATGAATGTGACGCAGTTTGAACACTCTGCATTTTTATGCAACTCATCATTATTGAAATGAATCACCTCAGTTAAATGGACAGCTGTCTGTCTTGCTTTCCTTATCAATGGCAGAACTTATTGTGCAGATGAGCATATTTCTGGTCACATTCAGTGAAAAGTGCTCTCTTTGTTAAGGGATTGCTGAGGGTCACCTCCCCCTGCCGTTAAAGGGAAAACTTATGGCCATGCACGAACAATTTGTAGACTAAATCTTCCATGAGCAACTTTGCATATCTGTGTCAAGACTCAAGAATTTGCAGGTGTGGTGACTAAAAAAGAATTTTTCAATGAAACATAAGCAATGGTCATTCCCTGTAAAAATGGGATATCTGTGCAAAATTTATCAGATATAGATTCAACATTGTGGATTTACTTACGGGGCAAACACACTAACACCAAAACTTTCAGCTTTACATATATGAACCAAATATATAGGACATTATATAGGAGTTTCCATTGCTGGCACATTTCTCATGCTGGCTGGCCCCAAATTCTAGGGGAGTATTAGGTGTAGGAAGTTTTTTGCTATAAAAGGGCAAGACAGAGTGCTTTGTCATCTGCTTGACAGAGAATTGACTGCAACCAAGCATTTCTGACATCTGAAATTTAGTCAGTTTACTTTACAGCTCATATGTCAAAAAATCCCACCAGAAAAGATATTTATACAGTAT
>JANRMT010062791.1:28965757-29010862 GCA_026402145.1 Polypterus bichir lapradei
TTTGGACATATATATTCAGATTGTCTTCATGTTCTTGTGATAATTCAATCTTTAAAAAAGTTTTTTTTTTCAATGTTTTTCTTTTCATGCCAAATGATCGTTGAGTTCGAGTTTCACATGGTAGAGATCTACGTTTAAAATAACATATGTCCTGTTAGGCTGACAAAATAGGAATACAAAACTAAACTGGAAAATAATTTAGGGGCACTAATTCATGGCAGATGTAGCCCAGTCTGAAACTGGTCACAGAGTGTTAGTCAAAGCACTTCACTTCCTTGTGACCTGAATAATTTTATAAACATTTTAAGGCTTGAAAACACTTAAATCTAATTGTCCAGAAGTATAAAAAGGTAGTTTGCTCATTTTATATTGACTGACAGAGCATAGTAATTATAGCTGAGTAAATAACACTGTCTTTCTGTCTTTATTCCTATTGAATCACAGATGATATTTTTGAATGATCAACTTCTTAACTACTAAGTAAAGTCATAGTCAGAAAACAAAGAAAGGGACCAGAACCAGAACATCATGCACAGACACACGTTTTTTCATAACCATATTTCAGGATCAGGGAAATAACAGGCCAAACACATTACTTCAAATTGTGGAAGATCATAGAATCTTAACAAAGAAGAGGTTAATAATCTTAAATAGGAAACACATCAAGGTCAAAACTAGAAATTTAAATACAACAGTCACATATCTTAAGTGATAACACAGTCACTATACTTGTACAGCAGGATTACAGGAGTAAAACAGAGGAACTTCCATAAAAGGTGCACATAACAGCAAATATTCAAGATTTTAGTCAAGAAGACTTTACCTTAATGGTGCAAAACTTGCAATTTGCGAGTTTGCTGTAGTATATGGGAGATAAGTCCATTAGATAGCATCGCCAAAACTGATGGCAACATTATTAATAGCCATTATCTAACATCACTGAGAATTCAAGAACTTTTCTTAACTAAAATGCTACTACAAGTACAGTGATTTACAGTAGTTCTTCATATAAATAACAAACCTGTGAACTCTGATGCAGTTTGTGCACAGTTTCTTCTGGAACGTGTTCTGTACTTGGAATACTAATTCGGAATAGGAAGACACAACAAATATGCATAAATAACAAATATATCATTTTTAACTGAAAGTTTATATTTTAGATGTGAACTTACTAATTTACATTTTTTTTTGTCATTTAGAATTGGCTTTTAACATCTCCAACTAATAATTTTGTGTTTGTACATTTATATGTACATCTGATATTTGCCATTTATATTTAACATTTACAATGTGCAACCAATGAGTATTTATATTGGTTTAACATGTACTGGTACTCATTAGCTGTCCCCTTACCCAAATTAGAATCAAAGTGACCAGAAAAGTTTAAAAAGGATGGTTTTATTACAAAAAGTAAACAAATAATGGAAGAGTGACAGATACAGAACAAGCAACAAAGCAGCATAAAACAGAGCAAATAAACAATTCTAAAAGTCCCAGTGGACTTTCCTCCAGAAGATACAACCCTAATAAATCATGTGGGTGAATACTGCACTTTCCCACAATGTACTACCTAATAGACACCTCTTGTATCTTATCTTATCACCTCTAGCTTCTCTATCCAACAGATGCACTTCAAGCTGTAAGCTTAGCAACTGCATATTCAGAACAAACTTTTAAAACTCAGTCCACTTGGAATTCCGTCTGTGACAGGGACTAATTTCCTCGGCCTGATATTTAGTTGGGCCAGGAACACCAGTGACTCTTATTATCTTTGCAGGCCTACACCTCATATAAGGGCTATAGTACCATGTCATGTCCCTAGTTACTACAGTTTATTTTTGCTCTGGTCCATATTATACAGCTGAACTCTGAACTAACGTTTCTAAAGATGGAGTGTAGTTTTCTTTTAGGCTTCTGTTGTGCCTTTTTAGCTTTAGGGTGTTTATTTAACAGTACCTGGAAACCTGAGCCTTTTTTGGTTCAGATATTAACATTTTACATATCTTTTGTTTTGCATATCTTATGGCAGTTTTTGGTTCCTATAACCTATAGTGACCAGATTTTTCTGGGGGCAACCTGGGACACCAGGCGTGGGGCCGGGCGGGTTGAGCCCCCCAGAAGCCAGATAGACTTTAATAATGAAAATGCCTATTTTCGTGTTTCCTGCATCTTATTCTGTACGAGTTTCTTCCATTTGAAACAATCATATTATTAAACCACAAACATATACCCATTTTCAAAGTAGGGTTCTATACCATTATATGCTATTTTTCGTGAAATTACAGGCTAGATCTTGCCAAAAACAGTTTGTGAAAATTGATTGAAAGACACGCTTTCCTGAAGAGCAAATAACAAACTCATTAGTGTACATTATATAGTATACTGTATGTTATGGACGTACCAAAACCTTATGTTGTTAATCAGGAATCGCAGTGAAAGTAGAGAAGTGCCAGAAATGTTTTGTGAATAATTTATTAATACTTTCTGAAATTGAACATGACACTTTTTCAATGTTTATAAAGGAAAAACAGCTTTTCAATGAGTAACTTTCATAATCATGAACACTAATATTTCTGAGATGAGTGGATAGCTCTCAGGACATCAGGATTTTGTAATAACATGTCATAAAACTTGTCACATGAATCACTGAAATTGCATTTCACAACCAGCATATGTTTCAATGTGTCGACTTTAAGTTGCGATTTTTCTGGTGTCCACATGTTGTTAATCAGAGAAAAGACTCTTTCAGTGGGAGCATTTGTCCCTGGAAGACATAATGCAAATTCTGCCATGAGTTTCACATTATCACATGGAATATAATGGTTGACAAAGTGCTGGAAGATTTCCATCCATCGTTTCTCTATTGGTATCTGCTGTACCCCATTCATTAACTTTTTCTGCAGTGACATATCTTTGGATATTGGATATCTCATCAAACAGTTCATTGTCATTTATCTTGTCAGGAAATATGTCATTCACAAAGCCAATGCACTTTTGAACATCTTCCCATGGGAGTTGTGATCTCAAAAGCACTCAATCAAAAATATTTATCCCTTGAAATTGATTGCACCAGCGGTCCAAGTAATTTGCACTGGTTTCATAAAATTCAATCATTTGTGAAGAGAGCTTCTTCGTATCAATCTCATTCTCTAACTCCTTCAACTTCCTTTGAACTATCATGGGAATGAACTTCTTTCTTGCTCTTTCTCAGCATTTTTCATTAAGGTCTTTCAAAGATCTGTACACTTCAACACATGTTGCAGTCTGATTTTCAATTTGCAGAACAGTTGCTTGAAATGATGCTGCCTGATTATGTAAAAAATATAAACACAGTTCTGCAGATGGATCTTTAAAAAATCCTTGCAGCAAGGCAGGGCATTTGTCTAATGAGAGAAAGTAGGATTTCAGCCCAGGATATATTTTTATAATCCTTTCTGTAGCTGGCATAATATTTAGCCATCTCGTTTTGCTGTAGCTTAATAACTTCTGATACTCTACTTAAACAAAATCATAGAATTCTTGTAAGGCAGCAACTCGAACGGTGTATATGTAAAAGTACATATATATCTTATGAACAACTGTTTCAATATCTACAGGGAGACATTCCGCTGCTGATTGAATAGCATTGTGAACAATATGTGCTGCACATCCAAGACCAAGGACTTTATGACTGAGTGTTTCATTCAGTTTGCAATATATATTGTTTTTTCCCTTTCTCTCTGCACCACCAAAATTTGTATTGGCATTATCGGCACAGAAAGTGACAAGTTTCTGTGACAGCTGATGTGATTCCAGTGTTTCCGTAATATATTGGTGCTGTAGATCAGATGTTTCTCCAGGTAAATCTTTAAATTCAAGCATTTTTACTTGAATTCCTGTTGATGGCAAAAAATAGTGAACAAGTATGGGAAACAATTTCACCTCTTTATGATTGGATGCATCAATGAATATGGACACAAAGTTTGCATTTTCCAGCTCATCTTTCAAATGCTTCATTGCAAGAGGTGAGAAAACTTTCACAACAATTACTTCTGTCTTTTTTCTTGCGCAAGTAAACTTTGCTTCGAACATTTTTTGGATCAGCTTAGAGGTACAGTCAATGGAACAGAAGCTGTGGTTGTGACTGACTGTGTGGTATGTTATAGTACCTTCCGCAGCAGCTAACTCCATTTCTTTTGTTATAGTACCTTCCGCAGCAGCTAACTCCATTTCTTTTGTTCCACAACTTGCATTTCTGAAGAACTCTGTAAGACGTTTTGAAGACGCACTTGCACTTGCAGTTACTGCTCTTGTGTGCCTGCCTGTTCTCAAGTGGTTAGAAATATCTGTCGCACCATTGTGTGCCACAGAAAATTCTGCACTACATATGATGCACCATACGTCTGATTCACTGTTTGGGTGTTTTATGAAAGGACATTTTGTCTGTAGAGTCTAATTAAATTTGCAGTTTCTTTTTGGCATCATGCATGGTGTCAGTCACAGATAAAAAGTAAGAAAAGACTTAGAAGATAGGAACACAAGTTAAAACAAAATAGTTGAACAGTTTCAGTTCATTATGTACAGTTCAGTTCACAGACGTAATGTAGCCGTAGGTCAGTTACACTTGCAGGATAAACGTGCTTCATTCACGATATTGCATCCCATGTACATGTGCTACTGCTAGTGCATGTCCCGACTTCAAAAGAAGAAACAGCAAACCAAATTCCAAAGAGGCAAGGGAAGAAGCAATGTCACTCTGCACTCTAAACTAAATGAAAACAAAGTAAAATACAGCTGTAAATGTAAGGAACAGGCAAGCATCCGCAAATGTTGTTGTGACTTGTGTCAAATATTCATTCATTATTTTTTTTTTTACATTTTTTTAAAATTTTGTATTATATTTTTATTAATTTTATTGCAATCCATATAAATCAATCAAGTTTTTAGAAAAAGAAAAATTGAGTTAAGGACAAATCAATCCCTACCCCTGAGAGAGAGCAAGGCAAACGGAGTGAAATTTAAGGCTTGTAGACATACCTAAATTAATAAATTCTCTGTGCTTTATGAACTTATTTTAAAATATTACTGATTAGATCCTGCCATGTTTTGAAAAAAGTCTGTACGGATCCTGTAACTGAGTATTTGATTTTTTCCAATTTCAAATAGTATAACATATCGGTTTCCCACTGACTTAAAAGGAGAGAGTTTGGGTTCTTCTAGTTTATCAGAATAAGTCTGCGTGCCAAAGGTGTAGTGAATACAATCACAATTTGTTTGTCTTTCTCCACTTTCAACCCATCTGGAAGAACACCAAACACAGCTGTTAATGGGTTAGGAGGGATTGTGAGACCAAGGCTGTCTGAAAGGTAATTAAAAATTTTGATCCAGAATAATGTTAATTTGGTGCAGGCCCAGAACATGTGACCCAGTGAGGCTGGGACTTGGTTGCAGCGTTCGCAGGTTGGATCTTGCCCTGGAAACATTTTGGAGAGTTTTAGACGAGACAGATGTGCTCGATATATAATTTTGTGTTGTATAATTGTATGCTTTGCGCATATTGAGCTCGAATGAATTCTCTGCATTGCTACTTTCCACTCCTTTTCTGATATATTAATTGAGAGATCTTTTTCCCAGTGTCCTCTTGGATCTTTGAAAGGGAGGGATTGTAAAATGATTTTATATATTGTAGAGATGGTGTCTAAGTCCTTGAGATTGAGCAATATTTTTTCCAGCATGGATGAGGGTGCAAGATGAGGAAAATCGGGAAGGTTCTGTTTAACAAAGTTCCTGATTTGAAGATAGTGAAAGAAATGTGTAGCTGGAATGTTAAATTTGGAATGTAATTGTTCATAGGATGCAAAGACGTTGTCTATATAAAGATCTCTATGCAAGTTAATTCCAAATTTTTTGCAGATATTAAAAACTGCATATGTTCGCGAAGGTTGAAAGAGGTGGTTCTCTTGCAGAAGTGCCACAGATAAAAGCTTCTCCATCTTAAAATGCTTTCTAAATTGGTTCCATATTCTAAGTGAGTGAAGCACAATTGGATTATTAGTATATTGTCGATGACGTGTGTTTATTGGGGCACAGAGCAGAGAATACAAAGAAGTACTGCAGGATTTTACTTCTATTGCGGACCAAGCCTGTGTATGTTCTTCTATTTGTGTCCAGGTTCTTATCGCCTGTATATTTGCTGCCCAGTAATAAAACTGGAAGTTAGGTAGTGCCATGCCGCCTTCTGCCTTTTGTCTTTGTAGGGTCGCTCTTTGGATGTGTGGATGTTTTGAATTCCAAATAAATGAGGTTATTATTGAATCTAATTGCTTAAAGAATGATTTATTAATGTATATTGGAATGTTTTGGAATAAAAAAGGAGGAAATATTCATTCATTATTAATATATAAATTAATATTATCAGATTCACAACTACAACGAAATTTACAGAGAGTATAGTCTGCAGACTTGAGACTATACAGTAAAGTGTGTACAGCAGTACTTACTTAAAGAATAAAGAGCTAAAATTAAAGTTAAAAAAAATAAACTTTGTCAGCATTTTCAATTTTGTCGTACAAAATAAATTGGCAAGTTTAACTCTTTTAAGTTTAAGCTTTAACTTCAGTGAAAACGGCTCACCTCAGACGCCGTATTGACAAGTGAATGACTGAATCAGGCATTAGCTCTTATATATGGGTCAGAGCAGGAATAATAAGATAATTCCTGGCTCAGAGTGTAGCATAGCCAAAACATGTCGTATCACAAGGCACGGCCGATACCATCCAACGATGCATCCGCCTTCTCGCCTTCCGTGCGTTTCCATACTGCAAACAATGGCCACCAGCAGGCGTCAGACTCAGAAGAAGGTCGACTAACTGTCTGACATCATGATGGGTAGAAAGTATGATTTGGAATCAGAAAGGCTGAATGGGGTCTAGGCCTCTAGGGAAAAGTACGCATTTTGTCGGAAAACGCCACAGGCCAGGACATTTTCTGATCTTTTGGGGATGCCGGAACGATTGATCCAAAAATAGGGACTGTCCCGGGTAAACCGGAACGTCTGGTCACTGTATATAACCCATACCATTTATTTAACCAAATATCAGCACATTTTTTGTAATCTTATTTTTGTTCAGCAAACAAAACAATTGCAGACATTATTTTCAATCCATCTTAATAAAAGGATAAGTGTCTGTGTTTCTATCTGTGTTTGTCCATCTGCTATGTCTTTCTTATTCCAAAAAGACGGTGCATCACAAACATAATGCATTTTGCTTTTGGGACCAATGTAAATTTACAACAGAATGAAAAAGGTGGATGAATAGGAAACCTCAGTGACTGGAATGATCCAAGTCCTGAGCTGCCATGCTTTAACCAACCCTAGCTGACATGCAGATGTTGGGACCAATACGAAGCACCAGTTTTTGTAAAACTGGCATGTGGTAGTGTCATTTTATACAAGAACGTAAGTATTTTCCTACATTTTGCCATGTCTAAAGAAAGGATCAAATCAGTGGTGCCAAGTGATGGGAGCAGTTCCATTTCTAGGAGGTAAATTGAAGAACAGAATGGGATTTATGGAATACACAGCTGGTCTCAATACAGAACTAGGATGATGGATTGATCGGTATATCCATCCAGCTCCAAACTGGCCTAAATGTAAATTCCTAGTGGAACTTTTTCCAGTCAGACAGGCACACCATCCAGTTTCAGGCTCTTAACAGAAGTGAATAACGAAAGTGGATAAAAGTGACATAGAAAGAGAAAGTGGAAGCAATGCATTGATCAAAACTGAAATGTTAGTTTTAATAGCAGTCAATGTAGACAGAGAAGGTCAGAGATGACAAAGAGGCTAACTCTTAAAAATATGACAATCGTTTTACACAGATTAAGGTTGGGACATTGATACCAAGATAGTTTTATATGAATTTGCTGCTTATCGCATTTCTCAGCTAAGCTGAGTTTCCAGTGCTGTGAGCCTTCCCACTCATAAGTAGCACTATTCACCTGGTAGTAATATATTTGGTCGTATTCTTTGGGAAGACCATTTGTGATGCGATCATTTCTCCTCAGACCACAGGTGAATCATGCACTACACTCCCTGCAGTTTGCCTATCAAAAAGGTGGGTGTGGACAATGCCATTCTCTTCCTCCTCCAGAGGACCCACTCACATCTGGACAAAGGAAGTAGTGCTGTGAGTATCATGTTCTTTGACTTTTCCAGCACCTTCAACACCATCAAGCCCCTCCTACTGAGGTACAAGCTGTACATGATTGGAGTGGACTCACAACTGGTGAACTAGATAACCTCATTGCTAGACTTCAGTTTGTCATACTGGGGATCTGCACATCATAGACTGTAATAAGTAGCACAAGAGCTCCACGGGAGATGGTTCTTTCCCCTTTCCTCCTCAATCTGTACTAGTGAGGTGCAATGAATGAACAAAATAGTTATTTTATACTTGTCTTGGTCTGTGAACAAATGTACTGGTTCAATGACATTAAAGAATTAATCTTTTCAAGGTATGTGCAGTGTGCGCTGCATTTTATATTGCATTTGGCGACAGTTTGGAGGTATCATCTTAACGTCAGTTAAATGGCTGCTGTCTTCAGGGAAATAGCCTATCAGTAAACTGTTTCAGCAAAATGGTCATGATGACAAATAGCCAATGACTGACACCAAGCACCCCTGATCGATCGGTTCACTCTGAATGATTGACTTTGACCGTCTCAGTACAATAAGTGATTGAATGTACAAGTTTGATCCCTACTGATCTGGAGAAGTTCATTCATGGACTTCAGACAACAGACTTGTAGTACGGTACACTGAACTAGCTCACCAAAAAAATCAGTTCATGTACTAAACCAAAGAACGAACTACTGTACTAGTTCACCAAAAGAATCAGTTTGTGTACTGAACTGCAGACAAGAGATTCATAGTACATTAAGTCGCAGCTGAGTTCACTCTTGAAAGGACAGGATATAAAAGATGGAAATTTTGGGATATTAATCCAAAACTGAAAATAATTTTATTTAGTCATATTTCAATGCTCTCACAGTTTTATCATGATGTGTACACTATTCTAGGGTTCTTTTTGTTTGATTGTTTTTTTTATTTATTGTTGAAATTTTATTTATTGTGTGACACACGAGCGATTAGAGGACAACCAAAACGACTAATGGAGTTTGAAAACGGTGTACTAATGCTTCTCTCTTTTTTTCATCAGAAAGACCAAAGAACAGACAAATCCTGATATGTGAAGTCTCTGCTAAAAAACGAGTACGAACAAGGAAGACCTTCCGCATTCTAGTCATCCCCACGTGATGCCTTCAACCTGCCCTCTTATGACATCATTTCCATCCCATCCCATCCACGTCATCTCACCTCTACACCAATTTCTGGTCCATCTGCCATAAAAACCAGCCGCCTGTCCAATATTTTGCAGAATGTATATGCTAATTCTTACACTCTGTACAAGAAGAAGTGAATATTCTGGTTCATCTACAGTATATTGGGATGGTTCCCCAACCCTTAATCTGTCTCTTTGGTCTCTTTATCACAATTGTTAAAATTCAATAGAGTATTATTATATTATTAGTTTTGAATTACTTATTTTGCCGCTTGCTTTTAAATTGTTTGTTTTGTTTGGCGGTTAAAGTTGTTACACTTTTATGATACCATTCTAGATTTTAAACTAGAATATATAGTAGCTTGTTGTTTTTGAAGGGAACAAATCAGTGATTCAGAGATTCGAATCATTTTGGTGAACTGACTAAAATGAATCGGATCACTAAAAAGAATTGTTTTGCCCATCACTACACTGTACACATCGGACTTTAGCTACAACTAAGGGACATGCCACATGCAGAAGTTCTCAGATGGCACTGCCATTGTGGGGTGTGTCAGGGGTGGACAGAAGGAGGAGTACAGGGGTCTGGTGTGGGTCAAACCAACTGCTGTTGAACACTTCCAGAGCCAAGGAGAAGGTTGTGGACTACCATAGGTCTAGAAACCACTGAGACCCGTTTGATATGGAGTGGGTCAAAACCTATAGCTACATTGGAGTGCAGTTGGAAGACAGGCTAGACTGGTCAGAGAACACAAAGGCTCTGTTCAGGCAGGGAAAACTGGCTCTATTTTATGAAGAGGCTGGGCTCCTTTGACACATGTAAGAAAGTCCTGCAGATATTCTATTAATCGGTGATTGCCAGTACTCTGTTCTATGCTGTGGTACGCTGGGGGGATTTAGCTTGAAGATGAGAGATGCTGATTGTAATGTCAAGCTGATCAGGCAAGCAAGATCTGTGGTTGGCATGTAAATGGACTCTCTGGTGACAGTGGCAGAGAGGAGGACACTATGCAAGCTGCTGTCTATCATGGACAATGAACATCACCCACTATACACCACAATAAATAAGCAGAGGAGTTTGCTTAGTGGTAGGCTGCTATTACAGAACTGGATTATGGACAGGTACAAAATATCTTTTGTCCCCAGAGTCATTAGATTCTTTAACTCACGGCAACAGAGGTGGCGGGAGAGGGCTGAGTTATGGGCCTGATGCTCCATCTCTGCTCATAAGCTATACAGTATTAGCTGTATTAACTATGCAATGCACTGCATCTGATATCTCACTACTTGGTCATTACTGTATAACCTGTTTTCATAATGTGTCACTTTAAACATGTTACCCTATCAGTATACGCCATGTCACTTTATTTTATTTTACTTTAATATTATGTCACTTTAGTATCTGTCATTTTAATATTATGTACCATCTGTCACTTTGGTAGTAATATTATTTGCACAATTCTTATTGCATTGGTATTATTGTATTGCACCATCTACATTACCTGTATTGGACTGTAAGATTCCAATCCTAGTGCACTTTAATTGCATTTGACAGTGTGTACTTAATTAATTTTATTTATATAGTGTGTACTTGAATGTTTATATCTAACTTGATATAATTCTTGCCTGTTGGTACTTAAATTTCCCTCGGGATCAAAAAAGTATCTATCTCTCTATAACAAAATGTTATGCGGTTTTTGGTTTAATTTATTTGTTTCAAAGTAGGTTTTTTGTTTGTGAATATGTTGAGCAAGATTGATGCACAGGAAGCCTATTGTGTTTTGTATGAAAGTCAGCTGATCAGGGGGTATAACCAGGAATCTGGAGGGTGGGTGAGAAAGTACATGAATTATAGCCAGTGTGATTAGTGAACTGCAATAAATTATATTGAGGGGGTAAACCACAAATTCTCTCCATGGCTACATTTACGATCAGGTCCTTAGAACTGTGACCCTGATTATGAATTGTTTAATGTTTAAAAATAAATTGCTCCAGCTAAGGATAAACTTGCTGATTAGTGTTATGTAGATCCACCATGAATATATCTCACTTACAATTCTGCAAATAGTGATTGAAATTTCACTCAACAGCTTTTTGTCTGGACCTAATTATGTTTGACCTTAAATACTTATTTCTTTTTAGTGGCTATTTTCTGAACTTGGTTATGCTATTAAAAATGTATGTCTACAGTATGCTTTATGCTCTTGTGAAATTGAGTGGAATCATCTAAAATGAGCCATTACTAATCCCATATTTTACGTGGACATTGCTCTTTGTGTGTTATTAGATCTGTGCTAGTGAGCCTCTGTATTGTTTGATAATTTCTAGATGAATAGCAGAAAATATGCATGTGTACAGTTTTACAAAACAATTAAGGAAAGCTACTCATGAAATTTTGATTGGCAGCAGGTCTTCATTGGCACACCTCAGAGAAAATGATACTTGTTATGAATCGAGTGCACTCTAATAGTCAAAATTGTGTGAATCCTCTTAAAGTCCTATAATGCAGGACAAAGGCCTCACATAAGGCAGCCTGACCCAAATACTGTACTGGTTGGCTTCAGCCTATACAGTCAAAAAGGTGATATATTTAATGTCTCAAAAATATACCAAAAATACATATAAATACCATAAAGCCATAAACACCTTTGGCTAGGAAGGATAAGACTAAATGAAAAAATATGTGATTTCCTTCATATCTTGCTCCCTGATGATGGTTGTAAATCATTGCCCAGTAGTGCACATTTTGATGTTTAAAGTATTATGTAAATGACCCACAGTATAAATCAACAAAACACAGTGCAAATGTAGGTTAGCTGGAGGAATTAAATGGGAAGACTGGTTGGAATTTGGGACATGCTACATGAATACTATGTAGTAAACAATGTGTATTGTCTGCAGCTTAGCTGGAACAAATGAATTCCATCAATTGGGATGAATTAATTGATGAATAACTAGCTGCCAATAAATCCACAAAAAGTTTCGGCAACAGATTCATGTCAGAATTTATTAAAAGTTAGGACACTCAGTGAGTTCCATTCCTTGCTTTATTTTAAGATTAGAGAGTGTTGCGGATGGCTGGGGAGCCTGCCCAGCCGGGACGCCTGGAAGGACCAGGAGAGGGACAATACCTCCCCTAGGCCATAAGAGGGCAGCTGCCCTGGTCTGCATCGGGGCCACGGGATCAGAGCTTAGAAGCTCAATCCTGTTGGGGCCCGTGGCCACCTCCAAGGGTGCCCGGAGGATTGTGGCATCCTGGATTGCAGCACTCGGAAGTGCTGCTGGAAGAAATCCCAGGCACACCTGGAGTGCTACCTGGTGCTCATGCGGCACTTCCCCACCTCAGGAAGTGCCAGTGGAAGATCACAAAGCACCTGGAGCACATCCAGGGCATTATAAAAGGGGCTGCCTCACTCCATTAGTGGAGATGGAGTTGGGAGGAAGAAGACAGAGCTTGTGAGGAGAGGAATAGAGGGGGCAGAAGTACTGAGAGAGAGAGTGAAGGAAAGAAGGGACTGTGAGCAATACAGCTGATTTATACATTGTGGGTGCTGTACAATAGTGAAGACAATATTAAACGTGTGTGTTTATGGACATCTGGTGTCTGTTTTTCTGGGGCTGAACCTCTACAAGAGATAATGGCCATATTAATTGAAAAGTGAATTTTGGTTAAATTAACATTTGCAGAAATGGAGCTGCTATGTGCTTCCAAAAATCTGAGAAAAAGCTCAGATCTGGAGTGTTTGTAAGGTGAGTGGAATCCAATGTCTCCTTAAGTTCAATGAAAGTAAATAGAATATCCAACAAGGAGGTTGTTTCCTCGGGAAACTAAGGAAATGGACAGATTCTTTAAGAGAGAATTAATTTCAGTAAAACAGTTTGGAGTTTTCAAGAAATAATAACAATAAAATTTCAATAGGATTATTTATGACACACATGGCTTTATCTTTGATTTCTAAAATAGACACATTATTTATATATTTATGCAGCCCCTTACTGTCAATAATTTTCTTAAATACTAACTTGGTGAGATGCAATGCAAGATAATTTATTTCTAAATTGCATTTCTCTGCCAGTGAGGCAGAGCCATACTGCAAAGAAAGCTGATGATGAAAATTAAAAGAAGTCTAAAAAAAATGGTATTTTTAATTTTACTTAACCCATTTACTTTGTAGTGGTGGCCATAAAAATTTAATCTCACGAGAGAGAAGTTTATGTCATTATAGAAGGCAATAGTGAGCAGTGTTGTATACGAAAAAGGATAATGTAAAAAGGAAAAAAAAAACCTCAAAGTTACTCCTGTCTTATTTGTTATCCAGTCATTATTCTCAAAATGTGTGCAGCACATGCTTTTTTTAATAAAATACTCTTATACAGTTACTTCCTGAATTATTAGTACTCATATACAGTAAAGAGAAAACCGAAAACACCATGGGATTGACATTTTGAACTGAAGACCTGCCTTTCTCCCTCATTTGTTGGTTAAGAGTTCTGTCTTCAATTCAAGAAGGGACTGGTTTAAATATCATTTTCAAGAAGTGCTGTGACTTCCCTAAAAATGGTTAGTTTCATTGTAACCATTTTTGCTCAAAATAGTGCACCTTAAACACAAATACATGCATGTAGAAAATTTAAGTAAATTTTTAAATACTTTTGAAAATTTAAGTAAAAACAATTTTCCAAAATTAAAAATTAAAGTAAATTTCTCTATATTTCCAAACCATAAAAATATCAGATTTTGGAGAAAAATAAAATAATTAACTTCCATGCCAAAAATGAGGGTGTAGCCGCTCAGATACTAAAGCTGATTGGTTAAAAATGGCAAGAATGATGAATGGTATGAAGTGGGGAACTACAGAGGATTACAGATTCTGTGAGCATGCTCAGTTTCCAAGGTAATACCACTCTGCACAATTAAAGGGAAACATTTGCCAGAAAAAAAAGAAACTGGACTATCCTTCTCTGAGCCCCCAGCTAGACCTACATGTGTTACATTGCTGCCAGCCTATGTTGTGCTAATTTTCCACCATTTTGAACACTGTATTTTTCAGAAAGGTTCCAACTTCTTATGTTTGTTGCTGGATTCTGGATTATACAGAGGGTTAAAAAGTGAGCCAGAGTCACTTGTAATATTCTTCTCAGGCGGCAGAATACCGTATATACTCGTGTATAAGTCGGGTCTTAAAACCCAAAAATTCAATCATAAAATCAGACCCCGACTTATATGCCCATTCAAAAAAATAACAATTTTTTTTTGTAATCATTCTTCCTTCCTCCAATCTCACACCAGTTTCTCAGACACATCGAATTTTGTTGCAGCAACGCAGTTACCAATTTCTTTTGCCTCTTCAGTGTTGTGCAAGTTCACACCTCACAAGAACTAGCTCAAAGTTCAGTTCACACAGATTAAAATGAATAAATTCACATTCATAGTTCACCATTTCAATTTTGAACTAGTTGATGTTCACTTCATTTTGTATTTTTTAAGGAGTGAGAATAAATGATCCATGAGTTTACCTTTTTCAATTTTGCATGCCTTATATTAGGCTATTACAGTATTCTTAAAATAAAATACAACAATTATGAAGAGTTTTTTTATTTAAATACACTTTTTTGAGTTATACCCTGCAACAAACACGTATAACCATACTAATATATATATATATATATATATATATATATATATATATATATATATATATATATACTGTATATATATATATGCTAATATCCTCCTGGTCAATAAAGAAATGAAGTAGAAGCAAGTATCCATAGAAATTACCGCTCTATTTCCAACCGTGTGACAGAAATAGTGACTGTGGAATCAGCATGTAGCACAAGCAGGCAGATACAGACAATACCTATTTGATTTCATGTTATTTTTTCCGAAAACAAATAAATGGCAAAAAATTTGTACAAAATAAATATTCATAAAAATCCACTATTTGTGCTTATCTGAATACCATATTCAGATTCAGTTCCAACCCTACATTACAGGGTACGGCAAAATGTTTAATCTGGACCTAAACCATATCCAGAATGTCACATAAAACTGAACTAGATCACGTTCAAGTTCTTCACTTGCAATTACATTACGTTAAGTTCACCTTTCTTAGAAAAATTAGCTTGTTCAATGAATGCACTCTTTTGAAGTAGTTCATACACAACACTGCACTTCAACAGCTTTTAATTTCAAAACAGCTTCATATTTTCTGCTGATTTAACACTCCATTGTAGATAAGGGTTGCTCTTATGATAAAGGTGTATGAGGGTGTGAGATACAAAAAACACAAAACAGTGCAAACCTTGCTTCAGAATAGTTTGGTTATTACCATGTGGTCACTGTTCAAACTGTACATTTCCTCTAACAAAGTATTTAACTGAGTACCATTACAAGGAGTTTGAGTTATCTGTGTTTGTTACCTGGTTTGATTATGTTTTTAGTGAATGAATAGATTCAGAGCCACTTCTGATGAATGACAATCATGTGACTTGTAAAGGTGAAAATACTTACCTGCATTATGTTTATTTTAATTTATAGCAGGGATGATTGTGAATACAGTCATTAGAAAAGGTCAGAGCTCCCATGCTAAAACAGCATCACCTAAAAGATGCCACATGGTACTCCTTGAATAGCAAAATCATGATGATCAGGCAACCTGTCACATTTTCTAATAGTACTAAGTTTCTAACAAACTGAGGTGTTTATCATTCCATCCACTTTCTGAACCTGCTTTTAACATTTCAATGTTGATACCAGAGCCTATGCTGGCAGCACCTGGGATTTGACATCAGTACATATCAGAGCATATTCATGCAGCTACCCACAATCACTCATATATGGACAACTTACTGTGAACAAGTAAATTAACTTTGAATTTTTCCTCTTTACTCCTATGTGCAACTACAACCTTTGGCCAAATGATTTCTCCTAGCTATGAGACCTGGCCTGACAACAAATGAAAGAAGCAGTGTTATTAAAATCTGATGCCAGAGATTGAAGTTTTTACAGCCTGTCTGGACAGACCTGTCTTTGTTTAATTAGACTTTTCAGAGAGGGGCAACATGGTGAGCTCTCTTTCTAAAAGAATAGTAGGTCTGCATTGATGCTGATTTCTTGTTTTCCTCTGTTGCTAACTATGTTGCATTTATATGAAAGTTTTATGAATTTATTTTATATTTGTACAGGATTAAAAGTTTGAATTAAATATATGATTTATTTTTAAGACTTTTTTGGTTATAATGTTATGAAAAATTGAATTAAATGAACAGCCATAAAAAGGACACTTTTTTGAAATGTAAGCTCACATTTATGATATGCCACCAGCATCTTAAAATGTAATAAAATTACTGGAAAAGATTCCATATTATTTTTTTGTCGAACTTTGAAAACTGGTAAAAATAAACTATATTTTAATTGGTAATCAGAACTCTGTTACACCTAAGGGCATGAACAGGTATTTGACACAATATTGTAATTTTCATTTAGACACTGTGTCTGCTCTAAATGAATCCTACCCTTCCATAATTTACCGGCTGAAAAAATGGTAAAGATTTATTAAGAATAACGTGCAAATTACTTTGTGTTCTTGGTGGCTAATGCTGAAACGCCTTCATATCAAAACTCTTAAAAATGTTCACATACTAAAAATTCTCCACACAAATTACTTAAGTAGTGAAGCCTGTAATGAGAAAAATGTCTTTAAAGATTACTTTTGGCATTAAATAATTTGTGAAAAAGCTGTGATAAGCAGCTAAAAGCCTGTGGTAAGCCGTGTTGCCGTTTTCTGATGAGGATTGGATACAAGCAGATTCTTCTGCAGTTTAAAATCGGTCAACATGTGTCTTGATGCATCTGTAATAAAAAGTTTTAATACTTAAGTTATAGGTAGTGCAGAAATGCATCTATTACTCATTTACTCTTTTGTAAAAGACCTCAACAATGGCTTTGTTTGGTCATCATAGCATTTATTATACATCAGTAAAGTGTTTATTCATCTTTGCAATGTGGCTTACTAACAAAATTTCACTTTAGAGTGGTCTGAGGTGGCTTAACTGGCACTCGTTTCCCTTGATATTTCATATTTAGTATATGATCTGTGAATCCTTCATATTAACAAGTAATTTTACCTCACATCAATACTGATAATTAACCTTCTTTATTCTAACTGACCATGGACCCTCCAGAGGTTAACGTTTCTCAGGAATGCTACTGTCAGGAGTTTTTGTTTTTGTCTCTTCTGTTGTCAACTGGCCATGGTTCATTAGCTAATTAATGGAAAGCTATTGCTGAGCTCCATTTATATTAATCAGTTTCAAACTACTTTGTTTTAAACAAATCTGTGTCATTACATGTACCCTTTATGTCACTAATAACTTGTAAAGTTTGTATTTGTATAAACTTGAAATGCGCTACACAAAATAAACTTAATTATATTGAATTAAATATAAAGATGATAGCCAAAATATATATACAGAATGCAGGCAGCTGTTGATTATTAAGTTTGCAGGATGAATTACTAAAAGTAAGCAGGGATTCTCAGGGTTGATTCTTTTTATTCTTTTCACAAAAACATTGTTGACATATTAAGAGAAGAGGATGTGACCTCTTAAATATGCATGTGCAGGATGCCTGATGTAGTGGAAATGTTTACTGGGAAAGCTGACATACTTGTGGAGGATGTACTGTACTTTTTATGCATTTCTTTTAGGTGTTACAATAATATGGGGGCCACATGGTGATTCAATGGTTCAGGGGGAAATTGGGTTTAAACTGTAGCCCAATTGCTTTTTGTGGGGAATTTGCATGTTCTCCCCATGTCTGTGCCAGGATTTGTAGAGTTATTCCAGTTTTTCTCATTCCATAAAATGCTAGTTGAGTAGATCTGCCTTGTACAAGTAAGTGTGGGTGAGTGTCAGATGTTGCATAACTGACCACTGGGCAGAAACGACAAAAAGGGGTTATAAGCAGTCGTCTTCTTACTCCACTTATTTAATGCAGGGTACCAGGAATCATTAGCTGCAAGGCAGGGACACCACCTACATAGTGTACCAGTTCATCACAGGGTGAGCACACACACACACGCACACACACTAGTGGCCAATGTGGCCAATTTAGCAGAGCTAAATTACCTAATTTGCATGTATGTGGACACTGGTAGAAAATGAGCATCCAGGGAAAACATGCAAGCAACTGGAACGCAAACCCCAGTTTTCTTATAGCAAGGCATTAGTGCTACCACTGCACCACCATGCTGCCCATGGGTTATTACTTTTAAATCTTTAGTTCAAAAATCCTAGGTTAAAAATTCTCAAAACATCTACTTTTTGGCGAATCACAGCAGACGTAACAAGACTAGACATGTGCTGTTCAGTTTAAGTAAAATGGCTTCAATGGAAATGGTCGGTTGCCATTTTGGAAGATGTGGATATATTTCAGAAGCAAAACCAAAATACCATGAAGTGAATTTTTCTTGGGACACATACTCAGTCCGAAATCTCTGATCCCTGACAATTCTAAACATAACCATAAACACCAAGCTAACATAGATCTTCTGTGCAGTATTAGCAGGAAAGTCTCAGGATTTGACTAAGAGGTACTGACAGGCCAAAATGGTACCAGCTATGAAGCAGCTGAAACAAAATCCTGTGCGTGTGGAATCTGGTTAACAGATAGAAAATTACTTTAGGATGTCTTTGTGGGGGATCTGGAATGCCATTTGATAATTAAGAAAAAGCAGGCAGGACAGCAGCAAGGTTGTTTGAGATATTCTCCAAAGGTGCAAGGAACACTCAAAGGAGGTCAAATTCATTAGAGACATACTGCGATTTTTGCTGTTTTTATTAGTCAAAGTTCAACAATTCACTAGTGGACAGATATTGCAGAGCTTTTTATGTCAGTCACTTTCAAACCGTTGTATTTTTATATCTGTTTAAACAAATGTGAATCTTTATGTATACTAATACAGGTAAAATTCCGTTGCAACGAACTCCCAGGGACCTAAAAAATATTTTGTTGTAACGAAAATTTCATTGTAATGAGATTCTGTATTTGTTACTATAGTGCTTTCTTTAACTTGCTCCCAGGCGTTTGCAATCATTTTAATAGTTTCTTTCGTGTTAATTTAAATCTCCTCCTGCCTACAAGTTATGCTGACGAGAATTTTTCTCAGCATTTCCTTGCGATAATACACTTTCAGGGTGCGAATGATGCCTAAATCCAATGGCTGAAGCACTGCTGTGCAATAGGGTGGGAGGAATTGAACGCGAACATTATCTAAATGTGCAAGCATGTTGAGGGCAGCACAGTTAATCACTCAGGAGCCGAATCATCCTTTTCTTCTTCATATTGTGAGGTTTCTGAACTCTTATGAGACCCACCCCCCCACCACTCCCAACCCAAAGGGAACGACACGGTGAAGTGCATCATGAAGCAGGATTGCAGCGTCTGTGGAAGATTGTTTGTCCGTTGCCGGGGCAGGGCAAAAGCAGGCTCAAAGCACTTCAGTAAAGCGACACAGAAGCAAATCATAAAAGATCAGGGTCGTGCTATAAGTCCCTTTCTTGCACCCCAAAACACGAGGCTGAGTCTCAGTACTTTAGCAAAACCAGCTTTATTCAGCTTGAAACAGGAATGGCACACTTATTTATTGTAGCGTGATCTGCCACTCTGCTATACACAGACACAGCAGACAGGCAGGGTCGTGGCCAGATCAGTGATCAAGTAATCCTGTTACCTGAATTTACATTGTTCCTTGCATCACCCATCGATATCTTTTCTGTTTGCTTTGGCGGAGAGATGCAGCATACCTTTGAGCATTCAGTCTTCCATAGACACAGAGATCGGACTTCACGACACTCTTCGGTGTGCTGTCTAGTTGGGGGAGGTCCCAAGAGAGTTTACAAACCTCACATTTTCTTGACTGAGTGCCGCATTAATAGGAATGTTTCTTGAACGAGCATCTATGAACCACATAAAAACTGCTTTTTCGACGTTGTGGTGTATGGCCGGCCAATACCCCCAAGCCGCCAGGTGGAGCCCTCCCTGCAGTATGGAGGTGCCCCGAAGACCAGCAGGGCATCATGGACATTGGAGTCTTTATGCACAGCCCTGCTGGATACCATGGGGGCCACTAGGAGACACTGCAGGGAGGAACGATGTTTATTTGCCTTACACCCCGGAAGTACATCCGAGTCACATGGAGAAGTGGAATGACGTGCTTCCGGGGTGAAGAAAAGGACTTTTGATCTGACCCGGAAGTGATAAGGAATCACATGGACTGGGGATTGAGAACACTTCCGGGTCAGGGAATATAAAAGGACTCTGGGAACTCCAGACGATGAGCTGAGCTGGGTGGAAGGGTGGCAACGTGTCTGGGAATGGTAGAGAGTTTATTATTGTGTATTTGTGTAATTTAATGAGTATTGTGGAGAGAGAGTGCTTTGTGCACTGTGTAGTATAAATAAAGTCTACTTTTGGACTTTTATCTGGTGTCTGGCGTCTTGGACAAGGGTTCAAGGGAGCGATAGCGCCCCCCCAATCTGTCACAACGTCTTCAAATGCAGAAGTTCACATATGTTTGCAATCTGAGATTTTTTTTTCTTTTTTTGCTCGGTCTTTTATGAAAGTTAACAGTGTTGATGGCGAAATTCCGAATTCACTGTCAACGTCTTTTTTTTTTTTGCCGCAATCAAAAGCTGCAAAAATGTAAAGTTTATTTTTTCTAATATGAACTGTTACCGTTTTTTCATGTCTGCCATTTCTATAAGAGGGTGACAATGAGTTAAATTCCAATGGATGTTTTTCAAATGTTGACGAGTAATAAGCAAAAGGTATCACTGAAAACCACAGGAAACAAAAAGGGCAAAAAAAAAAAAACAGTACGAGGAAAGTTTGAAGAAGGAAAAAAAAATTACAATGTTTCTGTTTGGGGATCGTTGTGCACAACTGAGCTGCGGCCAAAGGACTAGCTGCTCTGTGGATGATTCATTCAGGCATTTCAAGGTTTTTTCGGCACTTTGTTGTAATGAAAGTATCTGCTGAATATACTTTGATATTCGTTGTAACGGAATTTTACCTGTATGTCATGTGAAAGGTGGAGACAATGCCTCAAGACTAGCACATTGGTTTTGAAGTCCCAGTGTTTTGAAATGGAACTAGAGAGTGTGTTACTCCTTGGGAATGCCTGGAGTACTGGATTGGAGACTGAAACCAAAAGTTGAACCTAAGAACCAGATGGTGCAATATGTATAATATCCTTGTGGAACAGCCTTGGGAATTTGACAGTCCTCTTTACATGCTCTTAGTGAACTTGGTTAAAACTTCATCTTTGATCAGGACCCTGTAGTATCTTGTAACATGTACTTGAAGAGTAGTATCTTTATACTAATAGTGCATTATTGTGTTATACTATATATACTGTACTGTACTACATGTACTGTACTGTACTGTACTGTGATGTGTCTTGCCAATGCATGGGCTGTAGGGAATGGAAGTAGTGTTGGGGTGGAGTCTTGGGAGAACACTGTTTGTAAGGGCTTGGGGTTAATTAACTGTGTGTGATAAAAAGGGGAGGTGGTGGCCGGAAGTGGCAGTTGGAGGGGCTGGAGAAAAGAGGAAAACAGCATTAGGTGGAAAAAGGAAGTAAATGTTTTTAAGAGAGGTAGATAGGATGAAAGTGATTTGTCTTTATTATTTTGGAGGTGTCCCCGTGACTCAGACAACTGGCGGCTGTAGGGCACCGTTTATATCACGGCATATTGAATAAAAAGTCAGTCGGCATTTGGAAGACTTCCCCGGACAAGCAGCTCCTGAGTGTGTTTATTCGACGGGACGTCACAATACAATATACTATAATATTGTGAAAATATTATACTATTACTGCAGCTGGATGACTGCCCTGAAGAGGGATGGAGCTGGATATCTGATTAAGAGCAACCTGTCACACAGGTACCCGTAGAGCTGAATTCCACATGTCTTGGGAAGTTTTTGTACTACATTCTACAAGCTCTGTTAAGATTTAAGAATACAGGCAGAGACTTTCAGAATAAATATAGTCCCATACAGAACAAGGGGATGGTCTTTGTTGGATCGCAGGAAATGAGTGTGACAATGAGATTAGAGATCTCCATGCTACACGATTGAGGACAGTGCAACATTAGCTGTATCTAGTGATAACAGTGCTGTAACAAAGAAAAGAAACACAAAAAAGTTGGGCTTAACTGGGTATGTGTCTCAGTCTTTCTGTCTCAGTGTTCTTTACGATATATGATAAACATGAGAGTACTTTTACATATTAGCTTATTAATAAGTCCACACACAATGTAACAAGTTTAATAGAGATTTACGCTAGGGTACAAATGTAGAAATAATAATACATTTCATAACTTAAGTCAGAAATTGTTCATTTATGGTATTAGGGATTTTTAGTTGAAATTCAACTCCATTTATTTATGCTCTGCCTCCTTACCTGATCATACATGCATACAGTCATTTATTCTCTAAAACAATGTTTTAGTCCTGGGGACTCACTGAACATCACATTTTCAAGACAGCCCTGTGCCAAGACTTTCCACTTGACACCTCCTGACACAGGCCCTGAAAGAGCTGCAGAGGAGTCTGGCAGTGGAGGTCTACAGCCAGATCCTTCTTCATCTTACAGACTATAGAATGATGGAATGGGCAGCTTATAAGAATTCCTGAAATTCTTGGCATATCAAACAGCACCTGGTGGTTACTGTAGGAGGAGTCAGTGTACAGTATATATAGCAGGGGTGGCGAACTCCAGGCCTCGAGTGCTGCAGTGGCTGCAGGTTTTCATTTTTACCATCTTCTTAATGAGTGACTAGTTTTTGCTGCTGATTAATTTTTAATTAACTTGACTCAGGCCCCATAGTTGTTTCTTTTTCTTTAATTAGCAGCCAAACAACAATGGGACACAAAACAAGCCACCACATTACCAGCTCCCCTGTGCCCATTACACAATATCTGAAATTAAAGAGAGGTGATGGTCATTTGTAAGGTAGTTCTCTCAGGTCACCAAAACGTTTTGACAGTACTCTTAGAAAGAACAGAAAAACAACAGTTTTCGAAATGTGTGCTGTGGCAGAATGAGAGCAGCAACAAGCCATGGAATTAAATAGCGGGTTTAATTAACAGCAAGAATTGGCTTCTCATTAAAAAAGTGATTGGAGTGAAACTGGTTGGAGTTTGAAGCCCCAGTTTAGCTGGTCATTTGGTAGCTCATTTCACATCTCATTTCTGCTTGGCTGTCATTTAATGAAGAAAGGAATCAATTCAGAGGGCTGATATATAGTGTATATATAAATATACAGTGGAACCTCGGTTCATGAACGTCTCAGTTCATGTACAAATCAGTTTACGACCAAAAAGTTTGCCAAACTTTTGCCTCTGTTCACGACCACACACTCGGTATACGAACAAGCCAGTTTCCCTTTTGGTTTGTACGTGTTCAGTCTCTCCCTGTGTATTTCCTGTGCAGCGAGCGAGCGAGACACACACACAGGCGCGCGAGACAGAGAGACACACACACACACACACACAGGTGCGCGCGAGAGAGAGAGAGAGAGAGAGACACACACACACAGGCGCGCGAGAGAGAGAGACACACACACAGGTGCGCAAGAGAGATACACACACACAGACACGTGAGAGAGACACACACACGCATGTTAGAGAGAGACGCATACACACAGGCACGCGACAGAGAGAGACACACACACATAGGCGCGCGAGAGAGAAACACACACACACACATAGGCGCGCGAGAGAGAGACATGCACACACGAGAAAGAGAGAGCTGGACGCATAAGGTAGAGAATGCGGTTAAAGAATGCACTAGGCTTGTTTTTGTTTTCATTTCTGTTAACAACAATCGGTTCATAGCGTGCATTGTTGCAATGTTACTTTTCTTGGTGGTTTATTAAATTACGGATTTTTCAAATGTTCATTTCTCCCTGTGCTTACAACTCATTAAAAAAAGTGTTTTTAGCGAGCGGTTCTTAGCACTGTAGTGCGAACTATTGCAGTGTTAGTTTTCTCTGTTGTTCAAGGTTTTCTCAGTGTTATTCAATGTTTTTACATTTAGTTTACTATTACCCTGTGCATTCTATGGTATAATTAACTATATTTGTGCTTAAAAACTAAAAAAAGAATATATATATTTACATACAGTTAGTACGGTCTGGAACGGATTCATTGTATTTACATACAATCCTATGGGGTAAATTGCTTCGTGTCACGACCAAATCGGTTTACGACCAGAGTTTTGGAACGAATTATGGTCGTGAACCGAGGTTCCACTGTATATGTATGTAAGTCTGTGTAGTGTATATCTGAGTCCTTTTATAGCTCTACATTTAAAAACATTGCTACATTGTGTTTAGTTGTGTTTATTATTTAAAATACTGCTTATTTGTTCAATGGAATTTTAACCAAAGTTTAACAAGTCAAGAGAGTTTAATCAGATACTATTCTGAAACTGTATTTTTACAATGTAGAATAACTTGAGCATTACACTAATTATTCTGAAACATACATAAGTTTTTGAAAAATGCTATGTTTGGCCAAAAAGTAAAAGGAACCAGGAAATTGTTTTTTTTATTTTTGCCTACTGAAAAGTCTGCGTTGAGCATGAATATAAATTATACTGTGCAAAGAAATGTGAAAAATGTCAAACAAGCACTATGACATCAGTATTTTTCTTTTCTTCACTCTGTGGCCAAAATAGAGGCAGCAATAATCGTGTGAATAAGCAACAATTTGCACTGGGGTTATGCTACTTTAATGCTAAGCTAGTATGAATACAGTTCAAGAGAATGAAAGGTGGTTTCCAAAACTCACTTGACTGCGAATGCAAGTTGCATGTTGGTTTTAGGCGAAACATCATATCTTAACTCCCCAGGGTACCCCAATCAAATAAAGCTTTGAGGAAAAAAGAAAAGGCACTGAAGAATGTTCCCCTGAAGGAAGTGAAAGGCCGAAAGGAAAACAAGAGACGTGATCCACCTCACACTGAGCCAGTGACAGGCATAGACTGCTATAAGGTGACAAATATTTGTTGTGAATGATAACCACATGCTTAGAAAACTTTAGCCTGCTTTTGATCTTTGAAGAGAACCAACCACAAATGTATTTTGTACTGACATAGATACATGTTAAAACTTGTAAATGTAATTAAATATATTAAAATGTTGTAAAGCATTGACTAGATATACTGTATATGCTTATTGGAAAATGTGATCACTATTATTATATTTAATCAGCTGCAATATATATGTGCTAATTTCAATTAAGCAAATGAAGACTATTGAATAAAAAGCACATTGTACTATTTTGGGACAGATACTTGATTACGATGTAAGCTAAACCTATATTTGACATTCCCTCTCAAATTTTAACCTGTTTAGTGCAAACTGCTTTAAATTAGTTATGAAAGCAATTATACAATAAAGAGCTTGATGTCAAAAATTAGAACTGCATGCATAGCATATTGATAATCCTGTATGAATTAAAAAGACCAGTTTGCATTTTCACCTAACTCCTTTTTCTTTATTCATTAGAGCTTTCATTGGCATTTTTAAAAAATAAAGATGTGATTCATATTTATATTAACAATGAAATATGTTTTAACTTGTAGTACCTTGATGCCCCCATTTTCTGAACATGCTTAAATACAATACAATACAATTTTTTTTGTATAGCCCAAAATCACACAAGAAGTGCCACAATGGGCTTTAACAGGCCCTGCCTCGTGACAGACCCCCAGCCTTGACTCTCTAAGAAGACAAGAAAAAACTCCAAAAAAAAAAAACATTTTAGGGACATTATTAAAAAAAAAAAGTTAGAAGTAGAGTTGCAGTTAAACAAATAAATAAATGCCACATCATTAATTGAAGCTGGGTAAACATGCTATAGAAATGAAGTTAAAAAAAGAATCCCTTTTCATTGTTTGACTGCTGAATTAAATCATGGATTTTTAAAAAATTTAAATGACAACTTTATTTGACGTGTATACAGGTTGGTTGTTCTACTACAATTTATATGTGGCGACCTGAGATGAAGAAACTACTAGAAGAACTGTGGACTAACAAAACTGATATTTGATATGGGGATCCCGAAAAGTGGACATGTTATAATAATCTAAACAGGTATAGAAAAATAGAATACTAAAAGTGACTTTTATTTTGAGCCTGTTTTTGATATTGAGAGAAAAAAAAATTATATGTTACATGCGTTTGTTCAAAATTTTGGCTTTATGAACTCGTATGTCCATTTATTGAATGATTTATGTAAACAGCTGCTGTATAATATATATATAAATTGCATTTTTCTTCTACTTTTAACACATATGTTGGTAATTACAAGCCAGTTTTGTGTGTGTGTGTGAATGTGTTTGTTATTTTAGTCAAAGTTGATATATTAGGGGCTCCTGGAAACAAATAACATAAACATTTGAAATTAAGAAGCAACCCCTAAAATTGCACAAGTAATCATTTTATTGTACTGACTTGATTTGACTACTACTACTACTACAAAAGCATCCACTAATGTAAGTGCACATACTGATAAGTTCTGAGATTTGGTCCCTCTATATTAGAATTGCCTAATGTTTCCACATTCCCATTGATCAACCTTTTTGGAAGCCTTATTCACTGCAAGTTGGCAAACAGCTAAAGACCCAAAACTAGATAATGTCCATCTATCTGTATAAAGCAGTGAGTCAGTCTAAGATTTCTGTAGAAGGAAACTGGAGTAATCACATAAAACATGCATGCAGAATTAGCAAAATCCACACAGGCGTTGAAACAATGACTATAAATCGGTGAAGCAACAATGTTAATCACTGTAAATTGGAGGCCACAAGTTGTTTCTCTCAACTTAATTTTGTTTCATTTATTCCATTCCCTCAATTTTAATTAGGCAAGTTGTGCATTTAACTATTGTTTCAATTGTTACATTCATGTTAGTTACTACCTGCACTGATAAACAGTTGGGCACATGAGAACAATTGTTGACTGGTCATAGTTAAACAATTAAATAAAGCACAGATCTTGCTGGGATCTATTTATGTTAATCAGTTTCAAAGTACTTTGTTTTTCTGTCAGTTTAAACAAGTCTGTCTTTATGTGTACACATTATAGAGTAAGTAATTTGTAAAGTCTGTATTTCTCACAGCGCTCTGTACCTGCATTCAGTGAAAAGTAATATGCATAAACAAACTGAATTGATTTGAGACTGAAAGTATCCCCATTGTTTGTTCAGTATCTAGTGTTTCCATTAATAAATTGTAGTATACACACGTCATACAATTAAACAATGAAAATAGCCATAGCAAACATAAAAAATCTATTCTATATATATTAAATCCTAAGCCTAAAAGTGAAACGATTTTGTGCAACGATTTAATGTGACATTTTTATGTCACTTTTTTGTCACGCTTTAATCTGGTTTATTTTAAAACCTAAATATATATGTTTGGTATCATTCTTTTCAGATTTTATCGAACTTTAATATGATGTTGTTAAATTTTCAGATTCTTATTCCATTTTTAAAATATAAACTAAAAAATATCAAGACCTCACGTCCCGTGATATGAGACTTTAACCACACCCGGGTCTGGGAATAAAAGACAAAGAGTAGGACAGCTGCTGTACAGGCTTTTAAATGTTCGAAGCACCGTGCGAGATACAGATCATGCGGTATGGCAGCAGCAGCAAGTCAGCAGCTGATTGAGCAAAGAGGAGATAAAAAAACTGTATTTGTTTCCCATTGTATCACTGTTTAAGAGGGCATTTTGGAGGAGCGATGGCATCTCCTTGGGGAGTTTTCAGCCCCCCTCATCACAACACAAGCGGCAGAGACGCAAAGTGGGTTGGCGAGCAGGGGGCGAATCCCCTAGTAGTTTATAAATGAGCAATTTGAACACTGTAAAATATTATGAAATGACAATATATTAGCTTTTACATGTCTAAATAAGTGCAGACAAAAAGAAAAAGAAAAAAATTAGCATTTAAAATTTAAAAATATAAAGTTTAGTAGCTATCTTGTATTTTGCTAGTTGAAACTGATTTGAGAAAATGTGAATATTTGGGGGTAAACTACTATCTAAAATCTCTTTTCCCAGATTAGAAATATACCAAAATTAAAAAATTTAAATGGTTTTCAAATATTAAATTATTGGAAAAATTAATTAATGCCTTTATTGTAGTAGAATTGAGCACGCTCAAACTGTTCTATATACAGTTTCCTGACTATTCAAAATGCTGCTGCAAGAATCATTCCAAGAACTAGAAAGTACAACCACATAACTCCTGTTTTAAGGTTGTTATGCTGGCTCTCAGTTAAGGTTAGAGCTGATTTCAAAATCCTGCTTTGTTCATATACTGTAAAGTCATAAATGATTGACGTACTAGTTGCCTATGTAAGTTTAACATTATATGCAGTCCAGAGAGTATATTAAGATCTCAAGGAGCCAAACTATTAAAGATGCCAAGAATTAATAAAAAAAAAACCCAACAGTTGAAGTTCAACTTTTAGATACAGGGCCCCAAGATGTTCAGTGATTTGCCTACTTATCTAAGAGATCCTCATTCAATTTCAGACTGAAGACTTAATTGACTGTGGATATCTCCAGAAAGTTATTTTCTCAATGTGGCCCTCTAACTGGAATTTTTGTTTTCCTCTCCTCTGTTGCCAACACACCATAATAACAATAATGGACATATACTGCCAGGATTATTTTGTGTTAATCATTTTGAAGTTACTTGTTTAATGTTTGTTTAAACTAATCTGATTTTTTGTGCATGCATTTTGTAATTTGTAAACTATGTAACTGTATTTTACATTTGCTGAAGTCACCGAAGAGCACTATACAATAATAGGCTGAATTGAACTGAAATAGTTGGAGATTTAGGAAGGCCACAGACTACGGACTTATACCCTGAAATACCCAGGAAGGGTGGATGGCCAGCTGGCCTAGCTCTTCAGAACTGTGACTTTGTCTTTGATTTTGCATAGTATTATTATTAGAAAAACAAATAAATTGAGTTGAATACTGTGTCCCAATATATGCTTGTATTATAGGAATACAATTAGCCCAAATAGAGATGACAGGAAATGTGTACAACAGCAACATTTATTTATATAGCACATTTTCATACAAATGATGTAGCTCAAAGTGCTTTACATGATGAAGAAAGAGAAAAAAGACAAAATATATAAGAAAATAGAATTAGAGAACACTAATTAACACAGAATAAAAGTAAGGTCCGAAGGCCAGGGAGGACAGAAAAAAAAAAAAAAACTCCAGACGGCTGGAGAAAAAAAATAAAATCTGCAGGGGTTCCAAAGGCAACGAGACCGCCCAGCCCCCTGTAGGCATTCTACCTAACTTAAATGACCTCATAATCACTCCTTATTGTATTCAGGGTTCACATGGAAGAACTTGATGATGACGGTCATCAGGCTCCGGCCTTTAATCCATCAATGTAGGGGCATCATGGTGCTTTGATCAGGTGGCGGCGGTGCAGATCGCCACCACAGAAAACTGGTAAAAAGAATATATATATTCTGTATAAGACAGAAGATAAGAAAAGTTGAAAGAAATTAGAGGTGTCTAGAAAGTTTAGTCCGTATGCCAGCATCTTATACTTTTAAGTTAGAATAGGGCTGAAGATAAAATAGAAGGTGTAGAATGGGGAATTAAAATAGATCCTAATTTGTGTACAGTTCCAGCTGGTTGCAAGATCGAGAGTGTCTCAATAACATAATGTAGAGAAGTATATAAATTAACCTCCAAACAACATCCTTCCATTCCTCCATTATCCAACCCGCTATATACTAACTACAGGGTCACGGTGGTCTGCTGGAGCCAATACCAGCCAACACAGGGCGCAAGGCAGGAAACAAACCCCGGGCAGGGCACCAACCCACCGCAGTCCAAACAACATATAATTATAAAAAAAAAATGGTGGAATGACCATGTAACCCGAATTTGAAAACCTGTTGCTTTACTACAGTACTAGCTGTGCTATCCATCTTAGACAGTCTGAAATCTAAGTAATCAACATAGACTCAGCATTTTTCTTGTTAACGTTTGCAGTGCTGCATCTATTGGAATGCATTTTGTAATGCAAGTAGTAATAAAATGCATTGCATTTTTCATCCCAACAGGTGGTGCATTATAAACATTTGTAGTAATAAAATGCATTGCATTTTTCATTCCAACAGATTGCACATCTCACACATTAGCACTGCTTTTACGAATCCCATACCAATAGGCATATACAAAGACATAGCCCCAGACCAACACACAGACATACACACACAAACTGTTGTACTTTTATTAAGGTGGATGTTATATCTAGAAAGAAGCTGAACAGTATCAGAGGCTCTTACAAATAGGATGCTTAGGAAAAATGGAAGCTGCCACAGATTTGAGCAGCACAACAAAATCTGAAAAAAAATTTTGGCAAGCATAAAGAGAATATATTAGGTATTTTTAATTATGGAATGCATTCTGGTGATTTTTTCCTGAATTCTTAGAATTGGTTTTACTCTTATACAAGTTTATAACTACTGGAAATAAATCTTAAGTGAAACGGTGTCTTAAAAATGTTATGGCCTGAACTTTATATCCATTTATTATGTACTGAATTTTAGTTTAAAAAGCTAATCAATTTACACTTGGTTGGTCTCCTTTGTTGGGTTTCAGCTCCATTAAACTTCATTTAGATTTGGTACAGTAGTTATTTTTCTTCATATTTCTCTGTATAAAGCATTCTACCACTGCTGACCGCCTGAGGCTAGCCCTAAGTTCTGTTCCTCGTCAGTTGTTCTTTCCGAAGTCTCTCTTCTAAAAGATTGTCTCTGCATGTTGGCTACCCAGACAATTAGGGATGTATTAAAAGAAATTACCAAATACTTACCTTTTTTATAGATGTCAAATGAAACTAGCTTCTCTTACAATCAATATATTAAATTATTAATACTTGAAAAAATATCGCAAAAAAGCAGAAAATGTAATAATAACAGCTGTCAGAGCTGAAACAAGTCATTTAAACTTATTTACTTTAAATTGGAAAATGTATAGGTTTTCTGGATTCTACATACTGTAAAGAAATTTTGGGGATGGAGATGTTTATGATAACAATGTCCTGAGAATTAAACGTTGTAAGAAAGCAGAAAAGCTGTGCAACACTTTATTCGAAGTCTGTTTGATGCTGCCACCTCAGATGGAGAGAACCTCTGCTTCAGATGGGAGTTCTTAGACACAACATTTAGAAAAGAAGGCAAATAATGATTGAAGCACAGGATAATACATTTTTTCATAACTCCGGAAGGAAAAAAAATAATTTAAAATAGTGGACTTATTGTTGCACTGTGGGCTTGGTTTATTAAGCAACTAGTAAATTCTGGCCTCATGCAGCATGGAGTATGGATGGGAAATACTCGTTAAATATACAAAGGATGGAATGAATACTTTTTACATCATTAAATAACTGAGAACCATGAACAGATCACAAATAAAAAACCTTTAATGTACTGTATAAATGGACAAAAAATATTTTTTCTAAGATGAAGTCCACAAGTCTTAGATGTTTTAAATACAGAGAATGTGTACTTATTATTATTTCCCTTAGGATTTTTTAAACAAAGTTAATATTTTTTTAATATTATGTTTTGTATTTGCCATGGAGCCATTTTCTTTCTCATGTACTGTTGCCGTTATGCAGTGCTGATAGTCATGTGTCATGAAGTCACACACACAATGCTTTAAAGGCTGTTACTGCAGTTCATAGAATGTACAAGATTGTAGATATACAGTATGTTTAAAGGACTTCTAGAGTACTTTAGTAAAATAAATGACTTCTGTTTTGATGAGCATTCGTTTCCACTTTCTGAATTTGACTGTCCATTGTCTTATTGATTGTGATGTTTTCTCTTTACGTTTGGTCCTTTAATATTTTTGTCTTTGTGGCTTACCACTCTTCCATCACTGGCAACATATACAAAGTTTCAATAAAATTATATATATTTTGTAAAGCAAGTATGCCAGAGGGCCGCCTCCAAGCTCACCTAAGGTATGTGGATGAGAGGGGGCGCTGTTGCCAACAGTCTTGTCTCCTTTTTCCCTCATAGCCTTGAGAAACTGCCTCTTGAACTCAAAGAAACCAAGGAAACCCCGCCCCTTCCAGTCTGTCCAGTATAAAAGGAAGATGTCCCCAGAAGGTGGTGTCTCTTTTTGGACTTGACCACAATAACAAACACATCGAGCAACAAAGTTAGAGCATTGACCAAAGGGAAATTTCCCTCACTGAGAGCCTGCAAGTGCATAACTTCCATTATCTATACTAATAAAAGGCAAAGCCCTCACTGACTCACTGAGTCACTGATCACTAATTCTCCAACTTCCCGTGTAGGTAGAAGGCTGAAATTTGGCAGGCTCATTCCTTACAGGTTACTTACAAAAGATAAGCAGGTTTCATTTTCAAATTCAATGCGTAACGGTCATAACTGAATCCTACTTACATACATATATACGTCCATAGCCTGCAGCTCGGTTGTCGTGTGAGGCGGAGTTGCGTCCCCCATCCCCACGCCTACCACGTAGTTGGCTGCCTGCCTATATTGTGCCCCCCGTCCCCATGCCTCCCACGTAATTGGCTGCCTGCCCATATAAGGCCGTCCGTCACTCCGGTTTCTTCATTCCCTTCCTTGCTTTGCCACGGTATTCATGTCTCCTTGCTGATAACTGCAGCCTTTTTATTTAATCCACGGCTTCTCCACTGTTTTATTGTGCTGATAACTGCAGCCATTTTATTTAATCCATGGCTTCTCCGCTGTTTTATTGTTCGTTTATTACGCTTATAGTTATTGTGTAGGTATTTTAGACTTAGTTTACATTGTTCAGGTACCCATTTCTTTTACCGTTCCAACCATACCCCCATTAACATGTCTATCGAGGTGATCACCATCAATCAAAGAACCGTCACTTACCGAGTGGTTTCCATGCCCAGAGATGCTGCCTGCCTTTTACATTCTCTGTGTTACATATTGCACGGCCATATCAGGCTCAATCTTGATATCTGGAGGAACTTTGTGTCTTATGTATTGAATGACTGGGACAGGTTCAAGGTGTGGACTGATGACGGTACAGGAGATAATTATACTAAACAGGGGCACTATAAGAGTGAAATGCTTAAGCCCTTCACCTATGCTTCTGCATGTGAGTTGATGGCTGCACATGCTAAACTGTCTGAAGGGTCTTGACTTCCAGAGAAGGCGTCAAAAAAAGTTGTCAGTTTGGAGATTGGCGCTTGCAGACATGGCACTTAGTGAGCATTCGTATGCCCATTGACCCTCACCTATGCAAGAACAGTCTCCTGGCTGATACAGTGTTGGCTTATCCAGGTAGACCCGTCCTCCACAGACAGGTCTTGACCACCTGAAGGGTGCATTTCTCTCAGGTCAGGACCCAGGGGAATTACACTACTATTTCCACAGTGCATCAGCTGGAAAACACTTCTGTAGGGTATAATTATGAAGTCATTGATGATGATGAGCAATTGAGGATGGTATCTGCACAGTTTTAACAGAGTTTTTAATGTATGCCCATGTAACAGATGCTTATACTTTCAATTAAATCAGTCTTTAGCAGTGCATTCAAAATCTACAGCCATTTTGATCATTTAGTTTTACATAAATATATACTGTATATTGTCACACACATGCACATGGGAGGCAGCTAAAGGGCAATTCCGAGTCATATCGGGATGTGGCAGAGTGCACTGACTCTTTTTGTCCCTTACTACAAAGAGGACTATTTCATTTATGTTAGGTAGAATGCCCAGAGGGGACTGGGCGGTCCCGTGGCCTGGAACCCCTGCAGATTTTATTTTTTTTCTCCAGCCGTCTGGAGTTGTTTTTTTTTTGTTTTTTCTGTCCACCATGGTCATCGGACCTTACTCCTTTTCTATGTTAACTAATGTTGTCTTATTTTAATTTCTTATTTTGTCTTTTATTTTTCTTTTCTTCATTATGTAAAGCACTTTGAGCTACTTTTTGTATGAAAATGTGCTATATAAATAAATGTTGTTGTTGTTGTTTCCTTTAGACCATTCACGGAGGATCCCACCTGGACCTCTTGACGTCACTTCCGGGACCGAGCTTGTGGAAGGAGACCTTGCCGGCTCCGGCCCCTGTGATGTCACATCTGGGCTCAAATTAATTTTTAAAATGCTGCATTGATTGTTTTGATTGGATTGTGTTTTATATAGTCAATTCTTGTTAACCACGGTTGTTACGTTCCTGAAAAAATGATGTAGATATGGAAACAACAGATACTGAAGTATTGGTGTTCACTGGATGTTCAAACTGTTTTTTATACAGCCTCCAATTAATCCAAAATGCTGCTGCAAGAAGGAAATACGAACACATAACTCCAGTTCTTAAATTCTTACACTGGCTCCTGGTTAAGTTTAGGGCAGATTTCAAAATCCTCCTTTTAACATATAAAGCATTAAATGACCAAGGTCCGACTTACTTGTCTGAACTTATCATGACTTACAAACAAGAGCGCACATTAAGATCTCAAGATGCTGGTCTGCTTATGATTCCAAGGATTAATAAAATAACAGTGGAAGGTCGAGGTTTTAGTTACAGGGCCCATAAACTGTGGAATAGTCTGCCTGCTACTATAAGAGATGCCCCTTCGGTCTCAGCTTTTAAATCCCAGCTGAAGACTCACTACTTCAGTTTAGCATATCCTGACTAGAGCTGCTGATTAACTGTACAGACAGCATCTCTGTTGTTAGTCATTAGCACTAAAACATAAGTTTTAAAGTCATCCCTGATGGAGGATCGCAGGAATCGTGGGAAAGAGGGGTCCTTTCATCAGATTAGCATTATTTCAGCTGTGGTATGGCCAAATGGGGGAGGCAGCTTGATGGAGGTCTCCAGGACTCTAAACAAATCAAAATTTTTATTTTTATACTGTATTGAGGATTTGTTCTGTTCTGTGTATTGTACTGTACTGTATTGACCCCCTTCTTTTTGACACCCACTGCACGCCCAACCTACCTGGACAGGGGTCTCTCTTTGAAATGCCTTTCCCAAGGTTTTTTCCGTACAAGGGTTTTTTTGGGAGTTTTTTTCTTGTCTTCTTAGAGAGTCAAGGCTGGGGGGCTGTCAAGGGGCAGGGCCTGTTAAACCCATTTCAGCACTTCTTGTGTGATTTTAGGCTATACAAAAACTGAATTGTATTGTATTGTATTGTATTGTATTGATCCTATGGGAAAAATTGGGTTTGATTCTGGAGGGATGGCAGTTCATTGGGAGAACTGGCAGAGGAACACAGGGTTGGTCAGATGCACCAGCCCTCTTCTCTCACTCCTCAAAGCTCTGTAATGATGTTTCCACAGGTTCACCAATGAAACCTTTTTATGGTTTTACTTCCACTATAGTCAGGTTCGATTGTCTTCCTGGTGCTCTGCCAGAGGCCACAGGTGACCGCAACAGGGCCGTTCCAAGGGCAAGGACTTAATTAGTGCAAGCTTATCACCTGCACTTACTGGGTTCCTAATTTGTACGGAACAATTGTAACCCCCAGTCACCATCAAAAATGGGGTTCAGCGGCTTACCCACTTCTCTTGGCACCAAGTAGACACACATTGATTGATTCAGTGTAGCGTGCATGCAGCCCTGGACATCTAATGACATCATAGACCTTTTATTGTTCAATCTCAGGTTCCACTGCTGTACTATTGGCCTATTTAAATTTTGTGTGGAGCTGAAGAAAAAAAATTTACATTAACAAAACTTTTACTTTAAGGTAAAGTGTGTGCTCTTCAGTATAAAGGTCATATTCTGAAATTCAGCAAGATTAGGAGAATTGTTTACTCAGGACTAAGAGAACAAAAGAAACACCTTTAACTAACACTTATATGTTGAATAACACATGAGGCACAGGATTATGAATTTTCATGGATTGAATACTCTTTCAATTCAGTCTAAAGCTTGCTTAAGGTAAATGTGCTGGGTTACCCAGGTTCCTTGGTATAAATGAAAGTACCTTCAAATCATCCAGATCTTCAACTGATTATTTAATAAAGAGAAAATCCCTTGTAGTGTGCATTGCTACAAATCAACACAAGTAAATCATGGATGTTGCAAAAATGGGTTCCAGTTTTGAAATAGTGGATAAGCAAATTCACAGATACAGAATCGGCAGATAGTGAGGATGTATAATGTAATATGACTTTTATAACATCAAGCGTCTGCTTTATATTCATTTTTATTGAAAATTAGATTGTTGAGCAACTTCAAATAGATTTTGTGGGTTAAGAATTCTGTACCGATGGCCTGCATTTCATTAGCATTTCATCTCTTGGGGTAGTGCGGTGGATAGTGTTATATATGTATTTTGTGTTACTTTTACTGATTCTGAGTAATCCTGTGTTTGATTTTTTACATCTTTTCTCTTGCGTTTATTATTGTGTACTGTCTCCCTAAAATGACTTATGTTTCTGTATGGATGGTTACACAATACACAATGAATACGTGACGTGACTTGCGACGTCACCATACCTGAGCCCTACCTCAGAATATTTACTTTGTCTGTGAAGGCTTAGGAGTGGGAATTATTCACCTAGGAAGTTTAGGAAGACTATTTTTCACTTCATATTAAGGATTGTGATTTATGGACTATGATTGGGACTTTGTTTGCTGTGAATTGCCTTTTTAGGCTATCCCTTGTGCCTGTTTTGATCTTGTGAGCTTTTTGCCTTCTTTTTCATTTATTTAACAAATTTACTGTATATTGTTTATTTATAAAGATTCATTGTTTCTGTTTTGTGCATAAGCTGGTTACCCTTCTGCTTGTGCTTTTTTGCTTTATTTGCAGGATCTTTCTATTTGTTTTGCTTGTTTACCAATTTTTGGCCTGTTCCAGCTGAAGCCAGCATTGTTGCCTTAGGGGCCTGGCTGAAGTCAGGTGAGCTTCTACTGGGTAGATCAGATAAGATTTTGGCCTGCTCACTATCTATTTTTTGGAGGTATCACCCATTTTCATAACAGTACTGCTATCCATTGCCATGGGTTAGAAAAGAATTCCTAGATAATGTCAGTGTTGGATTTGCACATTTTTTCCGTGTGTGCATGAGTTTTTCTTTAAGTGCTCTGATTTTTCTGCCCCTTCCAAACGATTGGTATATTTGGTTAATTGGTGGCTATGAATCAATCCAGTGGATGTGTGGAACCCAACACAGAATTGGTTCTTGCTTAGCGCCCAGTGCTACTGAGATAGCCTGTGACCCTAAATAGGGTAATACTGATTTGAGAATACTGTTAATTTAAATTGGTGATTAATTTAAATTTACTGAATTACTTCTGTGGTTCTACTCTGCAATACAAATGTTTTGCTGTACATCCTAGAACAAGCCAAAACAGATTTAGCAAAGTAACCTGAAAACATTATTTGCATTAGAGTCACATTATTAATTTTACCATATATGCATGTCTGTTTATGTGCATAATAGCAAGTTGATAAGTTACTGAACAAAAGGCACCTTTCATAGCCAATGTTGCTGAATTTGCATTCTGCCTAAAAATTGTCATCATTTTCTGAAATAATGACATATTCAACATACATGTGTACAGCATGCTCTTCTTTTTTGTCATTTGCACATTTCAGAAATTTAAATCAACCAGCCTCTCTCAATGTGACACCTTTTGCAATGTCATCAATCAATTCATCATTCTTTATTTTACCTAGCATATTTTACGAATTTCACCCTCACAAGGTATTTCACAAAGTAAACAACATTACAATTCAGTATCAGACAGAAACTCATGAAGAGGATAAAACATCATTTAAAAATACAGTAAAAAGCAAGAAGGCAATATTGATAGACACATAGTTTGAAAAGGACTTTTCAAAGATGGATGTTGAGCCTCAAAGTAAGTATTATCAAGTGAGTCTATCATCTATGGAGAGTTCCAGAGAATACTGAAGATAAAGACAATCTTCCTGAAGTGCAACTTTAGTGAGTGAAAGGAGACTGCAGTTTAGCAGTCTTTATTAACTTATAAGGGTTTACCAGTGTGGACTGGCCTCACAAACCTGTGGCCCAGACTAAATCTTGAAACAAGCATTTGTTTTTCTCTTAGCAGGCACTAGTAAATATGAATTGTAAGATAAAATCATCCTAGTCTTGGTTCAGAGAACTATTTTAATAAAACACCAATGTCAAAAGAACCAAAATAAAGTAATGGCAGAGATGACGAGGCACTAATCTGTTACAAAAGGTAAAATGCTACAGACTATGTTACTCACACACTTAACACCAGATTAGGCAGACAACACATACGTAAAGAGTATAAGCAATATAGACAATTTAGTTGTTGTTGCACATGGACGCACACACCAAAGCAAAACGAGACAGAGAGAAAGGCGGATATAATAACACATTCTATACAGAGCCACCTTGATAAAGCTGAGTAAAACTTTTTTTTAGTTGAACCTTCATATTAAAACGTCCTCCTATAACTACCTACGACTTGTTAGCTGCCTCTTCTCACTATCAAAGTGGTGTTCTTCTGCTGTAATGTCAAAGTGACAGAGTCCCTAATTATACTATGGGTTTAACTTAAGCCATTTTTTAATGTTATACTGTAATTACAGTATGTGAAAACGATGCTGTTTGCTTTGTAATTATGATAGGTTATTATAGGTTTTGGACTTGTTAGGATTCATATTCTGACATTTATTTTACATTTTGAGTTAAGCTTATTAATGTCTCAGTTTTGTTTATTTATGTGATGCTGTTTTGAAGTCTAGTGACCATATTTGTTGCAATGGTGACATGATGGAAGTGACACTATAAATACGACAGCAATCACACTATGCATTATCCCTTGGTCGATACAACTTCTTTTTGAATTTTAAAAGTAGTAAGCTTCTTAATCAAGTACTGTAGGCCCAAGTGGTAGGATTGATATTCTGATTTCAACTTTTTTTCTGACTTTTGATGTTTACTTTCGTTTTGCCCATTGGCATTGATTACTCCGGTCTGATTATTTTCCTGGTTTTGATCCAGCACTACTCACATCTTTCATCTCCTGGTCGCTTCACTCACAATAGCAAGAATATTTGAACGTAATGGTATGAGTTTTTATTGACCAGTTATTGAAAATATAGTTAAAAAAATAATTTAAAGTAATGCTTTTTACTTTGCCAAAAATAGCAATCCACACTCAAACTACACTGTATTTCTCCATTCTCTGTTGGCCAGAATGGTTCAGCCTGGTCCTTACAAACTTGAATAATAAGTGCCAGTCTCTCACTTCCTAACCAACATTAGATGTGTCTTTGCTTTACTTAATTGAAATGTCCTAGCGGACATCCAGGCTCCAGAAAAGGAAAGAATGACAAGGAAACATTGAAAACGTAAAGAGAGATAGAGTTGGTCACCAAATTCTATCTGAATGAATGGTTACTTTATCAATGTTAGTCTATTGCCTTTATGTGGTGCAAATGAATCTGTTTATACTGTATGACTGATAAATCTAACCCAACAACCAAAAGATCAGAAAAATCCAATTAGAAGATAATTTGAATAAGCCATAAGGGCATTTGCTTATGATTAAGTAATCCACAAGGAATGTGCTGTATCTCAGTAAATAGAAAATGCCATTTCAGTTGCTAATAATTTAAATGCTAGCCAGTTTTTTTAATAAGAGTATCTATGAGCTAACATTGTACTTGCACCTTGCTAAATCCGTTCTGCTCTGGTGTCAGCACAGATGCAACTTCATCTACCCTTTTGACATTTTTATTGTATAGTAAGTCTTAGGGCTGTCAGATTAAATGTCACCATCTGAATACAATTCAAATTTATTTGAAAAAGTATCTGAAGGCAAATGTTGGCATTCAATTGTAAAAGTACTTCTGTTTATTTACCTTGCACTAATTCTGCCATTATGTTATTACAGACATACAATATTTTGCAGATCTGTATTTCAATATCACTTCCACAATCAGCCTTCTCATAATTTTGAATGGTTAGTTTGTTATTGTCACTAGTGAAACTTTTAGCCACACACTTTCAGAGCAAAATCAGTGACAATTTCTTTCTTTTTTTCTCCTTATGCTATTGCCTGAACCTTTTAAACACTTCTCCAGTACCCTAAACATATCATTCTGCATTTGATCCTATTCTGAATCACTCCTAAAACAGTGATTCATAAGTGTTGTTTTATGCTTTTAAGACGTTCTTATTAATGCAGATGGAAAGTAACTGGCATAATTCTGATTTTGCTTTTATTATTATTATAATGCTTTAAAATCCCGTCTTTAATGTCTCTGCAGTGTCAATAATGGATATTGAGTTTAGCTACCTGTACCAACATACAGTGTCTTAGGAGTAGACTCCATCTTACATGGCTTCCTTAATACAGTACATAACACCTAAAGCAACAAAGAATAATTAAAAATATTCAGGCTACCATCATACCTCGTTTGCTGCACATGTAAAAGAGAAAAAAGACCCCATTTACTTTAATCATGGCTGTTCTTCATTGACTGCTGGCTCCTCTTGCAGCCCTCAACCTGGAGTTCAAAGCTACACACTTACCAAGTCAGGGTCCATACAATCTATTGTGAAAGAAAACATTAAAGGTCTGGGGCCTGCGAAGGCACAAAAGACACAAAAGAAACGTCTGTTAACGTTAATTCAATACTAGTCCTGTTGAATTGGTTAAGTCTGCTCCAAGATGGCAGTGGTTCTATTTATGATGATTTCTGGGAAGAAGAGGCGCATATAGATGGGGTGAACCCAGAAGTGACATCATTGATTGGTGGCACGTCAATCTTCCTTGCTGCAGAGGGGAAAGAAGAAGAGATAGAGTTATTGCTTAGCACCCCAGGTGTTGCGGAGTAATATTACCATCATCTAAGCCTTTAAGTTGTTCTCCAAGTGCACGCGTGTGACACAATCCACTTTGAATCAGCTACATTTTTTTAAGCTAGCCACATTGTACAGTCCTTGAGATTTCCTTTATATTTTTTCTCTTTATTGTTTGTTAACTTGTACTTTTCACTTTTGCAAATACTCCAACTCATCATACAGACTGTAGGTTGCTATAAAATTTATAATGAGGACTAAACATTTACAGATCGTTAAAATGCAACATTTAGCATATTCAGTTACTTCATAAGGAATCATCTTATTCAATTGAGTCACAGTGCTTTCATTAAAAGAGATCATCTTCTGGTCTCAAGGAGCTAAAGACCAAAAAAAAAATAGTAAGTCCATTTAGCTTGTTTAAGCATTCCCAGGAGATTTTGCCTGGCCTTCATACCTGTATTATAGGTAATAATGTACAGGCGCACATATTTCTTTTTCATCACATCACTTACTAAAAACAGGGAAATGAGTTTTTAAGCATTTTACATTTGATGGTGGCAACATCCATGCAACCAGTAGTGGCATAAGAGCTCTGTGCTTTGCAGATGCACCATTAATAAAATTATTAAGAGTAATGTAACGAAGCACAGTGCCACCATGTGTGGCTTGTAAGGATCTAAGCTCCTTACTTGGTTGATTTTATGGCTTTCTGTTTGAACAAGTTTTGCTAATTTAGGTGTCAGCTCTCCACTGAAGACAAGGCAGTTGTGCAGATGATTCTATTTTATAGAGCACAATTGGATTTTGTTGACTCTTATATTTAAATATAATAGTTGCCTAAGTGTATGGTCTTATTTTTTTTACTTCTGGCTTTTGTTATTGATGTTGCTGTTGATATCTTAACAATAACATAAAAAAGCTTGCAAAAACAAGTAACACCTAGAATCATTAACCTATGTTCAAGTTTTTTTTTATTTTTTTTGAAATTTTGGCAAATTTGACAGGCCTTGTCAATACAGGACTTAACTAGTATAACGTCATCCTGCATTGGAAAGTTTTTGAATGGGTTTGGAGGATGGGAGGGTTTACACATAGTACAGGGTTGGTCTGGTCAGGGTGGAGGCCCAATTTGATATGCTTTCACAGGGTTCAAAATCCCTACTGGTGCCCCTATATGCAGTTTCTGAGCTGCAATTTAAATAGAGTCTACTGAAGCTATAAGGTGGCAGCACTAACCACTGTACTACCATGATCTTCCATCTGATTAAACAAGTATCCTGAAAATTCAGCCATCCAGTTTCCAACTTGGTTATCTATTTCAGAGATGTGGGAAGCTGGTGCCTTTTCCATTAGCACTGGGTGCAAGGTAATTTCCAATCCTATATAGAAAACAAGCCCATAACAACAACAACAACAATATTTATTTATACAGCACATTTTCATACAAATGATGTAGCTCAACGTGCTTTACAGGATGAAGAAAGAGAAAAAAGACAACATATAAAAGTAAAATTAGGCAATACTAATTAACATAAAATAACTATAAGGTCTGCTGGCCAGGGAGGATAGAAAAAACAAAAAAGAAATTCCAGACGGCTGGAGAAAAAAACAAAATCTGCAGGGGTTCCGAGGCTACGAGACTGCACGGCCCCCTCTAGACATTCTACCTAACATAAATGACCTCAATCAGTTCTCATTGTATTCAGTGTTCTCATGGAAGAATTTGATGATGAAAAAGAACAGCAGAGAAAGTAGGGGTTAGTATGGATAATTAAATGCATATACAGAATATTAGGATTAAACTAAAATGAAGCTATGAAAAAGCAATGTTACAGCAATGTTGAAAACTTCAACTGGAAAAATGAGATTTGTGTAGGTAATAATAGGATGTAAGTAAAAAAAGGTTCAGTTATTTTCTGAATAGTATTGCACTACAAATATATTAGTTGTCTATAATACACATTGCTTACAAACAGTAATTTAACAGGGTTCTGAAATTTATCTTGGGTGTTCTTGGTATGGTAGTTTGATAAAAACATGCCAGAAAAGAAGTAGATATTAGGCAGTGAAAAATATATACTTTTTCTTATTTAGTCATAATTAAGCAGGTTGGGTCTATAACAGTCTAGTCACAGTTCTTGCTTTTACTATTAAAAAATAATCTTTATGACTTTTTGCCCAAGTGAAAAATTCCCAAAAAAGGAGAGCAGGGTTCCAAAATGGTTCACGTCAGACATAACTATTATTTTAATAGGCTACCCTGAGGTTTGGTGTCCCAATCTTATTTTTTTTATTATTATTATTGTTTTTTTTACTGTAACTTGGCCTGTCTTCCTTGTGATGAGAAAGCAGACTTCAGGGTATCAAACTATGAGTGCTATTAATTGAAGGTTTCTACTCATGTAAGACTCAGATGAAGTTTGTCTGACGGTACTTAAAATGAACAGTCTTGAAAAGTAAGTGGTATAAAAGGAAAACAATTGTTAGTTTAAAGGACAATATTAGATTTTGTCTGTATGTAATTGTTTATCAAATCTTTAAAAGTAGACATAATACTGTATATACCTTTTCTAAATTTATTATGCAGCTTCCCTTAGAGAGAAAATTCAAGTTTTGTAGAATAATCTGATGTCACTTGAAAGGCTTTTGGAAAAGGATTGTTAAAAGGTCATCAGGAAGACAAATAAAGCTCATCTAGAACTTTTTTTTTCAAAGGTCCTTTCTGATTCCTGAAGCACGAAAAAAATAACCACCTCTTCTACATTTGTCTTTAAAGCCTTTTGTTTCTCGCCCTATTCTTTGTTCTTTCTCCTTTTTCTGATCAGCTTTTTCTCAGAGAAAAGAAACAGGAAAATTAATTGCAGTTACCAAACTTTTAGACCAAAAGGGAAGCAAGCATTTATTAAAAAGGCCCAGAAATGTAGAAATAAAGAAAGATGGAGGTCGATTTATCTTATATTGACAGGCCCAGCTTCAAACGATGACCTTGAATCATAATCATCCTAATGAGAGAAAAATTTTTCACTTTAAAAAGTGAAACTATAATCAAATCAGCTCCTGAAAGCTCGGCTAATGAGCTTTTTCTTTGATGAAACATGGGCAACTATCTTATATTGCATCTACGGGAGGCAGACTGCAGTAAGGGGCCAAGCTCATGCCAACTCATTAGCTGACCTGGGGAGAGTTTGATTTGAATGCTTTGATGAAAATTTCAAGGATTTTTTTTTCTCACTCTAAAATGAAAAAAATATTCTGAAGCTTAATAAATATTGCACCACTTTTTTGTAAAGTGGGAGGTAATTTGCTAAGAAGGCATCAAAGGCTTCTCCAATAAAGTCATGTATGGCATTGATTTGGTGCAATTATTCATACTGAAATGTACAAATATATTTAAAGTGAGGAGACGTGACATTTCTTTAAAACAATACCTAGAATAAAAATTCCACTTTACAGATTTCATATTCCTGGCAGATGCCCACCTTTAAGAGCTTATTTTTCCCTCAATAGAAATTAACATATGTTGTATTTACTACCTGCATGTATACACTGCAGAAGAAGGACTGAGTTTTTCATGAATATTTCAAAGCTCAAGACATCAATTGAAAATCTTCATCAAATGATACATTGATTGAGTAGGTAGCTAACCCTGTTTGTGAAGTGGTCAGAATCCTCTAAATTGTGTATCTATAATAAACATTTAAACTATCACTGTTAAATGACTCAGTGGACAGAATCTTTTTTTTTCTTGTAATATACATACAATACCTAAATATTTTCATATTAGTTTTAAATTTGAAATCATTTTACTCCTATCTATCTATCTATCTATCTATCTATCTATCTATCTATCTATCTA
>JANRMT010062791.1:29016273-29045420 GCA_026402145.1 Polypterus bichir lapradei
ATCTATCTATCTATCTATCTATCTATCTATCTATCTATCTATCTATCAGCTTTTTCTTAAGTGAGAAGTCTTATGGTAAGAGAAAGAATCTATATTTGCTATTGTGGATAGGCAGGGGCTGCCAGAGGGTAGTATGTTTTGTCAAAGCACATGGTACACTCAAAGTAATTATTCCTAGGACACTATGGATGTCTGGCTGATGTAAGTGCAATTCCTTTCTACCAGCAGGTGGCAGCAAACTATGCCCACCAGTGACTCATAAGACAGTGCCTATTCAAGATGCAATTCACAGTAGATGCTGTTGTAACCTTCTTACACTTTAAGAGTTTGTCAGTACTCAGGGGTCAGGTAATGGGCTCATTGACTGGTAGAGGGCACTGTAATCAACAGTTCCTTGAGATTTTGCAGCCATTAAGTAACCCTTAATCTTTACTTTACTTTTATTTCACACCTTTTAAGATATATTAGTAAAACCAGTTCTTTACTGTATATGTATTGTAGTCAAACTCATTAATTTTATAAAGATCCGCACAATATGATTTCTATCAACAAAGAATTCATCAGGATTGAAGCAATTTAAATATTGTTAAAATGAACAAACAAATGACTATTACTATTTTCTAGAACATTAGAGCAATCTAGACGAGGACAGGCCATTCAGCCACACCTATCCACTTATAGTAATTCTTCCAACAACAACAACAACAACAACATTTATTTATATAGCACATTTTCATACAAACAAATGTAGCTCAAAGTGCTTTACATAATGAAGAATAGAAAAATAAGAGACACATTAAGAAAATAAAATAAGTCAACATTAATTAACATAGAATAAGTGTAAGGTCCAATGGCCAGGGGGGACAGAAAAAACAAAAAAAAAAAACTCCAGACGGCCGGAGAAAAAAAATAAAAAAAATTCAAATCTATTCCAAAATAGCATCAACTCTAGTTTTGAATGTCCCTAACGTCCTAATGTCTGTCTACCATACTACTTGGTAACATATTCCATATGTCCATGATTCTTTGTGCATAATCTTTCAGTGCGACATAGTGATTTGTTTGTTAATACATCTCTGACCTGGATTCAACTTTTGGCCTTGTCACTCGCTGTGTGGTTATGTTTTCATCCTCATGCATGTTTTTTGTAGCTCATCCCACTTTCTCCAGCAAAAGATGTAGATTTTACGTTAAATAGTGACTCTAAACTGGCCTGATAGAAGCAAATGGTGTGTAAGCCCTGTGGTGGATGGAGTGTTAGTTCCTGCCTTGTGCCCAGATCTACCATGTAGGGCTCTGTCACCCTATTATTGAAAAAAAATGGTTTCTAAAATAGAGAGAAGGATGGAAGACTTAATATTTAGAACAGTTATTTGAACACGGTTGTAAAGAATAGTAAAATCTATAATAAGTAATGACCTAAAGTTGCTTTTAATTAAAAATGTAAAAACTTTGTCAAACTTAAAAAACATGACAAATTTGCAAGAACAGCCAGAATATCCTATCAATTGCACCATTCAGTTTAATATCTTTCAAAACATGCTGTTCAAGGCATTTTATTTTGCTAGACTGAGATCTCACTTTGATTTTTGAAAGTTATGAAAAGTTGGAATCATGATTTTTTTCTTTCTTTGGATTTTCAGAGAAAAAGGAGAAAAAGTCTTTGCTTGTTTTGAGATCTAAAGATCGTGTAGATAATTGGAATCAAATTCTTAGATCCCCTCACAGTTCCACTTAAAGTCAATTCTGACTTTCAAAGAAAAGCCAGCTTTTGCTGAATAACTTAGAGAAATTGCCATAAGTAATGAAAATTAATTTTCATGTGAATATATTCACAGTATTTTTTTTCTCTGGCATAAAGATGTCATTATATGTAGACTTTTTTTTAACTTTCCTCTTTTCTCAGTGTGGGATTTAGGTGTCAGAATGATGGAAGCAATTCACTTTCCTTAAATGAAATGAGTGAAATCATCTACAGAACAGATCTCAAAAGTCTCAGAAGTGCTGCCTTTGGAGCTGATGTGTATTTTAAAAGGCTGCAATTATTAGACTTATGAATCTTAATTACAGTTTTAATTATGGCTTTAATCCAAGTGAAGGGATGACAGTTTCCTAACTTTTAGTAAGCAAATGGAAACATTCCACATGACCTGAGGTGATTTTTGGTTTTGACAAATAATACAAGGATTACATTTATATTACATTTACATAAAAAATATATTTAAGTGAAAGATAAAAATTTGTAAATTTGTTGTTTTCAATGAATACAGAGTAGGATGGCAAGAAGGGTGGTTTGTGCTGCTGTTCCACAGCTTCAGTGCTCTGGTGGAGTCATTGTGTTTGGAGCTGTGTGCTTATCCCGTTCTTGTCCATATGGTTTCATTTCCCTGCATCCTGTCATATCCCAAAAGATGTTCATATTATGTGAAGTGTGAAGTTGCTTCTGAGAATTGATGGATGGACAGATATAGATTACAAAATTGTATGGTAATTGTTATTGCTATTATTATTCACTAATGATGAGTCTGAAATTATTTAGAATGTTGCACTCGTTTTTATGCAAATGCTGATGTAAAAATCTAATATAGGACCATCTGCATTGCATGCTTAGGCATATAGTTCATCTTTCAGATCCACTTGGTTAAGACCTGGAACTACAGACTATACCAGTAATTTTAGGCTCAAGACAAGAACAGGCTAAAAGGCACCAGCTCACTTAGAATGACTTTAGAACAAGTTTTTGGAATGTATGAATTAAACATTTTGAAGTTTAAATTAATTTAAAGAATTTTGAAGTTTAAATTAATTTAAAAATAACTATTTCATATGCTACTAATAGTATTAGGGTAAAATTCTTAAGTGTCACCAATTGGATAATATACAAGTAGCATACACTTGGAGACCTGGTGTAGCTATTTAAAGTTATTTCACAAAGGAAAGGAACCAGTTAGTCTTCCGGAAAAATACTCCACCAGAATGAAGTGGTGAAAGAGGCCAAAACATATTTTTTGAAAAATACATGCACCAAAGAGAAGATAACATAGAGTAATTAAAGTATTGGATAACCCAAAATCCATCCGCTTAACAAGGACAAGGTATTAAATACCTGTAAAACAACTTAAAAGATAAGTTTGGTATTTTTCAAGATATTTCTTCACAAACCTGTTATACAGGGTGGCCCACGAAAAAGTGGCCCGCCTCCACCGAAACAACTCCTGTCTCTGCAGTTGTGTCTGAAACGGGCACAGAGATGTTCTTGAAGCACAAGGAGATCACTTTCAGCATCTTCTGTAAATGTTAGTACCAAATCTGATAATTTTTCTCTTCACCACGTAATGCAGTTGTCTCGGTGCAGGTGGGCCACTTTTTCATTTGAATTTCATCATTTGCCACATTAAATTGTGTTCTAAAGTTAAGACTTTTCATAAATTAAAAAAAAAATCTTGCCCACTTGTACATTTTTCAAGCCAAGACAGCTGTCAAGTATTGATTCCTACCTCCTGTGTTTCCAACGCATGTTTGTGACAAAAGGAACCTGAAATAATAATTTTATCTTTTATTCCTGGTACTATTTTTCTTGCGGTAAGGATATGTTTTCTATTTGCTTGTGCGAATTCTCCTGTAAATATGGAAGTAAAAACAAAACCAACCACATGGAATGAAAAGTTTACTGTGATATAGTCTGTCGCAAGGAAACCAACGCACTGGGAGTGTGAAAAGTTGTTGCATAGGAAGACTAAGAGCTGATCTATTGCGCACAGCTGATGTTCTTTTAAAATGGCTGAATCGCATAATTTTTTTTTTTGTTCAAAAATAACAGGAATAAACTATTTACAATGTGTGTGTAATTGTATAACATAAATCAATATTCAGTCACTGTCTTGGCTTGAAAAATTGACATATCTGGTAAGTTTATAAGCTTTTCCTCCATGCCCCATTGACTGCAAATGTAAAGCGCCAGTGAGGGCAAAATATTTTTTTAATTTATAGAAAGTGATTAACTTTAGAATACAATTTCATGTTTGTGAAGTAATAACTTAGAGCTGAAAATTGCCAAACATATTCTTTAGTAGCTCACTAATGTGTAGGATTCCTCAAAAGCAGACTGATAACATGCCAACTTTCCTCTAATCACCACTGCATTCTGTTAATGCTTTCGCCTGTATTTGCTCTGCAGACTAAAATCATGTTACAAGGCAGTGACTACCTTTGCTGCTTTCTGGAATTAATTTACCCCACATTCATCTTCACCTACACAGTCCTTGGGATGCCTTGATACAGCCCTGTACTTACAGAGTAAGCAGTCAGAACCACTTCTGCTGCTGACAATCGTGTTAACTCAGATGACCCATTACTCAGCACACATACTCAAAAAGGATGTTACGGAGACATTAATCCATTTTCCTGGTTGATACCAGTTGAAGTTTGTACAACTGGAAATTACACATGGAAAAATCCGCACTAGCTGAAAACAAATGGAAAGCTTTTTATTTTAGATTTTTCTGCTTAGTAACAATGAGTGTAGCATAAACACACAAACAGAAAGAAAATGTACATGCACTGTAAAAGTCTCCTCTGATCTAGGATTCCTTACTCCAAGTATTTTCCCATTCACTTCAACTCCTTTATTCCTTCTATCACATTTTTCTCTGCACTGTACCTGACTTTCTTTTTTGTCAGTAAGTCACTGTTCAGTTCCTCTTAAGGCTCAAGGTGCCGCATATTTTGTGAATTGTAGCAGTTTGCCATTTATTCTCCATCCTTGAGTAACTTTTGGTCACAAGTAACCTCCTAAGTAACAGCAGTAGTTGTAATAGTGGTAGCAGTACAACTATTGTCACATGAAAAGAGTACAGTAAAAATCTTACTTTCAAATCCGACCAACTTTCAACATGTTTCCACTGTTTAATAAACAAGAATTTATTAACATACATACAGTAACTTTATTTGAATTAGTAGAAAATACATATTCATCTTAACTGATGTGCTTATTTTATTCTTTAACAATTCTCTATTCTTAAATACTGCAACATGAATGCATTCTCAGCGGCAACCCAGAGGTCTGGTTGTTTACTAGAGAACTGCCTTTCCTGGCTACGCAATATGCATACCCTAAAATTAATCTAGGGATTTTGAATGGTTCAAATGGTTTTAAATTGTATTTCTACCTCTTTCAGTAATATAGAACAACCATAAATAAACATAATATGAGTAGATCTGTTCAGCTGAAAAACATTGGGGTGTATGGGATATACAAGGCAAGAAAGGGGGGCAGAGAGGAAAGGATGATCCTAGGAATGTAGACATTACTTGACAGGAACAATGCTGATGTAATTCACTCAGCTTGTTTTGAAGTAACTAAATGTTGTAAAGAATGAGTCCTGGGACCAGGGTGAGAAGAAAGAAATGGCACAGTTCTGACTCTTCTAATTCACATTTGCCAGAGCATCATTTTTGTTGAAGTACTTTCTTTCAAATAAAAAGTGATTCGAATTTCATCTCAGATTTTCAACAGCTGTTCTATGGTATATTGTATCTGCTTTTAATTGCAGATCACTATGTTAATATTAGAATTAAAAAACAATATGGTATAGACTTCCTGCATAGGCTGAGAAAAGCCCATCTTCCACCAGCTATTCTAACAACATTCTACAGAGGAACCAAAGAGAGCATCCTGAGCAACTGCATCACTGTCTGGTTTGGAAATTGCATGGTCAGGGATTGTAAAGCCCTACAACAGATAGTGAAGACAGCTGAGAAGATTATCTGTGTCTCTCTTCCTTCCATTATGGACATTTACACCATACGCTGCATCCTCAAAGCCACCAGCATTGTGAATGACCCAACACACCCTGCACACTCACTGTTTACACTTCTGCCATTGGGAAAAAGGTGCTGAAGCATTTGGGCCCTTACCACCAGAATGTGTAACAGTTTTTTCCCCCAAGCAGTTAGATTCCTGAACACTCATGGACCGATCTGAGATCTGATATATGTGTTCTGCTCTGCACTGTTGCACATGGTTGCACATGTTTGCACATTTGACTCACATGCACCTTGTTATATATTATGTGTCTTTATGTTATGTGTCATGGATTCTTCGCTGTCCTGTGTTCTATGTAGCACCATAGCCCTGGAGGTATGTTGTTTCGTTTCACTGTATGCTGTACTACTGTATATGGATGAAATGACAATAAATAATCTTGAATCATGAACCAAGAAATGGTGGCTGCCCTCGTTGGCTGCATTTTGATCCCATATTTACAGGAAAACTTTAGTAAAGCACTTTTAGAATAGTACTCTCTGTAAATTGTGCTATATAAAATTAAACTGGGCTGCATATGTATTGCTAGTGTGTAATAATTAGCCTTTTATATTAAACAATTAAATAAACCTGTTTTTTAAAATAATATACAATGAGCTAATTTTATATGTTTTCATTGACTAAATAAATAATTTTTCCAAAATATAACTCTCCATACCTGTTAATGTTGCATTACATTTTGCTGGTAATAATATATACTGTTTAGAGGTAAATAATTGTTCTATAATCCCTTAATTTTTTTATGCTTGCACAGTAACTACTTTTTTTTTTTTTGCAACTGTGGTCAAATTATCAAGGCTGCTAAGGCAATAATTAGCTTCAAGCGCTGGTTTTAAGAACGTTCTGCTGCCTCCTGTAATATTGCTCAGACTTGCTGAAATAGATTATAAAAACATGACACATGATTGATTTTGACACATTATTAATTTTGGTAAATCCTAGTTAAAATGTAAAATAAATGAGCAAAAACTGAATAAGCTCTGAGTGTTGGCATATTTCACAATCAAGTGTGACTGCAATGAGTGGCATGACAGCTGACATTCTTGACAATTTCCCATGCTTATTTAAACAACATCTATGAGAACTGTCCATGTATTTTATTTTAATCTGTTGCATCATAAAAACATATGTTGGCTAGTGACATCTACCACCTGTTGTTTAGCAGCGCAATAAGTCTTTAATGTGTATAATGTGTGTAATGCTTAGTGGGTCTGATGCCTGAACTGTTGTTTACTATGCAAGCGGCATCTGTTGTGAGGTATTAACTATTTCCCACATTGAAACAGATTTGTTGGCTCCCACGATATACTGTCTTCACAGTATCACCAGGCAAGAAAAAAGCCTAAAAATTAATTTATTGATAATGACACAGTTTTATACAAGTCCTAAAAGTTCATAATGAATGCATAATTTATTACAGCAGAGTTGTAATTTTACTCTAACACTATCAGTTTCCTTTGGGTGATCCAAATCACACACAGGAACTTAGGCATTAGAATAGGAAAAAAAGTGAAAACAATTGGATGTATACAAAGTGTTTTTAATACTGTGTACACCTCCTTACAAAAAAGTTATGCTCAATGGAGTAAAGCTTATCCTATGAATATGGGGACCTGTTAGAGGTATTAAACAAGTGGATGATTAATTTTTAGAAATCTAAAGTCAAAAATGGATTACACTAAGAAGAAAGTTTGAACAAGGAGACATTGTTTTAATAGTAGATGATGCTGCACCCCGCAATTCCTGGGTAATGGGTCCAGTAATGAAGACAATGCCAGATGCCAAAGGTGCAGTCAGAAGAGTGTGTGTTCAGTCCAAAACCAGCACACTGGACAGACCAGTGAATAAACTGTACCTACTTCAAGAAACAGCTAATAATTAAAATATGACATTTTTAAATGTTTATTTGTAGTTAATTACTAGATATTTGAAAACAATGTTTTTAGTATAAGAATAGTTTGTGGCTTGTACTAAACTATGCTCCTGCATAGACAATTAGGGCCGGAAGTGTAAGAGACAAATCTTAGGAAGTTAATGTTTTATGTTCATTTCATATAGTGTTTACTTAATTTCAATAAAAGAATATTAGTTCATTATAGCTACCTAGAGTATGGTAGAGCCTTTTACCCCATGCAAGTTAACATGACATAGAACAACATATGTAACATATAAGTAAATATGAAAAGTGACAAACTAAGGCTTATCAAATGAAGAATGAGCAAGCTATCAAGTGGAAAAAGTCAAATTGTGAAGAATAATCAGACTGATTTGTGGTTTATTCTTTTTTTCTGTTATATTGAGGATCCTAATGCTCTTTTGCTTATCACAAATATACAAATTTTATATTATGAGATAACTATTGGGGGTTCCATCCATGCATCCATCCATTATCCAACCCGCTATATCCTAACTACAGGGTCACGGAGGTCTGCTGGAGCCAATCCCAGCCAACACAGGGCGCAATGCAGGAAACAAACTCCAGGCAGGGCGCCAGCCCACCGCAGGGCACACACACACACACCAAGAACACACTAGGGACAATTTAGGATCACCAATACACCTAACCTGCATGTCTTTGGACTGTGGGAGGAAAAAGGAGTACCCGGGGGAAACCCATGCAGACACGGGGAGAACCTTTTTCTTTAAAAGACCATCACTGTATGATTCCTGCTATGTTGAACATGTTTCACCATTAGCTGTAAATATTTAGATTTTCAGTGTTAGTAAAATTGTCAGAAAAGATATGTTTACTTTATGTCCAGCATTTTTTACTTTTTAACGTTAAATTACATGGGAAAGGTGCTATATAAATAGAATGTATTATTATTATGTTTGACTGACTTTGATTTGGACTTCATATTTACTTGGAATTGGCAGTACCACCTCAAGAAATCTAATTTTATATGTGAATTGTTTTGCTATGATCGTTATTTTATTGTTTTGACTTTTATTGTTTTGTGCAACCTTTGCCTAAACAGTATGCTATTTAATAAGTTAGCTGGATGTAAAGATCAGATAGGAATGCTGAGAGTAAAGAAATTCATGATGTGGTTGTGTGAGCAATGACAACTCCACAGAATAAATGTTGGGGTGCCAACCCAGCCATCTCTGTTTGCTTCAAAGTCTCTGTAGAGGAACCAAATGGGTGCTCAATGGCACGAGTAACAAAGATGGACAATTTCAACAAAATAAATTCTCTGGTGCTCGTAGCAACAAGGCGTGTTTCTTTCTCTGGTCTTGCTTAGGGAGCTCCGTCTTGCAGGTCGCTTGGTCAATTAAATGACGCCTCCTTCCGAGTGACTCGGAATTTATGGGCCGGTGTGGGGTCAGTTGCCTTCATTGGTTCTGCGGCGGGAAAAAGAAAGGACATGATTAGCACCAGCACCCCCTCTCATTTCAGATGGGTAGTAAATACAGTACCTCAGATGAGCCCTGAAGGTGATCCTCTGACGTGCACGTATGACAACGGAAATCATGTTTTTAAGTTTCTTTCCTTAAAAAGATTATAAATGCCAATATTATCCCAATTAGATGTGAAACCACATTATACATTTGGTGCCCCCTTTTAAAGTGCAGAAAAAGCTTGCTTCTCTGAGTAGCCAATCATGTGCCTGCCACTAATTATATAAAGCATGCAGGCATGGCCAAGAGGTTTAGTTGTTGTTTAAATATATATTAGACTGGCCAAGACACATGATCTGGAAGCCTTTGACCATGGTCCTCTTGGGATTTTGTGTACACTACAGTCAACAATTTTTATAGAAGAGCATGCCATAAACAAAAATATCTCTGTTGAGCAACATTCCTGTTACAATATGACTGTAGAGAGTAGAATGTAATATGGCATAAACTTACAAACACACAGGCCAGAAGCCTGACTCCCAGGTGCTGCCAGATAGGAAGGTTTCATGCCTTGCCACTGATTGAGAGGGCAGGGTTGCAAAAGAGTTCAAGTATGGTTATGCCATTTTAAAGAAGGGAGTTTCTCAGTATTATGTCATATTTCAATATTATAAGACCGTACTGATCCCAAATACAACGTTAATGCTTTTAGCCTTAACTGGATTGACAGAAGATCTTGTAATGAGTGAGGGGCAGCCACGTTTGATTCCATAAGAAGTCATTCAAGTGGATGACAAGCAGGACACAGACAGTGTCAGACAGGGCACAGGGTGAATGCCCAATGATAGAACTGAAGGTCAGGAAGGAAAACTCCCATGTCCAGTACTCTGCTTGAATCTTATTAAACTGGAATGTTTAAGGGGTGGTCTTCTACTGTTCCAGAAGAAGGTAAAAACCAATGATTTTACTACAGACCAGTACCTTGTTGATTGCAGTGGAAGAAGTAATATGGAGCTGATGAAGTTAATCCATCCATCCATTTTCCAACCCGCTGAATCTGAACACAGGGGTCTGTTGGAGCCAATCCCAGGGCACAAGGCAGGAATCCAATCCCGGGCAGGGTGCCAACACACCGCAGTACACACACACAAACACATGCTAGGGCCAATTTTGAATCAACAATCCACCTAACCTGCAGGTCTTTGGACAGTGGGAGGAAACCAGAGCGCCTGGAGGAAACCCACACAGACACGGGGAGAACATGCAAACTCCACGCAGGGAGGACCCGGGAAGCAAACCCAGGTCTCCTAACTGCGAGGCAGCAGCGCTACCACTGCGCCACCCTGATGAAGTTAAATATTCTTTTTAATAATTGCCAGCCGAGACCAGAAAGGGAGAAGGAGTTTTGACCAATCTGGAAAGTTTATTACATATAAATGTGTCTCTGTCAAAATTTTTGGATGAATTTTAGGACTTTCACCTCACTTTCATGTGAATACCTTTAGGCATTATCTAAATAATAAAGTGCCATTACATGAGAATTTTCACCTTTTGAGTAATTTTTGCTTTTGCATGCTGTGTGGTTTATAGCATTAACTTGTTTGATGGAAACATGGGGAATTATTACACTATTAACTAGCTGTGCTACCCATCTAAAATGAGTTGAAATCTAAGTAATCAAAGTAGGCCTCTGTGTTAATATTTGCATGGCAACCTTGCAATCAACATGTCTCTGTTGTACGCCATTTGTTATGGTATTTGTAAAAGCAGTGTTAATGTTTTTGATGCGCCATTATGTTGGAATGACAAAGGCATAGCAATGGTATGGACACACAGACACTTTTTTCTTTTTATAAGACAGAAGGTTGCCAAATGTAGGCTATTTGCCAGAGATGACGGAAGCCTCCTCAATAAAGCTGGATTTATATTATTTAGGCTAATACATCCATGAAGAGGCATACAGCCAAGATAACATAATATTTACTTATTTGGCCGACACTTTTATTCAAAGTGACTTGCAACATTTGAGATACAACTGATTATGTCTCATTTCTTTATTCAATTGGAGCTAGCTGGTGAAGTGACTTACTCAGGGTAATATAGTTTCAATGGCAGGATTTGAACCCACAACCTAAGGGGTTGAAGTCCAAAGCATTAACCACTGTGCCACATAAACATGTATTAAGTAAGTTGTCCTTATATCAAGCTATTGTGCCATGTTTAACTTCAACATCATATCTATTCACTGGATTTCTTAGTAATTAGTCCAGTTTTTGGCATCTGTCTATAATAGTCCTTTAGTTTCCTAATGTCAGTTAATCGAATATAATTGTAATAAGTATTTTAAAAGGTTGCTACTGTACTGTTGCAAATTATTTCTATTCATTCATTTATACACTTTTTAGACATAGACTTAACAGTAAAATTTAAGAAATCAGACATTGTTTAATAGGCTTTTATAATGAATATACATTTTATTCATTTTCCTAAAAAGTAATGCATTAGGAACTAAATGTACCTTATATTGTTTTCCATGTTTAAATACCTTCCAAAATGGTAGCACTTTAACAACAGTGGCTGCATATTTAGGTTTTTATTCTGTAATTTGTGGGTGACTTTTTTGAATAATTGCTTCCCTAAAACATTACATTTTTGCACAAAATATACTGCAAGAGGAAATGATCCGTAAACAAGACTTACTGTATGAAAGAAGTTTTACTTGTTGACTCTTGTAATGCTTGTTTTCAACCAAGTATCATGAACAATTCAAGTGTAAATCAATTCAACCAATTGCCTCTGTGATTTGCTGGGCTGAGCTCACCCTAGTGAGCTAGTAAGCAAATCAATCAGTGATAGAACCTTAGAGTAATAAATAATTCATTCATTTCCACACCCGTCTTACTTTGTCAGGCTGACAAGATGTGGGACAAGGTGGGGCCTCTTTTAGCAGCTTTGGGTTCAAAGCAAGTACTGATTCTGAACAGGATACAAAACAAACTCGGGTCCTCTGGCACTCACATCCACAGCCTTCCAAACTGAGCCAATTTCTAATCACTAATCGATTAACTCACAATGTGTATGTGTTTTGAGAAAACCAGAATTTGCAGAAATGGTCTAAGCCTTTGAACCCATGGCTCTGCAGCTGTGATAGGCTGTTGTACTAATGTCTTTGCCACTGTGCCACCTCCTAGAAGAAAAGAACAGATTATGAATTGGTTAAATCCATTACATAATTATAGATCTATGCATTCAGTAATATTATATTCATATATTTTAAACGTCATTTTTGAGCTTGTAGACTTCTGTTTTCCTGATGTCAAATTGCTTTACAGATGAGTGGCTGAAAGTCCAATTTCAGACCCACAAGAATTAGTAACAGTACATCGCTATTTTTTTTTATGACACAGACCAGATTGGAAACACTTTCACTTCTTGTTACTAAAGAAAAAATGGAAAAAGGTGCATTATCAGTGGGGCATGCTGTCAGAAAGCCACCCAGAATTACATTCTACACCCCCTTTTTATGGCTTTATGCTGTAGTAAATTCCATTTTTCTGACAGTATAAATCTCATCAAAAAGCAAGTTATCAAAAATAATGCCTCAGTCTAAAATCAAATCATGCAGTTATGGTGAAAGTATTTTTGTCTCTAATATAATAGTGACATATTTTCAAAATCCATTTTATTTCTGCCTATAAAATTGTTATCCACTTTTATGGAGATAATTCCTTACTAGTAATCCAAATGAAGTAGTTTTGTGAGGAAAGTGGGAAACTTTAAAGTGTCACAGGATGTCTTAACAATTGAGACGTATTGTTTAAAATATACTGAAGCATTAAAATCAAAATGAATAAGCAAAATACAGATTTTGAAAACCGTATAAAGTTTGCTCTCTGTAAAGTGTCTAACAATTTATGATTCATTTGCGATTCACAGCTTATTGTTTAATTAAAATATATTTTTCTATCTGGAACATCTGAATGAGGTGAGTTACATGAGATCAAACTGAAAATAATTATAAACTGGAAGGTTTCAAGCATCTTTTAAAGAGCTATGTGGCCTATTAATAACTGACTATCACTTCTGTATACTGTATGTCAAGACATCAAAGTACAAAAAACACAAAGTTATACAAAATAGATACTTTTTTAACTTTCCCAGGTATACTGATTGAAGTGGTAGGCCAGATTGGCATTTCCTTTCTTGGTTTTGTGTTGGTTACCTACTCTATAGTATGTGCTCATGTTTTGATAAAGACCCAAACTTAAATCATGGCTTAATTCTTTGTTGTGTGAACGAGCCCCGGACACAGACAGGCAAACATGTTGTTATGCACCACCATACGTTTATTTACACTATATACAAAGTTATTAAAGTGCACCACAAAACCCCACAAGTCCCCAAAGTCCAGGCCTCTCACACAATCTGCCTTTCTCGGGCTGTCTCCTTTCTCGCTTCTCCTGCCTTGTCCTCTCCTCACCCGACTCCAGCCTCAAATGAAGGGAGGCAGCCCCTTTTATCTTCACCCGGATATGCTCCAGGTGCTCCCCGGCAATCACCCGCCGACACGCCCCCGTGTGGCGGAAGTGCCGGCTGTACTCCCGGCAGCACTCCGGGTGTTCCTGCTTCTCTTCCCCCCAGCACTTCCTGGTGTGGCGGAAGTGCTGAGGTCCAGGGTTCCCAAGGCATTGGGGCGCCTCCTGGCGGTGATCACGGGCCCCTACAGGGTGTGACTTCCAAGCCCTCAACCTGTGGCCCCCAAAGGCACCAGGGTGGCGGCCCCCACGTGATCCAAGGTGGGCGCACGCCCTCATCCGGTCCCTCAAGGCGTCCCGGCCGGGTCGTCACCCCTGACATCCCCCACAGCCAGCGAAGACCACTTGGGAGGAGTGGCACGTCCTGCGAGGGCAGCTTACCCCCAAAACGGGTCCAACTTTAGAGCCACCGGGGTCCAACTCGGCACCCCGGGGCCTGATCCTTTGGCACCCTCTCCGAGGACACCGTGTCCCTTTGGTTGGAGCCACTCGCACCCTCCTAGCCTTCACCAGCCGTGGCGGCACCCCCTCGCCAGCGGAGAGTCCTTCTAGCAGATGGCCCATCTCCTGAGGGCAGGTTCCCAACGAAGCGGGTCCTGCTGCTTGTCCAGGGTCTGGTCCTGAAATGAATGGAAACAAGGGGGCAGAGCCGCTGCCTGGACACCCTTCCCTGGTGTCCCTCTGCGTTGCGCAGTGGCAGCGCTCCCCCCACCGACCGGTACCCCGGCACTTGCCTCCGCGGGTTCCGTGTCCCTCCTGTTGGTGAAACAGACGGGACTGCCTGCAGTCCTTTCCTCTCCGCTGACCTCATGGGTTCCCTCTGCCCCCGCAGAGGGCAGCCAGCACTTGGACGTGTGCACCCAGCACCACGTTCCTTCCTATTGGAGGAACCGGCATTCACCCTTCGATTCCTCCTGTCACTCTGGGACACCCTGACAGTCTGAGTCTCCTTATTACATAAAAAGAAACTCCTTCCCGTCTGCGTCCCTGTAGAGCGGCATGAGACTGCCGCCGACTTGGGGCGGAGGGCGCTAGGATCTGGGGCACTCAACAGCCCGTGTCCTGCCAGCCCTCTTGTTGTCTCTCCCCTCATCGCGCGCACAGCCCCCCGCGCTGCACCCACTGTCGGAGGACTGCCTACTTGATGCTGATCATTGGTATCACAGCCAATTTCGGCAGACCCTCCTTTATGCTGTATGGGGACGGCTGTACTCACCTTCCCCGCCGTACTCCTCCGACTGAAGAATCCAGCGTCGCGCTGTCTGATCGCTGTCAGCAGCTCTTCGAATGACGCGACCATCTTCATCTCCAGTAACCGCAAATCTGCCTGGAGGGCACGTAGCACCTATGACAAATGCTGCTCTGCGGGCTAAAGGCATGCCTCCAGCTCCGACAGAGCAGCCGGCAAAGACAGGAAGTTAACCGACGCGGAGCTCACCTGTCCGTCAGCTCCAGACGCCGGCGACTTCCTGTGGGCCTCTTCCTCCGGCTCAATCGGGTCTCCCCCTGGCACGTGATAGACATTCCTTCATCTCGCCTCTCTCCAGTCATCAGCGGGCATGCAAAACACACCATCCAATCGCGTGCCTGTCACAGGGAGGGACTTCTGGTCCGCGGCCATTTCGGCTCTTTTCTTCCCGGTGCGGCGGCATGCTGGCTCTTTGGGTTGCAGCGTCTCCCTCTTAGCAGCTCTCCCAGCTGCTGCTGCGTCAACGAGGCGCCACGGATCGACATGCGCCTGCCACCGACAAGGATCCGGGTAACCCCTGCCTGCAAAACACAAAACACATGCAGCCCCACAGGGCCGGTTGCCGGCAAGCAGGGAACTTACCTCCCAGGTCCTGTCTGCCCGGGGAAACGTCCCTGGCATGGCCTCGCTAGGCGACATGCCGTCCTGGGCGCCTTCTGCGGCAGCGTGCTCACGGGAGCCGCTGCACTCCAGCTACACCCGATGTCTCCATCCCGCACCAGGGAAAAACGGCTCTCCTGCGGACCCATGGCGGTCCGTGGGGTACCTTTCTTCAATGGGGCTGTGTGCACGCCACTCCCGCGGCACGTGGGTGGGGTCCCCTGCTCCCTCGGGCCGTTCACAACAAGATTTTTAAGTACAGGTCCCCGCCTTGGAACAGGCGGAGAATCCTGCCGACTACGCCAGATGTGAACGAGCCTCGGACACAGACAGGCAGACATGTTGTTATGCACCACCACACGTTTATTTACACTATATACAAAGTTATTAAAGTGCACCACAAAACCCCACAAGTCCCCAAAGTCCAGGCCTCTCACACAATCTGCCTTTCTTCGGGCCGCCTCCTCTCTCGCTTCTCCTGCCTTGTCCTCTCCTCACCCGACTCCAGCCTCGAATGAAGGGAGGCGGCCCCTTTTATCTTCACCCGGATATGCTCCAGGTGCTCCCCGGCAATCACCCGTGGACACGCTCCCGTGTGGCGGAAGTGCCAGCTGTACTCCCGGCAGCAGTCTGGGTGTCCCTGCTTATCTTCCCCCCAGCACTTCCTGGTGTGGCGGAAGTACTGAGGTCCAGGGCTCCCAAGGCATTAGGGCGCCCCCTGGCGGTGACCACGGGCCCCTACTGAGTTGGGCTTCCAAGCCCTCAACCCGTGACCCCCAAAGGCACCAGGGTGGCGGCCCCCACGTGATCCAAGGTGGGCGCACGCCCTCTTCCGGTCCCTCAAGGCGTCCCGGCCGGGTCGTCGCCGCTGGCATCCCTGACAGTTGCAAGCTTTTCAAATATTTACCTTTTGAAATCTTTTGTAACATTAATGACAAAGAGTGGTATGCTAAAATCATAAGTTCTTATCTGTCTTGCGGCTGCCAGTTTATAATAATAATACATAATAACAGATTTAATTTATTCTCTAGTTCAAAGTGCTTAACACTAATAATCAACAGGCTTGTAAAGATTGCCAGTGAGCACTAATTTTCGGCTGATTCATTCTTTTTAATTGGAAATCTGTCAGGTTGCTTGTATTAAACAGAAAACAATTTAAATTTTCAATAGAGTAATCCATAATTCAACAAAAGAGAACAAATTCACATGCACCAAATAGCTTCTGTCCATCATAAATGAATGTGACTGTGATGGAGCATTTATTGTGTTTAAAAGAATTAAAAGTGAACAGACTACATTAGGCTGAGAATAAAAAAGAGGGTTAATGAAGAACACAATAGAATTAAACATGAAGAGATTAGCCACTATGTGAGAAAGAATCAAGCCGGGCTAGTGAGACGACTGACTACTTAAGTTGAAATCAAAAGTTTTGGAGGCTTACAGCTTGATGTTGTTGTAAAGTTTAAAATCTTAACCTCCTGAAAGATTTGAAACAGTCATTAAAGAAATTGGAATAACAGGATTAAAAATAAACACAGCAATCAGAATAATGCATAGTGCATGCTTTGTTAAGTTATTTTACCTTGATCCTCCAATAGGTCAGTAATGTTGATGTAACTCAGTATATAACACATGCAGAGATGGACAAGACAGTTAGTTCTTGCTCAAACAAACATTACTTTGGGTAAGACGTGTGTACAAAGCAAGCACCTTTGATCATGGTTGCCAGTCGCGGTGGTTCACGCCTCTAAAAAGCAACTGCCCACCTGTTGAATTTATGATACTGGTCAACTCTTCACCATTAATACTGTAGAAAGGATTCTGGAAAAATTTAGACCAAATTAATAATTAAAACATCACAAAATGCCACTTTAAATATTGTCTCTTCAACCAGTAACTGGACACTTTGATAAGAAATTCTAGGATTATCTAATAAATAGATAGGAAATGGTAGCTGAAGGGTACACACTAGCCTAGATGTAAATTAATTAAAATGGCCAGTACACCCTAGACCAGGGGTGGACAATGTCGGTCCTGGAGAGCCGCAGTGGCTGCAGGTCTTCATTGCAACCCAATTGATTAATTAGAAACCAATCCTTGTCAGTCTCAGACCTTATTTAATTTTATGGCTTGTTAGTCTGCAATGTAAGGTTCTTATATTGTAGATTTTTTTCCTTTACAAAGGTATCATCCAAATGATTTGAAACCTAAAATGCATAATTTTCATTCTGTCACATTTTCTATTAAGTGTTTTAATAAATCAAACAATGCATGATGAACAGACAGAGATGGAAATTGAAACAAGCTAGATGGTGAACTGCTGGCTGCTTTGTCATTTACATCTTATTGCTAATAAGGAGCCATTAAAACAGTGAATGCATCTGTTTAAGACTAAAATAAACAATTAGCAAGTGAGACCACTAAAATGAAGCATCAAAATGTCACTTAAGCAATAAGTGCTTCATCAGAAGTAATTGATTTCTCATGAAGAAACTGGTTTGGAACAAAAACCTGCAGCCACTGTGGCTCTCCAGGACCAACATTGCCCACCCCTGCCCTAGACTATTAGGTAGCAACAGCATGAACAGCCTATGAAATTTTCAATGATCCATGATGTTCAGTTATTTCACATTCATATTCAATTGTCTATACATTATATAAAGAGTCATATAGTGCCTGAACCATCACAAAGTGCCTTCCAAAACAATCAGAATTGACATTCAGTGTCAGACTAAAAAAACTCACTTGATATTTTGGGCCACCTGAATGTAGCAAATGCAACATGGAAGATGTGTATATTTCTCATATTTAGCTTCCTCTATTACTTCTGCTCCACTTGCTTTTAGAGAAAAATCAAAGAAATCAAAAAGAAATAGTCATAGAGATCAATACTGTTTGAAGTACATATTAAGTAATCCTAAATAAATAATAAATAGAGTACTGATATGCTACACTGTAACCCACTGCTTCATTGTATACAGTATATTACATTAACAAATCAACAAAGACTGTGCTTTGCACAATGCATGAATTATACCCCAAGGTATATGATCCTGTCATAAGTACTTCATTCTTCATAAACTCTTGATTATTCTATAATTGTATTAGTGTAATTTAATTTCGGGCAGTTATACTAACAGCTTATTGCTATATTCTTAAAGGGTTCAAAGCACAATTAACCCAGTTTGTGTTCGCCTTGCTGGTTTTATTATGTGCTAGGCCTCCTGGGGATATGAAGCATATTTACAGTATCTGCAGTTGCATTACAGGAATATAGTTTTCTTTCAAATAATATTGTTCCTGAATAATTTAGTACATTCCTTTAAATCAGTCCTTCAAATAAAGGTACTATTTTTTTATCCTTCAAATACATTAACATTTTATTTTCTATTTTTGTACTTTGATATTTCCAACAGTTTACTGAATGATAAAATACTAGTCCATTGTATATTATTCTGAAACTACCCATATCTGTATCTGGCAAGCAGGTTTGACTGTATCCTTCAGTTTATAACATAACGTATCAAATTACCAATGCTTCTTTATTAAATAAATAAAGGTAAATGTAAAATTAGTAATTGCCAACAGGAATCAAGACTCATTATGCCATATTTTTCCATTTTGGATATTCTTCTGCCAACAGCAGATGTATCATCTTGAGTTTCATGGTCAACAGTACAATCTAAGCAGGTATCTTTGTATGCATCCTGCTTTAATATGAATAATTCAATTCTGACAGACTGTTGGAATCATCATGCCCTCTATGTCTCTTATTTTTACTAGCTGTTTTCACCAAAAGGAATCCCATTGTTTGAATGTTGTTTGGTCGTTAGATTAGGGTTTGATACAACATAAATACAATGTTGGAAGAAAACTATTAGAATAATGGAAATGTAGAATGGCTATGGTTTGTGGGCTACATAAAAACAAAAACAAAACACTACCCACCTCAACTAAGATGGCTGTTTAAACAGAAACACAATAAGATAGAGAGAGTCGACAGGTAAGAGAGTGGATGGGTTAACTGGCACACACAATGAGGAAAGATGGACAGGAGAAACTTCATCATGGAATGAACACCAGCCAGCTCTTTACTAACTGAACAGCATGAAGCCAGTTGTGGATAGAAGAGCCTGAAGAGTTGTTGATCTGGGATACTGAAACATCAAGAAGGATAAAATTGTAAAATGGCGACTTTCACATTGCAGGAAAGACTCCAGCGAGAGGCTAATAGCAATTTAGCTGTAATGTTTGCAGCCATTAAAAGCCTCTGCTGGGAGAGAGAGAGAGGGAAAGTGAGGAAAGAGAAGAAATGTGTGGGAGGAGAAGAACTTGAGGGGACTAAAGAATGGGGGAAAAAAAGAATTATACAGAGGGATTCAGCCACATTGAGTCAGACAGCTTCAACTGGAGGACATTCCCACATCTAGTGTTAATTGTTCTTTTCAGGTTCAACATGTTCACAGTAGCATGTTGTTTGTTGCTCCATTACATTAAAACTTTGTATTCATGACCTCCCTCAGCTACAGAGCATGTAAGTTTGGAAGACACTATACATCGTAATCTTCACTGACCTTAACGCTGATACGTTTGCACCTTTTGATCAGCTCTGTTGTAACTATAGAATTCCCTCAATGTAATAATCTAATCTAGACATAGTTAAACTATTCGACTATGCCACCCAGTTTTACTAAGAGACTGGGAATTCTTGAGATTTACAGATAATAGCACACAGGTTTCTTGAAATTGGGCAGTGAGTAAACACAAATTGAAAGACACTGCATCAATTTCAGGAAAAGCAACAGTAACCTGTATTATACCAGTCAATATAAAAATACAAAAGTAAGCAAGAATTAAAAAATATCAGGAGCAAAAACCTTTTTTAAAAAAACACACAGTCCACACTCTAAAACTCTAAAAAACATAACAGTGGAGGATACAACCTTTAATGGTGTGAAGTTCAGTTTCTGCGCTGTGCACTAAATGGTTATGGAAAAAATGGACGCTTGTTTCCCAAAAGGAGTTCTGCTGAATTGTTGCATACTTGTCAGTGTCTCTTCCTCATGGAATGAGTGTTCTTTTTTCACTTCTGGGCTCCTTGTGTTGCTGCAATGACCTAGGCACACCTCACTTCTTGTCATTAGTTCTTTTCATGAGTTTTCTCTTTCTCTGCTCCCACAACTAGCGTCTTTCCCGTGGAACTGTCTCTTCCTCCCTGGAGGTAGGTGTTACCATCCATGTTCCTCGTGTCTTGCCAGGCACGTACCTTTGTCTGCCTGTGAGCCCCTGCTTTCTGTGGAAGTGGTCTTGACAGCGTTCTCAGTGGTCCATCCCTCACTGCACCACCCACTGTCTAGAAATATATATCTGCTTCAGTCCCTGCGCAGATTAACATCACAATTTAACAAACAATGGTACATACCAATTTGCCTTGATCAGCAGTAGTGTAAACATATTTTCATTATTTAAACAACAGAATCAAATGAGGTAAATATCTACGTCTTTTAAACATCCAGTAACAATAACCTGTAACACAATTACTCAGGAAATTTGCATTTCTTCTTATCACCCCAGTCCCAACAATGGGTGCCAATTGCCCCTTCATCTACTGTTCTTTACATTTTTCTTTGCCTAAGAGAAAAAAGAAAACCATCCAGTGTACAAAAATGTTCCCCTTCCGACACCAGAATGTTCCTCTCTGATACCCCCCCAGACTTAACCATTGTCAGTCCTGGACAATTGTTTTAATCTTCTTTATTCTCTGAAATGGATGGGAAGTCTTTCCAAATTTTACCTCTTCAATCTGCGCATGTCCATAGCTTCCCCCTCTGGAACATCACCAATTTCCATGGGGGCTGGATTTCTCATTGTCCAAAAGCCATATATGGAAGTCCAGCCTTCTGTTGAGGTAGTTGATGTCCTTTGTGAAGATTAAAAACAAAAATTTAAAGCATTATGGTGCACATTTTTCTCTCTACCTCCCACTTCTGGTCTCACTTTATACACCACCCCAGAATCCCTTACCTGGCCCAGCACAACATAAGGTTCTTGGTTCCACCAACTTGCCAGTTTCCCCTGTTCTTGTCTACCTCTATTCCTTATCCATACACATAAACACACAGCAAAGCCATTAGACCATGCTTCCTGTGTACTGGGGGCTGCTTGACACAGCACAACTGGTGACTCTGGAGCCTGAAAAACAGCATGCCAACAAGCAGACATCACGTTCATATTAATCAGCAATTGGCTTGTCTGGACCTCATCTCACACGGTCACAACTCCTCTGGTGGGTAACTTCGCTGTACCCACCTCAGGATCCTTGGTGGTGTAGCCTGTACAGGGAATATCCACCCTATTGGCAGCTTTCAGGGTTAGAAGAAACAGGGCCTGCTCAGCTTCTATCTTATCTGTAAAATGCTACTTGAAAAGGCTGTCTTGCATCAGTGTAACCTGGGATCCTGCATCTAACAGTCCATTTAATGTTTTGCCTTTGATGGTGACCTGTACAATGGGACACTCACCAATAAGAAGGAATATGGCCTTTTGGGTATCACTCTCCAACCCTGCTATCTGGCCCACAGCTGCACAAGTCCAAAAGTAGTGCACCCACTAGGGAATGGACAGTTCTGGGCCATATGGCCTGCTTGTTGGCACTGATGAAAAATGGGCCTACCTCGTGAATTCCAGGCATAATGCCCATTAGTGCCAGGCCTCCTTTCTGGCAGAGAATGTACTAGTGGCTGGGCAGCATCAACCTGTGGATCCGTAGGCCTCAGTTCCTTCAATAGCTCCTTCATCCATTCCAAAATGCTTCCCTCTGACACCAAGACACTTCTTTTTCTGTTTGCTAAAATGCCATGCTTACCTAATCCACCTCCAAAGTACATACTTGAAACAAAATTTCACTAATAAGGTGAAAAATATTGGCAGCAGTTCCAAATCAAATACAGTCACAGAGCTCAGCGATACCACACCTTCAGCAATGCAGGGAAAGAGACCTGTCTGTCAATATTTAAGACAAGGAGTGGAAGTCAGTAGTTTACAACATTCATTGTTCTCCTATTTGTGTTAAATATGCTGTAAACCAGTTTAAAATCATCCCCAGCACACACCTTTCCAGATTAAAACTATTTAATTCTTTTTAGGCATTGAACCCTAATTGGGAATGATGCCAGGTAGCTCCCGCCTCGCTTGGACATTTGTTTTTGAACTGTCCAAATTTTAAGCCATTCTGGGTATCCAAGATATACATATCCAATATACAGTTTAATTTGAAATTGTTTTAAAATGGAGCTACTCTTATTTTGTGCTTGGTTGGTTCCTTTGTTTTGAAAACATTAGACTCTCTTCTCTAACTAGTATATTTCTATTGTCATATGAAAACCTCAAGAGATGGCTAGAGGCTGCCCTCTGACTTAATGATCACTTGTTAGATGTATAATTGCCATGTGCTAGACTATAGGGGCAAAGGGGTATTAATGTGCTCAAGCAATCCACTCACAAATAAGGCATCCTGCCTGCAAGAGATCAGTTTGATTCCTGCTACAGCCAGATGTCCTGACTGGCAGTAGCTTGCTTCAGTAACCTTTTAACCACTACCATGGCAACAAAGGAGGGTGCATACTTTTTATCTAGTTTTTGGAATTTAAAATTAATCTTCATGTGTATGCGTCTTTGAGTGACACTGAGAAAACAGTGTATGTGTTCAGCTGGATTTTAATTTTGTTACAATGTAAACTTCAAAATAATTTTTAATAAAAATATTCAGGATTTAGGAAAAAAACATAATCTTTCTTACGACTATGATTTACTTTTCTTTAAGCTAAAAATTGTGGAGTGGTGCTGTAGCAGAGGGGTTAGCACTGGTTCCTGACAGCTTCAAGATACTTGATGTGAATTCCTGCCTGAAATAACATCTACTCTGCACATTATTCCCATATCTTCCAATTTTATTTTCTCCAGTTTTCTTCCCACATCACAAGCACATCTAGTCAAAGTTAAATGGCTAGACATGAGTGAGCATATGTGGCTACATGAGCATGTAATGGACTGGTAACTGGTCTGGCATTAGTTCCAGCAAAGAAAAATAGAGTGTGTGTCCGATATCTATATTTTGGATTTAGTGATTATGGGAAATGATGGCTAGATGATAATGGCTTAAACATTACTACACTCCTTTCCATCCTTGTATGTCAAGTGCAAAACCTGAAAGTCAAATATGACATTGCAATTTTAATAAAAAAAATGTTTTGTAATTGAATTTTCCAGTAACTGTAATGAGCTGCATTTCATTTTATCCTGTGTTCCACCTGAGGCACAAGATTAATTTATATCTAAGGATTAAATGATTCTAATCTATATATATAAAATTCTTTTTGCGTTTGAAACGGAAATTGCGTATGATCACACAAAAGGGAAATTACGTATGACCACAGAACATATTATAATACAGGAAATAATCACTTCATTTGTGGACGCCATTTTTATATCGTCTTTACGAATTGTTATTATTTGTGTGAGAGTTATTTTACTGATATTGAAAAGAAGTAAACACAAACACGCCGATCTATCCCATAGAAGTACACCCCGCGTCGCCCTCTCCCAGCCCACCTCTCTAGACTCCAGCGCTTAGCCGTTCACCGCCAGGTGCGTTCTGACAGAGAAATTTTATTTATTCATCCAATTGACTGTCGCAGAAACTGCCACATTCTAACTTTTTTATAATTGTCAGTACTTGATAGTAGAAGAGATGAAGAAAACAGCTTTGCGTCTTTCTACTTTTTAACTGCGCCGAGCTGTAGAAGACCGCCTTTAGCGGCGAGGGGTCGTGACAACAAAGTGGACGCTGGAAGGCGCGGAATGTCGGGCTGCTCTGCCGGGTCGACAGCTTCACAGTTTCAGGCAGCGTCCTCTCTTCTCGCATTATTTGTGACACTTCAAGTGCCCTGTTGGCTCCTTGGACAGTGGATATCTTTGCGAATGAGTGTAATCTGCACCATTGATGCATGACTGTCTTGGTAAATTGCAGTGCACGGCTACTTACTGTCCCTTAAGGTGAGTTCGGGTCACTAAAACCCCGCAACATTCAAGGTTGCTTTTGTGATCAATTCTTTTAAGAAGATGGAGGGTTTACATCTAAGAATATGTACCGACCTCTCCATGTAAAGTATTGGACTTGGGAATTGTTTGAACCTTCTACCCGTTAAGCACGGAAGGGCAGCATCCACATTTCTCAGAATAATTTTTCTCTTAAATCACAGGCACATAGTGCAAGGTTGTCAAGCAGGTAGTTTACCCGAAACCACTGCAGTAGTACTCAATGTATCTTTACTTCTTAAATGTTAATGTTTTACTGTTTAATAATTTATACGCTTCTTATATGTTCTTCAAATTCTTTTATCAAAATGTTTTACTACTTAATAACTTATTTTCTAAATACTACGTTTTATTTTTTTCCCTTGCACTCAGTGAGTGAAGCCACAGGGTAATCAGCTAGTGTTATATAAATGTTAGCCCTACTTTTAACTCCATTGTGAAGAAAGGGAAAGTAAACTATTGTTTAAGATCAATGAATATTCTTTCTGTGATTTAATGAATACACCTTATTTTCGATAAGATTTTATTTTACCTTGTATGGTATAACTTTTTTATCATAATACATTATTTTTAAAAATATAACATTTAATTAAAAAGACACTGCAATCAGCATCAAAATGCACCACTCTTCTGTTAAAATGTGGGTCTGATTGTTCCAGTTTGTAGAATTTTTGAAGTTTTAGCATTTTGTGATTATGTTGCTAAGATGTGCTGCACTGTTACTAGGGGATGGCCCCAGGAAGACACTATGCACCACGATACAGATGCTCAGTTTTACAGCCCCATGTGGCATATAGTTCAGTGTCCAAGATTTCAAATACAACAGTCAAACAACTCCAGTACTGTATGAGTCTTAAGGGGTGAACACCTTTTGAATTCTCATTCCGGCTTCTTGTGTTTCAATTATTGCCTTCAGTTTATTTTATAGTTTGAAGTCTGGATTTTGACCTTCAGTTCGTACAGTTTAAAGTCCTGATTCTAGAGAAAATGCGCAAGCAGGTAATAGTATGCTTTTGAGTCAAAATATTTTTGACTGCTTGCCATCACATTATAGTACACTTTTGAGCCTTGATATTTGTGGCAGTACATCTTCAAGCTGTCGACTACTGATAATCCCCTTATTGGCATTAATAACACTTTTACAATTCATTTTCAGCTCCTTTGATTCAAGAATTCCTCATTTGAAGACCTTCAGTCTTTGCACTCTTAAAGTTTTTTGTTTTCTAATTCCTAGCTTATACCATTCCAATTCTCAACTTTGTTTATGGTTTAATGTCTTGGCTTTAGTGACAACATGTCTTCTAGTTAATGACTCCTGGCAAATATTGGTTCAATATTGCTTACGGTTGAGCCCTATGGTTTTTGGCAGCAGACTCCCTGCATTTTAGGCATTGCTTCTCACTACAGTTTTTAAAATGCATGCGCATCTCCTGGTCTGGTTAATACTGTTCTTGTGGTGGCTGACATTCTATTTCCCAAAAGTCAATCTGGTGAATTCATTTGGAAAAGCAGGTGGACTCTGTTCATTCTTTGGTCCAGAAGATCCTCCTTGAATTCTTGTGACTAGCAAAAATCATAGCATTGTGTGTCATTAGGCAAAACATGATACACATTAATCATAGCATGTGGATTAATATACATGTTTTAAATCAGACTTTTAAACCAGTCAGCTTAAAAAGTCAAAAAATAGAAAAATAATTCTAATCTAAAAATATCTTGAACCTAGGGCAGAATGGTAGCGCTGCTGCCTCGTAGTTAGGAGACCTGGGCTTGCTTCCTGGGTCCTCCCTGCGTGGAGTTTGCATGTTCTCCCTGTGTCTGCGTGGGTTTCCTCCGGGTACTCCGGTTTCCTCCCACAGTCCAAAGTCATGCAAGTTAGGTGCATTGGCGATCCTAAATTGTCCCTAGTGTGTGCTTGGTGTGTATGTGTGCGTGTGCGTGCGCCCTGTCCAGAGTTTGCTTCCTGCCTTGTGCTGTGTGTTGGCTGGGATTGGCTCCAGTAGACCCCTGTGGCCCTGTAGTTAGGATATAGCGGGTTGGATAATGGATGGATGGATATTAGAACATTAGAACACTCTAGACAAGAACAGGCCATTCAGCCCAACAACGCTCGCCAGTCCTATCCACTTATTCCTTCCAAAAAAACATCAAGTCGAGTTTTGAAAGTTCCCAACATCTTACTGTCTTCCACACTACTTGGTAGCTTGTTCCAAGTGTCTGTTGTTCTCTGTATAAAGTAAAACTTCCTAATGTTTGTGTGAAATTTATCCTTAAGAAGTTTCCAACTGTATCCCCGTGTTCTTGATGAACTCATTTTAAAATAACAGTCTTGATCCACTGTACTAATTCCCTTCATAATTTTAAACACTTCAATCATGTCACCTCTTAATCTTCTTTGCTTAAACTGTATAGACTCAGCTCTTTTAACCTTTCCTCATAATTCAACCCCTGTAGCCCTGGAATTAGCCTAGTCACTCTTCTCTGGACCTTTTCTAGCGCTGCTATGCCCTTTTTGTAGCCTGGAGACCACAACTGCACACAGTACTCAAGATGAGGCCTCACCAGTTCATTATAAAGGTTGAGCATAATCTCCTTGGACTTGTACTCCACACATCGTGCTATATAACCTAACATTCTGTTAGCCTTCTTAATAGCTTCTGAACACTGTCTGGAAGTCGATAGCTTAGAGTCCACTATGACTCCTAAATCCTTCTCATAAGGTGTACTCTCGATTTTCCGACTGCCCATTGTATATTCAAACCTAACATTTTTACTTCCTATGTGTAATACTTTACATTTACTGACAATAAATTTCATCTGCCACAAATCTGCCCAAGCCTGTATCCAAGTCCTTCTGTAATGATATAACAGATTCCAAATTATCTGCTAATCCTCCTATCTTGGTATCATCTGCAAACTTAACCAGCTTGTTACTTATATTCCAATCTAAATTATTTACATATATTAAAAATAGCAGCGGCCCTAGCACTAACCCCTGTGGAACACCACTCTTAACATCGGCCAGTTCTGATGAGATTCCTCACACCATCACCCTCAGCTTCCTGTGTCTGAGCCAATTCTGCACACATCTAAAAACATCACCCTGAACTCCCACTTCTTTTAATTTGATGCCCAGCCTCTCATGTGGCACCTTATCAAATGCTTTCTGAAAGTCCAGATAACTAATATCATAAGCTCCACTTTGATCGTATCCTTTTATTGCCTCCTCATAGAATTGCAGCATGTTAGTAAAACACAACCTCCCTCTTCTGAGCACATGCTGACTGTTCAGAATAATTTCTGTCCTTGCCAGGTGTTGCTCAATCTTATCCTAAATAATTCCTTCCATTAATTTTCCTATGATGCATGTTAAGCTTACTGGCCTATAGTTGCTTGGATCTGCCCTGTCACCCTTTTTATATAATGGGATGATATTTGCCATTTTCCAGTCCTTCAGAATCTCTCCAGTGTGCAGTGACTTCCTAAAAATATGTGTCAATGGTTTATATATGTACCCGCTAGTCTCCTTAAGAACTCAAGGGTAAATATTATCTGGTTGATAAACAAATCTTGAACCTTTCCTGAAAAGTTTGCTTTTTTTGAAGAAAACACTTTTAGATTGAGCAGACACAATTAGCAGAACTTTTTGCAGTAATGTTACAAAGTAACAGTGAAAAATAACTAAAGTACTAAAAATGCATCAAAAATAAAGATGTTAATTACTTACTTTAAAATTTTTGGATTGTAAGAATTACATGGATATTGTTATACCATGCACAAGGAAAGACTATGAGAGTGAATGGCGATGACTAAGAGAGGAAAAGTTAAAGCCAGAATCAAAACCAAATTAGTCGTCAAGGAATTGTAAGGAAAACAGAAACAAAAGTCAGTAACCAGGAAATCTAAAGATCATAAACTAATATATGCAGAAAATAGTGTTTTTGCAAGATATCTGGAAAAGTTGGAGTTAATGTATGTGATGTATCTGCTTTTTATAGTATCACACCTATGACATCAACTGTACCACATCCAGATGCACTCTATAGCAACTACTGAGGGGTTGTGATGACAGAATGGCAGCGTCCCAAAGAAAACAATATTTTAATGTAAATAGTGCAAATTAAAGGAAAATTACATTTAAAAAAATTATTTACAAAAAGTTGATGCAGTGACACAATAAAACCATATTGGTAAGAAATCAGTTAATTAATGGTTAGGAATTAATAAGTGAACCCTGCAAAGTTTGTTTTGTCGTGCGTTCATTGAAATCATAGAAATGTTTCAGAACTTCACCAAAATCTACGAAATGCATTGAACTCAACAGGGAAGGATGAACTGAACTAGTTTTGAGTGGCTTATAATTGTGCAATAGTTTTTTTTTATTAATTTCTGAATGCTAGGAACGCATCTTCCAACTATGTGAGACCAATTATTGTAGCCAAAAATGTAATCTGAGCTGTAAGGCATGAGTGCTTACCACTGTGCCACCGTGTCTTAAACA
>JANRMT010062791.1:29045820-29065461 GCA_026402145.1 Polypterus bichir lapradei
ATTATGGGATCTGTAGTTTATTGTGTTACCAGCGCTTCATATACCCGGGCCATTAATAACAATAATACAGTATATAAAATGATCTTGCGGGCCGGATATAATTACACGCCGGGCCGGATGTGGCCCGCAGCCCTGGAGTTTGACACATATGGACTAAATAGAACTTGAAAAGATATATTTTTTCAAATGTGATCGCGCAATTCAGATAGAGTTGACGCGCACTACAGCCTGCATGCCTCAATAAGTCATCCTCCCCTCGCTCTTACTTTTTTACCGTTCATCTAATGAATACACTGAGTATGGCTTTACCAAAACAATCATTGATTGCGAATAAAGTATCCATTATTCGAGTATGTAGATCGGGGTATATATATACATATATATATACCCGCGTATCGCAGCGGAGAAGTAGTGTGTTAAAAAAGCTATGAAAAAGAAAAGGGAACATCTTAAAAATAACGTAACATGACTGTCAATATACAGTATTTGTTTTGTGAGTCTTACTGATTGTTGCTGTCATCAAGGATTTGATTATCATTTCTTTCAATCAGGTTCGTATTTGTAGGATGTGTTGTGTTCAAGTTACATTCCGTGTTTGTCAATCATTGTAAAGATGACAGGTTTCATTCATCGATTCGTTTCTTACTGCATCAATAAACAGCTCGTCTTCTTCTTTATCTGAGACCTGACACACTGCATGCACTGTTTTTTTTTTTACACTGTCTTCCTTTAGCGGGACATTGACTTTTTCCACCGTGTGCTTTGTTTCCGCAGTAGCTGGATTTATGAATATGCTTCAATTGTGTAATTCGTTTTTTGTTCAGCGCTCTTTGGAACTGTTGTTTTTTGTCTGTGCACTGCGTCAGTTCACGTGAGCCGCTCGGTGTACATGCATCGAAGTTTCCCAGCTGTGCTGGTGCCATGTTGTGCTATGTCCATGGCTCGAAGTCCCGGCACTTAAAACTTTCTCTCGCAGTTTCGCTGAGTTTGTGCCAAACATCACCCTGACCATGTCATCTTCCTCTGCATAAGCACAGTCCTTCACCCGTGAATATTTACCCGTGGCAGTTTGCTATTGGATTGCCGCTGACGGACGGCCTTATATGGGCAGGCACTAAATTACAAACGCCATGAACTTAATTTAAACTTTAGGTTTACATCGTGCTTTGTTTCCGAAGTAGCAGAACTCATGAATATGGTTGTATATGTCACTCGCTCGCTTCTTATTGTTTCGCTGCCTTCTCAATTATATAATGCATGTTTTCTTCAGTGCTTTTTGGGCCTCTTCCTGGTTTTCTACGTACTGCGTGATTACGTGGAAGGCGTGATGATGTCACATGAAACTCCGCCCCCACGGGTTTCAAGCTCATCTCCATTACAGTAAATGGAGAAAAACAACTTCCAGTTATGACCATTACGCGTAGAATTTCGAAATGAAACCTGCCCAGCTTTTGTAAGGAAGCTGTAAGGAATAAGCCTGCCAAATTTCAGCCTTCTAACTACACGGGAAGTTGGAGAATTAGTGATGAGTCAGTCAGTCAGTCAGTCAGTGAGTCAGTGAGTGAGGGCTTTGCCGTTTATTAGTATAGATTAAATGCCTAATGGACACTTGGCCAGAATTAATTTTTTTTCTAAATGTCTTGCATTTGAACCATCATTGAAAACGGTACTTATCAGATAAGATTAGAAATGTTATAGAAAGCCCATATAAATATATTACAACAGTTATGTAAATACTTCTAACCTGAAATAAAACTCTTGAATTTATAACCAAAATAATTAAAACAAACAAAAGTGCTACCGTCTATTAATGTCCTATGATCCAGGACATTTATTTACAATGCGATGAAGAAATTGAAGAAGGGAATACTGCAAAGTCATACGGTGCCAGCATAATGCCAACTACAAATTAGCATAAGGAGGTAATTACAAGGCAAGTAGGGGTGTTATGTTCTTGAGAACTTAAATATACTGTACTGTATTCATGTAATGCTCAAAATGCTTTTGCTAATTCCTTGTGTTCTCAAATGGAATCCTTTGCCTAAAAAAAGCAAAAAAAAAAAAAAAGAACGCTCAGGCTCTTCCTATTTCTACAGTCAGCCTCAGGTCATCATTAGTATTAAAGGTACATTTCTCTTCTCATGACATTCGAAGCTATGTTCTGATTAATCAGAATAAAACATTTTAAATTCAATGATTCCTCCACATAGATTTTACTCAAGTTGACATATAATGCCTGTGAATGGTGACGTCACTTTGACACCAATCTTAGGGTACCATTAATTTGTAGTTGTAGCTGGGAGCAGAAACAGTCTCTTTAGTACAAAGATGAATTCCCTTTTAACAGTGCAAATCTTTTTTACATGAAGACAAATTCCTTTTTAAGTGCAAGAATCAGTTTCGCACAAGTGCCAAATTCCTTTTATGAGTATGAATGTATTTCATACAAAGACAAAACTTTCCAACATCAAAATAACTTGACATATATTTACAAGGTAGAAAACCCCAGTGGTTCAAAATCTGATTGCAAAAGAACAAAGTTAGTAATTGCCATGATTTTTGCCGTTTGTATTGTTATCTCTCATGAATTTTACACACATTACAAATGTAACTCTGTTTGCATTGAGTAGTTCTAAAGATTAAAAGCTGTGATATCTGTATATGGTATCCAGTGCATTTTCCGACTACAACAGAATACAACCTATACAGATCTTTTTATACTTGTTTATTTTTTGTTATTAAATTATCAATTTCATTATCTTCAGTTCTTGTTTTCCTGGTTAATCACAGGCTGTTTTGTCCTGAAAATCACACCACAATCCTTCCTGGGTCACCATCCGTCTTGTGGTCAGCCATGAATCCAACAACATGTAGATTACAAACACCTTTGGAAGCAGGTCCTTCTATGGAATGAGCAAAAAGAGAAGATTTATCCCCGTGTGCAAAGAGACTGCCAATAAACACTGCAAGCAGAGCACTTCCTGGTAATGTCAGAGGAGCTCTTTGTCTTCTTACTCAGCCACCACTTTCTGCACAGCACCACCACTATGTTCCACCCACGAACAGATCAAATCCTGCCGACTACGCCAAGTGTTTTGTCATGGAACCAAACCACAATCCTTCCCAGGTCACATATTTTACACTGTTGTAGCTACCAGCGTTATCTGTGAAACTGTGACATCTAAATTACAAAGGCCCTCAGATGCAGCTCCTTCTATGCTGTGAGTAATAAGAGAACTGTTATCCTCTGGTACAGACACTGCCTGCAAACACTGCAAACAGAGTGCTTCCTGGTGACACCAGCTGAGTTCTCTCTCTCTCTCACTCAGCCTGTAAGTTCTGTGTATCACCATTGCTACACATGGCATAAGGCACATGCTACATCACCAATAATTGATTCATGCTCATGGGTGGCCTCGCAAAAGGAGAGCATCTCTAGAAACCATATTTAGCTAACACTGGATGATGTAATTATGGGTGTAATAAAAAACATAAAAAAAAACATTAATTTCTGATATTAATATGATGAAAAAGTATTCAGAAAGCACCAAATCTTAAATGGCAGAAGAGCTTAAATTATATCTTCCAAATTAAGCCACTGTAAAAAAAAAGTGTGCCACCTCTTAAAAAAACATTCCTGCATAAGAAAATGTCTTTTATGTTATAAGTACAGGCCATTCATCAAAGCAATTTTTCTAAGTCTTTAGCTTCTTAATATAAATATAATACAATGCCAAACAGTGTTCATTGAATGATTTACTAGAGCATTTAAAAATAGCAGTGCTCTATGAGACTGCTAAACTGGGAATCAGAAACATTAAACAGTCAGATGTCAAAACTCTCAGATGAGTATTATTGGAGAGGACAAGCCAAATTTCAAAGTCAGGAACAAGCATGGTTGAAATTCTTAGTTGTTCTTTGGAGACCACACAGCACATTGGTTAGCTCCTCAGGAATTAATTGAAATCTGCATTAATTTTACACTCTGTGCCTCTGTGTGGGTTTTCCTGTGGATGTTTTGAGTTTCCTCCCACACACCAGTGACATAAATGTCATATTGCTTGAACAGTCTAGTTTGCCAAAGTGTGAGTTAGAATGAGTATACCATGTAACAAAGTGCTACCCTGCCTTGCACTTGTTCCTGCCTATCACTTAGTACCTCTTCTGTCTGCTTCAACTTAATAACTGAATTATGCTTATTTAGGGATTGAAGGGTATGTAGAGTAAATAGACGGATCATATCTGTTTAACATAAAAAATATAAACAATAGCAATGCATGTCAGAAATTTCATTTAGAAATTTAGTTCTCTGAAATATGTTCTCATTCTTACAAGTGATGTGTACTCAGTAAAAAGTATTGATTGCTAAAGCACACAAGAATATACAGTAAGTATATAATAAAAGAGTTAAAAGTTAAAATGATTCAGTATCAAATATGAAAATAAAAAATAAAATAGTAGAAGAGCAGTATGCATCATTGTATGCCATTGGAGCAGTCATGTTACAAATATTTAAAATTTGCAATTGAAATTTGCAAAATGAATGCCTCACAAATCCAGCATTCTTAGTTTGAATCCTACACCCAGCTGTTGTCTGTGTTGAGTTTGCACATTAGGTGTTTCTTTGTGTAATTTGTGTTTCTCCCACATACAGACATGCATGTTGTAGTCACTGGTGATTCTAAATTGGCTCCGACTGATGTGCGTGTGAGTGGACCCTGTGACTCTGTTTCTCAGGTTGAAAGAACAGACTACACCTCTGCAAAGCTAAATTAGATCAGGCTGTTTTGAGAATGCTGAATTTATTGCAAAAGTCATAAGGGGGTAAGTAGTAAGGAAGTAAGGATTCATGGAATCTTATTCAAGTTAGCTTATGTAAATGAGTTTTGTAGATGTGGATAATAATGATGGTAATACCCATATCTTTTAAATACATTTACAATAATTCTTATACAATGTAACAGTTCTAGTTTGTATATTTATGTTCAAGGACAAACAAGGCACAATTAAAAATCTAATTAGCTAGTTTGCATTTCGATAACTACAAACAAAAGCCAAAAACTGTTTTTTTTATTTTTTTTGTTTTATTTTTTTTTTTTATTCCTACACTGTTAAAGCTCTTTACAAAATGTTTCTTAGATAAGTAGATCAACTAGCATGGAAAAAGCATGCAGTGACAGAAATATCCAAGACAACTTTCAAACTTACAATGCATCTATTACCCTACAGCAGCAACCCAAGGAGCTCACCGACTCTGATGGCACAGTTGCAGAAAAAATCCTGGCCTATAATCGTGCAAATAGAGCTGTTGCGATTCTTTGCAATCATCAAAGGGTTGTACCTAAAACGTTTGTGAAATCCATGCAAAATATTCAATCAAAGATTGAACAAAAAGAACTTCAAATAAAGGAGGCAAAGAAAAACTTGAAATGGGCAAAAGCTGATCATAAAGTAAAAAAGGATGAAAAGTCAAAAAAAACTGTTACGATAAAGAAGGCTGTGATAAAAAGACTAGAAGAGCAGTTGAAGAAGTTGTTACTTCAAGCAACTGATAGAGAAAAAACCAAACAAATCGCATTGGGGACATCCAAGTTAAATTACCTTGATCCTAGGATTTCTGTTGCCTGGTGTAAAAAATATGGAGTTCCCATGAGAAGATTTATAACAAAACCCAAAGAGAAAAGTTTGCTTGGGCCATTGACATGACTGACGAAGATGTTCATTTAGGGAGCCAATGTAATTTTTTGGTCACTGCAAATGAATTCAAAATAAAAACCTTTTAAGCATTTAATGTAAGTTGTGTAACAGTAGCAATGGAGGGTAAGAAGACTACTTGGAGGCTGACTTTATCTGATAATGTGGCACAATGTCTCTTGGAAATATGGTACTAAAGGTGATCTTGTTAGTAATTTATTGATTATTATATTTGAAGTAAAGAAAAATATATTTTTAAGGTTTATTAATTTTGAAAGTAAATTTGATATTTTGCATTTTATATGTCATTGTGTGTTCCAGTACACTTTACCATTTCTTGTAATACATTCAGATTATAATAAAGAGCACTTGTCACTGCTCAGTAAAAAAAAAACAAAAAAAAAAGACAACTGACAGAAGTATTGTTTTAATCATAGCGTATAGCTCAAAATATTCTTTTAACAACTTATCTGTTAAATCAAACAGTTCTCTGTTTTCATATAGTGCCTACAGATTTGCTTTTAAGGGCTTATAAGCTCTTAACTGTTCCTCTGGATGCTTCCATTATAACTTTGTGTGCATCTGCAGCTTTGTTTTTAACAAAGCCGGTGCTGTGGCCATGACACTTAGTAATTTAAACCACTAACTTAAGCTGCAATTGCAGCAGCTCTCACTTTTAGTGCCATTATTTGAACTTGTAAACAGCAAGTTTTAACTGTTACCTTTAGACCTTTAAACATAAAGTTTTCTCTAAACTAGAAATAATTAATGTATTATGATTCCAAATTGTATTTTAAATATCTAAAACATAATTTAGGATAGTGAAATTCAAGTTTGAAATGTCTGAAATATATGACTAGTCAAAATAAAAATTACATATATCTACACCTCAATATGAACTTGCCAAAATGCAAAGGACTTTTCACAATTATTTCTGTCGTGCTTACAGTTGGAGACATCTAACAGTTTTCTAAAAGTTTAGACAGTTAAAATTATTGTACCTATATCTGTAGTTATACTTGCACTAGTAAAATTCAAATAGAAGATATCTGTCATTTTGACTAATTACATTAGAATTACAAATGTGTCCGGTTAAGATGCATTTTATATATCAAACCATACTTTTAAAATCCATTTAATTCAAACTCATTTAAGGTATCTGTAATTATAATTTCAACATGTCTAAATGTGATTACTGCTATCTTTAATTGAAGCTTTATATACGTGTGAAAAAAGCTGGAAAAAAGCTTTCAATTTTACAAGTCAAAATAGAATTAAAGACATAAAAATTACAGAAAAGATTAAATGCATGTCTCTCTATATATAAAATCCATCTGTCTGTCTTTCTGCTATTCACGAGAGAACTACTTAATGGATTTAGATTGGGGTTTTTTCTATAATTTGCTTGAACATTCTGGTTGATTTTGCGACTTGCACTGTGTATCATAGTTCACTTGTATGAGTGATATATTCACACTAATCCGAGACAGAGGCTACAGGCCAAATGGAGGGGGAAGCATGACATAAGGAGTAGGGAGCCGGGCAAGGTTCCCTGTCCTGTTTCACTACTAAGTGATTGGAGTCACGAGGGACGGCTAGTTTATTTATATATATGTGTGTCAGTATGGCTTCATCTTCAAAAACAGCGATCCAATTTAATAAATGGATCAAAATTTTACAGAAGAACTGTTTTATTAATCCAATTCTATGTGGAATACTACCAACAAATTACAATTTTCTTTTTCTTAAAACTTATCTGTTGCATTTTACAGAAAGGTATACATTTGCCAAGATTAGTAATCAGGTTAGTATGTTCTCAAAAACTATATTGTAATTTTACCATTTTGTGGTACATTCTATATTTGGCACATAAAAGTTAAGTATGATTAAATAATAATTAATCTGTAGTTAATGATGAACAAAATGGGAAATTGAACTCTATGTGAAATTCAGTATTTTGCTTTAGAAATCAAATAGTGGAATAAACACTGTTTGGCTTCCAGTGAAATTTGTGCATTTGATACAAGAAGAAATGCATTTAGTTCCAACCTATAAGCGCATGAACACATTTATTATGCATTTGTTTACTTGTCCTTTACTATTTAACTAAAGAGCTCTAGTTAAAAAATGATAATTTTCAGTTTTGTGTAGTCACTTTTTTGAGCCTTCGGATTTGTGTTATGATTGTTTTGGTAATGCCTACTTTTGCAATTATTATGGCAATTCACAGTTTTCACTAGGGGCACTGTCATGGTGCCAAGGTCCTAAAGTATGTTTGGTAGTAGTGGAAAAAGTGATTGATTTTCAGAATATTCAGTTTTCATCAAGAATGAACAGGTCAGTGGTAGTTTTTATAGATAATGAGTCTCTTGTGAATAAAATTGTGGTAGAAGGGGGTTGTTATTAATGGTTCATTAGTTTCTGTATTGCCTTTATTAGTGCCTGCGAAGAAAGAATTAATTTCAAATGTTCTACATTTTTTAAATAATGATATTTTGCTGAATAATGATGTTCTGGCCAGGTTATGTCTGATTTAACTATAATACCATTAGGCTACAAGATGCAGGAATTAAAACATGTTGTTTCCCTTAGGAGACAAGTAGTTATGATATTAAATAACATGAATGGAGATATTAACGTAGCCCTCTGATTGAAGGTCAATGCAAGTGACTATGTTAGTGTTTCTCATATCTGATTCAAAGAAGTGCTTTAACTGTGGCAGAGTTGGACACAAGATGGCACAGTGTAAGACTGGCTCCGTTGTGCTTGTGGACATTCCACTTGTGAAGAATCTTGATGCTGATAATGATGGACGGTGAGAATGGGTTCAATGAGCCTTTGGTTGGAGTAGTTGCTGTGAATAATCTGTCCGTAAGTGGGTTGCCTAACGTTCCTCTTAAGAAGAAGGTGGTTCTTACTGATAAAGATCTACTGGCTAAGACCAATCATGCATCGGTTAATAATGTGCTATGAGATTCCATAGAAAATGCAGTAGATAACAGAGAGCCTGAGATCAGTAACAGTGAAGAGACAACATTAAATACAGGTAGTCCCCAGGTTACGGACATCCAACCTAAGATTTATGAAAGGGGCCACAGCTGCGACGTATGCGCCTCAGTAACTGCCGCTGTGTCATCTTCAGGCTGGGGACACTGCAAGCTTGGGGGGGGGGGGAACGATTTCACTGCTCGCGCAGTGTAGTGTCCCTTGGGCGGCTCCCAGCGGCAAGCGGTGACCCGTGCTCCTTAGTCACTGGGGCCGCAGCTATCGCTCGTGTGCAGGACGGAGGCTTGATGGGGTGGATCGCTGCCTGCCCACTACACCATCGCAGGTACTGCTCCTGACTGGACGCAGGCTGGATGGAGCGGAGGGGGTCATTTCACTGCCCGCCCATCACACACGGCAGCCCCATTCGTTCTCGGTGGGCAGCTGGTAATGCTGTAAGCGGTGACCCGGTTGTGGCTGAACGGAGGCCATTGAGGGTTAACAGGGCGGCGGGAGGTAGCATTGTAGTGTGCCTCGGATGGCTACCTGTTGAATAGGGGCAGTGGTGGGAGATTCACTGCCCGCTTTTGGCCACACCGTGTTCGTTCTCGGTGGCAGCATACTGTAGTGGAGGTGACTGTGTGATGGGCGAGTGATGAACCTCCCCCTCACCGTCCCCATTCATTCTCAATAGCAAGCCTGCTTGTACTGTTACGCACATAGCAGGAAGTTGTCTCTTGTTCGGTACACCAGACGTGTTGACGAGTGCCTTCCTGCTGTGATAGCGTGTATAGCGCTGTGCAGAAGAGCTCATCTTAACCTTTTGTCTTCACCCTTCAACAATGTCTCTGAAACACAAATCTGATGCAAGTGCTGGTGATACAGTAAAGAAGAGAAAAACCATCACCATTAAAAATAAAGTAAAAATAATAAAAAGGTCAGAGAGAGGTGAAACTCCATCATTCATTGGCAGAGCACTTGGTTACAGTCGGTCAACAATAGCATTTATTAAAATAATGTACCTGTTCCAACTTACAAACAAATTCAACTTAAGTACAAACCTACAGTCCCTATCTCGTACGTAACCCAGGAACTGCCTGTACTCAGAGGGAGCTTTTGACACTTGCTCCCACTGCAAATAAATTTCACTCATCCAATGTAACTGCACAAGCTATGGCCATGTCAATGAATATTTGAAATTATTTGTTCAGCAACAAATTTGGGCCAATAGCAATGCTTTAATGCCTGGCTCCTGAACAGCATGTTCAATATGAGAAGTGCCTGCTGAACTTAAATGGAAAAAAAAGGTATTTTTCGTATCTTGGAGTGGTAATGGGTGCTGAGAGGGTGAACGACAGTAAATGGAAGTGGATTGTAACTAAGCTATCATTTAGGGGACAGATGATTGTGGTCAATAATTTGATAGCCTCAGTGCTTTGGCACAGACTAGTGAGTGGGGATTCTCCTCTTAGGCTTTGACAGAAGATTGAGAAAAAGTTGGCCAGTTTCTTTTGGGATGATTTTCACTGGATAAAGCAAAGTGTTCTCTTCTAATTTCTCTTCTCTTCTAAATTTAGAAGTATGTGGTCAGGGTTTCATTGATATTAATACAAAAATTTCCCAATTTGTGTTTCAGGTAATGCAGAAACTCTTTGTTGCTTCTTATCCTCTGAGTTGGAGAGATTTGGCGTTAGTCTTTTTTCTGTGTTTTTATTTTGCAAAACCCCTTCCCCATAATAACTTATATATACAATATACCATTTACAATTCTCTCCTACCTCCACCAAGAGTGTTGACTCCATTCAAGTGAGGCCTTGGCTAGGTCCCCAAAGACCCCGACAGGGCTAGGGGTGACTTAAACTGCTCCAGCCTTGAGAGAAACTGACATCTGTTGTGTGGCAGAATGAACTGCTCTCAGTGAGCCCGTTTGCCGTTATGGCCTCCTGGACGAGTATGAATCCATCCTTTATCCTGGCCAGGATGCTTGTCCTTCCTCCCTGGCACCAACACTGTCAAAGATGGACCTTAATAAATATTATATAAAAATGATACAGTTTTATGCATTAATGACTGTTTTTGACACATCATGGAGAGATATTCTGGCGGTGGAAGGTGAGAGGGCACGTGCTTGGCTGGGGTATATAAGCCTCCAAACAAAAAAAAAGAACAGCAGACCTGCAGTGGGGAATTTGGCATAAAATCATTGCTACCAATTCCTTGTTAAAGACTATTAAACTAAAAGATGACAATAAAATGTATCTTTTGTGGACAAAAAATATTCCATTTATTCTTGCAATGTGTTAGACTGTGATTTTTTAAAATATTTTTAGTGATATGTGTAGAAAATGAATAAGAAAATTTAACAATGCCATATTCATCTATGGGGCTAAATATAGTAAGGCAAAATGATCAATTGCTTACTTTTCTATTATGAAGGCAAATTTGGCCATCCTAAAAAGTTGAGATAATAAACAATGTGGAACAGGGCCTAGTGATTCTGTTTTGACTTTATGAAATATGTGATCTAGAATAGTTATGGAGTTTACTTATTACACCAGTTGGTGGTGTTGGTAGAAATAAGAGAATTGCAGGTGGCATTTTACAGGATTTATTTTTTCCATTCTCTTGGATGATATGTACACATTTGGGGTAAAAACATCTGTGCAGCATCATAATAATTTTGTCAAAATTGGTTTTTGGGATATTCCATGTGCTTGTTTGATTCTGTTCATGTATTTTGAATTGTTAAATAGAAATACACAAGGGGTGCTGGTCTCACTTGAAACTGATATAAATGATAGAATGCCATAAACTGACTTACATTCTTGTTTAGAAAAAAGTGGAAATATTGCTTTTTCTACATGTTAGCTATTGTATTTCATTTTAATTATTGTTAATTGATTTTTGTAAAGATCATTTAAAAATCTAAATCCATCTATGTATCTGTCTGTCCGTTATATAGTAATGAACATTTAGATTAAAGTCCATGTACTTGCATGTTAACTATTTTTTAAATTCACTTTAAATAAATCAATTTTTCACTCATTTAAATGAACAAATTTATCAAGTTTTTTAAAAAAATGGGTAATCACCTCTTTGCCTGTCAGTTTCTGTTGTTTTATAATTAAAATATACTTTATTATTCTAAAGTATGAAAACATAAGAAGCAGCTTCTGACTTAAGCCATTTTACATATTTCAGATGTCAATAAATGATTGTTACATGACATTTTTCATACTGAATGCCACTGAAAGCCACCTTACACAACAAATTATACAAACCATTACATCACAATAAAATATAAAAAGTGTCCATTTAAATTATTAATGAGGATATGTGTAATTCAGTAATGATACATATGCAACAAGAAAGAATATAATAATTTGTAGCAAATGTAGATTTAGGACCTGTGGACTACACTAATTATAGAACTTTACGACGTACCGCCAGAGTTGCCGTTAGATTTTAGCTCCTAGAAAATGAGACTGATGATACAGCAATTTATAATGGAAGCTACATTTTAAATCAATAAAAAATAATACCAAAGGAAATCCAAAGGTGAGTCATTTAATAAAAATAAAAATAAATAAAATAAATGGAATAGCAGACTTAGGCCGGAGTTATACTTCACGCAACGCGACGCATGCTGCAGAGGACGCTCCTGCTACGCAAGCGTTGTAGTGTTTATACTTGCGCGCGTACTTTTCGTAAATCTGGAGGAATCCCCCAGGTGGCAGTGCGAGATATTTTCACGGTGAGAACATGTTCGGCTTCTCTGTGTTGTGAATTGCCTAAAACACCTATTAAATTCCGATAACACCTTACCGCAATATCTCTGAAAAGGACGTTTAAATCCATAAATCCAGGGATGTGTCCATTCCAACAAGCATTGGGTACGACTGAGAAACAATCCCTGGACGAGGTCTCAGCTCATCGCAAGGTGAATACAAGCACACACATACACTAGCGTCATTTTAGCGGCACCAAATCCCCAAATCTGCATATCTTTGGAAGGAAACCGGAGCACAGTGTGGAATACAAGCAGGAAATACCAGCAACATAACTCCCTGCGAGACAGCAGTGCTATCGCTCCACCAATGTGACACCCCCATGTGTGTAATTATTAACAGTATTCATTATTTAAACGAAATTATATGTAAAATGTAACATACACACTTTAATGCATTTCATCATGAAAGTGATATCAAGTGTGAATCTAAAGATTTTAAATGTGCAGAGAGTTGGAATATCATACATTTAATTTGTTCTGTGTGGTGATCTGTTGCTGCTTGCTGCAGCTGTCAGGTCCAAGAAGCTCGCAGCGATTAAAAACTGGAATGACGTTTACGACCGTCTGCTTTAATGATAAAGTAAACTACGAGGTTAAAGTGGACAATTCGAGATTAAAGCCGAAATGTCCACTTTAATCACAAAATACACTTGTCCTTTATTTTTTTCTCAGTGGCTGAAATACAGCGCTATACATTATGTTGCTGTTGTGAAGTAGCAAAAAAAAAAAAAAAAAGACGGCACAAAGATGTTATGTGAGACTTTTAAAATGCATCGTGTCATTACGATCAGGAATATGCGACGCTTAAATATAAAAGCACCACGAATGCATCTGTATGTCAGCATTTTGCTTCACCACATCGAACCATTCATCAAACAGCGAAGCACGCACATCGATCCCCGTAGGATCTGCATAGAGGCTTTCTGTCACATGTAGAAAGTAAACAGAGACTCTGACGTCACATTCCGACTTTTAGTGCACTGCGCCCCCTGACTTTTTGCTGATACTGCAACTCGTGCACGCGTCACGTTAATTTCTGAGGACCTGCTCAGAAGACGCGTGAAATGAATGCTGGGAACGCATGGCAGTCATGATGCGGGCGCGTACGCGTTCTGAGCGTGAAGTATAAATGAGCCCTTAGAGTTTTGAAGTTAAACAGTTAAGTGTATTTTTTTAGCTCATTATATTTAAAAACAGTAATAATCTAAGATTTTCTTTAACGTCGATTACCTACTCTAAACCGGTCAGGTATCAGAGGGTATAGAACAGTGCTATTTTGTGGTATGAAAATACTGGTGGGACTATGCCAGAATTTTCCTTTATAGCTAACATTAATTTGCCTAAGTAATAATATCGCTCCCTCCTTTGCTAGTGACTACTGTGATGTACAAGTTCATACACTGTTCCTGTTATAAAACATGAATCAAACAAGGTGATGCTGATGCCTGGTCTGCCTCGATTAGAATCACATGATTGTGAAAACATATGACATAAAACAGTACTATAGGTTTAAATGTTAAGTAAACTAAGAGCCTTGCAACCACCCCGTTGCCCAGAATAATATATTGGCTATGATCTGCCTAAATTGAAATAGAATCATCTTGAGTTTAGAATTGAAGGGCTTTGAGGTGAAAAAGCACAAGCTGAAATGCCACTGGTATATACAGTAGCAGTGTACCTTCTATGCCCTGGGACTGACCAGCATCCTACAGGGTGTTGGATTCTACATTATGCTCAGCACTATCAGGATAGTCTCTGGAAACATGAAACTGTTGCAAGTTTTTTAAGCGAATAAGGTACAGTATATGTGCATAGTACAAATACATTGAACAGTTGCTTATTTAAAAGGAATTAAAAAAATAATAATGAATTGAAGTGAATGGAATTCTTTTACTATTTTTATAATAAAAAGGTGCTTCTGTCATTGCCATTAAATCTTTACCTTTACTAGATTATCAAGGTAACTGTAGATCTTCCATATGTGATGGACCCTTTACTATATTTAAAATGAACAACATCAAGCAGAAACATTAAAAGAGATAATCATTTTTGCTTAGGGTGTATGTTGATGTATATATTAAAGTCACTCATCAAAACCACATCACAATAAGTAATTAATTAGACAGAAAGTTGCCAAGTCTCAACTAAGAATGAAGAATTAGGTCCTGGAGGGCTCTAAATTAATAATACAGTTGTTCACAATTCAGTTTTTATATCTAACATTATGCCTCAAAGGATGAAATGCCAGCTAGAGTTTTAGTACAGATGTGAAGGGTATCATTAAAAATAGCTGTAAGGCTGCATCTACAGGCCACATTATCTAGTAAGCTGCTTGAAAATGGTAAAGTAAGGTAAACAGGTAAGCCTCAGCTAGCGTCATGGTGTATTTGTTTTTCAGGCATATTTTAATATGTAAGCAATGGCTGGATTCCGTTCTTTAAGGTAAACATTAACCAAGCTTGTTTGTATACGTGAAAACAGCTTTAATTCCTCTATTCTGAGACAACCAAAACAATTTTGATACAAAGTCAGTATTAAATATAAGATCTTTGGAAAAACATATTAATTTTAATGAAGTTTTAATGATATAAACTAAAAATAATCTATAATAAAGTATCTATCTATATATCTATCTAAAAATGATTGCGGAAGAAATTTAGGATCACAGAGCTCCATTAATGTTTTCTCTCAACACTTATTTTTAAAAGCATTAGTGACTTTGTTATCGAGCATTTTCCTTTCATTGTGTCATTAACATTTTACTACAAATGATTCCATCATGCTATTGAATTTGAGCTGATCTAGAATTTTTCTGTTATGTAGTCAAAACAGTTTGTACAATAATATTATCGGCACCCTTAAATTATTTTCTTTTTGGCTGCTTGTTTGACAGCTTCATTTTCACAATCATACATTCAAAATTGATAGTTAAGCATTTTAACTTTTGTCACTAATGTCCTGAATTGTGTATCCTAATTTTTACATGGCTGTATTTCCCATAGTACATATTTTCCTATTTGATAATCAAAATCAAAATCTACAGTATGTGTTATCATGATGCAAGTTTGCTTGATCAAATAATTATTAAATAAAATGTAAAACATGAAAAGCTGCAAAAAACATCAAAAATGTATTAAGACTAATATGCACAGCTATAGATTATTACATTTTAGTGTATATTATTTCTGGTGGTGTTTTTAGCTGCATCAGTATTAGTATTAGAATTACTTAATCTAATCTTGATTTTCTATATATTCAGCCATAGCAATTATTTTTTTTTTATTTTCATCTTGTTCACCGAGCCTTGTATTGAGGGAGGTGAGCTATAAATATGATTATTGGCAGAACTTACATGTGCTGTATTGGTATACAGTATACAAAGACTCTGGAGGTGTGAATTTCACTGGTTTTCTATATGCTTGAAAAGCAATTTAACTTGCTGCTTAATAAATTGCATATTTTTTACTATCTAGTAAAACCTCTATGCATGGGTGAATCCATATGATTGATTATCATTCTGGCTAAAATTTTCTTGAATTGTTTTGTTACATTAATGTCATGTTCTTCCTGGTCAGTAGTCTCCTTGCAGGATTTCTACAAAGAAACAGTGAATGTCATCTTAACTAAGACAAAATATAAAAGTTAACTTACCTGCAATTAGGTGATGACTCTAACAACTTTTAATTGTGTAAATTAGCCATTCCTTTAGAAAAGCATACTAAAAACATCCATACTTCCATACAAATAATATTTAAATTTGTAATGGTACAGTCAATACATATTACCTTTAAAGTGAATGTAAAATAAATACTAAATCAATCAGTTTGGGACAATATTTTGTTTGAAATTAAACATGGAGAAGCACACCTTAATGTTGAATGTCTATCCTGAATCTTAATTGTGGCCCTGATAACCTCTGTCATGCACGCACGCATGGGGAGCAAAGGACCCGACACGTACCGTGACAACTTGTGCCAGGGGACAACGGCAGCATACTAACCTCTCTCTCTTTATTTCTTCAGAAAGACCGAGGCTCTGCCGCCTTTCTTCCCTCTGGTCCCCTGGTGATGACATCAGCTATCCATCCAGCACCATGATTTTCCCAGCATCCCACCATTTAATTTCTGGTCCGCCCCCATAAATTGTCCGTGTACCCCACCTTCTATGTCTTTGAGTTATTTGAACTACTGACCTTGCAATTTTGTTACAGTATACGGTGCTAAAAACCCCAAACCTTTACACGACTCTGTTTGTTATTACACCTCTCATACCATGAGATAGGGATGTCGAAGGGTAGGATTGAGTTTATATGTTCAAGGTAAGGCACAAGCTCAGCACTCTTTGAGTGTGTTTTTCAAAAGCTGAACCAGGAAGTTCACATTTCAGGAATGCATAAACTGCTAAAAAGATGGAATTGATTTTGAAAGCAGTTAATTATTTTAAACAAAAAAGCTAATCTTTTGTTTTGAAAATAACATATGGTTCACCTCAAAGTGAAATCTCTGGTCACAGCAACCTCTACTTCAGGCAATTCCACAAATATAAACAAGCACATAAAACCTCAAAAGTTTTCTTTTTAACTGAATTTCAATTAAATTTTACCTAGAATTTTTCATTTTTACTTACTATTGAAGCAAACTAGCTTTGATGTGCATGAATACATACCAGCTCTTATTAACACTGAGGATTACTACAGTATGGTGCAAATTTGTCACCATTTTCAGTCATACTGTGTGTTCATTCATGTGTCTTCATGTGTAACTGGCATTGTACGCCCTTGTTAACTGTTCTCACAGCCATGCCATCTCAAAAAGCACAGTTGCTTCGTGGTTTGTAATCTTGATTTACTGTCATTTTATTAAAAAACCTGAAATGTATTTTTGAAAATAAGTAAAAAAGCATTTTACATTTTTGACAGTTTTTCCATTAGCAGACATTTTCAGTTCTGACTTACATATAAAATTGGGTTATGAATGTCTGCAGGAACGGAACTTATTATAATAATTTTTGCACAGTGTAAAAGGAATAGACTCGACACACTTAAAAAGGTTTGGGGCAGCCACCTGTATATTATTCCTGGCTGCAAAAGGCTTTTAAATAGTACAGAGTCCAAAAAAGAACTGCTGAGGGTTTGCAAAGATGGCGGCTTTAAGGGATCTGACAGGAAGTGATGTAAGGGAACTGGAAGTGATGTTCTTCTGATGTCAGATTGTGTGCTGGAAGTGATATTCTTCTGGGTGCTGGAACTGGAAGTGACATTCTTCTGGGTGCTGAAACTCAAAGGAATGTCATCTGCTCTGAATGAGACAGGTTTTCCCGCGGCTGGTCTGCAGAGATAACAGGAGAAGGTTTAGTGCACCCTGCCACCCCCTGGCCTGGCGTGGAATTACCTTTGCTTGGTCCATACAACGTCATCCTATTCGCACATGTGTGACCACAGACATTTACAGGTTCTGCTAATCATTTCCATGCTCAAAATAGTAACGGAATACACAAAATGTGTAGTACATATCCACAAATTTTAATCACACTATTTCTAGGATTGTTATAGCTACTTGTTAATGCTAGTCTGTACTTATTGATCAGCAAAATTCACCAAAGCATTTTTTCAAAGAAAATATGCTGTGTTTGTCCTTGCCCTTATTAGATGAATATTTTCCTGGAAATTGAATCTTGTGTGGATAGTTTTGACACATTTTTTTCCCCATGGTGCTTTTTGAGGCGAGCGTGACATCACAGAGCTGTAGCAGTCATGTACAGTATTTTTTAATGCATGTGTACTGTAATCCACCTCACTTTTTATGTTGCTGTGATGCAGTACCCAATCAATTCTCTGAAAGATTTGTACCCTGCGTGTGTTAAAAAAAAAAAAAACCTTACAATATTTTCATTTGAGAGCTACATTAGCTGACCATGACCAGAATATTCTGAAAATGTCATTGTAGTTTTAATTATTTAGTTTTACTTACTGTATTTATTTATTTAATTATCTTCTGTTGTTCTTATTTATTTACTCAATTTATTTTTATATTATAACTAGCAAAATACCTGCGCTTCGCAGCGGAGAAGTAGTTTGTTAAAGAAGTTATGAAAAAGAAAAGGAAACATTTTAAAAATAAAGTAACATGATTGTCAATGTAATTGTTTTGTGATGTTATGAGTGTTGCTGTCATCAAGGATTTAATTAATATTATTTCTTTCAATAAGGTTCGTATTTGGAGGATGTGTTGTGTTGAAGTTACATTCCGTGTTTGTCAACTGTTGTAAAGATAACAGGTTTCATTCATCGAAGTGTTCACTACCCAAATCGGTACTCGTGAATCTAAGATGTTTAACAGTCATTCCCGGTATTAAGTTGTGGATTTGCCTGCTAATATTTAGCGGCAGCGTGTCTATGAACTTAATTTAAACTTAAGCTTTACACCTTGCTTTCCTATTGATATGTCTACAAAGGCTTGTTCAGATTCAGAGGGTTGTTCCTTTCTTACTGCATCAATAAACAGCTCGTCTTCCTGTTTATCTGAGACATCACACACTGCATGCACGGGTTTACCTTTCCCAGTCCTGCAAACTTTAGCGAAGTGGTTCAATTTACCACATTTTTACACTGTCTTCCTTTAGCTGGACATTCACTTTTTCCACCGTGTGCTTTGTTTCCTCAGTAGCTGCACTTATGAATATGCTTGTATACGTGACTCGCTTCATATTGTTTTGCTGCCTTCTCAATTGTGTAATGCGTTTTTTGTTCAGCGCTCTTTGGAGCTCTTGCTTGTTGTCTGTGTACTGCGTTCACAGTCAGTCGGAGTACATGCATCGAAGGTTTTCAGCTGTGATTGTGCTATCTCGTGCGATCTTGCAATGTCCACGGCTTTATTTAATGTTAGCTCAGACCCAGCACTTAAAAGTTTCTCTCGCCCTTTCGCTGAGTTTGTCCCAAACACTATTCTATCCTTGACCATCTCATCTTCGTTTGCATAAGCACAGTCCTTCACCAGCAATTTTAACTTGTTACAAAGTGATCAAAAGTCTAGTTTATACCCTGCGTCTTCTCATTAAACTTGTATCTCGCGAATATCTAGTGCGATCTTGCAATGTCCATGGCTTTATTTAATGTTAGCTCAGACCCGGCACTTAAAAGTTTCTCTCGCACTTTTGCTGAGTTTGTGCCAAAC
>JANRMT010062791.1:29067858-29111949 GCA_026402145.1 Polypterus bichir lapradei
ATCTATCTATCTATCTATCTATCTATCTATCTATCTATCTATCTATCTATCTATCTATCTATCTATCTATCTATCTATCTAGCTAGCTAGCTAGCTAGCTAGCTAGCTAGTCGTTACTGTATTTGATAATTGTTTTAGATGTAAGGCGTTTTACTTGGAAAACTAACATATGATCTTACTATTTGAGTGTACATATCTGTGCAAAACTAAACACAATCCAGAGTGTTAAGCTTTCTGCTCTGTGGTTTTTCCACATCTTCTAATTAATTTACTTATACTTTGATTTTTATTTCTGTTTTATCTGATTTTACTGCTTTTAGTAAGAAAAAAATAAAAAATCTTAAACTGACAAAATGTTTCACCTTTTTAGCAGCACACTTCGCCAACTGCTTTTGTTGTTAACTTTTAGTGTGGAAAGGGAAAGGTTTAAGACACCTAAGGTGATGAATGTAGAGTCTGGGCATTTATTCACAGCAAATGCTTGAGGGGGACATACACTTGAACCAGAATAACAGATATTAACTCCCTTGGCAGATAGAACAGTTTAAGGTTAATCATGTGAAATTCCAGATTCTCTTTGATGACTTTCCTGACGGCATTCAAAAGTAAATTAAAGATGACTCCATTGTTTTTTGTCCTTATAGATGTAAATCAATACTAGATCAGCAGTATCCTCATTTAGAGCACTTTAATCATGCTGGACTTAAGGAAAAAAGTCAAAGCAGTTTTTAATGGGATGATTTTATTGTCATGACAACATATTATTCAATGTTACTTGTATGCATCTAATATACACTTTACAATAACATTTCCATTTTATTCTTAAAGACCTAAATCAGTACTCACTTTCATTTTTGTAAATTCTTATTTACAAAAATAAGAATATTCTAAACATGATTAATCCTTTAACTCAGCTCCTTAACTTACTTAGTCCAATTAGAAAGTTGCAGGTAGACAAACTTTATTGAGTACACATACAAAGGGGGACCAAAAAAGTCCTTGAATTATTAAAAAAAATTTCATTACACAACTTACAGCAACTCTCTGGCCACCTTCAAAATGCTGTCCTTGAGATTCAATACACCATGTCAAGAGGCTTCTGTGTTTTTTTCCTGGATTTCTAATAAGGTAGCAAAACTTCTTCCCTTCAATCTCAATTTTAATTTTGGGAACAAATCACAGGGAACTGGATCTTCCAAGTATGGGGAGTTGAGGATGCAAAGAAATAACTACATTGCTTTTGGCCAAAACCCTTTGACTAGCAATGCGGTGTGTGCAGGCGCATTGTCAATGTGAAAAATCCAGTTATGTGTGTATTATGTTTCATGACGTTTTTTTTCCTGATGCTTTCTTCTCAGCTCAAATGTATAAGTACTGCATTCTCAAGGTGAGTATTTTGAAGATGACTAAAAGGTAATTGTTGTAGGTTTTATAATAAAGATTTTTATTTTAAAATTTTGGGTCCCTCATTGCACACAAAACTACGCAATCACACGGGACCAATCTGGACTATCCACTTAATCTATAATGTAGATTTTTAGTATGATGAGAAACAGCGAAGAAACCACATGAATATGAGAAGAAAATGAAAACACAGCTTAGACCAGGGGCCTTCAAACTCAGCAGGATATATGGGCCGCACATAGAAAAAAATGCTAGTCGACAGGCTGCATTCATTTCTAAACAATACATAACAATATTATTGTTAATCGATTATTTAAACTACAATACTACATTACTACAGCTAGGTTTATGAGTTTACTCAATGTGCTTATTATAAAATCCAGTTTTCCAGTTCAAATGTTGTTAAGAGCAGTCTGATTGCTCAGTTGGTAGCGTTTGGCAGACACAAGGACATCAAGATTGGGCTAGATGTCATGCATGGTAGCCAATCGTAATGTTGCACGCAGATACTCATCTGTAAGTCTAGAATGTAACGCTGATTTGTTAACCTTCATTGATGAGAACTGTTCACATACGGATGTACTGCCAAACATGGCCATGAATCTGGCAGCGGTGTTAACAACTTTCGGAAATCTTTCGCGTGACACAAACTTGTACAACTCTGGTACACCAATATCCATATACTTTTGTTTAAGCACAGTTTTGCACTGTAAGTCCAAAATCTCCATCTGCAAATCTGAAACACAAGCAACATCCAGCACAAACGAAGTTGCAAAGAGTGCAAATTGAGGTTCAAGAGTCCAGAACTCGTGAAAACGTCGATCAAACTCTTCAAGTAATTGAGAAATGATATCTGAATAATATTTCAAGCATTCTGATTTGACGCGTAACAACGACTGCATAGCTGAGAAATGAGCCAAACTGCCAGACTGTAGCTGTTTGGCCCACAAAGACAGCCTACATCTGAATGATTTGACACTGTCTTTCAGCATCGTAATTACCTGCTTTGGACCCTGGAGCCTCAAGTTGGGTGTGTTGAGGTGTTCAGTGACATCTGTAAGAAACACTGAATCTGATGGAAAAGACGGATCATAAAGTTGGGAAACATTTTTGAGATACCTGGCTTAGACAGTGAAGGAATTAAATGCAGTTGCCTGGAACTGTAAGGCAGCACTAACAACCATGGTGCTACAGTGCGGTGCTGAAGAATTGTTACAAATCAAAATTCTTATTGTCAGCTACTGTTTTTAATGATCACCTATCACATGAATATGGATTTCAATGTGGCATTTACTGTGTAGACCATAAATAGAACATAAACCACAAATAGTTTTAATTATTTGTGATTTTCAGAACAAAAAAATAATGATGAACTAACATGCTTTGGATAATAGGTACTGTTTGGTCAGTCCCATTTCTTCAATTCCACTAATTTTAAAGCATAATTAAGCTTTTGTTGTAATAACCTAATGAAAATAAAACCTCCAACAGTGTTTTTTTTTCTCTGTTCATTATTTTGAATTGTACAATTAGGGTACTTAATGGTAGATTAAATAAAAAAAGTAACAATCTATAAAAGAACATGAGATATGGGTAATATACATTACCAGGGGATCTAAAAAGACTTTCTTTAATTATAATACATTTTCTTTTGGAGTTATATTCTTAACCTTATCTGAAAAACAGTGACGCTCCGGTGATTGGATTTGCTTTGGTTCAAATCAAACCTTAATATAGGTTAATTGCATAACGTCCTAATTTCAGAATCTTATTCCATAAGATTTGATAACCATTTCTGCATAAAAGAAAATTTTCTGTGAAGGTATTTATTTAATTGCACTTGTATGTCCATTCTTGTTATATTTATGCTTTAACACTGAAAATGTAATTCTACTTATAACTATTTTTGATAAATAATAGCATTTTAAGCCTGAAGAAGGGGCTTGAGTTGCCTCGATGGCTTGCATATTGTAATCTTTTTAGTTAGCCAATAAAAGGTGTCATATTGCTTGAATTTTCACTACATTCATAATGGCTAACACGATACAACACCCTAGTACTACAGCTTATCAGAAACAAATAATGTTTTCCTATAATTTCTTTTGAGTGTGAAATTTTAATTGAGTACCAATAAAGAAATGCAATAAAGAAATCCCACTGAGAATAACATCCATTGAATTCTGTGTTCGTGTCTCCAACCACCACATCACGAACCCAACATTTACACAATATTTCAGTTAAACCTGTGCGATACCTATTCATATATCCAGTTTTTTGGAGCCTCATCACACCTGCCATAAAGTTCTCTACACTGAATGTACACCCGGGGACCCCTTAATGCAAGGGAGTAGCACTACAGCCACGCCACCTTGCCCCCCGCCACCCATGTTTAATACATGCTTTAATGCATTTCATTGTGAAAAAGATATCAAGTATTTATCTTAGTACTAGCAAAATACCTGCGCTTCGCGGTGACAAAGTACTGCCTTAAAATTTTTATTAAGAAGAAAAGTAAACCTTTTTAAACTGAGGGAAAATATACCAATAATTATTTGTTAAGAATCTCTTTGTATGCCATGTTTTCAGTTCAGCCCTCCGGTTGTAATATGACCAAGCTGTGTGCTGAGCTTACTCTTGAGCATGCAACGTACAGTTGACCATGTGAAAAGCAATCTTGCCTCAAATCTCACAGCTTGGATTGCTGCTGTCATAATCGGTTTGAGTTTCATGGTTTGTTTCAATTACGTTAGTATTTGCAGGACTTGTTGTGTTGAAGTGACATTCGGCATCTGTCAAGCGTAAGCATACAACCGGTTTCATCGATAACTTCGCATCCAGCTTTTGAGAGTTTAAACATTCATAAACATCAAAGTGTCCACTACTCAAATCGTCACCTGTGAATTTAAGATGTTTAAGAGACATTGGCGGTTGTCCAAAGGTGTAAAATATTTGGCCATTTCGGTACACTTGAAAGTGACAACCGAACTGAAGGCAGCCATCAACTCACATGCAGAACCATAGGTGAAGGGCTTAAGCATTTTACTCTTATAGTGCTCCTGTGTAGTATAATTATCTCCTGTACCGTCATCAGTCCACACCTTGAACCTGTCCCAGTCATTCAATACATAAGACACAATGTTCCTCCGGATATCAAAAGTGAGCCTGATATGGCCGTGCAATATGTAACACAGAGAATGGAAAAGGCAGGCGCCATCTCCAGACATGGAAACCACTCGGTAAGTGACAGTTCTTTGATCGATGGTGATCACCTTGATAGACATGTTAATGGGGGTACGGTTGGAACGATAATCATATATAAACAAACAATAAAACAGCAGAGAAGCGTGGATTAAATAAAAAGGCTGCAGTTATCAGCAGGGAGACGTAAATACCGTGGCAAAGCAAGGAAGGGAATGAAGAGACCGGAGCGACGGACGGCCTTCTATAGGCAGGCAGCCAACAACATGGGAGGCGTGGGGATGGGGGACCCAGCGCCGCCTCACACGGCGACTGAGCTGCAGGCTATGGACGTATATATGTACGTAAGTAGGATTCAGTTAGCGTTGGGAACCCGTGTACCAAATTTCTTGAAGATGGGTCCATAGATAACAAAGAGCATTGGAGAGTTCAATATGGCGGCCAACAGTGGCATAATACCACCGAAATAAGTACGTACATCAGTTTCGGTTAGCGCAGGGAAGCCGCCTACCAAATTTCGTGAAGATGGGGCCATAAATAAGAAAGTTTAACATGGCGGATGTTGTCAACCATTATGACCATTACGCATAGAATTTTTTAAATGAAATCTGCTTAACCTTTGTAAGTAAGCTGTAAGGAATGAACCTGCCAAATTTCAGCCTTCTACCTACACGGGAAGTTGGAGAATAAGTGACGTTGGAAAGTTCAATATGGCTGCCGACATTGGCGTCATACCACTGAAATAAGTACGTACATCGGTTTCGGTTAGCGCAGGGAAGCCGCCTACCAAATTTCGTGAAGGTGGGGCCATAAATAAAAAAGTTCAACATGGCAGACATTGTCGACCGTTATGACCGTTACGCGTAGAATTTCGAAATGAAACCTGCTTAACTTTTGTAAGTAAGCTGTAAGGAATGATCCTGCCAAATTCCAGCCTCCTACCTAGAAGGGAAGTTGGAGAATTAGTGATGAGTGAGTCAGTGAGGGCAACAAAGACCGTTGGAAAGTTCAATATGACGGCTGACAGTGGCGTCATACCACCGAAATAAGTACATACATCGGTTTTGGTTAGCGCAGGGAAGCCGCCTACCAGATTTCGTGAAGATGGGGCTATAAATAAGAAAGTTTAACATGGTGGACGTTGTCGACCGTTATGACCATTACGCATAGAATTTCGAAATGAAACCTGCTTAACTTTTGTAAGTAACCTGTAAGGAATGAGCCTGCCAAATTTCAGCCTTCTACCTACACGGGAAGTTGGAGAGTTAGTGATGAGTGAGTGAGTGAGTCAGTCAGTCAGTCACTGAGTGAGTGAGGGCTTTGCCTTTTATTAGTATAGACTAGCAAAATACCCGCGCTTCGCAGCGGAGAAGTAGTGTGTTAAAGAAGCAATGAAAAAGAAAAGGAAACATTTTGAAAATAACGTAACATGATTATCAATGTAATTGTTTTGTCACTGTTGTGAGTGATGAGTGTTGCTGTCATATATATATATATATATATATATATATATAGATATAGATATAGAATTCTAAAAACAAAGATAGCAAAATACCCGCACTTCGCAGCGGCGAAGTACTGCCTTAAAATTTTTATTAAGAGGACAATTAAACCTTTTTAAAACTGAGGGAAAATATACCAATAATTATTTGTTAAGGATCTCTTTGTATGCCACGTTGTCAGTTCGGCCCTCCAGTTGTAATATGACCAAGCTGTGCGCTGAGCTTACTCTTGAGCATGCAACGTACAGTTGGCCATGTGAACAGTAATCTTGTCTCAAATCTCACAGCTTGGATTGCTGCTGTCACAATCGGGTTGAGTTTCATGGTTTGTTTCAATTACGACAGTATTTGTAGGACTTGTGTTGAAGAGACATTCGGCATCTGTCAAGCGTTGTAAGCATACAACCAGTTTGATTGATAACTTCACATCCAGCTTTTGAGAGTTTAAACATTTCTAAACATCAAAGTGTCCACTACTGAAATCGTCACCTGTGAATCTAAGATGTTTAAGAGGCATTGGCAGTTGTCCAAAGGTGTAAAATATTTGGCCATTTCGGTACACTTAAGCATTTCACTCTTATAGTGCTCCTGTGTGGTATAATTATCTCCTGTACCGTCATCAGTCCACACCTTGAACCTGTCCCAGTCATTCAACATAAGACACAATGTTCCTCCGAATATCAAGAGTGAGCCTGATATGGCCGTGCAATATGTAACAAAGAGAATGGAAAAGGCAGGTGCCATCTCCGGGCATGGAAACCACTTGGTAAGTGACAGTTCTTTGATCGATGGTGATCACCTCGATAGACATGTTAATGGGGGTACGGTTGGAATGATAAAGGAAATGGGTACCTGAACAATGTAAAGTAAGTCTAAAATACCTACACAATAACTATAATCATAATAAATGAACAATAAAACAGCGGAGAAGCCGTGGATTAAATAAAAAGGCTGTAGTTATCAGCAGGGAGACGTGAATACCGTGGCGAAGCAAGGAAGGGAATGTAGAGACTGGAGCGACAGATGGCGTTATATAGGCAGGCAGCCAACAACGTGGGAGGCGTTGGGATGGGGGACCCAACGGCGCCTCACATGGTGACCGAGCTGCAGGCTATGGACGTATATATGTACGTAAGTAGGATTCAGTTAGCGTTGGGAACCCGTGTACCAAATTTCTTGAAGATGGGCCCATAAGTAACAAAGACCGTTGAAAAGTTCAATATGACGGCCGACAGTGGCATTATATCACTGAAATAAGTACCAAATTTCAGCCTTCTACCTACACGGGAAGTTGGAGAATTAGTGACGTTGGAAAGTTCAATATGGCAGCTGACAATGGCGTCACACCACCAAAATAAGTACGTACATTGGTTTCGGTTAACGCAGGGAAGCCACCTACCAAATTTCGTTAAGATGGGGCCATGAATAAGAAAGTTCAACATGGCGGACATGTGAAAATTAGTGACGTTGGAAAGTTCAATATGGCGGCCGACAGTGGCGTCATATCATCGAAATAAGTACATACGTCAGTTTCGGTTAGCGCAGGGAATCCGCCTACCAAATTTCGTGAAGATGGGGCCATAAATAAGAAAGTTCAACATGGCGGAAGTTGTCGACCGTTATCGACCGTTATGTGTAGAATTACGAAATGAAACCTGCTTAACTTTTGTAAGTAAGCTGTAAGGAATGCGCCTGCCAAATTTCAGCCTTCTACATAGATGGGAAGTTGGAGAATTAGTGACATTGGAAAGTTCAATATGGCGGCTGACAGTGGCGTCATACCACCGAAATAAGTATGTACATTGGTTTCGGTTAGCGCAGGGAAGCCACCTACCAAATTTCGTGAAGATGGGGCCATGAATAAGAAAGTTCAACATGGCGGACATTGTTGACCGTTACGCGTAGAATTTCGAAATGAAACCTGCTTAACTTTTGTAAGTAAGCTGGAAGGAATGACCCTGCCAAATTTTAGCCTTCTACCTACACGGGAAGTTGGAGAATTAGTGATGTTTGGAAAATTCAATATGGCGGCCGACAGTGGCGTCATACCACCGAAATAAGTACGTACATCGGTTTTGGTTAGCGCAGGGAAGCCACCTACCAAATTTCGTGAAGATGGGGTCAGCCTTCTACCTACACGGGAAGTTGGAAAATTAGTGACGTTGGAAAGTTCAATATGGCGGCCGACAGTGGCGTCATACCATCGAAATAAGTACATACATCGGTTTCAGTTAGCGCAGGGAAGCCGCCTACCAAATTTCGTGAAGATTGTGCCATAAATAAGAAAGTTCAACATGGCGGAAGTTGTCGACCGTTATCGACCGTTATGACCGTTACGTGTAGAATTTCGAAATGAAACCTGCTTAACTTTTGTAAGTGAGCTGTAAGGAATAAGCCTGCCAAATTTCAGCCTTCTATCTACACGGGAAGTTGGAGAATTAGTGATGAGTCAGTCAGTGAGTGAGTGAGTGAGTGAGTGAGTGAGTCAGTGAGGGCTTTGCCTTTTATTAGTATAGATTCTGAATGTTCATTGAGCAGGAATATCATGAAGTCAATGTGTGGCGATCGCCAGAGGAAGTCAGTTTAAGAAGCGCGTAGAGATTAACAACTGGGTTGGGAAACACTTAATATAAAGCATTTAATGTGCTACATTAATTTATGATGGAGTTTGAGAAAATCTAGTAAATTAAACGTTCATTTTAAGATGAAGTTTAGTTTGTGACATTCTACTGACAAAATAAACTACGAGAATAAAGTGGAAATGTCGACTTTAATCTCGACATAAATGGCGAGAATAAAGTGGAAATGTTGAGAATAAAGTCAACATGTCGACTTTAATCTCGACGTAAATGTCGAGAATAAAGTGGAAATGTCGAGAATAAAGTCACATGTCGACTTTAATCTCAACATTTAGATTTTTTTTTCCTTCACTGTGTCCGTATTTTTTTTTTCATCGTGGCCCTAATACGCTTCCGTACATTATAGATGCAACTTTGTTATAATTTATTCAGCAAAATGTAAGCCAACAAAGAGAACTCTTATGTGAAAAAGTGAACTCATCTCATCACTCAGTAATTTGCAGAAACAGGGTCAGAAGTAATAACTTAATAAGTTCTTCTTACTCTAAAGTTGTATTGGTAGAATCTTGGAATTTTGGGTAAAGATGATTATTATTTGATACCACAAGTAAAATCAATAGATAGTTCAAACCGTAATTGTATATTGCCAAGTTAAACATATTGTAAACAAAAACTCTGCATCACAGCTACAAAATAGCTGGTGTGTGCATCCAGAATAAATTCATAACACTGTTGCTTTACGAAATAACAACTTTATGTTCAAGTGGATGCAGTAATACTAAATACTTTTAGTATTATAACAAATTCAACTAAAGTCATGTTTCAGTCTTCTTTCCATATATTCAATTTAATTCTGTTTATTTTTGTATAGCACCCTAAACTGAATGGAGGTGGAGAGCGCTGTGACAAGTTCCCAAATAGATACAAATATGAACGTTCAAAATTACTAATTACATATTGAGTACCCATAAAGGACACAAATTCATTTAAACAGTCAGGAAAGAAAGTGGTATGAAAGTGATTATCAAAATTGAAGCCCAGCCATAGCTGTCCATTGATTAATTATTGAACTACTGTAACAGTTCAGCTGTCCCAAAACAAAACCTCCAGTCAGCAGAGTCACAGGAGAAAATAAACCACTGGGAAGTCCACAGTCAATTATAACAGAGAAAGTCAAAGACAGAGTCAGACACAGTGATAGCCTTGAAGAGAAAGGCAAACTGGCTGCCCACTCCTTCCTTGACAATTGGCTGTGAAGTTCATGCTGTGCCATTTAACCTGATCACTGAATCTTTTCATCTGTTGACTCCAATGCTTCCAGTATTTTAGATAATATACTCAGATAATATATTCATTCTCCTTGTTTGATATGATTTAGCATGTTCTGTATTCATTTATATCTAATGTTTAAGAATTCACTTAAGTATGTTACATAGCTTTGCTTATTCATTATAGCTGTTTTCATTTTACAAATTTAAGAACGAGGTCCCTTCTTTTCATATACTGTTCAACAAATGATGCCAAGAATAAGTTCAACATCTACCATACCTACAAATTGTACTGTACATACATCCAACATTCACTAAACCACCCATGTCCTTGAACTGTATATTGTAGAAGCACACAATAACTCACAGTGTAGTCTTACTTCCAAAATTTAAACCTCAGTTTTACCAAACTCATTTAAACATAATTACAGGACAGTGGTAAAAAGTCTGCTGGTACACACATGCATTTGCTTACTAGCCTCCCTTTATACTGTCTTCATGAAATTCTCATGTTTCTCCAAAGTCTCAACTGTCACACGTGTGTGCATGGGAGGCAGCAAAAGGGTCTAAATGAGAGTAATTCCATGCCAAACCAGGGGGTGGCAGAGTGCACTGACCTTTTTTCTCACTTTCCTGCAGATCGTTCATAGGAAATTCTGCCTGGCCCTGATGACGTCACTTCCGTTTGCGACCTCGATGATGTAATTTCCTGTTCTGTACTCTTAGATCCATAATCACATAGCAAAATATGTTAAAATTCCGGAGACTTGGAGAAGTAAAAATTACGCTTTCGAATTTCTGGAATGCATAAATTATGTGATACAAAAGGAAATGTTCAGTGATTGGCGTAGTTTATCTTTCCACACTCTCATTATTGATGAAAGTACAGACATTTCTGTGAGCAAAATGTTCATTCTTTATGTAAAATTTAGAAAAGCAGAGGAGACATCTTACTGTACTATGTTTGCTGGGATTCTGAAGCTTACAGAATGTACAAGTCAAGCTATAGTAGAAGCCATTACGCAATTTTACAAAGAGAACAATCTGGATTTGATGAAAATGATAATGTTTACGTCAGACGGGGCTTCCGTAATGTTAGGAAAACATAACGGTGTTGCTGCAAAACTTAGACAATCTATTCCATATTTACTTGAGCAGCATTGCATAGCACATAGAGAGGATTTAGGACTTGATGACGCATGGAAACATGTCTCTTTAATGAAAGACATTGAAACCCTAATACGAACAGTCTATACTATTTTTAATCGTTCATCTGTGAAGAAATCCCATTTTGAGGAACTCTGCCAGGCTGCAGAACATGATTCAGTTGCATTCAGACCACTACATGAAGTCAGATGGCTTTCTAGACATTTTGCCGTGACAGCCATGGTCAAGAACTATGATATGTTGATTTAATATTGCAGGGAACAAGTTGAAGAAAGCAATGACCCTATCCACAAGTACTGCTTCGAAAAGTTGACCAAACCAGAGTATCGTGTTGCCATAACTATTTTGAATGAAGTACTAACAGAACTGGCAGAGTTATGTCGACTTCTTCAGAGAAGTAACCTGACAACTATAGAAGCGTTCCAGTTTACCAAAGCCAGAATTAAGAAACTTCGATCACAGTATCTTGGTGAAAACATTCATTTCTCAGCAGAAGTTGATAACTTAATGACATCATATGCGCTTCCGGTCGACACCACTGCCATTGTCCGTTTTATAGAGAGAGTTTGTGATCACTTTAACAGTAGATTTCCTGACAATGAACTCGGTGATTGGTCTGTTTTTGATAAAGATGCTTTCACTGCTTCTGAAAATTTGAATAATTTCTTATTTGGATCAGACAAATTTGAAAAGTTGGCAGCAAGATATAGCATCTTACTAAACAAGCAAGAAACAGATTTTAAGAAGAACTTGATTGCTCAGTATGGAGACTTTAAATTGATTATTAGTGAGAAGCAGGCAACAGGTGCCCTTAAGAATTTTGATGACATGGTTGCTTACACTAGGCAACAGGAGCAGTTAACTGACTTGTCTCAGCTGCTGGACATTTGTGCTACCTTCCAGGCGTCCAGCGCTGATTGCGAGAGAGGGGTTAGTTTGATGAATCAGATTAAAACAAAGTCAAGAAATCGCTTACAAGTCGACCATCTGGATAACCTTATAAGGATCAAACTTTACTTATCAGGACATACAATTAATTTGAATGAAGTTTATTCTTTCTGGAAGAGCAGCAAAGGACGACGAATTGTTTCTACAGCTGAATGAGCTGATATGTGAATTTTGAAAAATTATATTTGAAATTAATCAATAATAAAAACTAGTTTCTCGAATATTTTCTTCTAGTGTGAATTTGTCTTTCTCTGCATGTTTTATTTTCACCCCAATATTTTGCACAAAAAAAAAATTACAGAGAAAAATTTTGCACACACGTGTATGCCTTTGCACAAGCACCAGTCAGCCTTAGAGGGAACATTGACAGAGTGTTGTGCTGCCATACACTGATTTACTGCATCATATTTTGTTAAAAATCTGACATTTTGATTTTTCTCTGAAAAACCTCTGAAATGGCACACTCCAAAACACATTATTGTTTATCAGACCTTTTTCTCAAACCTCCAGCTCAGGAGTACAAGGAATAGACAGCTATCCATGGCAGCAACAGCATACCCTGAACTTGCAGAACAGCATATCGATTGAAAATGGGTTAATTTATTTGACCTTTCTTCTCATCCACCTTCAGAAGTTATTTTTCCAAAGTTAGTCCTAAAGTAGGTGTCACTCCATAACTCATGCTCACACCCAATCTCATGTAATCCAAGCAAATTTAGAGCTACCAGTCAACCTACCTGCATTTCAATAGGCTCATGGGCAATAGGAATAAACCAAAATATGAGGGTTTTTAACAGGTATCAGACAAGGGTGTTTTAATTATTTGTGCTTAAATTTATGGTGAGCGTTCTTAGTTTACACGTTTGTTTATTCTAAATAAAGAACCACTTTAGATTGTGGCTCTGTGACTTTCTTTGTGGAGGAGAGGATGTTAGAAGATTTTCATGGAGCCTACTCTTCCATTTGCTTTGTGTTCACCTGATTGTGTTGTGTTTCGTTATTGTGTTTTACTTCTTAAATAAAAGAAAAGAATTTATTTTAATAAATAAACAGTAAATGTTTTAGTTTGATTAAAATATGACTTCTCTGCATTTGCAGAGATGGCAGGACATGCAAAAATCATTCAATTCTTTTTTATGAAATAAAACAAATCAAAAGTGCATCTTTGGTTTAAAAATGAATCCCCAAGAAATCTGATGTTATTGCTCTGAAAGTATAGATCTAATTACTGTACACATATATAGTATAATAAACTATTTTTTTCATAAATAACAAAAGGAAATATCAAAGATAAACAAACTTTACCCTGTTTTTTCATATTAATGATATTATTCCTTCAATTTTATAAGTTTCAATGTCTTTAAGTTATTTGGATAGAAGGTCACTCAGTGCATAAAAGTATATTTTGACATCATTTTTTCATTATAGCATATCAGATAGTCAGATCCTACCTACTCTGCTGCTGGATTGCACCATTGTTGAACAACGTGCTATAGTGAGATTTCTTTGGGCTGAGGGAGTGAAAGCTTGCCCAAAGAAATCTCACTATATTGCATTGTTTAACAATGGTGCAAATCCTACAGCGCAACATCCATGTTCATTTGACCTTAGCTTCAACTAGACTAATGGCAAAGTGCTGCACTGTGTGTGTTCAAACTACCCATAAGCCATCATGAATATGTTGCATTGCATCATATGATAACATGATATATATATATATACACACATACATATATATATATATAGCAAAATACCTGCGCTTCGCAGCGGAGAAGTAGTGTGTTAAAGAAGCAATGAAAAAGAAAAGGAAACATTTTTAAAATAATGTAACATGATTGTCAATGTTATGAGTGATGAGTGTTGCTGTCATATATATATATATATATATATATATATATATATCAATACATATATACATATACACATATATATACACACACACATATATACATACATATATACACATACATACATATATACACATACATCCACATATATATACATATATATATATATCTACATATACATACACACACATATATACACACAAATACATATATATATACATACACACACACATATATAAACATATATATACATACTGTACATATCTACATATATATATACACACACACACACACAACTATCGTATATGTTGAAGTTCTATTTAAATTTTAAATAGAAGGAATTTTTATTTAGTCGACAGAATATTATTCCGGAATAAATCAACTCAAGCCTTAAATAACTTATAATATTTTGCTCTCCATAAAAATATATCCTGTCTAAATTATACAAGTTAGAAATAAAGTAAATGTTAAAAGAACAAACATTCAAATTTCTTTACTCTTATGTAATTTTATATAAAAAATAAACTTAAATTTTAAATATCCCAAAAGATTTTGCTCTCCATAAAAATATATCCTGTCAAAATTATACAAATTCAAATATGAACATGGTGCATAACAAAACCTGGAAACATAAATAAAATTTGTTCTTTTCAGCAATAACAAATCAAATCATTCAGTTGTCTTTGCTCTTGTGTCATTTTATCAGATTTGGAATCTGGCAACAAGTTCATTTATGTTTGGTGTGAGGTTCTGTGTTGTGGAGATTCTTAGGATGGACTGCAGGTGCTCATCAGTGAGGCGACTCCTGTTTGCTGTTTTGTTAGTCTTCATGACTGAGAAGAGCTTCTCACACAGATATGTGCTACCAAACATGCACAAGGTTCGAGCCGCATGTAGACGGAGCTGGAGCATTTGTGCGGGAATGGAGTGAATAAACTGTGCGGGCCGTGCAGTATCGTACTTTGCCTTCAGTGTGCCATTACACTGCAGCTCAATCACCTCCATCTGAATCTGCACAGGAGCAGTTTCCACATCGACAGCAAATGGGTTGCGAAACAACACAAAATTCTTTTTTTGTTCTTCAAAGTCACCAAAGCTCAGTGCGCTCAGTTTATGAACAAAGTGCTTATTTGGGAACACCGTAGTGTCGACTTGGTTCAACATTACTTGGCAACAGGGAAAGTGGGGCAAGTTGCACTGATGCATTTGTGTCTCCCATAAAAGTAACTTCACTTGAAATCACTTTGTGATTTTGCACGGGTAAAAACGTCTGCTGAAGTGTCAGATTCTTCTTTAACTCTTCTGCTTTCTGTATCTTGTGCATTGCATTCAGGTCTTTCAGGTTATCCTGATGTTTTGTCTCATAGTGCCGTCTTAGATTAAATTCTATAATTACACCCACATTTGCTTCAGAAATGAGACACACGGGTTTACCGGCAATGTCAGTAAACATATACAAAGCCTCCCATCGGTTTTTAAAGGCTCTATGCTCAGAATCACCTTTTCTCTTCGGCATCGTGTGGGCTAGCTTCACAATAACTTGCAGCATCATAAGCTAGACTTGATTAACGCGGTAAGTGTTCGGCAAGGCAGCTGAAGCGCTGCATTATGGGATCTGTAGTTTATTGTGTTACCAGCGCTTCATATCCTAGGGCCATTAATAACAATAATACAGTATATAAAATGATCTCGCGGGCCGGATATAATTGCACGCCGGGCCGGATGTGGCCTGCGGGCCTTGAGTTTGACACATATGGACTAAATAGAACTTGAAAAGATATATTTTTTCGTACATCGAGCCCACGTGCTATTGTGGTTTTGCCTGCGTGCCTTAATAAGTCATCCTCCCCTCGCTCTTACTTTTTTACCATTCATCTAATGAATACACTGAGTATGGCTTTACCAAAACAATCATTGATGGCGAATAAAGTATCCATTATTCGAGTATGTAGATCGGGGTATATATATACATATATATATACCCGCGTATCGCAGCGGAGACGTAGTGTGTTAAAGAAGCTATGAAAAAGAAAAGGGAACATTTTAAAAATAACGTAACATGACTGTCAATATACAGTAATTGTTTTGTGAGTTTTACTGAGTGTTGCTGTCATCAAGGATTTGATTATCATTATTTCTTTCAATCAGGTTCATATTTGTAGGATGTGTTGTGTTCAAGTTACATTCCGTGTTTGTCAATCGTTGTAAAGATGACAGGTTTCATTCATCGATTCGTTTCTTACTGCATCAATAAACAGCTCGTCTTCTTCTTTATCTGAGACCTGACACACTGCATGCACGGGTTTTTTTTTTACACTGTCTTCCTTTACCGGGACATTGACTTTTTCCACCGTGTGCTTTGTTTCCACAGTAGCTGCATTTATGAATATGCTTGTATGTATCAGACGCTTCATATTTTTTGCTGCCTTTTCAATTGTGTAATTCGGTTTTTGTTCAGCGCTCTTTGGAACTGTTGCTTTTTGTCTGTGCACTGCGTCAGTTCACGTGAGCCGCTCGGTGTACATGCATCGAAGTTTCCCAGCTGTGCTGGTGCCATGTCGTGCTATGTCCATGGCTGTATCTAATGTTACGTAAGTCCCGGCACTTAAAACTTTCTCTCGCAGTTTCGCTGAGTTTGTGCCAAACACCACCCTGACCATCTCATCTTCCTCTGCATAAGCACAGTCCTTCACCCGTGAATATTTACCCGTGGCAGTGTTTCTATTGGATTGCCGCTGACGGACGGCCTTATATGGGCAGGCACTAAATTACAAACGTCAGCGGCAGCCTGTCTATGAACTTAATTTAAAGTTTAGGTTTACATCGTGCTTTGTTTCCGAAGTAGCAGAACTCATGAATATGATTGTATATGTCACTCGCTCGCTTCTTATTGTTTCGCTGCCTTCTCAATTATATAATGCATGTTTTCTTCAGCGCTTTTTGGGCCTCTTCCTGGTTTTCTACATACTGCGTGATTACGTGGGAGGCGTGATGATGTCACACGAAACTCCGCCCCCACGGGTTTCAAGCTCATCTCCATTACAGTAAATGGAGAAAAACAGCTTCCAGTTATGACCATTACGCGTAGAATTTCGAAATGAAACCTGCCCAACTTTTGTAAGGAAGCTGTAAGGAATAAGCCTTCCAAATTTCAGCCTTCTACCTACACGGGAAGTTGGAGAATTAGTGATGAGTCAGTCAGTCAGTCAGTGAGTGAGTGAGTGAGTGAGTGAGTCAGTGAGGGCTTTGACGTTTATTAGTATAGATTTTTGCGCGGCAAATAAAAACTTTTGCACAACCTGAGTTTTGCTTTTGCGCGGCCGCGCAATCGCGCAGCTTAGAGGGAACAGTGCACTCTGTACTTATTAACAAGAAAACATATGCTGTATTTTATTTTGCCTGTTTGCAGGTTAAAATTTACTTTTAGTCATCCAAAAGATTCAATCATTTTTAAATTTTCCTTTTCTTAGAAACCTACACATTCTTTAGTATTTTAGATTTAACCATAGAGACTTTTAATCCAGGAGAAATTGTTCATATTTTTCTAGGCTTATATAAATTATACAAATATAAAGATAAAGCAACCATATATTATAAAAGACATTGAAATGTATACCATGTAAAACATTTTATCCCACTGTGATAGAAGAAGATGATAGTAGCATAATACCACATTAGTATAAATGTGTAATCAGTTTAATGATTAGATAAAACAATATGTGTATTGTATTTCATCATTTACAATATTAAAAAGTCATAAAACATTTTTAAACCTGTGGGGCATTAATTGTGGTTTCTTTATTTATACATGACTAATTAGTCCCTCTTCATACTCTGTATTGTATTATTTGTTTTTGTTAAATAATTAATCAGTCTAAGAAGTATTATCCTTGAATGTGTATTTATCATAATATAGACTCTTACTTTATTATTAATCATTCTAGAGATATGTCATAATGTAAAGATGCTAATAGACATTAGCTAAAATATATTATTTTTTGTGACTGGGTGATAGCTGGGCACAAAAAAATCAATAATTTAAAAAACAAAAATATAATAAAAGTATTATACTATTAAATACAGCATTTATAAGTCTTAGACTTTAAATTTGGACTGTCATGTTAGTAGTCTGTTAAGTATTAAAATATTCTTCATGTTATGTACAAAAAATAATAACTGTCTGTTAAGTATTAAAATATTCTTCATGTTATGTACAAAAAATAAATATCTCCAAATTAAAGATAAAATATATACTTCTTTAATCCGCATATTCAATGAGGTAACGATCTTAAAAAATACAAAAGATTTTAATTGTAGGAGAAGCGAGAAGACAATGTAAAATAGTTACCAGCCTGGTAACTGAACTGCAAAGCAAAAGAAAAAAACCCTGTAATTGCAGAGATGTGTTTTCAGACATGAGATCAGGATAGAAGTGACAAAGATGGCGGAGCTTCAAGGTTTTTCAGTCCTTCTGTCAGGAAGAGGCAGGTCCAGAAGTGACATCAGAGGTGTTATAGTCTTTAATCATGCGGTCTACACAGGCAGGAAGAAAAAAGGCATTAGGACACATTGCCATACTTTGGAGTGGAGGTAGAACTACAGTCATGAGAGCCTTTCAGAGATCCACTATGCCCACACATGTGGCATGGTGTGCACTAATTCATGTACTAAGCATATCTTTCAAAAAACTCAAGTATGTCTTGTAACTTTTGTCATACTTATGTTTTTAGGGTTATTATTATTGCTGTATGTATACAGAGTACAGTGAACTTTCTAGTGATGGCACCCTGATTAGTGAGCATAACTATCTAGCCTCAAAACTTCTGCTTTTTTTAACCTGAAAATTCTGAAAAATAATTCACAGATAATACATAGTACAACTAGAATATATAATTTTGAAGGTAGTCAATGGAATTTTTCACAATAGGAAATTCTGGATTATAATGCTTAATATATGATTTTAATACCATGTTTAGTGGTAGCCTCTCAGTGTCTTTGTTGCTTTTAAAATGAACTGGATTACAAAGAGAAGAAATGTGCATAATTGAGATAACAAGTGAAACATCACGTTACTCCCCTGCTGTTAGCGGATTGTGTATATATATATATATATGTGTAAAAAAATGATTTATTTTGGTTAAAGCAGGATTTGTGACACTTTTCAAACTCCCCTAAACATCCATTAATGAGTCCCAAATGTTCGAAAGACCTGTTTAGGATGAATGGCCCTACACAGCAGTTAAGATAGAAAGGGAAGCAGGATCTGTAATATATTTGTTGGAATCTGTAGTCTATGTGTTTCTTTCTATAATTAATTAAGCTCATTTTAGAATATCTCTGATATATATATCATCCATGCTTTTTAAAGCTACATACTCCTCTTTAACAACAGTTTTATTTGTTATTAATCAATTAAATTTGAAGGTAGCAAAAGAAATGTCTGTAATTGAGCAGTAAAAATTGCCAAGCAAAAGCCATTTGCATTTTATATTTCTTGAGGTGACATAATACATTTGAATATTAATCTGAATGCATTTTTAACAGCAGAAGTAACCAGTATTGCGCAAATTTGCTTTTATCTGCTAGAAATGGTGGATTAGCCCCAGAGCGTGTGTTAATATTAAGCAAGTAAGCACAGTATTACAGTGTCGAGGGCAAACTGTACTTGAAGAAGTTGTACTCCAGAGGCTGATTCTTATGGGTTATTATGTGCTGATTGTAGACTGAAATAGCTTGAAAAATTCAAATACCTTTGGGAGACACTCAGGATTCCAACACTGAGCTGTAAAATCTTTATAAAGTCTAAAGTCACTGTGCCTAAAAATACATTATTTCCATTTCAGATAGCCATTCAGCTAGTTAACAAATAATTATTGATTCAGGCATGAAAATTTATCAAACATTTGACTGTAACATATTTACACAGGTATTCTGAGCATTCTATATTGATTGTTAATGCAAAACACGGATAAATGACAAAACATGATCAAAGGCTTCTCAGTTTTTAAGTAAAAAAGCAGTGTAAAAACAAGAATATTTTTTTTTTATAGTATACTAAATATGATAAACAGTATATGTGGGCACAACGAGAAATGTTCATGCTTTTGATAGACTTTGATACCTTTTTTGTATCAAGATACCATTTAAATTGATTTAAAAATACAGCCAAGAGATTACTTGTGTTGTTATTGGCTGTCAGTGCTTGGCAATCTGTCACACAGAATACATTTTATTATGCAAAAAAACAATAGGCTGACATGTTTTGTGAGAAAGCTGTTTCATTTTGGTAATTTTTAAACCCATAACTGAACTTTAGGAATACCAGTACCTCTGCAACTGAAGTGAACAGATTAATTGGTTTCAGCAGTGCTAATGCAATTACAAGGGTTTCTTTAATAACCAATGTGGTGTATGGCCGGCCGTTTATCCCGGCCAATACCCCCAAGCCGCCAGGTGGAGCCCTCCCTGCAGTATGGAGGTTCCCCAAAGACCAGCAGGGCATCATGGACATTGCAGTTTTTATACACAGCCCTGCTGGATGCCATGGGGACCACTAGGAGATGCTACAGGGAGGAACAATGGTTATTTGCCTTACGCCCAGGAAGTACGTCAGAATCACGTGGACAAAGGGAACGATGTGCTTCCTGGGTGAAGAAAAGAAGGATTTTTATCTGACCCGGAAGTGCTCCAGGTCACATGGACAGAGAGGGTTGAACACTTCCGGGTCAAGGACTATAAAAAGGACTACAAAACACCAGAGCGTTGAGCTGAGCTGGGTGGTAGGAGGGCAACGTGTCTGGGAGTGGTGGAGAGTTTATTATTGAGTATTGTTTTGGTTTGTTTATGAATATAGTGGAGGAGAGGGTGCTTTGTGCACTGTGGCATTTAAATAAAGTCATCATTTGGACTTTTTCCTGGTGTCTGGAGTTGTGGACAGGGCTTCAAGGGAGCGATACAGCCCTAAACTGTCACACCAATTAGCATTAAACATGACTAATTAAGTGCAAGCTAAGGGCATTTACCATTAGGACACTGAAGGACTGGCTACTGAAATGGGTCTTTTCAGTTATATGTAAATAATGCAATAAAAAATCAGTAATTTTTGGCAATTATAAACATTAGCAACACAAGTAATCTCTTGGCCTTATTTGTAATTATTTTAATGGTAGTTTGATAAATAAGATACCAATTTGTATGAAAAACATGAAAATATATATGTGCATATATGGATTTACATAAATATATATAATATTTATAATTGTGTATATATATTGTCACGCATGCGCGAGTGGGAGACCGCGGACGGATCCGAAACCATTGCGCAGGACGTTTGCCGGTAGGGAATGGCGGAGTACTAACCTTTCTGCTCTTTCTTCCAGGAAAAAGGATCCTCCACCATCATAACCTGACCGCACTACGTCCACTTCCGCCCTTCCTCCGCCATCTTCCCTGACGTCAGCAGTCCCGTCATCCCTCACGCCTCCTTCCCAGCATTCCTCCACCAGTATAAAAATGGCCGCCGACCCTGTAAAGGCGGCGCGTATTGTTGAAAACGTTTATGTTGAATATTGTGACTGCAATAATCTTTTTGTTTACAGTATACGGGGCTAAAACCCCCAAACCTTTACGTTGTGTTCTGTTTATTTCACAATATATATATATATATATATATATGGTTATACTGTATAGTGTAACCCAGCCTCCATTTTGGAGCTGGTCCCAAGCCTCGATAAATAGGATTGGATTGTGGTCAGGAAAGATAGCCGGGCATAAAAATCGCGCAAAAACCCATAAAGCATCTAGTCCACATAGAAGTGTAAAAAGATGAAGATTCCACCCTGTGTATCAGTGCTTACTTACTTTCTCCAAATTAATTCTGCTGCTGACATCTATATTTACACTTACTACATTATTCCCTTTTACACAATTTTTGCAAACAAAGTTCACACTTGGAACTTGCAAAGTACTATTCATACAATTTTATGCATTGGCTTCCTTCAGCACCTGTACTGAACCAAGTTTCTTCCAAGTTTCTTTACAGTATTATATCTGCCCCACAGACCTACACCTGTGTCTTCCACAGCTCCTGCCTCTTTGTCACCAGCCATCAACTTGACCTTTTTTGCATTTGCCTTGAGGCCTTTTGTTTCTAAAGTAGCTTTCTATTTCAGCATCTTCAAACTCAATTCTGCTTCATATTTTGTCATCAAAATGAGATTATCAGAATGCAAGAGCTCCCACAGCAATCCTTCACACATTTCTCAAGTCACCATCTCCATCACGATCATGAAAGGCAATGGACTCATATTCCTCTTGTGCAGCCCCACGTTCACTTCTAAATTTTCTGTATCTCCGTCTCCTGACCACAATTTATGTTTTCTCATACATTGAAACTAATCATTCTTACACACTCAACCATTCACATGTCTTCTCCAGAAGACCAAGTGCATAATGCAATTGTTTTCCTTCATTTGCCTGACAACAAACATTGCATCAGGGTACTTTTCCAAATATTTACTTGGTTTCAGAGAAACTCCAGAGGAGCTTTAGAATGATTCTCCTTGAGTAACAGTTTCTTTCTTCATACATTTTTGTACAAACCAGTGTTAAACAAAGTGTTTAACATACTGTAGCTGACTTATGCATCCTGACTGTACCAACAGCCACAAATCTTTGTAGATGTTTCAGTGGTTTTCCACAACAGTTACACTTTTTGGATGATGGGACATCTGGACTTTGTCATGCATCTTCCATTTCTTGTTTATAAGATCCTGTTATTTTGATACGGTGAAATTTATCCCTCTTTTTCCAGGCATTTTTTTCTTCCTTTAGTATGAATATTATAATTCTTCCTTAGAATATTCTTATGTTTACATCTTCAATACATATTCATAGTGTGAATAATGACTAAAAAGAGATTTAAACCAGAAAATGTGTCATTGACGTCAGTGATACACAGGTCGAGACCCATGGTAAGACAATTATTTTCTGACATGGTAGATTTCTTTCGTAGGAATATGAAAACTTATCCGATTAGATAATGTCTTTTTTACTTTGTTTAAGACATTTGATTACCAATAACTAATTTTGTCTGTTTTTTTTTCTAGAGAACATCAGTCAGGCTGAAATAAGGTATATCAACGTATTTAATTCAGTACATTTTAAGCACTTCTGAGGGGACTGAATACTACGGAAACAAATTGTATCTCATATGCTCTGTTTTATATATAGCATGGGCTTAAAGTTTTATTATTTCTGGGTGGGCAGAATGATTAAAGTCTTTGAGGGATTTGTCAGTATGGAATTCTTGAAGTCTCAAAGGATTAATTTTGGTACACCCAATTATAAAAAGCTTAATACTTGCATCACAGCGAATAGTTTTGAGTTGCATTGGTTATGCATTATTTTAAACAATTATATTCAGCTGTGACAAATATTTGTTTATATGTTTGAGAACTCACATGGCAAAAAATGGTATAAACTGTAAACAACAGGTAAATATTGACATTTTAATCTTTCAATGATTATTACCGGTGTGCTCCATCTTTAATTAGCATACACATTTTATTCTGATGGCCTTTACCTGTGGTGCTATTTGTCTCAGTTTACTCCCAAGAGACATTAAGATCATCAATAATTAGCTCTATATCATTGATCAATTCAAAAAGCCACATCTCTGTAAAAGCTATAATGTAGACTTTCCTGTTAGCAAGCTGAAATCAAGCATTTGCTTCTTGCTCATTTAGGTTATGCTTTAGGGACTATTCCATATTCTCTTGGATTAGAAGACAATATGGAGGCTGACTTAACTGCCTTATTTGAAAACTAATTTGTGAAATTCTACTGGAAAGAGATCCATGTTTTGTAAACATGAAAAACCTGATTTGTGTTACTTAAGGTACATGGAGATGCAACATATTGATAAACTATGAATTATCCATAAATTCTAAAACAGCAAACACTTGTGACATTTGTGAAGAAGTAAACTAGGATCAATTGCTTTAGAGAATTATGATTAATTTATTATACGGTAAAGATCAAACTGTCCTTGAATAATGAATAATGATAAATGAAAACTTACTCTCATAAGAAATATACAGACCTTTTGAAAAATTACATCGAGGGCATGTATACATCATTCACTTGTCAGTCAGCCTTTCATTATGAATTTAAATTATTATAAAGAAATACAGTATACAGTCTGCAAATAAGAAAAAAATGAAATCTGTTTCATAAATTACCGTTGTTGAACCTACTATTAGTTTAATCGAACTCGTGTCTCTGAGGTTATTAAAATCCAGGTAGTTAAGTTCTCAGGAGAAGAATTTTGTAGTATTTTTAAATCTCATTTAGTTTGGGCCCAATGGTATCTCTCATTTCTAAGATTTATGTAAATTAAAAATTTCTGATAATACATTCTTTATATAGATCCCAGTTATGACCTAAGCAGTGTACATTACTACTTCCTTACTTGGTCTACCATCACTTCAATTTTGGTTCGAGCAGCTTGTAATTTTTCATTGTCAGTTGTAGTTGAGGAGTTATTGTTAAAAATGTTAAAGTTAAAATTTTCACACCAGCAAACTAGCAAAAACTGTCAAAATTGAAAAAAAAAAAGGAAAAAAATGTCTGAGAAAACTTTAGTAATTCTAGGCCAGTCAACTTAACAAGTAATTTGGTGTCTGTGTGCAGTTTGCAATTTTGCCCTTGTTTGTGTGAATTTTCTCTGGATACTTGGGTTCTATTTGCACATGCTAAGAATGTATATTTGAGGTGAATTGGAAATTGAAAATGTAATCTATTTGTGTTGGGACTTGGTAGAGGGTTATATGATTCAGTAGCAGCCTATCAAAGGTTGGCTTCTGCCTTGTGATGCATTGCTGTTGGCTTGATTTCATTTCCACAGGACCATGAACAGGATCAAGTGGATTGTAAACCTGTTATGAAACAAAAACATATGTACAGTCAGGGTGTATTAGTGAACAGTCAACAGGGTTTTATATGGGTCATATACTGTGTTACGAATGCACCAGAAAGTAATGAGTATACAACAAAAGTATTTCACTGTTATAATGCATATAATAGGAATTATGCTGATTTCCATAAAGAATAAGGTCACTTATGACCACATTGCAGGAGAGAGGAAAGAATACAGTATTGGTTTACACACATAAAGTAATTGATAATGATGCAAGAACATTTTTCCAAGTTAAGGCAATGCCACAATATTTCCAGCAGTCTCAATTGCACACTTAATTTACCACGAGTTGGGTTGTATGTGTTTGTGTGTGAGAGCTGGCAACCAATTAGCATTCACGCCAAAGTACAATGTATAAAATTCAGCAACAAAGAATAAGGAATGTGGGTGTTTTGAACATTGCAAACAGAAGAAAGGCTTGCCTGTTTGATGTGTTGTGTTTGTCATACTGTGAAATAACAGAAAAAACACTTAAAAAAAAAAAGATTGTGGCTGAACTTACCATACCTGAAAAGCATTTGCAAAGGTACAGGCAGCATCAGGTATTATATTAACTGGCATTCAGCATGCAGCAAGCTTGTGATTCTTTGGAAATTTGAAAGGTGCTGGAAAGTCCCCATAGAATTGTGTAATTTGCCATCCCCTGCAATTTCTAGTAATGGAATCTGAAATCCTCAAGGTGACAAGCTCCGCAACAGCAGTTGCCAAGTTTTTATATTCCCTCTGACTAGTAGTCGTGTACTGTGCTTTAGTTTATGCTAAAAGTGAGGTCCTTTAGGTATCAGTGTTGGGGTGATTAATCTTTTTCATGTATAAATACAGTCTAGATAAGAATGTTAATAATAAATGGTTAAGTATGCAGCTTTATTCTCATATTATAAAAAGGGCACAATAGTGCTGGAGAAAGTACGGAGAACTTCATTAAGACAGATTTTAGAACTGCTGGTTATGGTGTGGTGTTGTGTTGTTAATGATATTACCATACAGATTTCATATCAAGTTTTATGGATGGAGGGGCGTGAAGAAGCAGGTTGAAGCCAAGTACTAGAAGCAAGTAATGATTTATGTACAACTCATCTGTGAATTCTCTGATAGAAAATAAACTGTTAAACAGCTGTGCCTAGAACTCTTTCTTTTCTTAACAGGACAGAGACATGTAAATCTTCTCTGATGCACAAAATACAGATTTACAGGTGAAATGACAGAAGTGCTTTTAATTATGAAGAAAGTATTTGGGTTAAATTCCATTTGTTACTTTAAACCTGTTTCTTTCAATGAGATCAAAGGGATAGACATGGTAACTTGTTAAGGGTAAATGACACATCCTTTTTCTTTACACTGAGCATCACAGATATATGGAATTAAGCTATTAGTCTGGAGGCTTTTAAACATTTTAAAAAATACTGTGCAAGCATTAGGTGAATAGGGATTGAACATAAATATTCTTCTCTTCTCCACACATACTGTCAATCAATCAACCATTTCCTAACCTGCTTTGTTCTGAACATGGGGGTCTGCTGGAGCCTATCCCAGCTAGCATATGGCACATGGCAGAGAAAACAACCAAGACAGGGCACCAGTTCATTGTAGGGCACATACACCAAGCACACAATAGTGCCAACTGAGAAATGCCAGTTCACCTAACCTGCATGTCCTTGGATTGTGGGAGGAAACCAAAGCACTTAGAGTAAAACCACACAGACAAACCCCATGCAGGGATGACCTGGGATGTGAACCATGGTCTCCTTACTGCAAGGCAGCAGCAGTACCACTGCACCACTGTGCCACCCTACACATATACAGTTGGATTGAATTAGTAAAAAATCAACAGGGATTTATATGGGGTGTAATATCATGCTTCACTAATATAGTACAGGTTAAGGGGTAAACAATAAGTGTGATGCATATGATAAAAATTATCTTGATTTTCATAAAGTATTTGATAAGGTATCTTATGACCGCATTACAAGAGGGAGGAAATGATTCAAACCACAGTGAACAGATGGATGCAATATTGGTTTACACACATAAAGTAATTGATAATGCTGCAAGGAAATTTTTTCAAGATAACGTTCTGTTGTGATATAGGGTTAAGTTATTCAACAACATAGTAGACAGTATTAGTCTGGTGGCTTTTAAACTTTTTTAAAAATACTGTGCAAGCATTATTTTAATAGGGTTTGACAAGTTTTGTTTGCCTGAATGTCTTGCTCTACTACACAATATTCTTAATATCAGCTCAATTTTATTTTTAATATACATATAAGTAAACTTTGTGTGATAGATAAAGCATTTCTTGATTCACATTTAAGATAATAATAAAAAGCATGTGAATTGTTTGTTGTATTTGCTTTTCTGTACTGAACAAAATCTTTCCCATTAATTAAATTGTAATGTGAATAATCTTCTTAGACACTATAAGAGTCTAGACATTTTTGTTGAATATAAATAATGTTTATTTTTTTACAAAACTGTAACTTCCTTGTGAATTTGAAAAATGCATTGTTGTTTTATTTGTAAAGAAATTAAATGTTCCTAAATGGTCAATATACAAGAGAATACCGCATTGTAAAAGACATTATTTAAAACTAGGGAGTTAAATCAAAACCAATAGCAGAAGTCTAGTTTGCAGTACAAAATGCAGTTTCATTCCCTGTGCTCTTAAAATAAAAGTAAACATCAATTATAAATGACTGACTACATTCTACACTTCATTTTGTGTACAGTTTTTACTCAGCAGGAGTATGTTGTTAGCTCAGGTGCTTTGTGGAATTGTCAAATTCAGTAGCACTCAGTCAGTGAGATTAGCTTCTAGATTCAGTTTACTCTCGTATGCTCCATGCTTCATTGGTAAGAGTTTCACATTAACTTTGTCCTTGAGGTGCGTGTCCCAGGTGGTGCTAATTAACTTTTAATGTATGTCTTCAGGGCAAAACACTTAAGGGGTTAACTGGCTTCCTTCAAAAGAATTAAAATAGTTAAAAGCCAGCATTTTTGCCTTTTTTTTCTATCGTCTCAATATGTTCCAGTTCACATCAAAGGAATTCACCAAATAATTAAAAGTAAATGATAAATTCATACGCATGCAAATCACATATGTATTAAATGTCATTCTCTATTACCAGTCAACTTTTTAGACAGCATATATACAATGATTTTGTAAATGGCCATAGGTAAAAGGTATATACCAAATAATAGCAATATTAATTTATATGTTTTTCAGATATTTCAAACAAATACGGCATATATATATATTTAATGTGCACATATTGTATAAAGATACCTTACTTTACATGATCAAAACCCAATCAAAGAGCCAAAACTACATTATCTGGAATATTAACAAATATTTGTAAATAGCTAAAAAAGGCAAGTCTGTAAGTCTGGGCAATGCAATATTCTGATCTTCCCTAAAATCTGCTTTTTCCACTCATATGTTTGATCTGCTCAGTCAATTTCTTGTAAACTAATTTTTCTGTACCTACTGTACTCTAATGATGCTGACTAACAACTTTTAAAGTTGTTCTAGTTATATACATGCAGTATTTAAGTATTTCAGGCTGTGTCTTTTTCTTGATCGTGTAGTCCACACGTTTGTAAGCCATAGAAGACAGAAAGGTGGAAGAATTGAGTATCGGGGGGACGAACAGTTGGTACCTTAAGGTAGATGTTTTATTGTGTTATCAGATTCCCTATGACATGTACTTAACATAAAAGATCCCAACTAACATCTCAAGTTATTTGTTAATGGTGGATTGGAAAAATGATCATAATCAGCCCAGCATCACAACTGTTATCTATACTGTTTACTTGTCTCACTGCCCATACTGTACAAGATGTATTTAACCCTAGAGACCCCTGTGGCATGATGGTTGCTGAATGAGACTGTCTTTTCTTCTACTCCAGGCCATTTTTAGTCCCAATAGATGGCTTCACAACAGTGTCCTTCCATGCCCTTAAGGGACATCAGCTAGACAAGGAATGGCCAGTCTGTCTCCTCAGCTCACTAGTAACAATCAGACAGAGACATTGACTTTAAGCTTTCACTTAAAAGTTATTTTAATTTGTACCAAAGCCAATAACAGAAAATATAATCTCTTTTCTTATATGAGCTCTTTTCTTTAGACGCAAATTATTTATCCTCAATTGAAGCATAATAGCCCAAAAATAGTTAGCTCCTTGGCAATATACCCATTATTGGGTCATAGTGCTCCCTATCTGTAATGGCCTCTTCCCAGAATAATAATATCGCCAATGTCCCTACCACCATGGCAATTACAGTTCGACCATGTACTAATGTCATTGCAATTACAGTTGCTGCCAGATCTCTTTTTCCAGAACATTTAAAACATCTTTATATTTCACAATATACACTATATGGCCAAACGTATGTGGATTCCCTTCCAAATTATTGAGTTTAGAAGTTTCATTCACACCCATTATTAGCGGGTACTTGCAATCAAGTACATAGCCATGCAATCTCCCTTGACAGAGATTGGCAGTAGAATGGGTTGTACTGAAGAGCATAGTGACTTCAAACATGGCACTGTCATAGGATGCCACCTTTGCCACAAGTCAGTATGTGAAATTTCTGCCCTGGTCAGTTATAAGTGCTATTATTGCAATGTGAAAGCATCTAGGAGCAATAAAAGCTCAGCCATGACTTGACAGACCACACACCGAGACAGGACTGCTGAGTGCTGAAGCGCATAGCATGTATCTTCTGGTGCAGCACTCACAACAGAGTTCCAAAGTGCCTGTAGAATGAAAACCAGCACAAAAACTAGGCGTCAAGAGCTTTGTGAAATGGGCAGCTGCACAAAAGCCTAAGATTACTAGGAGCAATGCCAAATGTTGGCTGAAGTAGTAAAACACCCTGTAATTGGATTCTGAAATAGTGAAAACACATTTTCTAAAGTGATGAATTATACTTCTGGCAGTATGATGGACAAATCTGTGTTTAGCAGATGACAGGTGAGCACTGCCTTCTGAACTGCGCAGCGCCTACTGTAAAGTTTACTGGAGGAGGGTTAATGGTCCTGGGCTATTTATCGAGGTTTGGGTAGGCTTCTTGATTCCAATTAAGGGCACTTTTAATGCTACAGCATTCAGAGACATTTTAGAAACGTGTGCTTCCAGCTGTGTGGCTACAGTTTGGGGAAGTCCCTGTTCTGTTCCAACTGTGCCCCTGTGTTCAAGGCCAGGTTCATAATGTTCTGTCTATCTAAAAAAAAACAAAATGTGAATTTCCACTTGGGATTAATAAATTATCTATCTATCTATCTATCTATCTGGTCTTACAAGTTTGGTCTGAAGTGACCTACACAGAACTCTTACCTCATCCCTACTGAACACCTTTGGAATGAATTGTAACATTTATTGCAAGCCAGATTTCTCATCCAACATCAGTACCTGACCTCACAAATGATGTTTTGGCTCACATTTGGCACACATTTTCACAGACACACTCCAAAAGCTTACAGAATGCCTTCTCAGATGAGTGGAAGCTTCTATTGCCACAAAGAGGCATCCTGCTCCATGTTAATGCATGTTATTTTAAAATAGGATGCCCAAAAATTTCATACATGTGTGATGATCATATGTTCAGAAATTTTTGCCCTTACATTGAATGTTGTTTTTGAGTCTATAGTGGAAGCATGACTGTAGAGTTTTTTGCCTATAGCTTTCTATAGAAAACCTACCATAAAAGAAATGTGAGACACAAGAGACCAAAAGACTGTCAACCACTTGTTTCCTTTACATATATGAAAGTTCAAGATATAAATTGACCCCAAGTTAGAAAGGAGACTCAGCTATCACAGCAAAACAGACCTGAGGCCTCATGTATAACGCAATGCGTAGAACTCACACTATAACATGGCGTAAGCACAAAAGCGGGAATGTGCGTACACACAGAAAAATCCAGATGCAGGAATCTGTATGTACGCAAAATTCCACATTCTTCCGCTACATAAATCCCGATCAGTGTGAAAAGTAACGCACGTGCACGCACCTGGTGTCACTCCCCAACTCCTCCCAGAATTATGCCTCTTTGAATATGTAAATCAATATACTGTAAATAGCCCTTAAGCTCAGAGTTCTGTGAAAAGACAATGACAAAACCACAAGAAAAAATAGAACAATTTCAGTGAATACCAAGTGGAGGCAAAGAAAAACGTACTATTTGTTGAATATACAAGTGGTATAAACAAGAAAAGGAAGCTGATCAAGTGACATAGCGTGTCAGAGAAACTCAAAAGCTCAAGTTCACAAAGTCGCATAGTGCCCGAAATAAAAAAGAAGTCACATATCAAAGTCGCCGTGAAAAGGTGAGTCATAGCCCGCTGTCTGAGTGTCATATGAAAGCTTATTAGGGTACAGAGAAAAAAAAAAGGCACACAGTGGGGAAAAAGCACGAAATCTCAACTTTAATCTCGAAATTTCCACTTTAATCACCTAGTTTATATTGTCATTAAAGTAGAACATCATAAACTTCATCTTAAAATCGTTTAATTTACTAGTTTCTCAAATCCCATTGTAACTAAAGTAGTACGTTAAATGCTTTGTTTTGTATTTGATCTTCTATGTGCTCTATGTATGTGAATCATGTGTTTCTTAAACCGGCTTTCTCTTTCTTCAACAGGACACTGAATCCATTACATTCGTAATATTACAGCTCTCTGAATAATTAAAATACTGAGATGTATAAGTGATATCTTTTTCATGATGATAGGAATGAAAATATGTTATTATACATGGAAACACGGTGGCGCAAGGATTGTGCACAACCTTCGATTAAATTATTGTAGCAGTACCATCTCTTTCAAACGTACTAGCCTCCAATTCCTATCCTTACTTTTCTTTCTCCAAATACCCAATCACCACACAGTCAACTCTGTAATAGACATTAAGCCATCTGTAAGCTTACAACAACGATTCTTCAAAACTTTTAAGTAACATTGAAATATCTTCGTAGTACGTGTTTAATTATTCTATCCATCTATCCTTCCAGTGTTACCAGCCCAGCGAAAATAGGTACAGCATGAGGTAGGATCAATCTGTGAACTAGCTAGCGCTGCAGCACCATGTCCTCACATGTTTAAATTATTAACAATACAGATTATTTAAATGAAGTTAAATTTTTATCTGTATAATATAACCAACATATTTTGCTTCATTATATCTTAAAAGTGATATCGTCATCATATGTAAATACACACTTTATAAAGTGGTGCAGGTTGTGCAATATTATAACTGTAGTGCAAGTTTACAGTGAGGTGATTGTACTTATAAGTACAAACAGTTCTACAAGGAGCAGTTGATGGACTGATTGACTGTGTTTAAAGTTCTTGGGATGAAACTGTTTCTGAACCGCGAGGTCCGTACAGGAAAGTCTCAGAAGCATTTTGCCATGGCTGAGGCAGCGTGTGCTTGATGCTGTATTCCGATAATTCTCTTTCCAATCAACTGCTGCTGTGATTCCCCACTCAGATACAGTGATATAAATACTCAGAGAGGTGCAGTGAGAGTAATGTGGAAAAAGATGATCTGCTGTGGCGACCTTTAACGGGAGCAGCTGAAAGAAGAAAAGAAGGTGCAGTGACAGTAACAACGCTAAAGCAGCTATGGTATTTAGAATACTATGGCTATTCCCTGGACCATTATATTGTTACAGGTTAATTACAATCAGATGCATTACACTAATAAACAATATGCGGTTAGTTTCAGTGTATTTATAAAGCCACGTCAGGAATGTGGATCTGAAAAAGAAAGATAAACCACACAGGAATTCTAGCACTGCTTTGACGCTGGGTGCCGCCAGTCTGCAAAACCGAGCGCAGAACTTGCGTACGACAAGGTATGAGGTACCATGGAAATGTGCGTGGCTTTACGCCAAGTTTAGGTTTTATACATCGCAATTTGAACGTGGAAACGTTCGTACACAACATTTCTGTGGTACGCACTGTTTATACATGAGGCCCCTGATGATTTAGGCAGAGGTGTCAGTTACATATTTCTTGAACTATATGCATTTATGTTTGAATAAGCTGACTGACTTATATCACTTTCATTCTATGACTTATTAGCATCATGTTTGATCACAAAAAGCACCCACTAATATTCATAGTTTTGTTCAAGTTGCTTAGTTCATGCATTTTGCCCATTGACCAACAACTAAACCTCTTGATCATTTCTGAATACTATGTATACTTGCAACCCCATGTTGGCAGTTTGGAGTAGCAGACTATTTGAGTTACACAGCAGGTGTGCCCCATAAAGTGGAAACTGAATGCACAATATATAGTGTGAAAGAAACAGCCGGACACACAACAAAGGTTTGGGGCAGCCACCCATATAGTTTCTCTAGCTGCAAAAGGCTTTAAAGTAGAGTACAATGTGTACTGGTTAGAGTCCAAAACAGAGCTGCTTAAGTATGGAGGATGAGGGTTTTTTATAGCTGGTTCATAGGACGTGATGTCCTCTGGGCCGGGACAGGAAGTGACGTCCTCAGGGCCGGGACAGGAAGAATTTCTCGTGTTTGGTCTGTGGAGAAAAAAGAGAGAGGTTCAGTGCACCCCACCGGCCCCTGGCCTGGCATGGAATTGTCATTTCCTGGTCCCTTTGGTTGGCTCCCAAGTGCACGTGTATGACTATATATATATATTGTCTTTGAATGGAACTTAAAGTTGAAAGTTCATATGTAAAGTTTGCTTTCTGCAGCTGAGATCTTCTGTTAAAAGTTCAGCTATGCTTTCATTATCATTTGTCTCCAGTCCATAAGTCTCATAGTACACTATTTTAATTTTTCATAACACTCGTTTTATGGTCTGGAACCTAGCCACATCATATGCCATATCGCTGGCCTAAGTAAACTACCCATCCTTGCTACAGGCCAGTTAGTTATCTGAATGACAGCTCCCACGCTGCATTTCAATTAATTTAAAGCAGAAAGATAGACTATTGCAATCCTGCTGTCTTTTAAGTAGTGTGGTTTCCCTGGAGGATATTTCGCTGCAGTTGGGATTACGATTATTACAAAAAATGAAATGGGTGTTACAAGGGAGGCGTTATCCCCAAGGAGTTCCTTAATGCAGTTATAATTAAGATCATTAACAACTTTGAAATATAGTGTTCTGAGAGTTGCATTACAGCATTAAAGCCACTGGGCTTTAGATAACTAAGAGCACTAAATCAGATCACAAGAGCAGTGACAGAGTGTGTTTCTTTGTCTTATTAATGGCATTGTGATGGCATAATGTTCCCCCTTTGAAAATGGAATTAGTTATGCCTAGTCCTAATTGATAAATTCTCCTTCAGTATTTGATGTGACATTTCTAAACTTAAATTCATATTCAAAATTTCTATTCCACCTGGCAGCAGAGAACATGGATGCCTGCCCCTATGACCCAAAAGAAAGTGAGACAAGGGAGATTCCAGAAGGGGACAGTTACCATATGGCAACCAGTTAAAATTGTTTTCTCGCTAGATACATTTTTTTCTGGTGTTTCATTCCAGATCCAGTTTTACATGGGTACTGTCATACTGTGGTGTCAGTTTCTATATTGCAGTGTCACTTTTCTAGGGAGCATGGCCAAAAGTCACAGACTACTGACATCGCCATAGTATCACAGTGACATCATTAAAGTTAATTTGTTGTTATTGTTATTAGTGTTCTCGCTATTCGACTTTTTAGAAAGTTCTTGGACTACTTTTGTTTGGTGTTTTGGCTCTGGCTCTAGTGTATTGACTATCGCTTTCCTATTTCAGTATTTAATCTTTTGGGCTATATTTACCTTTACTCTGAGGGCCTGCCATTTTTTTTTCATGATTGACAAAACACAAATATGTGGGATTATGCTGTTCCTCTGTTAAAGAATGCATGTGGAAATATACACCATCAATCAAAGCAACAACTCCAGGAAAAATGGTGATTTGCAAGAATGCTTTAACTTTACCTCTCTTGGAGTGGTGGGGAAATGTATAAATCTGTGTATTATCTCAGGCATTGAAAAGGTGTTCAAAGTTGGGACAAAATTTGAGAAACAGTTGGTTATGACATACTATTGCAAAGCTGTGCAGTGGCCAAAAAATGTAACATTATCTACACTTTGGTGTGTGTATTTCACTCTCTGTCTGAACACCATCTTCTGGCAGCTCCTAGCAATGTAGTGAAGTAAGGAGTACTTTTCTGAATTAGGAAAATTAACAAAAGAGTAGAACCAACTTCGTATCACTCTGAGATTTTTGAGCCAGTTAGGACAACTTCCTACTTCAAGATGCTTGATAAATATGAGCATTGACCTCCTAAGAAGAGCTAAATTCTCAGGGATGTAGATCCACTAGTGGAATGTATTACCCAATGTTCCTAAAGCCAATGTACTTCCATCCCAATCCAGAATGACTTGGGAGCTTGATTAAAAGTGATCCCAGGATGGGGTTTAAGGTTGCCTCCATGACAGAGACTAATTTAGTGAGATGTTTTACTTTTGTTGTGTCAATTTTTACTGCACTCCTTTCTGTGGAAGTAGTTAAGCACCTGCTATTATGCAGAAGTCACATAAAATGAGGCTGTTCAGATGGTACTTTTTTATCTTTTTGTTCTGACCTTTGTTTAGTCTTTGTTATTTTATTTAGTGCTTTTTATAGGCTTATAGGGTCGTTATTATTGTGAGTGCAGAGCAGAGTAAAATTCTTCCTTGCATGTGCTAATCAACATGCAAAACATTGCCATTCTCTAGTGCCATAATTAGCGAGTATAAAAACCTTACCTTGAAACTTCCGTCTTCCTCATTTGTAAAAATCTCAGATCACATTTGTCAGCTTAACAAACAGCAAATATCTCCAACACTGAAGAGGTATCTTGCTGTGTTAATTATTTCTGTTAAGAAAAAAATAGAAGACACAATTTAGCAAGCCCTTAATTTTAAAGGTAATGGATATAACAGAGAAAATGGAAACTTTACACTTTACATGTCAGTCATGTTCCTGGAGGGACGCAGTGGCTGCAGGTTTTTGTTCCAACCCAATTGTTTAACAAAAAGCACTTATTGCTCATGTAACACTTCTGCTTCACTTTAGTTGTCTCGCTCATTAAGATTTTAAATCCTTTTTGCTTATTTTAGTCTTAAATAGCTGTATTCTTGGTTTTTAATTGCTTCTTATTAGCAATAAGATGCAAATGACAAAAAGACCAGCATTTCTTCATTTAGCTTGTTACTGTTTACACCTTTGTGTATTTATCATGCACTATTGAGTTTAATTAAATACTTGGAGGGAACGTGAAGAGAAAAAAATGAAGGACTGAGAATTACTCATCCATTTTAGCCTTGAAATCATTTGGATGATATCCTTAGAAAGTGGAAGAAAATCTAGGATATGAGCATTACCTGACATAGCAAAGTTGAAGCACTAACAAGCCATGAAATTAAATTATTGACAAGAATTGCTTTCTAATTAAGCAACCGGGCTAGAACAAAAACCTGCAGCCATTGCAGCCCTCCAGGACTGTGATTGAGCCCTGCTGTAAGGGAACAATAATGTAATAAGACTTTAACCAGTGCCAAAAATGCTTATTAAGCATCAATGAGCTGGTTATTTATCTCAGTTAAGAGCCTTGGATATGCTGGTAAAATTACTTGTGAAGATGAAGCATTCACAAGTCTTAAACTGATGTGTTATATTTCAAGAGAAATATGTTATGCTTAAGTCACCTCTAACCATTCCAAAGTGAAGTTATTTTAGCATGTTCAAGTTCATGTTCAAGCACTTTATTGTCATTTTGTAACACAATGAAATTACTTTTTGTGATAGCCCCAAGGTTCATTTAAAGAAAAGTCAAATAATTCCAAATATGTTGTATACAGTGTTAAGTTATCAAGTAACCAGAGCAAATTATTATTGCTCAAAGTACAGCAGCATAAATTGTTATTGCACCTGTTAATGAACAGTACATTACATATTCTATATTGTAATACATTAGTATATTGCACATTACCGATATAGCTTATTGCACATGTTCAATTAAAAATGATCTCAGACTGAGGAGATGTAGAGTTCAGAAAGTTAATGGCAGATGGGAAAAAACTATTTTTTCATCTGTTTGTGCGTATACGGATTGACCTAAAGCATCTTCCTGACAGGAGGAGCTCAAACAAGCAAAGATAAATAATGTCTTTATTGATGCTTTATAAATGTTATTAAGATGAAAAAAACCTTTGTTAATGTCTTGTTACATAACAGTATATCTATATATATATATATATATATATTATGGGGTGATGGGGTGCCAAACAGGCAAATACATTGATTTTCTGAATATATAAAGTCAAAACTTGAATATATAAAGTCAAAACTTGATTATATAAAGTCACTGTCGGAATATATATAAAGTCAAAACTTGAATATATAAAGTCATTTCCGAATATATAAAGTCAAAACTTGATTATATAAAGTCACTGTCGGAATATATAAAGTCAAAACTTGAATATATAAAGTCAGCGTCGATATATATAAAGTCAAAACTTGTTTCTGAATATATAAAGTCAAAACTTGAATATATAAAATCAGCAACGGAATATATAAAGTCAGCGCTGGAATATATAAAGTCAAAACTTGAATATATAAAGTCAGCGTTGGAATATTTAAAGTCAAAACTTGAATATATAAAGTCAGCGTCAGAATATATAAAGTCAGCGCTGGAATAGCCAACCATTTCCCAACCCGTTGAATCCGACCACAGGGTCACGGGGGTCTGCTGGAGCCAATCCCAGCCAACACAGGGCGCAAGGCAGGAACCAATAATGGGCAGGGCACATGCATCATTTTCAAAACATTAACCGAACAGTGTTTTTTTAATTTATTTTTCTGAATACGTTTTTCTTAACTTATTTCAGTTTTTTTAGTTCACTAAAAATGTGCCTGAGTCGTTTCAATCAATATATTTTGACTTTGACTTTCATATTCAGGAATGAGTTTATATACTCCGATGTTGACTTTATATAATCAGGAATGACGTTATAAATTCCAACGCTGACTTTATATATTCAGGTTTTGACTTTATATATTCCAGCGCTGACATTATATATTCCGACGCTGACTTTGTATATTCAAGTTTTGACTTTACATATTCAGAAACAAGTTTTGACTTTATATATACCGACGCTGACTTTATATATTCAAGTTTTGACTTTATATATTCCAGCGCTGACTTTATATATTCCGACGCTGACTTTATATGTTCAGGTTTTGACTTTAAATATTCCAACGCTGACTTTATATACTCAGGTTTTGACTTTAAATATTCCAGCGGTGACTTTATAAATTCCGACGCTGACTTTATATATTCAAGTTTTGACTTTATATATTCAAGTTTTGACTTTACAGTATATATTTCAGCGCTGACTTTATATATTCCGACGCTGACATTATATATTCAACTTTTAACTTTAAATATTCCAACGCTGACTTTATATACTCAGGTTTTGACTTTATATATTTGGAAATGACTTTATATATTCCAGCGCTGACTTTATATATTCAAGTTTTGACTATATATTCAGAAAAAAGTTTTGACTTTATATATACCGACGCTGACTTTATATATTCAAGTTTTGACTTTATATATTCGGGAATGACTTTATATATTCAAGTTTTGACTTTATATACTCTGATGCCGACTGTATATATTCAGAAAATCAATGTATTTGCCTGTTTGGCACCCCATAATATGTGTATATATATATATTGTAGCAGATAGAGGCATGGTCCACCTCTGACACCCTCAGGTACCACTCTGAACACCAGGTGAAAGTATAATAATTATTATTTTTAATAATATACAGTGCACCATGCACCCTCCACTCCACACTCATAAATCACAAATAAACTACAAAATACTCTTTCCTCCTCGCCCAGATACTTCGCCCTCCTACCTCCCAGCTCAGCTCACTGTCTGGGCCTTCCCATAATCATTTTATACACCCTGACCCGGAGGTGTTCCTGTCCAATCAGTTCACAATTCCTTATTCCTTCCGGGTCAGGGCAAACAGTCCTTTTCTTCACCCCGGGAGCACGTCGTTTCTTCCCGTCACATGACTATGACGTACTCCCAGGTTATAGGGCACATGCGAGCCTATGAGCCCTCCCACAGCGACGCCTGGTGGTCCCCAAGGTATCCAGCAGGGCTGTGTATAAACACTACAAAGTCCATGATGCCCTGCTGGAACTCAGGGCATGATCATGCTATCGGGAGGGCTCCTCCTGGCGGCCTGGGGGTGAGGGCCGGAGTAACATGCCGGCAATCCACCACAATATATATATATATAAAATCCAATGTATGTCAGTCTGTATGTATGTATGTATGTATGTATGTATGTATGTATGTATGTCTGCTTTTTACAAGAGAAGTGCTTAATGGATTTAGATCAGGAAATTTTCTATAATTTGCTTGAACATTCCATTTGATTTTCTTTCATTGCACTATGTATCATAGTTCGCTTGCAGTACTAATTTATTATTAGCGAACCTGAGAGACATGCAGCAGGCCAAGGAGAGGGGAGCAGGTCCCTCCTCACTCATGCTCCACCCTCGGAGCGTGTACCTTACCTCTGCTTAGTTAGCGAACGAGAGAACTACTTAACAGATTTAGATCAGGTTTTTTTCTATAGTTTGCTTGAACATTCCGGATGATTTTGCGACTTTTCTCATCGTGCTAAGAATCATAGTTCGCTTGCAGGAGTGATATTTTTGTACTATTCCGAAACAGAGGCTGAGACCTGAAGGGAGGGAGAAGCGTGACGTCAGGAGTAGGGAGCCGGGCAGGGCCCTCCTCACTGTCCTGTTTCACTACTATGCAGACAGAGCCGCGGGGGACGGATAGTTAGTAATATATGCATTTCTGCAGTACCTAAACTAAAGTGTTACTCAGTAAGCCCCCTCAACAACAACAACACATTAGAAAAAAATATATCAGGTCAATATCTTCAGAAGAAAAATCTGTCTATCTCTAACTGATTTAGGAAAGTAAAGTGTTCTAGTCTTAACTATTTTTTTCTTTTTTTTTTCAGGTGTTTTCTAGAGATTTTTGTATCTTTTTGAATTTCCTGTTATTCATCTTCAGTTTGTTTTTTTTTTTCATTTTCCCCTCTCAGATTTGTGGGCAAGATTTTGTGAATCGTTTATCTCCTGACTTGTGGATCTGCCTATTGGCTATTGGCTTGTTTGAATATTTTTTTTTCACTTGCCGACAGTCTGCTTCTTTGGTAGTTTACCCTGATCTGCAATTTAGCAGCAGTTTGTACGGTCAATTGTGCTTTATATAGCTATGTTCTGTACAGAGTTTCTTCAACCAGATATGCCCATGCTGTGTGTGCATTCTCTGTTCAGCAAGCCAGCATACACCTAACAATAGTTGGGTGGAGAAAGAAAACAAACTAAGAGAAAGAAAGAAAACAGGATCTTAAAGAGCAATATTTGCTGGAATGTTGTTTTGGGCACGTGGTCTAGTCAACCTCACTTGATAGCGGAGCTGACAGTGAGTCATCTTTTTTGATTCATTATCCACAGTGCATTTTCCCAGCTTCAGATGCAGCATCAGCAAATGAGGCTAAAGATGACAAATATAGGCCTCCTGCTAACTGACACTGTATTGTTAACTGCTAAACTAATTCTCGTTATGAGGGCAATGATGCAAGTTCTTCTCTTTGTTTAATTTTTATTAGTATTATCTTTTTTATAATTATTGTATACACAACTGTATGTTTATTTTTTACATTCCCTGTAATTCTGCATTTTGTCAGGAATTCGCGGTAAAACTGAATAATAAAACAAGTTTTGGTTTGTCGAATTTAACCCTTGGCATTTTAATGGGTAACGGCAATGACATTCTATTTTCCATAAAAAATATTGTTGGTTCATTACACACTTTGAAAGCTTAATGCAATTACCATTCATTCATAAACGACAGAAAGACACGCATTACAAATGCAATTTTCACTGTATTACTATGTGCAAGTCATGCAACTGCGACTGCAGAAACAAAGACAATAGTGTCAGGCTGAGACAGTGCTGTCAGTGCCAAAATTACTTGATCAGCTTATTTCTATACCCCTCAAGCATAATCGAAATAGCTTCAACAGTTTCAGGAGACATGCTACTGCATTGTGACATAATTATGTGTCGAGCATTGAGTGCGCTGAAGTGTCTCTTGCATTCTGCTGAAGACGCTGGAATTACATAGAGTCGTCTAGTGATGTCTGATAACAATGGAAATGTCTTATAATGAAGACCACACCTCTCCAGCGGGTCAATGTGATAAGACACACAAACTGCAGGTTGAGGTGGGTTTCCTTGTCTCTCGTAATCTCTCATTTAATCAATGGTTCTCTGTTCCAGTATGAGCCTGGATATTTGACTCATGTTACTGGCACATGTCTTGTGGCTTTTTCACCATGCGAATGGATCAAGCATCAGCTTCTTGCGTAACGGTTCCAGTGGTGCACTCAAGTTGACATCTGCACAAGCTAAGGCTGCTTCAGTAACATCATCGGCAGTTGAGTCAGTCGTTTCAATAGCTAACATATGAAGGGAGGTCTTTACTTGTCTGAAGATCCCTTGCCGATTCTTTAAGTTTTTCACAAAGCCAAATCCTTGGAAAGTTGGATCAAGATATGTTGCAACAAAGTGTAGCATATTCAAACTACTCCAGTATTTGTCAGCTAATACTGTTAGAATTTCTTTGTCATCAGACTAATTAGGCCACTGTTGGAACACTGTGGTTGCCAAGCTTTGTGAGGAGTGTAATAAACCAGCAAATGAATTTTGAAAAGTGGGAACATTGGCATATTCAAGAAAATCGAATAACGGAAGAAAAATGTTTATGAACAACGCCACGTCCTTTAAAAGTTCAGGAAATTAAATGTTCCTATTTTCTGTCCCTCTGTAGCTGAATTAGTGCATCATGACCCTTCAAAATTGTTGAAAACATGTTGCTCAAGTTATGCCACAACCTTGCTTCTCTCTCATATTTAAGGCTTTTTGGCAGGTTGGACTGTATGCCTGACACCTGGCTTGCATATTTGAACACTTCATGGGAATAGCTGTCCAGCTGGCGTACACCGGGTTTCACAGACATGACTTTCTTCCAGGCAGTGTCAGTGGAATTATTTAGACACAAGCAATCTACGTGAGTTTTTGCAGCAGTTGCAGCCACAACATTTGATCCTCACCTAGTTCATTATATGAAACACCAGACAGGTGCTTGGATGGCACTCATTTTTGTTTGAGTCATTTTGAGACGCAGACTAAGACAGTTGTAAAATAAAAAGCTCAGTCCCAAAGCCTAGCAAATATATATTGTGACAGGTGCCTGGCGTCCATGCCCAGCCAGGACGCCCCTGCACACTGTATTCAGAGGGAGCAGTCCTGGACAGTGCAATACCTCCCCCTGGACGCTAGATGGCTGCCTCCCGGCGCTGGTGTAGTGCCTTGGTTTCCCACAGGGCACCCTGGGAATTGGAGTTGGGGGCAGCCCTGTTGGGTCCCGCAGGTACCGCCAGGGGGTGCTGTGTTTGGTACTCCTGAGCCCATGTGGGCAGTAGATTCATCACACCTGGAAGTGTCGCCGGATCTTGCTGATCAAACACCTGGAGCACTTCCAGGTGACCTATAAAAAGGAGCCAGCAACCACCACTCATCGGCCAGAGTCGGGTGGAGGAGGACAAGGTTGCTAGGGAGGAGTAGAGTAGGAGTAGAGTAGGAGTGCCAAGGAAGAGAAAAGTGATTGTGCTGTACTGGTGGTTACTGGTGCTTGGGACTGTTTTGTGGTTGGGGGGATTACGGGGAAGACGTGCCCTCCAGCTGAAGAGAAATAAAAGTCCTTTTATTTTACACATGCCTCCCGTGTCCAATCTGTGTCGGGTCAGGCGCTATATAGTGCCTTTCACTATATATATATATATATATGGCACAAACCCACCTTCGCTGGACCAGACAGGAGTGGCAAAAAGTGCGTGAGTTTCTGCATGACAGCAATGTCAGTGTTCTGCCATGGCCAGAGAAGAGCCCAGATCTCAATCCCATTGAGCACGTCTGGAACCTGTTGGATTGCAGGGTGAGGACTAGGGCCATTCCCCCCAGAAATGTCCAGGAACTTGCAGGTGCCTTGGTGGAAGAGTGGGGTAACATCTCACAGCAAGAACTGACAAATCTGGTCCAGTCCATGAGGAGGAGATGCACTGCAGTACTTCAAGCAGCTGGTGGCCACACCAGATACTGACTGGTACTTTTGATTTTGAGCCTCCCTTCATTCAGGGACACATTGTGAAACATTTTTAGTTTATGTCTTATGGTGTTGACTCTTTTAGTGTTCATACAAATATTTACACATTAAGTTTACTGAAAGTAAAAACAGTTGAAAGTCAGGGGACGTTTCTTTTTTTGCTGAGTATATATATATATATATACTAGGCTGACCCGCCTTTTAAGGCAACTGACTTTTAAGTTGACCACTTCTTAAGGCAATTCAATATGTAGATCAATTTGATATTTTATACAAACTCATTAATTTGGTTATATTGCATTTGAGAGGTATTACTTTAATACTCGTAGTTTCTGTTATTTTTGTGATGAAATTTAAACTTTTTTTCTATATTGAGGTCGCCCTTTTGAACCCCCCTGATATTTACTACGTGGTGAGGCATTTATACTCCATCAACATTAATTATTTCCAGAGACTTAATTTTGTCTATTTTTCCAGCGCATCGTGCACAAAAGCAAGGGAATGATGGGAGCACCAGAACTCTGCTCACATCATGTCGCTTCATACCGCAAGCTGCAAGTAGTAAGTCTGTGATAAGCGGAATACCGCTATGCTTTCCACTCACAGGACGGAAGGACAATCCCGACAGCTTTTATATAGTAAGAAAGAAGAAGAAGATATCGCACAGTCTGGAGTAGAAAATCATCTTTTACCTGGAAAAACGAAACTACAAATCCCATCGTGCATTGCAAAATGGACGGGGCGTGTGTGAAACTCCGTGCTACTCACACAGTCTGGAGTAGACAATCATCTTTTACCTGGAAAAACAAAACTACAAATCCCATCGTGCATTGCAAAATGGACGGGGCGTGTGTGAAACTCCGCGCCTGCGTAGCACTCACGGGACGGAAGGACAATCCCGACCGCTTTTATATAGAAGGATA
>JANRMT010062791.1:29112349-29154606 GCA_026402145.1 Polypterus bichir lapradei
GAAGAGCCCAGATCTCAATCCCATTGAGCACGTCTGGGACCTGTTGGATCGCAGGGTGAGGGCTAGGGCCATTCCCCCCAGAAATGTCCAGGAACTTGCAGGTGCCTTGGTGGAAGAGTGGGGTAACATCTCACAGCAAGAACTGACAAATCTGGTCCAGTCCATGAGGAGGAGATGCACTGCAGTACTTCAAGCAGCTGGTGGCCACACCAGATACTGACTGGTACTTTTGATTTTGAGCCTCCCTTCATTCAGGGACACATTGTGAAACATTTTTAGTTTATGTCTTATGGTGTTGACTCTTTTAGTGTTCATACAAATATTTACACATTAAGTCTACTGAAAGTAAAAACAGTTGAAAGTCAGGGGACGTTTCTTTTTTTGCTGAGTATATATATATATATATACTAGGCTGACCCGCCTTTTAAGGCAACTGACTTTTAAGTTGACCACTTCTTAAGGCAATTCAATATGTAGATCAATTTGATATTTTATACAAACTCATTAATTTGGTTATATTGCATTTGAGAGGTATTACTTTAATACTCGTAGTTTCTGTTATTTTTGTGATGAAACTTTTTTTCTATATTGAGGTCGCCCTTTTGAACCCCCCTGATATTTACTACATGGTGAGGCATTTATACTCCATCAACATTAATTATTTCCAGAGACATAATTTTGTCTATTTTTCCAGCGCATCGTGCACAAAAGCAAGGGAATGATGGGAGCACCAGAACTCTGCTCACATCATGTCGCTTCATACCGCAAGCTGCAAGTAGTAAGTCTGTGATAAGCGGAATACCGCTACGCTTTCCACTCACGGGATGGAAGGACAATCCCGACAGCTTTTATATAGTAAGAAAGAAGAAGAAGATATCGCACAGTCTGGAGTAGAAAATCATCTTTTACCTGGAAAAAACGAAACTACAAATCCCATCGTGCATTGCAAAATGGACAGGGCGTGTGTGAAACTCCGTGCTACTCACACAGTCTGGAGTAGACAATCATCTTTTACCTGGAAAAACAAAACTACAAATCCCATCGTGCATTGCAAAATGGACGGGGCGTGTGTGAAACTCCGCGCCTGCGTAGCACTCACGGGACGGAAGGACAATCCAGACCGCTTTTATATAGAAGGATATACAGTATATACATACAGTACATACCACTGATAAAAATGAGCCTGCTGCATTTGTCTTTAAATGTTCTCGAGGTATAATAGTATTTCACCTATCTAATGCTGATATTGTATTGAAAAAGAAAATTTGTAGGATATCTACTAAGTGTAAGACTTGCAATTTACTTCTCTTTCCCAATGCATTTTATATTTGCAGCTCCTTGAAGTATGAAGACCTACATGATAGCTGCTTATCAATTTTAAACTTTGTCAATTTCCGTTCAGAATTGGCTCAAGCAGTATCTGAAATACTGTCACTGATTTGTACCTACAACTGGAGGCTATCCATCTGCTCATCTGTTTTCGTGCAAGGTTTCAGACTTCAGATATTATAAAAGTATTAAGCCAAGGGGTACAGCTACATATGATAGTTGATTACAGGAATTTTAAAAATTATTTTGTGATGTACTTACAGTTGGAAAACACATATGCAGTAAATGTACTGTAAATGCATACATGTTTAAATATATCAATAATTTACTTACAATAAGATCTAAAATTAATGGGAGAGCAGATGCATTATTGAAATTTGGAGGTAGGTCCAACCCACACTGAATATGCCATTAGTTCCAAGCTAGAAGTTATTGCAGAATGTGGCATAACCATGCTAGCTTGAAAAAAAAAAGTTAGTTGGTAAAACAGCAAGCAAAAGAGACAGGTGCAAATCAGTAGTTAGTCCCAAAAAGGAAACACTAAGCAGACGTGGAAGGATACAACTGTGACATTTAATGGGTTGTGACATTTTGAAAGGTTTGTTGTAAAATCCAGGAGCTAAGTACGAAAGGACATGTATAACAATAAGGTAGCAGCTGAAAGTACCAAGAGCATTACCAACAACTGCTCAGACTATTTAAGTACTTGTAGTTGTTTCATCACCTCACCCTTTTTTCCTGTCACCACAATTCCACACAAGAATCTCGTGACAACACATAGCACCAATTTTATAAGTGATACTTTTTAAAGACAGTATTTCCTAAAAATACCTAGTACTAGAGCTGATTTTGGTTCTAATAAGCATGGCTTAAAAATAAAGTAAAGGACAGTGTGGTGGTGTAGCAGTTAGTGCTGCTGTCTCATGGCTCCATAGTACTAGGTCTGAATCAATGGTAAGGCATTTTTTGTGGAGAGATTGTGCCTTCTCCCCATGCCTGAATAGGTCTTTTTCTCCAGGTATTCCACCTTTTCATGCAAACCAAAAAGCACTCTGCATTGAACTGGGTATGGTATAGGATGGACAGAACAAATAATTTTTTTCGTGGAAAACGTCAAGTGATGGTCTAAAATTTGTTGAAAAAGACCATTATGACTGGCTGAAAGGTGTGAATAAAGAATGAAAATCAGTGAGATATACTTAATTTAGCAGTTTGACCCGACTGATAACTGTAGTGTACTATTTTTCATTTTTAAAATAAGCATGCATACATGTTATAATCACTTGAATTCTTCTTTTAAAATTCACCATGTAAACTGCATGATATATTTTATGTTTATCTGCTTATCTGGAGTAGCCTCTTTAATGATAGTAACAGTCTGATAGTACAGTACAAATTTCACTTGCCACCCTTCCAGCACTATTTTTAAAAAAATCTGTAATTTTATTTTACACGTTCATTCATCCATCCGTTCATTTTACAAAATGAACTGTGTCCTTTATATAGTTGCAAGAAGCTAGAATGTGTTCCAGTTGCAAATGGTGCAAGGACGTTGCCAACCCCAAATGGGATGCTAATGTGAATCAAACAGATATATTTTATTTGCTAATCTTGTTTCAGCAGTACATTAAGTGTGACAAGCTGTAAAATCTAAAATGTATAGCTTATGAACACACTACCCAGATTAAATCTTGCTATGAACATAAGACCATACTCATATGTAACATCTTTCAAAAACAAAGAACATAAAGAGGTAATATGCTTAAAAAAGAGATGAAACATTTACCAGCATTTTGAAGAAGATAGACTTGCCATCTTCCCCTTTTCTAACATCTTCTCATTCTACTTCACTTAACAAGGCAGCATTAGACAGCCAATAAAGAGGGCAAAGGAAAAAGCAGACTCTTATGTTCGCAGCTTTCGGAAGGCAATGTGGTGTGGCAGTTTTGAGCAGGTGACACAGAAACATATTGACACCAGCACTTTTTGCAAGAGAGTCACAGGGAGAAAGCACCCGAGGCTCTGCTGCCTCCTTCAATAAAAGAAGATTTTTTTTCCCTTTCTTCTCTAAAGCAGGGATCCTGTCAAGATGTGCTGTATGCTAAATGGACGTTTCCGTCTGCCTTGTTTGAGCCCAATAGCTGGCAGAATCTAGGAAGCATGTATTTCATGTTGGTGGTATTGGATAGGGGGCGAGTTGGAGACAGCCCAAGGCTAACCTCCCTGGTGTCTGCTTGAGGGTAGTCAATAATCATTATCATTTAAGTGATAGAGGCTTTCAATGTACAGTATTTATACGAGTATTTATTCATCTATGAAGAGATCCTGTTATGCTTGAGAAGGCTGAGACTGTGAATTAACATGTGCACTTTTTCACTATTCTCATTTCAGATATTGTTACTGTTACAACAATCTTGTCAATGTGGAAACATTTTTACAGGCTTTGACTTTTTTGTTTATTGTAAAGATATCTAAGAATATATACAAAGAATGTAGATTGTATTTAAAGTATTATTTCTCACCTATTACTAGCTAAATGTACCTTTTAGTTCAAAACCTAAAACTTGTTCCACCAAAATTACTGTATATATCAGAATAATTGTATCTACAGTAGCAGAATATTTTCCAAAACACCTCTGAACATTTACTATTGATATGGATTACCCAAGAGAGCCGGTTCTCCCCTTGAGTGCCAACAAGTATAGATTCTACAGATTTTATTAAAACCTTTAAAGTTTTTTTGAAGGTGAATAAAGGACACAGTAAGAATGGTTTGCTTGGGAAAGTCTTGTTTGAAAAGCACATTATACTTTTTAAAGACGTGATGTAGCAGGCACTTCTAAAACCTTTTGACCTTTTCATCTCTACCAGCTAAGAGTTAACAGTTAATGTTTATAAAGTTTTTTTTCCCTTAGATTTTAACTTCTAAACTCCTATAAAATTCAGTTTACACCTGTATATCAGGAAAGAAAAAAAAAACTCTCAAAGAATGAATCAAGATCTAACAAAAATATTTCACCACTCCTAACATTATTCACAACAAAAAAAATCTCCAGTGTCTTTCCATTAAAACATTTTACTACCTCATATTTAAATATATTCAGCATTACCAATTTTTGTATTCCCTTTAGAGTGTGAATATTTATTGAACTGATGATAAAAATTACATTTTTAGTAATTAATGTAAAATATCTATAAGATAAGAAAATAAATAAAATATTTGTAACATAAGAAAAGAATGCATTGTAAAGTCTTAAAGGAACAGGTACTGTAACACTGTAAGTTATATATGTTAAATGTGAATTAAAAGTTAAAAGCAGTCATTCAGTCCACATGAGCTTGTCAGGCAAATGTCCAAATACTTTTGATCCCCTGAAAATAGTGGGACCATGAATAAAAAATTCTGTCATGCCTAAACGGCTCATACGATATGTTTGGTAAACCCCTTAAATTAAAGCTGAAAGTCTACACTTTAATCACATAATGATTGCGTTGTTTCGAATTCATTGTGGTGGTGTACATAGCCAAGATTTTGAAAATTATAGTACTGTCCAAATACTTATGGATCTCACTGTATAATACATAAATAACTAACTTTTCTCCTGCCTGTTTTGGTACTGTATCTAATTGCCTGGGGTTAAAGAAATAAAAAGAAAAAAGAAGTGATGAACTATAATGTTTGAGAGTATGGCTATAGTATGGAATTTGATGCATCTTTTAGTATCTATGTAATAAAGAATATAAAAGCAGAAAGTAGGTTAACCTTAGGACCCTACCATGAAAAAACCTTCTCACTAGTTACCTTACTGTAAGACAAGCAGCATGAAGCCTGGTCTCACTGTCCTGTTACAGATGAGGTATTGTGTCTGCTTGCAGATTTAACCACGAGGACTGACTGTAAATCTTAAATGATCTCTCAGACTTACCAATCTGACGTGTTGATCCACATCTTGGGTGGTCATCGATCTTGCTGATCTGCTAGAACCTAATCTACAGTGGAATACTTTGGGGATGGCTCAGTCCAAAGTGTGTAGTAATACTGGCACCATGACATGCCTGTCTGATGCATGTCAATAGCCCTCTCTCTTGCTTCTGGTGTTCATCTGAGGCATTATGAAATGCATAGAAAACTAACAGACTCTTGCCTTTGTCATTCTGTGAACAAAGCTTAAATTAAATCAAGACATTTATAAAAGTGACCTGATCAGGTATTGTTCCACCTGGCTACTATTAGATAAAGAGGCGCCTAACAAGATTTTGTGTATTTGGAAAGTTGCAGTGCTTCACTGTAGATACTGGATTAGCAATGAGAGGGTTTAAAACAAATTAGCATCTTTTTATAAAAATAAACAAGCCATAACTATAGTTTTCTCATTCCACAGAATGTCTCCAAGTCATAAATATTAATCTTTGTTAATGGTGAAAATTGATATCAGCAGTTTAAATGTATGAAAACAGATTTTTTTAAATAAATTTTAAAATTAACAAGTCAAAAGGCAACATTCAAAATAAACACAGTATTAACTAATATACTGTACTACTAGAATAATAATTTGAGAAATAGTATAATAATAAAATACAAGACCCCAAATGGCACTCCCCTTAACTCACTCACCTATTTTCGGCATCCAAAATTAACAGAGATTAATTAATAAAATCGCTAATTCCATCTCATCCCTGAAATATCCTGTAATAAAAATTAATTGTAGATCATCAATTGCAAGCTCTCTGGGAGAAAATAAGCAACAAAAGAATAATCTAACAGAAGGGTCAGAATTTTAGAGAAAAGAAGAAAAGAAAAAACACAACTTCCAATAGCCTCTGTTATGAGGAGGATGCCATGGATGTATCTCACAATAAGTGAACAATCATGGTTCTGACCACAGTACTGGCTTTATCCCAAATTGCTATGGTTTCAGCTGACTGTTTATTAGATTGTGCTACCCAGAACACTAAGTGGACAAGGTTATATACAGAAGTCACTCAATGCCGAGTGTTATCCAGTTCCAGAGATTTCCATCTGCCAGTCAAAAGATGGTTGTCAATAATTATACCTAAAGCAAAACATTATGTTAACAGGAGGGCAGTGTGGATATATCTAGTAAAATAAAATATTGAGACAAATGAAAAAAGGAAGAACCAGAAGTGAAGGGAAAAAGAAGGCACGAGCTGAAGCTCACTGAAAGCATTGTCATTATGTCATCATTTTTTTTTGTTCTTTATTTTGCCTTATACAATTTCTTGTATTAAGAATTTGTTAGTTTTCACATACCCCTTGGGGTCAGAGCACAGGGTCAGCCATTGTACAGCACCCCTGGAATTGCAGGTTAAGTGTTCTGCTCAAGGGCCCAGCAGAGTAGGATCTCTTTTGGCAGTGATGGGGATTCAAACCAGCAACCTGCTGGATACCAGCACCAATCCTTAGCCTCAGAGCCACCACTCCATCCTAACAGGTTGTTTGGCAGCAGTGGGATTCGAACCCACACCCCCGAAGAGAATGGAGCCTTAATCCAGCGCCTTAGACCGCTCAGCCATGCTACCATACAAGTCATCATACTGTAGATTTTGCTTTTTTAGTATAGTAGTGTCTAGCCAGCAGGATACTATGGAAAGTCTACCCTGTTAAAAGGTATCCCTGTAACTGTTGACGAATCAGTTCCCTGAATTGGAAATGAAAAGCTAATATTTTTTCTTCTTTGCAAAAAGACATTCCAATGTTTTTTTTAATTTTTTTTTATTTTGCTTATCTGGTATTCAGTTGTTGTTTAACTTTATCCTTTGTCTAAAATATCTGCTGCGGAGTCCCCTTTTACAGCTTTACTTCTAGGTAGACTGACCTGCAGTAAGGCACAAGCTAAAGACCATTTCATTTAAGTCATGGCCAGTATTCATTAGACAACTGTATGGAGCTCTGTATTGTGCAGCAGCGAAGATTTTCAAGATAGAACTTGCCAAACACATTAGCAAAAGCACTGCAACTTTCAGAATAAAGAAATTACCTTTTAAATACTATAGATAAGGTTATCCTTTGCTTTTCACTTTTGGTTGAAAGGTTGAGAGTTACAAACCTGGAACAGGAGCAAATTAAAGATTGCAGTCCAACACATATGTGATTAAATACCAAATGTATCCCATTAGTTCAATTTCAGTTTTCATACTGATACTTTCAGTGTGAGTAAAAATCCATATTTATTAATTTTTTTTTTTTACTGGTCCTCATTCAAAAATTGTAAAATGCACTCCTGTCAATGGAAATCTGAGAGGAACATATTGTGAAGGTTTTAGTTTAATATTATAATAATGAGGCAATAAAACAATAATACAAAGTAAAAACAAAACCCATAGCAACATTATTATTAGAAACATCCTGTGTTAAGCGCTGGCTAACATACTTTGAGATACCATTAAATTTCCAAGTTACTGACAACTCAAATAATGATTGCATTTTAGAGGAGATTGACATGTAACAACAGATCGTATGTAGCTAATATTTAGAGGAAGAACAGGTAAGATTAAAGATTTAGTGGGCTTTGAACATGGAATGGTTGTAGGTACTAACAGTTCTTACTCATGTCAGTGACAATTCATGAATTGAGAAATGTGCTCCAGCAAAAAGACATGCAGGCAACTGCAGCTCCATGGTCTGAAACTGACTGCTGTTGACTGAGGTAGATATCACTTGTTATTTTAGCACACAGATTGTAATCAGTCAGCTAGCAACTGAATGCTAAGGTGGGGCCAGGAGGTCTGAAGGAATTCAAGTGTCCAGGCTTTGTCACAACCAACATAAAATTAACTTCCACTCCTGTTAGTAAAAAATAAGAATGTTAACAAACAAGCCACGGACATTGGAGAGGGAGACAAATATAAGATGATTTCATAAATCCTGATACACTAATGACAGTGTGCAATTGTGGTGTCTGCAATGTTTAAATTAATTCAAATATTGGTAACTAAAACATATATTAAAAAATAACCTTTTTTTCTTAAACATATGTTTCAATGCATTCCATTCCTTATGCTTATACTGTTGGCAGGACAGTGGTCAGCACTAACGTGCCAAATTTACAGAGACTTGGCTTTGGACAACCTTACTTTTTTCCTTTGTGTTTTGGTTTCACTTTGAATTGCAAACAAAACATGTCATATAGATTTTAATATAACATAAAATTCTCAAGTAGATTTTGGATTCTTATATTAACCCTAACCCTAACCCTAACCCTGTGGGGATGAAGTGTGAGTGTGGGTGTAAGCCTAATTTTGCCTCACAGCAGACTTGTGTATCATCCAAAGTTAGTCCCTACTCTGCTGCAATGCTACAGTGACACTCTATTGCATTAAGTGGGCTCAGGAAATGGATGTATGGTTACTTATGTTGGAATATTTTTTCAAAGCTTCAATTGTACATCATGCATTGCTAGTCTTTTCACATGCAGGTAGCTGGTTATTTTTTATCGATGACTATGAGAATGCAGTCATACCTTAGTTACGTTGATGTTTAATTTATTGTGTACCTGCAATTAGAAGTAATTTAAATCTAGATTTTTATTGACAACAATAGCTGATATAGAAAAGTATTCATTCAATCATTTTATTTTACTACTAGCAATGGTACCTGTCAAAGACAGGTAATAGAATAATTAAAGAATATTTGTTATCATTTGCCCTACATGTACCTTCAGCGCCTTACTTCTACAGTATATTCTGTGTGAATGTTTTTTCAGATTCTGTCATTATTTTTGAGGTACCTTTCCCGCATCCTGTCTTTTTCATACTTTCTGTCTTTGAACGCAACTCTTCCTCGTGCATCTCACACTCACTCATGCACTTCTCTTTTTTCGTGTCACCAAAGCCAAACTGACTGATTACACCAAAGCCTAACTGACCAATCAGATTTCTTTGTGGGACTAACCAATCAGATTTTTCTCAGGAACTGACCAATCAGATTGTTCTGATGGACTGGGCACAAAGACCTTAGTGTTTTATTATATAATAGATTACTATTGTAACACATTATGCACATATAGACAGTTTTCAATAAAACTTTCATTACTATTAGTTACTGTATGTCAGGTGATAAAATATATATTATACCTAGAATTATAAAGTTTTAATAATTCAGGAATTTATTTGTTCAAGTGCATTTCACTGGCACAAAATTTTGAGTTGGGCATAATGGTTACACCATTAAAATATTAACTGATTTTTAAAAACATGATTCTATTTACAATGCTAGTATAGTATTTTCAAAGATACCAATGCTGTACTCTTCTTCTTTTTTTTGAGTGTCAACCACAATGAAATGTGACACATATAGAGTCTACTGGCTCCTTTGTGATCATGACAGTTTTCTAACTTTAAATCTTAAAACAGATTTCCTGTTAATGTATCACTCATTGACTTACAATAGTGAAGGTCTGTCAGCATGAAATCATAGTGTGCATATAAAGAAGATATTGTTATGAAAACTTTACATAGAAAGTCATTTACAGATTTTTCTTCTGATATCGGTTTGATGAAAAGAAGTATGTATAAAACAGATTAATGTATGTGAAAATGACAATTATATTAATTTTATATGTGACTATTAAAAATTATGTAAATCATTTTTCACATGAAAACTTGAAATAAAATAGAATTTTGCGCAAAGCTGAATAAAAACATGTCAGTATGTTACAGTATAAATTAAAGTTACCCTACATTTCCTTTAAATACGTACTACAACAGAATGATTAAGCTGTCCTAGTTTTTTATCTTTGTACTTAAACTTGAAGACAAATTATACACTCAGTTAGTGAACACACTATTTTATATTCTGAAGTAGCAGACGGAACAGACCATTCACACTTGGATTAAACATTATTAGACATGCTGTTTAGTCCTAACATGTTTAGTATAAGAAACTGGATATGCCTTGATTGTACATTTCTAACATTTTAGCTTTAACTAAAATAGGCAAGGGTAAAGAAATAACATAATTTAGATAGTTATCATTACAAAGAAAGTTTAAAGAAACAAACAGTCAACAAACACTGGGTACAAAGAAAACTATAGAAATTATAAATGGAAATGATTCCATTGTACTAAAGTTAAGTTTACATACCTTATAATAGAAAGTTGCCCTTGATATTTTTGTACATCTAATGCAAGTATGCACATATATTAGCTCTCAAAATACCTGTGACAGCTTTAGGTAATTGTAGACAGGGAAATTCATTTAGCTAAGAGCAATTTAAACACTCAATTTACCAAATTACCAGAGCGTTATGTACTGATGTGATCAGCATTCGTACATCTGGAATTGCTTTTGGCAGGAGATCATTATAGTTAAAAAGGTAATTGTCCCTACATAACGCCTTGAGGAACCCTGGAAATAGCCGTAGTAAAAACTGCGACCATAAGTCAAAATCACTGTATAAACTTGAGGACTCTTCTGCTTTTCCTACTTCTAAATTTTGACATGTAGCTAAACACTGTCTACTCTATTTAATCAATTGTTATCTGCTGTGTTCTTTTTGAGAGTTTCTGTTTGGATTTTATTTTCTATTGATGAAATTATGCTAGTTCAGCAAAGCAACAATAGTGGGCAAGACACTGCAAATAAGCAAGGTGTCACTTTCCTGACTTTCTTTCCTGTGCTTTCAGTTTGTACTCTGTCTTACCAAAAAAAAAATCCCCCTGCTGAGTTTCTATGATATCCAGGAGGCCCGTAATTGGGTCCTATCTTTCAGTAGCTACTTATAGTACACACATGAAATTTCTCTTCCATCTCCTATGCTTTCTTCATCTGCTTCCCCTGCAAGTGCATTTAATGAAACATAATGAATTTTATACCGGGCTCATAATGAAATATTGGATCACTTGCTTTAAAGTCAATAAATATGTAGCAGCATCTGCTGCAGTATGTTTATATGGTTTATAGGTTATAGGGCAACTATTTGCAGGGTCTGTAATCAGAATGGAGTAAACAATAAAGACACCTGAGTTGTTTAAGCAGGAGAGGAATCTGGGTGATGATGACATCCAACAGACTTAAAGGAAAAAGTTTTGGATTTGTTTCTCTTTTTTTTTTATTTCCTCAACTGAACCATGACATATAGTTGAAGAATAACAATCACTTTCATATCATAATTTGTAAAATGTCTGTTTTTTTCAACTCTCTAAAGGTGTGGCAATTAAGAGTGTATTCCCAAGTAGAAGAATTTGAAAACAATAAGCAGAAACTGTACTCTAGGACCTTTGTTGCAGGGTCAAACCAAAATCATAGTCTTGATTGCTTAATTGGGAACCTAAAATTCTTAAATAATTCATTGAGTAGAAAGGCTAATAGACTTTCAGATATTACCAAATCTCACGTGACTTTTCCACTGATGTGACAATATTGGAAGCTGCAACTGTTCAAAAACTAGAACACTTTCTTGCTAAGATGTTTGAGGCACTTACTGTGGATTAACACAGTAAACAACTAATGGGAGAAAAAGAAGCATATATATTCAGATTGGCCAGAGGAAGGATTCCTCCACCCTCCCATTTCTGGTACATCCTCATTTTGTGTCCTCCAGTTTTAATGGTTAGTCTTGACCACCACCTCCCTCATGGCTTCTTCAGTTTTGGACCTTTTCAAAGACTATACAAATTTATTCTATGTATGCTTGTACTTGTGTTCAGGACCTTTACTTCCTGCTGTTATTTTGGCATGATGATATGCGAATGATTTCTGCCTCCATCTTTTTTACGATGCATTTTGATTAATCTTATTATTTACTTATTTGGCTGATGCCTTTATCAGTTGGTTGCATTTCCTTTTCCAGCTGGACAATGGGTAAGTGAAGTGACTTACTCATGGTCACACAATGTCAATAACGGACTTTGAACCGACAGCCTTAGGCTTTGAAGTCCAATGTCTAAACCGCTATAACACACTGAATGCATGATTAAACATATATAAGTGCTTTTGTGATATCCTTACTTTTTAAATTTCTTTCATTTTTAGTTGTCAAAATATCTGTCTCATCAGATATTATTATTGAGGAAGCATTTATTTGTGTATTATTTTCAACTGAATTTTCTCTTGCCTGCTTTCTGTTATTTGTCTCATCTTTGTCATTTCTTATTAGGTACCTAAGTGATTTTACTTGACTGCTGGATGAAGTTATATTTTTCTTTAATATTAAACTGCATATTGTAACAGTTTATCGATTTTGTTCAATTGTACTTTATTTAATTGTATTTTTTTAATTCTGAGGTCCTGCCCCTATACTACATGTAAAGCATATGCTGAATATGCCATACATCTGTGGCTTCAGAAATCCTTCTGATGAACCCTTCAAAAAAATTAAGTCTTTCTTTGTATATTTAAATTAATGGCAGACATCAGGAAGTTATATCAGTATAATAAAAAGACAGAGACGGTGCTGGTTAAGAGGTCAGTGGAGAGAAATAGGTGGGTTCAGGTGACTGGAAACTGGAAGTGATGACATCACTCATTTCACTGTCAATCAACACATCTGCAGATAAAAAAAGAGAAGAGACATTAGGTGACAGTGCCAACTGTTGGACAGGGTGGAATTACAGTTAAATAAGCCCTTAGTTTTTTTCCTAATTGCATATGTGTGACACAGATAATAAGTTACTGTCAAGTAAAACAACTTAACCTAGAATTTATGCAGAATCCACAGATTCATGAGTAGAGCTGGGCAGATCCACTCTCCACGTTTGTTGCATATTTAAAACTCTTCCGCTATAACAAATAGAATTAATTACTTAAAGATCATACATGTTTAGTGCTTCACTGATCCAAATCGAACAATATTTTTTAGTTTAAGCACTTGACTAATTGTACATTTGAAAGTTATCACTGATAGCTATTTAAGATCTGTACAGTCACTACTTAGGAAGTTAAAAAATAATTTTCTATACATGGTCATCATGTCAAATTTAGCATTCACGGAAGGAGAGTTGGTTGGAGCCAGGGTTGTGGGTGCTGATTCCTGGATCAGAATGAGAGCTGGTTTGTAAATGGCTGAGTCAAAGTCTGCACCGAAAATGGCTACTTGTCTGTAGATGTCAATGTAGTCACACAATCATCACTTGAGTATAGTAAAATGATGAATTGACAGTGGGGGACAACAGATTATGGGGAAAGAGTACTCCAACACAATAGGCAGTAACGGAGAGATCCATGGTAGAAGCCCTTTAACAGGCAGGTGATCGGGATGATGGCTTCCTTGCTAGAGCTTGTGAGTGAAAGCACATCCTGAGGAACTTTACATAATGGCTCCATGTCGTGAACAAGATTGAAATAGATTAGCTCAAAGTGAAAATATCCTGGATTCAAATCCTGCAGATCCTCATTTTTGTATAAGTTTGCACTTTCTTATATGGGGTTTTCTACAGATTGTTCAGTATTCCTCAAAGATCTTTAAGAATATGCATTAGATTGCTTAGTATTGTTGATCAGCAATTTTCACCAAAATGTTATTCACAGTGAATTTGTTGCATTTGCATTCACCATTGTTCATCAAATTATTTAGTGATAATTCATCCAGTTTAGGAGACCTTTTCTCCCCAATGCCCCATAATGCTTTGCAAGGCTCCTGGAGTTGTAATAGCCAGTATTGGAGGGGACCACCCTATCATTTGCATTATAGACTCTGTGGGACCTAGTTAATGGTAGAACAGATAAGTAAATAATGCAGATTCGCAAAATTTTATTTTTCTGAAACATATACAGCACAAATAATGAGTTATTTCTGCTTTTCACCAAATGTGCAGGTTGATCTTTGAGTTCCACCTCAGTCAAACAGAAGGAGATACATGCCCTATGCATGCATAATTAGCCACATGGATATAACAAACAAACTTTGAAGGAGCCTGATGCCCCCTCAACCAAATCAAAGAAGACTCTATGAAACAATAAAAATAAGAAAATATTTATTATGATTTACATAACATTTCTATCATTTTAATAGAAGAAAAAGTGAAAACCGTCAGCATAGATAGTTTGGACAGCCTTTAGAACAACTTCAAAAACCAGAACAAGTCAGCGGCTTCAATCATAACATGCCACTTTAAATTTTCTGGCTTGAAAAGACCTACGTATTTTTTCTGACTTTTGAGTATGATTTCGGCATTTCTGCCTCGTTTTAATGAAATATATGATTGCATGTCTCTGACTGCATTCTTTATTGATTTCACAGAGGCACAGTGATTGGCACTGTTGCCGCACACCTGTTTGGCCAAAATAGTCAGTTAAGTATAGATAGCAGACTTTTCCCAGCCCTCAGGGACAATTTAAAGATGGTTGCACCATTATAATCAAGTTAAACAGTTCAGTTAGTCCTTCCCCATCGACTTCAATGCATATCACTGAATTTGGCGATATTTGCAAACACTTTCGTGATTTCTCTGAACATGAGGCGAAACGAATACTGAGGAGTGCACTTATCACTATTGCTTAGTGATTTCTGATTGGTTCTATGTGAGTGTGAGTTTGTGTGTTTGTGCCAGTTGGTTTCGATTGATGGAATAGTACCCTATCTAGGATTGGTTTTTGCCTTGTGCCTGATGTTGCTGGAATACAACAACAACATAGACTTTGATCATTTGTGGCTCTCAGTTGGATAAGGTTGGTTTGAGAATGTTATACAGTACATGATATAAAATGTCTAAAAATCTTCAATGAATGCAAAGTGCAGAAATCCCAGTTTAATATATTTATTCTAAATAAACTAAGATGCCAATATTCAAACTTTCCATTCAATAGAATTAATAGTACAGTTATTATGCAAGAAATGTGAATTTAATATCATATCATGTAACTTTACCCAAAGGCAAATATCCTCCTACTTTACTGTTTACCCCCTGTCTTTTTCTGGTGTCATTAAATTAATATTTACACCCTAAAGGCTGATGCTTCAACAAGTGCTCCAATTTAGCAGCTTGTTACAGACTCAATGGTTTAGAAGTTCCTTATCGAATCCCAGACCCGACTGCCTAATCTTTATATTTTCATTGTTCACAATACCCTTCAAATTCCAGAAAAATAAAAAATACTAATCGCCAGACTTTTGCCAACTTTTTAACTGTGCATGATGAGTATCATATTAGACCTTTAGTAAGACTTTTGTAAGATTTCAGTTTAAAAATCTCAAAATTATCCTTATTGTCAAATATATCTTAAATTCTACAAGAGATTTCATTTTTGCTCCAATACAGTACCTTCAACATAGACTATACGAAATTGTGCATGTAGACTGGATAGATGACTGGCATTAACTTACAATATCAATAATGATCTTATATAGATAGAATAACAGTAAGTAAATAATTACATTGTTCACAGTATTTATCCATTGTATTACTATATAGCTGAAGAATGCTGGCTTTCGTACTTGTTTACTTTTTACTCAAGACAAGCTTTGAGGCCTGTGATAACAGAATGACATGGCCTGATTTGTTCCCTGATCGAGATCTACTAAATACTTTCTGTAGCATCACCTGCAGGAACCCTGCCAAGACATGTCTTCAGCCGGAAGATAAAATCTGATGTCAATAGTTAAAGAAAATATGTATTATAAAATGTCTTAATTCAATCTGAGTTTGGGGATCTGTCAAAGCATATCTGTATTTGAAAAGATTTGCTATATTATTATAAACTGGATGTTTCATTAAGTATTTACTTCTGTAAGTTCTGTAATATATGTTCCATGCTTATGATATAAATTTGTTTAACTCAGACTAAACAAACATCATACTTTTTCCTTGTATAAGTGAAACGTAAATGGTGGGGCAGCACATAAAGCAAAAACTGCTACCAAACCTCTATATTATTTACATTTTATGGGAATATAATGCAGCAACATAACCAATATACTTTATTAATAAAAAAGTACACACCCTTTAATGATGTGCTAAGAAAGAGGTAAACACAGTTGAAAATGTGCTGCAAGAGAAACAGCCATTAAAATGGAAAGAACATAGAAGGGTGTTCATTTGCATAGATTCAACTGTTTAGTTTCTTGTACCTACATTTAATATTTCAGGAACATAAACAGTAAGGGCAACAATGGTCTCTAGGCAGGACCCCAATAAGGAAGGGGTACCAATTTATTACAGTAAACTATTATGAAGGCATGCTGGAGCAGTTAAGAGTCACCGGTTAACCCTAATGTGCACATATTTGGGATGCAAGAGGCAACTAGAAGATTAGGAGAGAACTGGGGATAATGATTTTGATTTAAAAAACCCTAATCTGCGAGGCTATGAACCAGATGCGCTAACTACTGCACCATTATACTAACAGTTCCAGGATTTACCATTTTATAAGGTACAAAAAATGAAAGACGGGTTGTCAGTTTCTATGTTAAATTCTGCTGTTGATCTTCTGATATGTTCTTCTTCTGTTTTATTAACAACACTACAAGAAGGAGAACAACAATCTCTTTTTTGCTTTTCATATATTTCAGAGAACTCTGTAGTGTTCTTTGATATTTGTGAAGGGAAAGAGTCACTGAGTTTTATGTTTGAAGGTGGACATGTTCTGACATTGAGGGATGGCTAACAACTTAGATTTAGTAAGCAGATGAAAACTGGCATGCTTTGATTCCGGAAGGTAAGGTAAACATTTAAATGTGTTATGATTCTGCCTGCTCACAAATCTCAAAAAGGTAAAAGGCTTAAAAATGTAAGTCAGACTTGCATTCCCATACTGTTATGATGCAAAAATATACATTTCACCATTTCAAGCTTCATAGCTGCAAACTCAAAAGGCAGACCCCATGATGCGGCAAAGGATTTAAAGTCAGAAATATTCACAATTGGACAGAAGAAAACCGTAAAATTCTTATTTACTTGGGCCAGAGCTTAGGTTACTTTTAAGACTTATTCAGATTTCAAGCATTATACATTGGAGAAACACAGGCAGGAATCAAGAAACAGGAAATAAAAAGGTTTGCTAAAAGACAAACTTGATAATGAACACAGTCCAAGTCAAAATTACAAAACAGTGTGTTATAATGAAAACCAGATGTCAACAAACTAAGGAATCCTCTCAGAAATGCAAAACTGAAAGTCAAAGTACAGGAGAAAAGTGCATTGCAGAGGCAGCCAACATATAGGCTGCTAATCTTAAATAGGACTGGGAGTGGTTCCCAGGCTTCAACATCGGGTGGTCCCTGGCAACCTTGGCTCAACATAAAGAACACAGAGTACATACATTAAAAGCATACTACAATCATAATAATATTAACTAAAGAAAACAATATTCATAGTAACATTACTTATAACTGATAACAAAATACATCTAAAGGAAAAAAGAAAAGAAAAGATATCCAAACCAGGGATGGGACCCTAGCTAAATCATAAGAAAATGTATTTTGTCAACCCTGTGAACGTGCTCGATTCTAAGACACATTGAATGGAGCATGCAGACTGACATAAATATGTATATATTCTCAGCTTCCTTCCTCAGACACAAAGAAAAGTCCCCAAATGAAGACCTCTGATGTCACTGCTGGGATTAGGTCCATCGCTTCTAGTCTCCAATGTCTGAAAAGGACATCTGCCCAAGAAGTGGGTGTCTTTCAGACCCCAGTACTCAAGACAACTACTGATAGCTATTAGGCTTTGTGGTAGCCAGCTCGAACATAGACAGACGGACACGTTTATGTCACCCACAACACGTTTATTATATTTTCTACACAAGTGCACAAGCCCCAAAGTCCCCAAATGTCCAGGCCTCTCAATAATGCCTTCGTCCTTCAGGCCGCCTCTTTTCCTCTTCTCCTGAGCTCCGTCCTTCTCCACTCGCGACTCAAGCACACGAACGGAGGGAGGCGGCCCCTTTTATAATCTCCCATTTGTGCTCCAAGTGCCTCCCGACAATCTTCCGCCAGCACTCCCCAGTGTGGCGAAGTGCCAAGTGTGCACCCAGCACTTCCGGGTGTGGTGGAAGTGCTGAGGTCCAGGGCTCCCAAGGCATTGGGGCGTCCCCTGGCGGTGACCACGGGCACCTACAGGGTTGAGCTTCAAAGCTCTGCATCCGTGGTCCCCTTAGGGAGCAGAGCAGTTGCGCCGACGTGGACTGAGGGAAGCGCAAGCCTTCCTCCGGTCCTCCGGGGTGTCTCGGCCGGGTCGCCCACCCCCAGCCATCTGTGACAGCTTATATATATTTTTGTCCTAACAAAATAAGCAATTAAACAAGGTATTCCTTCCTTTCTTTTGTCTCTTTTGTTTAATTTTACAATTTATAAGTATGAACTGCTTATCTATTGTTGCGGTACTTACAAATTACTGGTGTTAAATGACTTGCTTATAGTCAGGCAATGAGTCCATTGTGGGAACTGAATCAGACTAATTGAACCATACCATGTCAGGTTAATAACAGACACACAATGAAGCATTGAAGAAAAATAAATGTAACCATGTTACACGCATTTGATATTATCACCTTTGTACAATATTAGGTCTACTTTCTCTTTGCTCTGCACACTTCAGACTATAAATATAACACCAGGTCATGTCACTTGCAGAAATTCTTAGTTGATTTTACACTGAATTGGGTGTATTAATAAATTGGATGAGATGGAGTATAGGTGTCAGGTGGAGAAGTTTGTTTCTTGGTGCAAAAAGAATTGTCTGCAGCTTAACCTCAGCAAAATCAAGGAACTGGTTGTTGACTTTCACAGTTTTCTTTTTTTGCTCAGATCTTATACTGTGATGTTTTCGCTAGACATTAAGACAACTGCTGTTTTTGTAAAGAGCTTTTGTCGAATCATCAACTTCCCTTCAGTAGGGCCTTACCTCTGTTTTGAATATGGTCAACTCTGCACCCAGCTCTTTATGGGGATGAACAAGTGTCATTTGATATTAAGCCAATGTGTCACTTGTGTGCTTGTGCAGAAACACTTCACAGTGCAGTACCAAAACTAAAAAAAAGAAAAAAAACTACGATGAAGAAGATTAGGAGACACGTTATTCTGACAAAGAGATAAACTACTAACATTCTCAAACCTACTTAAGCCAATTCAGTTTCAGAATCTTTATTTCTAAAAAATATCTCTGCACTAATGCATGCACAGATGCTCCATTACAGCATTATTCTAGTTTTGTGCTTACTTGCATTGCAAATAGTGGGTTTACGATGAAGGTCGTGGCCCTCATTAGCATTCATCAAAAGTCTGACATACTCTGAACTAACCAACAGTACATAACTTGCTGTCTTGAACCAGAGATGATCTACTCTGTGAAAGCACACCTTTGCCTCGCACCTTTCTCTGTCAAATGATCACCCCGCTTCATTAAACTCTTTTGTAGTAAATGAAGCAGAACTCATTGAAGAAATCTTCTAAAATGCTCTAGGGGCTGCATTTTGTTTGCTGCACCAGAGTTCAAGAGGAAAAATTGAAAGCTATAAAAATCCACTCATTGCCCTATAGTGGTACACAAAATCATTTATTAGCAGCAGTTGCTTTAATGAATTAAACACATAGTGTATATAATCTAACAGTTTCAATAAACAATACCAAGAAGACATGAGCAGAAATAATGACAGTCAGCAGGATTACAAAGCAGAGGACAGAGTTGGGCTAAAATATATATATTTAAGGTGATTATTGATTTAAAAATATTCAATGTAATCCAACATGTGAATTAACAAGGGCTATAAAGTTTACAATTGACTGCAACCACTGTCACCCTTAAAAAAACAGTGACCTTTTTCGCAGAAGTAAAAATAAATGAAGTAAAGCTATTCTGTATTCTTCACCTTCAGGATACTGTCCTAACCTTAATATTATCACATTATGTCATTTTTAAGTTAGATAATGCAACATGCATTTCTGAAAAGTAAAGAATAGAACTTTTAAAAAGTGAATTTGACAAAACTAAATATAAAAGTCTAAAATGAAAGGATTTGCTCCTAATAAAAGATTTACTGTCATACTTTTTCTGTTTATACAAAATATGTAAACATAACAAAAACTGAAAAGTATAAATATTTGTACCAGATTTTAAGTCTCTGCATTTTGCATCCACTTCGGTTTCAAACTAATTTTAAAATTCTCTTTCTGACTGTTGTAGAGTTTAACATTTTAAATGATAAGTATTCGTTTATGGTCTTTAGATTGCTTATTCTGTTTTAAGCCAAAAGTTAATTGATCACAGCTCTAGATTTTTAATCCAAATCCACAGTAACGTTTGCAACCAGTAAATCCATTACACTAAAGAAGAAGTATTTGAAGTAGTAATTATTATTTAAAATAGGGGAAGATGGGGACAATGTTAGGGTTTGAGCAAACCATTCTTTTCAAATCAGAAATTCTTAGTTGGGGCGTGCAGGTGGAAGGAGCAGAACTTTTCTTGCAATGTTTAAAAAGAGTACTTTTACAAAGGCACTTTATTCCTTTTCTAGTTTAAAAATGCCTATCATGTTATAAGCAAAATGTACCCTTGTTTGTAAATGCTTTTGTATTTGGATACAAAAGAACTGCTTGAATAATTTGATAATTTGAGTGAAAAGTGTTAGACACCATGTAAATTTTGTGTTCTACAAATGGTGCTGTATAAGGTATCACTTATCACTTGGCTGTGCATGTTTTTGCTGATAAGAACTGGTTTAAATCAAATTCATAAACAGAACTGCTACCATAAAGTATGCAAACCATGCTTCCTACAACACCTCATTACTAAGTTATACAAGCATGCCTTAGTATAGGCTCCTTCTTCAAGAATGCATTAGTTCATGAGCCTCAACAGTGGTTGATTTCAGAGACAGGATTTTATTTACAATAAAAGTCAAAATTATCTTGGGGATGGAATTAGTATAGTTAGGCAGGTCAATAAAAGAGCTTATGAGTGTTCTTTCAGTACCCATCATGACTGGTACTGTTATGTTTAAACTTGGGTTTGCGTGTACAGTGATGCCTTGAGATACGAGTTTAATTTGTTCCGTGACCGAGCTCGTAAGTCAAAATGCTCGTATCTCAAATCATTTTTCCCCATTAAAATTAACTGAAATGAGATTAATTCATGTCAGCCCCCAAAAAAACCACCCCAGTTTTTTGTTAAATGTTTTCAACATAAGAAAAATGTATTTATAATGAACAAATATTGTATACAAACAAAATAAATCCTAATACATAAAAGAGAATCTAAAGAAATAAACAGATGTTGGCTGAGCCAATTAGCGTATTGTAATGTTTTTTCTTTCACTTCACTTTTGCTTAACTTAATTTTCTTCTTCACTAGTTTTTTTCTTTTTTGCCACGCTTTCAACACTTTCATCCTCAGGGCATTTCAATAGAAACCTGTCCAAGGAGCTTTGTTTAGTCCTCCCCTTTAGAATGTTTCTGAAATGAGTTAGGCAAGTGTCATTAAATAGCGCCACTGCACGACCAGTTGTAACTTTTTCATGGTTTCTTTACAATAAAGTCAAGTGTTAGGCAAGTGTCATTAAATAGCGCTGCTGCCCGACCAGTTGCAACTTTTTCAGGGCGTTTCTTTTCAATAAAGTCAAATGTTAGACAAGTGTAATTAAATAGCACAGCCGCACGATCAGTTGCAACTTTTTCAGGGTTTCTTTTTAATAAAGTCAAGTGTTAGGCAAGTGTCATTAAATAGCGCTGCTGCATGACCAGTTGTAACTTTTTCAGGGTTTTTTTTCAATAAAGTCAAGTGTTAGGCAAGTGTCATTAAATAGCACAGCCACATGATCAGTTGCAACTTTTTTGGGTTTTCTTTTCAATAAAGTTAGGTGTTAGGCAAGTGTCATTAAATAGCACAGCCGCACGACCAGTTGTAACTTTTTCAGGGTTTATTTTGAATAAAGTCAAGTGTTAAACAAGTGTCATTAATAAGCACCGCCACGCGACCAGTTGCAACTTTTTCAGGGTGTTTCTTTTCAATAAAGTCAAGTGTTAGGCAAGTGTCATTAAACAGCACCACTGCACGACCAAATTCAAAACTTTTTCCCACATTGTAAACACTTCCTTTATCTCACTTTAAGAGACAACCTCCTCCATGACACCAATCTTCTGCAGAACCTCCGTATGTTGCTGCGTCTGTAGTTCCGTCAAATCCTCCGTCGTCAGTTCCTCGGAATGTGCGGCGACATGCTCTTTGATGGCTCATATTTCGAATTTTGGCTCATAACTTCAAGGCAAAAAATCGACCTAGTGACGGCTCGTATCTCAAAAAACTCTTATCTCAAGGTACCACTGTATTTTGTTTTGTTACTTTATTGTTAAATTTGAATTATTATTTTCATGTATTTTGTGATTACTGTTAGTTTTATTTACTATTCTGTAATTGTGTATTCTCTTCCTAGTGTTCTGTGGGTGGTACCCCACCCTGACATCACCATTCTTGAGCACCCTGGCTATTTAGGAGGAAGATGAAACTCTAGCAGTGGTGCACTTAAGTGTGTTTTTGCTTGGATTTCCTGGTTTCTTAATTTCTTTCTGTCCTGGTCTTTGGATTATGATTTTGGATTGCTCATTGTACCTTTGTTACCTGGGATTGCCTTTTAGGCAATTCTTTTTTGCATTGTTTTGTTACTTTTGACTTTGGATAAATACTTGTGTCATTTTAGTTACAATCCAGAGTTTTCACAGTTTTCTACCTCTTGTCAGTAATTTATATATTTATTTTTGTGACCATTAACAGTTTTTGAACTTCAAAACCAAGTTCCCCCATTTTGTACCTGATCGAGCTAAAACATGCAGGAAGGAGGGCAAGCTGGTCAAGGGTGAGTTTCTTCTGGGCTGCCCAGTGAAGGTCCTGGCCTGCTTTTTGTGGCACCTTAGGAAGTCTCATACTCATTTTGTCATGTTCCAGAGTCTTATTTAAAACATGTACACATGCTGTATAGAAGAGAGTAAGACACTATACAGCAATGCAAGAACAGAGCTGCCAGGAGGCTGAACATCTAGCAATACCAGGTTGTATAGTGTTGATTACCACATCTTGATTAGCTTTCACACTGGCATATAAGATTACTTAATATGATTATTTTGGACATTGTAACATTATGACTATAATATTATTAACTGAGTTAATTGCTCACTTCTCTGAGTTTTATGTGTATTTACTTTACGTTACATCAATGGCAAATGAAGACACTCCAACAGAATTTTACAATAGCAAAATATAAATGTGGTCTGTGTACAATTGATATGGTAAGACTCTAATTGTGGGTTGACAGAAATAATACAGTAGCATGATGTAGAATTAAGCACAGTATCTAAATTCTAAGCGGTGTTAAAGGTCAAAGTAAAAGAAAATTAGATATTACACTATGGTGCCTTTTTTAAAGACAAGTGTCTCCAAAAAGCTTTTCTATATTAAAACATGAAGAATCGAATATATGCTTTTAACAAGAAATTCCTAAGGCAAGAACTAAAATATCAAAATAATTTATTTCATCTTTAGACCAATATGAAATACTAAACAAACATGGTTTCTCATCCCCATAGCAATTATAGTCATGTCCAAAAAGCACCAGAGAGTTAATGCTTTACTGTAAATCCTAAATTCCCTTGATGCTTAATGCCTTAGCTTCTACGTACTTCTTATTCCTGAGTCTCTATATGCTTAATCCACGAGTCATGTTACAGACATTTATCAGGATTTAGGTGATTTTGTGCTCATTTTTATTAGTCTGATGACTATGTCCAGTTACAGTAAGTCATTGATGTCACAATTTTAGGCCTCAGTTTCAATAATGCCTTTTTCCAGAGTTTTGGGTTTAGGCCAGAACTACAGTTAGATTAATGTCTGTAATTTATTTTGCAGCAAAGAAAAGACACATCATGAACAGAATGCTAACATCTTGAGCAATCAAATTTAGTGTTTTTTTTAATCTGCTTGAGTGAGCTGTGTTTGTCACATGATTGATATATAATGATGTCACACATCAGTGGCCAACTGAAAGTGATGCCAACACATATCTCCACAAACATGAAATATAATAAAAGAAAAGAATGATACCACACTAATGACATTGGAGAAAAAAACAAATCCACATATATTGAAAAAATTACCTGAAATCCTTACAACTATTCAAAAAATCTGTCAATAATAAAATATGCAACAGGTACAGTCTTCTAAGCAAAAACATCTAAAAGCAGAATAAATACATTGGACTTCTGTGATGATATGTGGTATTAGCATATTTGCTAATAGTGTATAGAAAATGGAAGTTTGAAGTTTTACAAATAGTATTTACTGTATGCATCTACAAAATCTCTAATACTCCAACATGGTTTCTGGTTTGAAATAAAAGCATTGAAGTACTCAGAGGAAATGTTAGAAAAATATCAATAATTGAAAACTGTACCCAATGTAGTTTTTACGTTTGACATTTTGACCTTTCCAGTTTTATCTTCAAAGTAATTGGATTATAAATTCTGATTGCTGGCACCAAAATTCTGGCATAAAATCAAAATGAAGTGTTTATTTTATTGTGCATTTTCCTTTGGACAATCAGGCTGCAATTCTTTCCACATTTTAAGAGTATGGGAAAGCTAGCTTTCATAAATATGGCAGAAAATCTTGTCATTACAGCCACAAAATGTAACGTGTACAGACTTATTGTCTGTTAAGCCCCATAATTTAAAAATACCAAAGTTACGATGATGTTGAAATGATCAGCAAATCATTATTTTACGTATAAAAATAATAAAGCAAAATGAATTTGCGAAAAATGGCATTCAATACAAAACCAGTACTAAATAGTTTTCTGATAAAATATTATATATTGATCATTTCCTCAAGTGTCCATTTCTACAACAAAATTGTATTTTACTAGTATGTTGGAACAGTTGCAGAGGGCAGAGATTAACAAAAGACTGGAATAAGTGGTCCATTCTAATAATAATAATAATGATAATTCTAATCAAAATTTGTATCTGTTTTATTTCTGGTGTTTCAATAATTTAAAATGTAACACAAGCTGTTTTAAATACTTCTTTTTTAATTATAACTACTTTATCATAGGATGAAAGCACTACAGGTTCCTAGTTAAAATTTCAGGGCAAAGTCAAAGCAGAAAAATCATAAGGAAGAAGGAGTTCTGCTCAGGTGAACAAGTACTAAATGTTAGGTTTACACTAGGAATATTATTTTAAGATTGTTGCTAGTGATATCAATGAAAAAGAACATAAAAAACATAATTGTTCTTCCCTTCTGCATAACTAACACTGCAGTACAAAGCAAAACAAGCAAGAAATTCCATTGTGCTTCCAACACATAAGTAGACTGAAATTTAAAAAGAAAAATCCATCCTTCCTCATGAAATTCCCATTCCACTCTTCAGCTTGAGGTACTGTAAATCAATGGGATGACTGAAAACTTAAGATAATTATGTCCATTTTGGCCTTGATCATTTGTAATGTTCTCCTCCTTAATTAAACAGATCCTGTGGAAGTATTACTTATACTAGTCACAGTTGCCTTAAGAAATGTTAAATTAAAAAATAATGTGCAAGATCAGGGTGTAGTGCGTCTTTTTAACATCAATCAAGAGTTTAGTAGTTAAGTAATCTAGGAAAAAAGAAACCTGTTCAAGTACATGGGATTGGGATTACTGATGAAATGCCTTATGTGCTTGAAATTAAGATTGTAGTTTAATAACTTTTGTAATGTCAGTGTAACAAGTGATTTTTATTAGGAGAGGAAAGAAAAGACAAATTATAGAAACAAGAGTTCTGGAAGAGACAAAAGCAGTCACAAGAAGATATTGTATGCCAAGCGGTTTAAAGATGTCATGAAAAGATAGATAGATAGATAGATAGATAGATAGATAGATAGATAGATAGATAGATAGATAGATAGATAGATAGATAGATAGATAGATAGATACTTTATTAATCCCAAGGGGAAATTCATATACTCCAGCAGCAGCATACTGATAAAAAAACAATATTAAAGAGTGATAAACATGCAGGTAAAAACAGACAATAACTTTGTATAGTGTTAACATTAACATTTACCCCCCAGGGTGGAATTGAAGAGTCGTATAGTGTGGGGGAAGAACAATCTCCTCAGTCTGTCAGTGGAGCAGGACAGTGACAGCAGTCTGTCGCTGAAGCTGCTCCTCTGTCTGGAGATGATACTGTTCAGTGGATGCAGTGGATTATCCATGATTGACAGGAGCCTGCTCAGCGCCCGTCGCTATGCCACGGATGTCAAACTGTCCAGCTCCGGCTCTACAATAGAGTCTGCCTTCCTCACTAGTTTGTCAAGGTGTGAGGCGTCCTTCTTCTTTATGCTGCCTCCCCAGTACACCACCGCGTAGAAGAGGGCACTCACCACAACTGTCTGATAAAACATCTGCAGCATCTTATTGCAGATGTTGAAGGACGCCAGCCTTCTAAGGAAGTATAGTTGGCTCTGTCCTCTCTTGCACAGAGCATCAGTATTGGCAGTCCAGTCCAATTTATCATCCAGCTGCACTCCCAGGTATTTACAGGTCTGCACCCTCTGCACACAGTCACCTCTGATAATCACGTGGTCCAGGAGGGGCCTGGGTCTCCTAAAATCCATCACCAGTTCCTTGGTTTTGCTGGTGTTCAGGTGTAAGTGGTTTGAGTTGCACCATTTAACAAAGTCCTTGATCAGGTTCCTGTACTCCTCCTCCTGCCCACTCCTGGAGCAGCCCACAATAGCAGTGTCATCAGCGAACATTTGCAAGTGGCAGGACTCCGAGTTGCATTGGAAGTCCGATGTGCAGTATATAGGCTGAACAGGACCGGAGAAAGTACTATCCCCTGCAGTGCTCCTGTGTTGCTGACCACAATGTCAGACCTGCAGTTCCCAAGACGCACATACTGAGGTCTGTTTGTAAGATAGTCCACAATCCATGCCACCAGGTATGAATCTAGTCCCATCTCTGTCAGCTGAAGTGGGAGAGGGATCGGTGTAGCATATAGATGATGGCATCCTCCGCACCCACCTTCTCTGGATATGCGAACTGCAGAGGGTCGAGGGCGTGGCAGACCTGTGGCCTCAGGTGGTGAAGCAGCAGCCGTTCCATGGTCTTCATCACATGTGATGTCACAACGACAGGCCGGAAGTCATTCAGCTCACTAGAACATGATACCTTTGGGACTGGGGTGATGCAAGATGTTTTCCAAAGCCTCAGGACTCTCCCCTGTTCCAGACTCAGGTTGAAGATGCGCTGTAGAGGACTCCCCAGCTCCAGTGCACAGGCCTTCAGCAGTCGTGGTGACACTCTATCTGGACCCACTGCTTTGCTGGCATGAAGTCTCCTCAGCTCTCTGCTCACCTGGGCTACTGTAATTGTGGGTGGGGATGTCTCTCCTATGCTGGTATTAGCAGAAGGATGGGTGGAGGGTGCAGTACTCCGAGGTGAGAGTGGGTTAGGGCAGTCAAACCTGTTAAAGAAGTTGTTCATTTGGTTTGCTCGCTCCACGTCTCTCTCGATGGTGGCACCCCGGTTCGAGCTGTAGCCAGTGATGATCTTCATCCCATCCCACACTTTCTTCATGCTGTTATTCTGCAACTTCTGCTCCTGCTTTCTCCTGTACTGCTCCTTCACCACCCTGAGCTTGACACAGAGTTCCTTCTGCAAGCTCTTGAGCTCATGCTGATCATCACCTTTAAAAGCCCTTTTCTTCTGGTTCAAAAGGCCCTTGATGTCACTGTAATCCATGGCTAGTTGTTAGCATAGCAGCGTACTGTTCTTACTGGAACTACAATGTCCATATAGAAGTTAATGTAGTCAGTAGTGCAGTCAACAACCTCCTCAATGTTCTCACTATGTGACCCCTGCAGGATATCCCAGTCCGTAGTTCCAAAACAGTCTCTCAGAGCCTGCTCTGCCTCAGGTTACCTTACATTCCAGGCGCTGCCACTTTATACTGGAATAGTGATGATGTTTCATACCACTTTGACCGCAGTCAGAAGTTACCAATAAGCCTCGGTTGTCAAAATAATGTATTGGCACCTACAAACAATGTTGCAACAAAATGGTATCAAAAAGATAATAATAAAAATATTAAATATCAAAAATACAATAAAATAACTCCATCCAAATAAAACAAGATCTATGACAGTAGTATGTTTTAGCTAGAGCCTTTTACTAATTCACATAAATTTAGAAATATGAGACGTAACTTTTGACCATTAGAATATAGTGGGGAAAAAAACAGAACAAACAAACTTAATGCTGAATAATTCTGGCTAACATATACACAATTAATATGGACAGAAGGGAACTTGTGCAATATATATGTTTGCCTTAGTTGTCAAAATGAGCACTCATTCCTTACTATTCCTGCTATAGTAAGAGGTGCTTTGTTTGAAGCAAGGGACCAGGAGATGCAACATAGTCAATAAACAAGCCAAAAATTTGTAACTGAAAAGTGAGAAATCTAGTAGCAAAAACCAAAGTGCTAAGCCCAAATTGTAGTCTGACTGCAGAGGAAAGAATTACTATCCAGAACTTCCTAAATAACAAAAATTTCTAAAGAGAACCAGAAAAGTAACCCTGAAAAAAAATGTAAAATGAATTAATTTCATAATATTAAACTTGTAATGGCTGGAAAATTTAATTGAATATTGAATCCAGACATAGACAGGTACTGCTAACATAATTTCACAGTTTATTAAAGATCGCAATCTCTGACCCATGTATATTTTTGTATCCAAATTCATGGGAGTATTCGGTCTTCTTGCCAGTGCATCATAGTTACTGAAGAACTGATTACTTTTCTTATTCATAAAAAATGATTACTCTCACTTAAATTTTACAAATATGATGCTTTTTCTCACCTCCAACCACACTCCTCTTATTTTGGAACCTACACCATTCTGTTGTACAAACTTAATTTACAACTGATGGCAAAAACCTACTATTGTTAGCAAATTTTATAAAATTGCAGTATGTGATTCTTTGTATGTCTACAGTAAAATCTCTGTTACAATTTACTTTCCCGTACAGGCAGTCAAATTAACTATAAAAATCCATTTTGTATTTGTTTTTCATCTCTTAACAAATCAATTTTTTAGAGGTCAATGCTTTCCCAGTGGTTTCTGTGGAAGCATTCTGGGAAATACTGAAGGAAGTTTTTGCACTCTAGAATGGCATCAGAACTGATTAAGGAGATTTCCAGAATTAATTGTATATATGTTAAGAGTAGATCACAGACTGAGGTGATCTATTAGAAATGGTTGGCTCTGCAATTGAAAACCACAAGAGAAAAAGAACAACTAATTTTAAGCTACATCATCATTATCATGAACATAGTGTAGAGACAAGACCAAATAGATTTTAGTTCAATGAATAAATAAACAGGAAGTCTGCACTGCAATTATAAAAGCATGTTATAATTCATTATGTTTTATTCAGTGAAAAGACAATAAGACTCAGTTTTGAAATTCCTAGCTATCATGTAAGTGCATCCCAATGCTCTCATTGACAAAAGAGCTTGACAAACCTCAGAGACTTTCAGAAATACCATAAGTACACTGCAGAGTGGAACAGTTGATTGTCCAGATGGCTATCCAGTGGTATTTGATGCAAAGTTTTCAAATCATTTAGCTGTGTTATTGTTAACAGTGTTTATAGAGGCTAGACAGTCTACAATTCCACCAAAAACACTACTTAAAGTATTAACTACAGTGTATATTAAGAAATACTTGTTACGTACAGGCCAACTTCAACCCTGAATAATGACTTTAAAAAAAGTAGCATAGGTTTTTGTGAGAATAATTGAAAAAATTCTTACATCTGCAACAACAAAAGAACAAACCAGATTTATAGTCTTAGTTTTGATGTTTGTTTAATGTAATATGCTCACCTATAGAATCTGATTCACCACAGGTGTCACTCACTATTCTACAGAAAAAGCCGTTGATAAAGAAAAATGGAGTTAGTGGTTTACCATACAATTTTGGGTTTGGGCCCCGTATATTATGTGCTACTCCCGAGGCCTCAATCCATTATAGTAATATGAATTTAGATTACCTTGATAGATTGCAGAACCAGACAAAGGTGTTTATTATCACTAATACTTCTTGTGATTGCCACCAAACCATTAGCTATTTATTTCAAGAAGCAGTTAGAGATGAACAGAATTATTATAGAACAGTTTGATTGTAAAATATCCTTTTATTCCAGAATATGGTGCTTTATATCTCAGACACACAGTGATCTCTACTATTAGTTTAAACCTGCTAGGAATATTTCGAAAGACCTTTGGATTCAAAATTAATTGGAATTACAGTGTGGTTTTTCCAGTAAATGTTATGGCACATGAGACAAGGGATTTTCAGTATTTGTTGACAGTATCAGAACTGCCTATATAGTATAACATGGATAACAATCATAAGGATATATTTTTAAATAGGATTTTTGTAGCATGATGATAATAGATGGTCTGTCCTTCAACTTATGTTACCTGGGAAAATCAATATAGTCACAATTAATATCCAACCAAAATTCCTTTATCTTTTCCATAGCATCAACATATTGTCACACACACATGGTTAGGGAATGCCTTCAAGGCTCATGAGAAGTAAGCACATCCATCCTGGGAAGAGAATGGCCATGTTACCTTTCGCTTCTTCTCCATCTGCAGCTCTGAATGGTAGAACCAAAAAGATGCCTGACCACTCTTCTTTAGTGCTTCTGGGGCCTGTGCAATATATTCAATTCATTCAACATAAGAGACTGTTCATTTTGGGACCTGCCTGAAAGTGAGGCTGAGTTCCTGTACTCTACAAATGCACAACAACACTGTGATTCATGGCAGTGACCGGTTCTTTGTTATCAATGAGGTGCAAGTGACAAAGGAGCAGCTAATGTGCTTCCATTTAAACCTATGTGTATGCATCATGAAGTATCTGTATTAAAAGAATGTTTTGAAATAAATGAGAGAGAAGGGAAGGACCATACAAGAGGTACAAATCAGTTTCAAACCACAAAACATATAAATAATGTCCTCAAAAAATGAAAAATCTACAATGTGATAAAGAGTTGTCCTGGAAGAATGAAAGCTTCTAATTACAAAATTGGTTGAAATGAAAACCAGAGTTAAATACTCTCTACTTTTAGAAGTTATATTCATTTGAAGCATAATTCACCTGGAACTCAAAATGGCCATGCATGAAACAGGTGACTCTTCAAAGATCGAAAATAGAAGGTAGCACAGCTCCATCGAACTTCAACTTCTGTTACTGAGCTGCAAGTATTCACACAATACAATTTTCACAATATGAGGAAATCCACAAATTTATACCAGCTTGCTTTGAAGTGGAAAATAAGTCCTGCCCTAAATTTTCTGTGCTCCAGTCAACACTAATTATCATCAAGCTATTAGCATCCCATTAGTCCATGACTTACTAAAGATATGGAACCAACGTAGAACACATTTTAAGGCAATCTTCTACCTCTTGCTGTGTTGCTCCCATACAAAATAATGACCTTTTTTAGCCTTGGATTTAAAACTACTCCTAACACGTTAATGGCAGTTTTGATTTACTACCAAGATGGGATTAAAGTGTGTTATGAGAAATCAGTTGTAATAGCCTATGCTACCCTACAAGCAGGTAGATTTATTTAGCTCAACTGGAAGAAACTCAGTCCACCTTCTACAACTCAGTTGGAAAGAAATAATCTTTATTATGTCAAATTGGAAAAAAATCTAATTCTCTTTAAGAGCATCTGTTCAAAATATTTTCGGAAGGTTTCAAGCTGATTAATATAACTGTATGCTTGCTGCATACCTGCTTAACATTCTTACTCTATTTTCTGATTTTGCATATATAAAGACTTCTTATAAATGGAGTCCTCTATTTATATTGTGTCATTTTCTTATTGAATTGTCCCAAATGCCAAGTTATTTTTGTTAGGTTATTTTTCTCATTGTGGATTGACTTTGAATCATATTATTGTATTTGTTATTTTGTTGGGTTAGGTTGTTTAGTTTTGAATGTTGGAAATGAAGAAGTTTAGTGTAAACTCAGTTGTTTGCGATCTTTAATGAAATGAGCAAATCTTGACAGCAAATGTGAAAGGAGGCTGCTTTTAAGATATATTAATGTTCAAATATGTAAAATAAAATATCAGTTGTAGGGTAAGTATTGATGTAAACTAATTCTATAGCTGATTTTAATATTTTAAATAATTATAGTACTATGAAGGAATATCATCAGAGGCACTGATTAAAAGTACTAGTATGTTGTCAATGTGAATTGGAAGTGTAATTGAATATTTCATATTAAAAAGAGGCATGGGGAGATGAAATATGCAGTGTAATGGTGATGCCAGTGGCACAAGCAAGCAGGCAAGCAAAAGAGGGGTCAAAGGACATGATCAAAATGAGATAAAGACTAAGTTAGCAAAACTCCTTAAGGGGGAAAGAATAGTTTTGATCAGTTTAATAAGACCATCACTAATGCCCTGTTATTTCATACTGTCAAAAGCATTCTCAACATCAAATGACAGAAGAGCAGCTAAGGAACAGAAATCAACAGCTGCAACAATAATGTGCAGGAGTCTATTCATATTATCTGAGGCAAAATATAAGCAGACAAAGCTGGTGGGTGAAGTAATTTACAGATCATAGTGTCCAGTCTCTGGGCTAGCACTATGGCTGTTAAATTAATATTAGTGTTAATCAAAGACAACAGGACTAGACACAAATGATTAATTCTGGGAAGAACGACAAGTTAATGGTGAAAGGAATTTGCCAGTGGTAAGGAAGTAATCAGCTACTTTCCAAACAAGAGCTGGTGAGTCTTATCAGTGCTGTAATGAGCCAGAGGTGATTTCCAGCCATGGAAAGTCTAAAGGCCTGCTCTGCATAGGCTTCTGTATGCTATAACTTATCCTTTTTAAGAAATCTTTCAAGGCATTAGGAGGTCAGTAAAGTAACAAAAAAGTTTAATATGAGTAGAGGAATTTGTCTCATTCTCATACAGGGAATAATGTAGGGAGGAAAAACATAGAAAATTCTCCTTTTTAAAACTGAACATCAAGGATGGGATAAACAAGAAAGAACGCAAAGCCCTGTTGCCATTCCAGGCCAGCCTACTTGGATCTTGGTGGTCAAACATTTGCCTATCTAACAAGTACTATGAGGCAACCCCTTTCTCACATCCAGTGTCTCTCACTCTCATTTCTTCCTGTTATTAAACATTTGCTCCAAATTCTCTTCTTGAATTCATGCTGAGTGTGCTTTCTGACATTTTGTGGTTTTAACCACCATGTAATGGCTGCACAGAAAAAAAAAACAGTTATAGAAACAGTCTCAAGAATGTAAGTAAATATTCAAACAGAACCCAAAACATGAAGCAAAAATTAGGGTCCAATATAATGTAGTGAGAGGGTTGAGAGCCAGAAAGATGATACATTCATTAGCCAAAACAAGAGAAAAAAATCAGGTAACCAAAAAGGGTCAAAACCAGCAGATCAAACTAATAAAATAAGACACTCACAAACTCATTTTAAGATATGTGTGTACTTGAATGATTTCAAAATGCACAACACTGCCCTTTATCCTGTCACTCCTATCATTAAGTATAGCAGTATAACCTAATAACTGCACAACAAAAGTGGTGGTGTTTATTCAAAAGCAATAAGAAAGAGTTCAAAAATAAACTTTCATAAAAACATATCAAACCAAAAATGAACACAACCATTGAATTCCTTGACCTGAAAAATCCCCAGAATAACAGCTTAATGATATTTGAGCTAGAAAAATGGCTACAAAAATTAAAATAGAGTCAAATCATAACACTCTCTAGCAGTACTGTTACTAAGACCAGGTGTTGTTATGCCTTTAGAAAAAGCCTGAGAGATTTTTTTTTGTATTATTATTAATAATAAACACACAGTTCCTCCAGTCCTGCCACTGCCTATCATGCCTCTTAGTGGGCTTTGTTTCACAAATTGGTATGCTGAATGTGCTAGTGTGGGTCTCTCCTTTTGCTGAAGTTTTTCTGTTGGATTTTAGGCTGCCCTGTGTCACCTTGGTAGTGTGCTTGTTCTTTTCAACCTTTTTTCTGTCCAAGCAAGCCTTTATATAAGTTAAAAAATGTAAAGGGTATTACATAAGTTAAAAGTTGAACAGCTTACATAAGTTAAAAGGTTTCAAAGATTTCTTTCCAATGATAATATAGCTCAACTGTGAAGCAGGATATTCTTTTTTACATTATTTCTTTACAGAATATCCATCCATCCATTATCCAACCCACTATTTCCCAACTACAGGGTCACGGGGGTCTGCTGGAGCCAATCCCAGCCAACACAGGGAGCAAGGCAGGAAACAAACCCCGGGCAGGGTGCCAGCCCACCACAGGGTGCACACACACATACACCCACATACCAAGCACACACTAGGGACAATTTAGAATCGCCAATGCACCTAACCTGCGTGTCTTTGGACTGTGGGAGGAAACCGGAGTACCCGGAGGAAACCCATGCAGACACGGGGAGAACATGCAAACTCCACACAGGGAGGACCCAGGAAGCTAACCCGGGTCTCCTAACTGTGAGGGAGCAGTGCAACTGAGCCACCGTACCGCCCTTTACAGAATATTTTTTTACATTATTTCTTTACATTAATTTCATTTTCATCTTATAGACATCTCTACCTTATTTATCTTTCAAATAATGCCTCAGCCTCCACATCCCTTCTAAGTGAAGTTTACTAGTACATCTCCTGCATTAACAATCAAATAAAAAGATATTATTTTGTCATTAAAATTCAGGTGTTTCAGGCTAGTTTTAGCTCACCTGTTGACAAGGCTTCTCAAAACTCATTATGTATCTGCTTGGTTTATTTATTTATTTTAATTTTGTGAGGGACTAGCACATTAGCATACAATTTAAATGCTAATGGCACAATCAATTAATCAAAACTGACAGACATTTATTTAGAAGCTGCTCATTAGCAGTGCTAATATAAATGGAGTAAGAAGAAAACAGCTGCATTGAAACAAATTTTAATTGCAAATGACAACCAACTACCTCAATGTGTTCTCTACCCTTAAAATAATTAATCCAATTAATTGCATTTTGGTGTTTAAGTAAATGGACAAACATCCAAAGCTCTTCGTGTGTTTAAAAAGTGTTAGAATTCATTGTTAGATATTACACTGTTACTTTTATTGTCTTTATAGAGTAAATTTCTAAAAACTGAATAAAACATTTGCACATATTAAGTGTAAAGATAACAATATGATTTAGATATTGAAAGCATTTGTTTCAAAGATAGTTTTCACAAATGGAAATTAGCTGCTCTTCTTTCTAGTCGGTTTGAACAAATAAGACGAAGTTATAAACAGCACAAATATTAATGTTAAATTGTTGTAGAAATACTTTTGTTTGAGTGAGAGATGCGGAAAGGTGTTCAGTACCAAATAGTTGTTTATATTGCAATTCAGCAGTAGCCAGCTTTTCTGAAAAAGAAATTATGTGCAAGAACAACTCTGAAAAAAACCCCAGTATGGCATGGTCCATGAGGCACTTCCATGTAAATTACACTTCAGTGATAATGCAGATTATTACTCTATGTTAGATTTTACAATACTGTACAATAATGTACAATCTGTACATTACACTTAAATAACATTTATTATGTACACAAACAAATACAAAGTAAAAAGAATGGGAAACTGAATCAAGAACACTGTGTTAAATGATGTTAACAAGCTGCAGACAGGTTGGTATAGAAATTGCTTAATTCCTCTGTCCACATCGACATTTACAAATTTATTGTGGCTATAGGTGCATGCTTTTCATCCATAACAGTCTACATAGGCATGACATCTATATAACATGCTGCAGTAACTAGCACTTTAATGGGCTGCTGCTTCGATTTTACCATTTTTTTTACCTGAATCTGTACTTTCTCCTGTATTATCTGGGTCTATCTGAGTTGTGTCTGTTGAAAATACAATTCAGCCTCATGACAGACTTATCCGTGTTTTCATCACTTTTGCCCTGCTATTGTTTATCATGTTCATTGTAATAAGCTCTTATTAACTACACGTCACAACCTAATTATTTATAATTATGCTGGTATCACAGTGTGCACTGTGACAATCACAAGACGGCATGTGGTTCACTGAAATTATAAACTGATTCTCAACACATCTTAAAGCATCACGATTTTTGACATCATGATTTTTTTTTCTTAATTGTGAACACTTACTAGTTTTAATACAAAATAATTAATCTTCTAATATATAATGCTAAATTTAATTCTGTTGTTTTTCATTATTAAAATGGTTAACAGGACAAGAACAAAAAAAATAGCTGATGCTCCATCCGGATACCATTTTTAATATCTCGAAAGTTAAAGAAAAGTAGAACAAGATATTGATGTCTGTTGAAGCTATCACCACCCCTCGGAACTGCATGATTGATAAAATGATACTTTTAGAGTTAAATCTCTGTACTTATCCAAAGAAGTTCTACACGTGATTGTCAAATTTCAGGTAAGTGGTGGTTTACATATGCTGGTGACCATAAAAGATTAGCATCACTGTCAGTGTTCTGGATGCTTCTCCATCATTTTATAGAAACTGGAAACCATGTTAGTGACAGTGTTTCACCTTCTTCCTTCAATCCATGTTTCCCCAAACCAGTATTAATGAGATAGTCTCCAGTCCTTACGATAACAAAGTGCTTACTGGCAAATTCTGTCATGTGTCAGCATATTTATAGTCTACAAGAAAAATAAATGTGTGCCTTATCGTAGCATTCTTTGATTAAATTACCATGGATTTCAGCTTGTTCTCAGTCACTACACATGACAAAAATTTACCCGTTACTCATGCATTTCAGATGCATTATTTCACATATTTTGAATATGTTGGCAACCATGATTATTCCAAAGGCAAGTTCACTGTAAAACAGATAAGAAAAATCTATATATTCAAATGTGAACAGATTTCCCGACCTCTCATATGGAAGTCTAAACAGATTGATTAACAAAGTGTAAAAGCCTGAATTATCATAAGCCACCCTAGTCTGGAGTGTTCATAAGAATAGATGTGTCAGATATTTCAAAAATTAAAGTGTGTGCTTTTTTAATGGGTGGGGGACCCCTGGAGTCAGTTGATGAGGCATGCACAACCTCATGTCCTTCTGATCATTTTTGCTGAAGAATTCCATTGGTTTACTCTTTATATTAAGGGTGTAATTTCTTGCACAAAATATGGTCCAAAAATGGCATAGAAATTAGAGTTTCTTGGGATTAGAGGGCCAGAAATAGGGTGGAACCTCAACAAGCTTAACGTCTTGCATAACTAGACATCAAAATGAGTTGAAATGTATGTCATATGTGGGGATTTTCTTGTATTGGTGAGTCAGGAGGTGCTGGACAAAAAACTAAAGTGATTTCAAAGTGTTCATAAGTAATTCCAATGAACGTAATACTGGCAGATAACTGTTGTCCTCTCCGTGAGCTGAGTAGGAAAACCTTTTCAACTGGAAAGCAACAACACAATTTTATATGTACATGATGAATATATGTAGGCTGGTAATTTTATGTTTTTAAAGTAGAAACTTTAGGGGTACTTGAGTTTCATGGCACCCATGAAACTGGTGTCAATGTGTGTGTGTTCATTTCTTTTTCATTCATTCATTATTCAGCATATGCTCTAGCAAGAAACACAAGCTGTCAACTATCTTCACTTATTAATTTCTTTGACTGTGGGTGTATAATATGTGTGTGTTCATATGCATGTGCCTCCTTGTGTACATACATGTACTGTATATTTGAATAAATTGTAAAACTAATTTCGCAAAAATTTTGATAAATCAATGTCTGGTCCTATAACTAAACAGAGCAGATTGCAAAAATCCTGGTTAAATAAAACAGTTTCTATGGCAGTTATCATTGGACACAGCTCAAACCATTTTTGAAAGATATGTGTTTAAGTACTGGACCAAACACAATAGACATGGAGCCTGTAGCAAGGTTATCATCTTCCAAAAATATTGACCTAAGGTCTCAGCAATCAATGAAGCATCACAGAAACTGTTGTTCTAAATGTGTGTATCTTGCTGGGATGTAGTCATCCAGGAGTTTTATACAATGTAAGACACCTCATAATTTTTCGACAAAAATTGCAATTTTAGCAATGAAAATCAATTTCGATTTTCTACAGACACACATAAAGCCACTGTGCTAAAATCAACATTAGCTGATGTTTTGAACATGATACTGTAGGATCAGAATTTTGACTTCATCACCAGAAGGAAATGTAATGACCAGTGAAAATTCATAGACATGTAATCTTGTGTGCAGTTTAGGTCACAGAGTTGTCACTGTTCCGCTAATAGTTCACTCAGGTTAACAGTAAACCCAGTGACAAAGTTTTCATTTTCATTTTTTAATCTGTGTCTGTGTAATTTCAACAGGCTTTGCTACTGAAAACACTTTATTTTATATGATCTTCGGAGAATACAGACACACAGTACGATGGGTGCAAACAATATATGTTAGTATTTGACTATTTTCATCAGTAACTTTTAGAAAGCCACGTCAGATAAGGAAAAAAAAAACTGTTGTCTAAGTCAAAGAATATTTTCTGTTTTAAATAGTCTACTAGCATTTGACAGAAGACTTCTACTTTAAATATTGCTCACATTTTCTCTTGACCTTTGGAAAGTTTTATTGATGCACAAATATGAGAACAAACATAATCCTTTGTCTATTTTCTTGCTTGCAGTTTTCCTCTAGCCTTTCCTAACAGCATTGGTACCCACATTATTGAAGTGCAAGGGAAATAAAAGAGGAAGCAATACTAAGACTTTTCACATTCAGATTCGTTGGTTTGACCGAGATTTCCTGCACTTGTGTGAGTAGCAAGGCACAAACGACAGCCAAAATGGGACTGACATCTGGCGAGAGATCAAAGCAAATGCATAAAGCAAAATACTCTGCGGACGATGTTTTGCCTATTATTATTTCTGAACTGGACTATGGCTTGTCAGATTCCGATTTTGATACAAGCGATTGAAAACGAATGTGAGGTTCCAGCTTCAACTGATTGGTCCCCAGCTAATCGTGGTATTGACAATGTTCACCAGGTAGGACTGCCACTTAACAATGATAAGAGGTAGAAACCAGACTGCAATGCACTGTGACCGTGACCGCTGCTGCTGCTGCCCCAGCCACGCAAAGACAGCCTGGCATAATATGTGAAATCAACAGGTGTTTTATGTTGATTTCTGTGTGAAATCATTGCTTTTCAGAATCTGTCTTTGGGAAAAAATATTCAGCCCTCAAAGAGTTAATGTTATAACCTGAAAGTGAGGAAAACTAATTAAACCAGTTAGACAAATTATTATTTTTCATTGCTACCCATAGAAAAGGATGGATATTTTTAGGTTGTAATAGCAAGATAACTGTCAGCTTTAAATTAGACAGTACAAGTAAAATATAACTGGTTTAACAAAACTCATCCCAAAGCCAGTGCAATTAACTTTTGAATTAGTTATTACCTAGAATCATAAAACAAAGTGTTTGCTTATTTTGACATTTTGAAACCGTCACTTAACTGTGCTTTTATTTTTTCCAATAATGCATTTTATTGAAAGTTAGGTTAGGTCAGGTTGAAGTTGAAACAGCTCGGGATCCTGTTTGGCAACCCCGCTGGCAGACACATGGTCCAATCCCACCCCCTGGAAATGACCTTCTATCTGCCACTTGGGTCCTCAATAATGAGAATCCTGTGAGCTGGATCACCATCAGGGAATTGCGTCACATGGCTGTAGTGACGTAAATGACACTCCTTCACTATGCAGGTAGTGTGTCTCATTTGTGTCTCTGTGAGAAACTGCTCATTTGACACAAAGTCAAACCAGCAGTACCCAATGATTCTCTGAAGAGACACAGTACCAAAGGAGTCTAGTCTTCATCTCAGGTCACTGGATAGCATCAATGTCTCGCAATCATATAGCAAAACAGGAAGCGCCAGGACTCAAAAGACTTGGACCTTCATCTCTTTGCAAAGATATCGGGAGCACCACACACCCCTTTCCACTAACCTCATGAACCCCCATGCTCACCAGAGACATGAATGTACACTGGTACTGTGAGTGCTGTGTAGAGTGGAGGCAGAACCTCTGTATTTTTCCCAGTTGATGCTGGGGTTCGTCAGGGGTGTGTTCTTGCTCCTACTCTGTTCAGTGCTTGCATGGACTGGGTGTTGGGCAGGGTCATGGGGTCCAGCAGCTGTGGGACATCTGTTGATGAGGAAAGATTTACTGATCATGACTTTGCCAATGATGCTGTGATCTTCGCTGAGTCAGTGGAGGTTCTAAATGGGGCTCTTGAGAGTCTGAGCGAGGGGTACTGGGTAAAAACCAAGATCCAGTCCATTAATGACTTCTTGAGCACAGCACAGTGTCTGTCTGCAGAGAGAATGTCCACCTTGTCGAGAGGTTTACATTAATAGTTAACAACAATAAATTTGTTTAGAAAGTGTTTTATCCTTAGTTTCAAAAACCATTTGCAAAGTTTAAAAGAAGAGTTCAGAAGAGCAGTTATACCCTAATTGTCCTACATGGTTACAATTTTTATTTTATTTTATCAGATCAAAATTAATGAAATTTGACATATGAACTCCTCAGTGCATAGTCATGCTTTCTCTGTTTGCTTTTCTTTACATAATACTCTTCAGTACCCAGATCTAGCTTTGCCTACCTTTAAAGATGTGTAGACAACATGACCAAGTGTGATTTTTCCTTTAATAACTAGAAAGACAGCCAATGTATTAAAAGAGAGGAGTTGCATTTCATTGGGTTAATATAACATTTTTGTATTGTCATTTGAATTTTCTAATGGATACTTTAGAAACATCAAGCCGTTCTGTGGTAAACAGTTTCTTCTCTGGCATACATACAGTTAATAGACATACATTCTGAAACCACCTTAAGCCAGATCAGGCTCGTAACAAGCCAGAACCTATCAAGGCAGGAAACAACCCTGGACAGTGCAGTGGTCCATTGCAAGGCCCACTCATTTATACAACCATATTCACACACACAAGTGGGGCAATTTACTGTAGAATTGTCAGTTAAATGTAACTAGATGTCTTTAGGAATGTGGGAATACTCAGAGAATTACCCATGCTTACTGTCACAAACACTTCAGTTCCAGACAGCAGGTGCACCCTTAAGGGCTTTGAGGAGCCCATGTCCTGGACAAGAATGTGCTTCAAGTCTGCCAAGTCCCAGTCTCTTGTCCTGAATCAAAGGTCAGGGTCATCTACAAGTGACGCTTTGAATTATATGGCACTACAATTCCATCAGTAACACAGAAGTCATTCAAAAACATGGGGAATGTGTTTGACAGCAGCCTCTGAGACACATCTGACATCCAGGCAACTATCAAGGAGCTTGAGGCTTGGCTGTCAACAGTAGACAAGTCGGGTTTGCCTGGCAGATTTAAACATCCTGGAAAAATCAGCATGGCATCTTGCCCAGAATTTCCTCCCCTATTTTGGTGTATGAGGTGTAGTTTCCACTCAGTAGCATTTCTGAAGAGTTTAAAGTTACATGCACAAGGGTGGCACTGCAGTATAAAGAATCCAGAGACCCTAAGGTTTCAAATGGAGGCATAGAGGTTCGGACTGACAGGAAGTGGAATGTGCACAATGAGGTAGAGATGACAGAGCCTCAGTTTAGACACAGAGACCAACTGGGAACACTGGCAACTGGCTGAGCAGGACTAGGCATCTCCCATCACCCCCAGTATGACAAGACCATGGTGGCAACTCATACAAGAGAAAGTGCAAGTAGGTTTAGAGGAGGTACACATAAGCAGAATAGTAATGATAAGGCAGCAGGGGGCCTAGCCTAGGTGGGAAAGTTCATAGGAGTGACAGGCAGACCCAGTACATAAAATTCCAGATTTACAGTAAGCTGGGGGCAAGAAAAACATATAT
>JANRMT010062791.1:29171633-29201325 GCA_026402145.1 Polypterus bichir lapradei
TGCCCCAAGTGGAGGAGTTTAAGTATCTCGGGGTCTTGTTCACGAGTGAGGGAAGAATGGATCGTGAGATCGACAGGCGGATCGGTGCGGCATCCGCAGTGATGCGGGCTCTGCATCGGTCTGTCGTGGTGAAAAAAGAGCTGAGCCGTAAGGCAAAGCTCTCAATTTACCAGTCGATCTACGTTCCTACCCTCACCTATGGTCATGAGCTATGGGTAGTGACCGAAAGAACGAGATCGCGAATACAAGCGGCTGAAATGAGTTTCCTCCGCAGGGTGTCTGGGCTTTCCCTTAAAGATAGGGTGAGAAGCTCAGTCATCCGGGAGGGGCTCAGAGTAGAGCCGCTGCTCCTCCGCATCGAGAGGAGTCAGATGAGGTGGCTCGGACATCTGATCAGGATGCCTCCTGGACGCCTCCCTGGTGAGGTGTTCTGGGCACGTCCAACCGGGAGGAGGCCCCGGGGAAGACCCAGGACACGCTGGAGGGACTATGTCTCCCGGCTGGCCTGGGAACGCCTTGGGATTCTCCCGGAAGAGCTGGAAGAAGTGGCCGGGGAAAGGGAAGTCTGGGCTTCTCTCCTTAAGCTGCTACCCCCGCGACCCGACCTCGGATAAGCGGAAGAGGATGGATGGATGGATGGATGGATGGTTTAAAATTTGTTATTACCTGCTGAAAATGTTTGGCCCAGATAAATTTCTTGGTTTGAAAATCTGGCCCAAGTGAAATATAATTAACTAGCCCTGCCTTAGGTCGTCGCTTAATTTTTTTTAGGAAAGTTAGCAACACTATGCATAACTTGCATTTGAAGGAAGTGTATAGAAGTTTAATAATTACTGTCTTTCTTTACTGTTTTGTCCTGGAGACTCTAACAAGGGTGCTCCGGTTTCCTCCCACAGTCCAAAGACATGCAGGTTAGGTGGATTGGCGTTTCTAAATTGGCCCTAGTGTGTGCTTGGTGTGTATGTGTGTTTGTGTGTATCCTGCGGTGGGTTGGCACCCTGCCCGGGATTAGTTCCTGCCTTGTGCCCTGTGTTGGCTGGGATTGGCTCCAGCAGACCCCCGTGACCCCGTGTTCGGATTCAGCAGGTTGGAAAATGGATGGGTAGATGGATGGACTCTAACAAATCAGTAAAATGGGTGCCACTATTTCTTAAGACAACTGGTGCAAGATACAATACTCATTAAGCAAAGATATATTACAGAAAGTTATTGTGATATATAAATGTATTATAATCATAAATAAACATTTACTTTTGCAAACATATGATACGTCTTTGAACACTTTTTGAAGGATATGTGCAATAAGTTCACAATTTTGCTTTTTTAAACTCTTTTTCTTCCATTCTCTTTTACCTATAATTTAGTATAGGGCTTTTGACTTTACAACTTCAAAATAAATTTGAGCTGGTAGTCGGCTCTTAAAGTTATGCAAACCATTATGCACAGTTAGCCATTTCACTGCGTATAGCTGTGAATGTGTATCATTGTACCCCTGTGGACTAGAGTCCAATTGGATTTTAAGCATTTCACACTTTGTATTTATTTTTCAGAAATTCTACACATATGACAGAAAGAAATAATTTGCAGATTCTAAGTGTGTGTTTTGTTATCTGCATATTCAATGATGACTTTTAAAATGTATATGAAAAGCAATAATATGCAGGGCATTTCATACATGCAAATAACAATTTAAAATGCTGACCCATTCATATTTTGTCACCAAGGACTCTTTCATTATTTGAAAAGAGTTTCTGCTTAGACTCAGAGATGACATTACATTACATTTATTTTCAGCTGACATTGAATTACTGGCTCGAGTACAGAGGGTACTGACACACAATACCAGCTCAGACAGTCTGGCCATTTCACCTGAATGCTAGAGAACCACCTAGCACAGTTAAGCAGTGTTCTTATGTAAAAGCAAAACTGTGTACTAAATAAAGTTCAGCTACTGTACATCAATTAATAATCAAACAAATTATGAAAATCAATGTAGTTCATATTTGAATGAGTAAAAAAAATTAATCAGAATGCTCTGTGGCTGATCACATACATTATAGAAGCAAAGATGACAAATCATTGTATACAACATTACTCTGCCTAAATAAAAGGCAGAAATGTACTGTATTCAAATGTTACAGTAGGTGTTATTATGAATTATTAATACTTTAATGACATTCTAGATGGTATGTTATATACAGTAATGTAATTACCTGTATACATAACAATGCAGAAGAGAGACAGATAAATAAGAAACGAGTACTTTAACTGAGCTAGTGAAAATTCTAATCATATACGATGCAAAACCAAATTTTACATTACATACTCCGTCATTATTATTCCCTCTGTTAAAAGAGAGCCAGTGCTGCATTTAGAATGATACTGACCCAGATTTAATGTCTCCTGTTATCACAAGAATAGAAGATGCCCTTGGTACTTCTTGAGTTGATAAGGCTTCCACACTCATCAGGCTCATCAGAACTATACAAAGCCATTCATAATATATGTGTATTTGAAAATATAAATATTTTGTACATACTTATGCCAAACAAAACAGTGAGAAACACAGGCAACACACTTGAAATCTGCATAGGTCTACAATAAAGAGTTTGTTGTGGGAAAAAAAGAAATATCTAAGCAGTGCTCAATTGCAAACAAATGGCAGAAGCCATTGCCAAACTTTGTTAAAGATAACATCTATGTTCAAATCATCTGTAGAAGAGGGAGATAACAAAACACCACCTTAACAGAAAAGACTTCTTCTCCTTGCCCTCTCTTCTCACATCGTACCATTAATGATGGCCACAAGCCTATTAATAAAGAAGCGGCCTACCAGCTCAAGGCCCAGGTAAAAATAAAGAAGTGTGGTATTTTATGGATGAGTATATTACATTAAACAAACTTTGAAGATTTTAAACTAAGTGTCTGCATTTAATAAATCTAAATTGGTCACGAGATATTACAGAAGTAAGCACTTTCTCAATCCTTCTAACTAGAACTTTGCAGAATATCTTAACATCCTTATTCAGAAGTGAAATTGGTCTGTATGATGCATGTTGTAGTATGATGCACATTGTGATAAGTCCTTATTTTTCTTTGGAAAGATGGTAATTAATGCTTGGTGAAAAGTTTGAGGTAAACGTTTGTTGTCTCTAGCTTCTATAAACATTGCAAATAGTAGTATAGCTAACTTATTTGAATCTTTTTATAAAATTCCACTGGGTAACCATCAGGGCCTGTTGCTTTCCAACTTTGGAGTAAGCTTATAGCATCCAGTAATTCAGAGAGTGTCAGAGGTTTATCCAGTTCCTCTGCACTAAAATTATCTAGCTGTGGTATTTGTGATGCATCAAAAAACGTAATAGATTGTGTCTTATCTTAAAACTGGGTATAATGTAAGGACTTCTAGTACTCTCTAAATGAATGGGCTATATTTTTATGTTTAATGATTCTGTCTCCATTTGTGTTGATAATTTCTGTTATTGGGTTGCAGACTTCCTTCTTGTGGATTTATTGAGCTAAGATCTTATTAACCTTCTCTCCATGTTCATTTCATATTTAAAGATGAGCTGTTCCAATTATTTTGTTATCAAGAGGTTAAATTTTGATTGCAAAACCTGTCTTTTAAATGCGGTATTTAAACAGAAATAAGTCGGAAAATGTATTTTTATATTATCACCAGAGCAGTTGTCCATCAAATTGCAACACATTGGTTGAATTTAATTTGGTCTGTAAAAGTCTGTTTATTTGAATAGTTGGTGACTTTAGCGTTAGAGGCAGGCAGGTTTTCAATAAATGCTTTTTTTTTTGTCATGGTGGGCTCCCAACTTCTGTTATTTCAGGGAAGTCCACAAAATTTGTGCAACACCAGTACCTCTTATACAAAATTCTATTTTCTTCAGTCCATATAGTTGATAACTATTAACGCTGTGTCAGAATTTTGTGGATGACTTTTCTGCCCTTTAGTGTTTTTTTGAAGTTTGGTTTCTATCTTTTGTTTTGCAGGGTTTTATTTGACATTTATAGTGGTAGGCATCATTTTGCATTGCCATTCCATGTGCCCATTGTTACATGCATGCACACACTCAAGCATGATGTCTTAAATAAAATAGGACATCAGTCACTGTGCTTAATTTCAGAAAATCAAAGAAAGCAGACCTTTGCTTTTTGTGGTTCTTTTGGTTTTGGAAGAGGAAACAGTGTATGTTTTAAGTTGGGTATTTTCCTATTTTGGTGTAGGGACTAGGAGCACAGATTGAATATTAAAGACAGCCATTTTCCTTGTGCTTTTGTCTTTGTGCAGATAGCGGATCCTCTTTTTGTTGCAAAGATAGGTGACACCCAACCAATCAGCAGTTGCATAAGTCCTGTTTGCTTGAGTAGTTTGCAGATTCAGTGTAACATCAGCTTTTTGTTTTCATTTCCTCTCTGCCTTGTATATCTTGTGAACAAGAGCAGCTTCTCTCTGCACAAGCAATATAGTTCAGATGAGTGCAAAAGAAAGACTGTTTAGTATTCCTGGCTCTGACACTGTCATCTTAACTGATAAAGATAAAGATTTTATCATTGCTTTTAACATTGTCTGCTTTTAGTGAACACCTTTCACTTCACTTCTTGCTGCTTCTCAGAAGAATAACACTTGATTTATTTTTCTTGTAAAGGCTAGTTTTGAGTGCTTGGTTTGTTTCTGACCATACATTTTTCTAGCACTTACAAATTTCATGTCTGCCACTAAAAACACCAGGGGCCTCATGCATAACGGCGTGCGTAGAATTAGCACTATAACATGACGTAAGCACAAAAGCCAAAATATGCTTACGCACAGAAAATTCCAGATGCAGGAATCTGTGCGTACTCCAACTTCTGCGTTCTCCCACTACATAAATCCCGGTCAGCATGAAAACTAACGCACGTGCACCTTCTGTCCCACCCCGTCTCCTCCCAGAATTACGCCTCTTTGAATATGCAAATCAATATAAATAGATCTTAAGCTCCGTTTTCTGTGAAAAGGCAATGGGTAAAGAAAGAGGGAAAATAGAAGAATTTCAGCGAATACCAAGTGGAGGCAAAGAAAAACGTACTATTTCTTGGTTTATACAGTGGAATAAACAAGAAAGGAAGTTGATCGAGTGACATAGTGTGAAACAAGCTTAAGTTCACAATGTCGCACAGTGCCCGACATAAAAAATTAGTTGTCAGATATCAAAGTCGCCGTGAAAAAGCAAGACGTGGCCCACCGTCTGAGTGTCATATGGAAGCTTATAAGGGTACAGTGTGAAAAAAAGGCACAGAGTAGGAAAAAAGCATGAAATGTTAACTTCAATCTCGAAATATCCACTTTAATCACGTAGTTTATTTTGTCATTAAAGTAGAATATCATAAACTTCATCTTAAATTCATTTAATTTACTAGTTTCTCAAATCCCATCGTAACTAAAGTAGCACGTTAAATGCTTTGTTTTGTATTTGATCTTCTATGTGCTCTGTGTGTGAATCACTATGTGCTTCTTAAACGGGCTTTCTCTTTCTCCAACAGAACACAGAATCCACTACATTCGTGATATTACAGCTCTCTGAATAATTAAAATACTGAGATGTATACATGATATCATTTTCATGATGATTGGAATAAAAGCATGTTATTAAGAACACGATGGCGCAGTGATTGTTCATGTCTCATACAAGATGTTGCTGCGCCATGTGCGACCTTCGATGAAATACTTTATTGTAGCAGTCCTGTCTCTTTCAAAGGTACTAACCTCCAATTCCTGTCCTTACTTTTCTTTCCCCAAATACCCAATCACCACACAATCAGCTCTGTAACAGATGTTAAGCCATCTGTAAGCTTACAACGACGATTCTTCAAAACTTTCAAGGAACATTGAAATATCTTCATAGTACATGTTTAATTATTCTATCCATCTATCCTTCCAGTGTCGTGCCAGTCTCAGTAAATATACAGCGCAAGGAAGGAACAATACGTGAACTTGCTAGCGCTGCGGCACCGTGTCCTCACATGTTTAATTATTAACAATACAGATTATTTAAGTGAAGTTAAAGTTTTATCTGTATAATATAATAAACATTTTGCTGAATTTCATCTTACAAATGATATCGTCATCATATGTAAATACACGCTTTATAAAGTGGTGCAGGTTATGCAATATTATAACTGTATTGCAAGTTTACAGTGAGGTAATTGTACTAATAAGTACAAACAGTTCTACAAAGAGCACTTGACCCGCAATGTCCCTACAGGAAAGGCTCTAAAGCTTTTGCCATTTGAGAGCAGTTCAATAGACAGCATGGCTGAGGCAGCATGTGCTTGATGCTGTAAACCGATAATTCTCTTTCCGATCAGATTGCACACTCAGATACAGTGGGATAAATAGTCTGAGTGACGCATCGATAGGAACAACGCTAAAGCAGCTATGGTATTTGGAATAGTTTGGCTAATCCGTGGACCATTATATTGTTACAGGTAATTACAATCAGATGCCTTAAACTAATAAACAATATGCGGTTAATTTCAGTGTATATGATAAAGCCACGTCAGGGATGTGGATCTAAAAAAGAAAGGGAAACCATACTGGAATAGTAGCACTGCTTTGACGCTGGCTGCTGCCAGTTTGCAAAACCGAGCAGAGAACTTGCGTATGCCAAGCATTTAGATAGCGTGAAAATGTGCGTGGCTTTACACCAAGTTTAGGTTTCATACATCGGATTTGAGCATGAAACAGGCTTAGGCAACATTTTTGTGTGTTCGCACCGTTTGTATATGTTCCTTTAGTGTACACCACAGTTAAGAAATAGAATCAATGTTTTATTAACATAATTTTTTTCTGCCATTTGACCATTGCTTATGATAATAATGTCATTGTTCTTTTATCTCCATTATTTGTCATAATGATGATGCACATTGCTTGGAGGTGTCACTATGCATGCATGTGATGCCATGGTGGCCAACGTATGCAAATAAGGGGAAGCCTTAACAAAAGAATGTTATTATCTCTATGACAATTTTATATAATTTATGTTGTAGTTTGAGTCAGTCTACTCGTATTGCTTTATTCAAATTTGTTTTGCTATTCTTGTACTTTAAAGCTTTCTTAATGTAACAAATCTGCCCTCATAGTAGTTTTTTTTATGTATAACACCCTAAATAGAAATTCTGCCATTCAATAAAACAAAATCTATGCTATTTAGACCATAGTTCATTTAGTAAAGATCTAAACAGGCATAGCAACCCCCTTGATGCCAAACATGAGAAATCACAAACTTAAAATTGCAAAATACAGCTCAACAAATGGTGAAATTGTGTAAAAGATGTACCCAAATAATCCAAATCCCGACAGCTTAAGACGTGTAGGTAATGTTTAGGTAAGATCAAAAAAAGATGCCTTTTTTATGTTTTTGTTTCACATGTTTCACATTGAAGCAACATTTTCATTTAGTTTAGTTTACTTTATTTTTAGAGGCTCTGGATTGACTAGGAGTGCCTAAGAAATGATTGGCAGCTTTTGCTTTCCTCCGATCCATGTGGCTGTCTCACACTGAGTGGCAGCTGTCCTGTTCTTGTTTGGCTGGCCATTTTAGGCTTATTTATGGCTGTTTTCTTCTTTGTCCAGCTGGCTATCACCTGTCCTACATTTACTGTCACCCAATTAGCAATTCAGGTACATGTCTATTTTGACTGCCAGCAAGGTGCTAGCTACCCTTTGTTCACTGTGCAAATGGAAAGAAAAACAGAATTACTTAATCCACTCTCTAAGTTTCATGGTGAATTTGTAAGATCTCTAGAAAATATAGAAGTCCTCCAAATAAAGTTCAGTCCTGTAAGAGAAACAGAAAGCAAGCAATTTTTATTTAAATAATGTTGCATGTATTATGATCATTTTTATATAAACTATATAAAATTATTTTTTTTACAATGTGAAAGATCTTGTCTCGAATAATTATTTTTGCTGTTGTAGTCAAGCAGCTTGTGATTAACTTGTACAATTAAGGATGAAGAATTCAACATTACTGTAGTATAATAAAACAGTATTGAGCTTTACTGCTTAAATATAGAGCAAATTCAATTTATAATAAGGTGAAAATTTTATTTTTCCTTCTATATATGGAAGTCCCTAAATAATGTTATTCCTGGCAAACAGCTTTTATTCATCCATTTTCTTAACCCACTTATCTAGTGCAAGGTCATGGGGCAGCTGGAGCCTATCCCAGAAGTACTGAACAGGGAGCCATTACAGGGTGAACACACAAACACACTAGGGCCAATTTAGCAACCCCAATTCACCTAACTTGAATGTCTTTGGACTGTGGTGGGAAACCAGAAAACCCAAAGGAGAAACCCACACCAACATGGGTAAACTTGCAGAGAGCACTTTTGATGTATACTCTGGCCTCCCTGGTGCAAGATGGCAGCATTATATTAAATTTAATATTTTCTTTCAATTAAATATATTTAAAAATACAGTATAATAACTCTAAAACACAAAAGTTGGTTAAATATGAAGACATTTCAAATTTATCATCCTGTGTACAGAGTACAGAGAAATTCATTCTCTAATGTATGGAAGATAATTTGTGCCAAAATTAAATGCGATCCCAAGTGTTGAAACGTAATGCACATGGATGTGATGCATTTAATTTTGGCATGGTTTTATAGTGTAATAATTAAAAACATATAAACCAAATAATCAATTGAGTTTCATTGTGGCACACAATTTTTGTGGCAGTTAAAAATGAAATACAAAAGTGCAATGCATTTTAGTTCACTATTGTAAATCACATGTCGTAACCAAAAGAAAAGTAACCATAATGCATTGCATAATGGTGTCATAATTTAAAACATATCAACCAAATAATCGATTGAGTTTCACTGTGGCACGTAATTTCCGTGGCGGTTAAAAATGCAATGCAAAAGTGCGATGTATTTTAGTTCACCACTATAAATCACATGTCATAACTAAAAGCAAAGTAACTGTAATGCATTGCATAACGGCTTCTATAACTGTATTCCATTTCAATTTAAGGTCAAGTGTTAATGTTGCCGAAACTAAATAAAATCAAATCACAAATCAGCATCAAAATGTGGGGCAAGGATCCATTCAAAAGGTGAAAGCTGCCGATGTAAATGGTGATTTCATTTTCTTCTGTGTCAAAATATGGGAAAAAATATATAACATCTGGTTATCACAGAGGACGTGAATAAAAGGCTAATAGGAAACCAAGTTCAACAATGCTAATGAATGTTTCACTATATACAGCATTTGGATACAACCGTAACTCCCACACCTTGACTACTTAGTTTAACATGTATAAAAAAGAAGCAACTCTAGACAACTATATGATAAGAATAACATTTTTTGGCAAGATCACAGCCACAGTCCACATTGATGAAACCTATGCTCGCTGTCCCACCTCACGAATGTTTAGAAGTAGAATGCTTCAAATCCCAGCTGCTGACGTCCCTTTCCCCACCTTCTGTCACTGATTTATCATTTGATTGTATATAATTTTATTACGAATGATCTTCAGTACTAATGTGTGTATTTTCTAGGAAGAAACATTTTTGAGAAGTAAAGATAAGTAAGATAAGCTATTTTATCTTTAACAGGGTTAAACATGTTCCAGAAAACATGCTGTTGACATATAATGAATAAATGAGACTTATACTGTAGTACATGTAGTGCCACGTTACAGGTGTCTACAGAGCTATGGTTGTGGCTTTTATGCACCTTAAATCTAGAATGCCTTACCATTAGAAACACGCCAGACTGAAACCATGAAACATTTAAAAAACAAAAAAAAAAAAAACAAAGGATAGAAAAAACAAAAAAAACTCCAGACGGCTGGAGAAAAAATAAAATCTGCAGGGGTTCCAGGCCACAAGACTGCTCAGCCCCCTCTAGGCATTCTACCTAACATAAATGATCAGTCCTCATTGTATTCAGGGTTCTCATGAAAGGACTTGATGATGACAGTCATGTGGACTTCTGGCCTTTAATCCATCAATGTAGGGATATCACGGTTCTTTGATTAAGTGGTGGTGGCACAGATTGCCACCCCAGAAAACCGGAATAAGAACAGAAGAGAGAGTAGGGGTTAGTACAGATTTTAGAGCCACCATGAATAGTTACTGTATTATAATGAATTGAACATACAAAGTATCAGAATTAAATTAAAGTGAAGTTATGAGAAAGCCATGTTAAAGTAATGTGTTTTTAGCAGTTTTTTAAAGTGCTCTGCAGTATTAGCCTGGCGAATTCCTATTGGCAAGCTATTCCAGATTTTAGGTGCATAACAGCAGAAGGCCGCCTCACCACTTCTTTTAAGTTTAGCTCTTGGAATTCTAAGCAGACACTCATTTGAAGATCTAAGGTTACGATTTGGAATGTAAGGTGTCAGACATTCTGAAATATAAGATGGAGCAAAATTATTTAAGGCTTTGTAAACCATAAGCAGTATTTTAAACTCAATTCTGAATGACACAGGAAACCTGTGTAGTGACATCAAAACTGGAGAAATGTGCTTGGATTTTCTTTTCCTAGTTAGGATTCTAGCAGCTGCATTCTGCACTAGTTGCAATCGATTGATGTCTTTTTTGGGTAGTCCTAAGAGGAAAGCGTTACAGTAATCTATCCATCCATCCATCCATTTTCCAACCCGCTGAATCTGAACATAGTGTCACGGGGGTCTGCTGGAGCCAATCCCAGCCAACACAGGGCAGGAATCCAATCCCGGGCAGAGTGCCAAACCACCGCAGGACACACACAAACACACCCACCACAGCCAATTTAGAATCGCCAATCCACCTAACCTGCATGTCTTTGGACTGTGGGAGGAAACCGGAGCGCCCGGAGGAAACCCACGCAGACATGGGTAGAACATGCAAACTCCACACAGGGAGGACCCGGGAAGTGAACTCGGGTCACCGAACTGCGAGGCAGCAGCACTACCACTGCGCCACCCTACAGTAATCGAGTCGACTGAAAACAAAAGCGTGAACTAATTTCTCAGCATCGTTCAATGATATAAGAGGTCTAACTTTTTCTATTTTCTTAAGTGAAAAAATGCTGTCCTAGTGATCTGATTAATATGTGATTTAAAATTCAGGTTAGAGTCAATAGTTACCCCTAAATTCTTTACCTCTGTCTTGACATTTAATCCTAATGCATCAAGTTTATTTCTAACTAGCAAAATACCCGTGCTTCGCAGCGGAGAAGTAGTGTGTCTGAGACATCACACACTGCATGCACGGGTTTACCTTTCCCAGTCCTGCAAAGTCAGTTCACGTGAGCTGCTCAGAGTACATGCAGCGAAGCTTCTCAGCTGTGCTTGTGCTATCTTGTGTGATATCGTGATGTCCATGGCTTTATTTAATGTTAGCTCAGACCCGGCACTTAAAAGTTTCTCTCGCACTTTTGCTGAGTTTGTGCCAAACACTATTCTATCCCTGACCATCTCATCTTCATTTGCATAAGCACAGTCCTTCACCAGCAATTTTAACTCCGTTACAAAGTGATCAAAAGTCTCGTTTATACCCTGCGTCTTCTCACTAAACTTGTATGTAGTGAATATCGTATTCGTCTTAGGCATGACAAACGCCAGCGGCAGCATGTCTATGAACCTAATTTAAAGTTAAGCTTTACACCCCGCTTTCCTATTCGTTTGCATAAGCACAGTCCTTCACCAGCAATTTTAACTCCGTTATAGCAATTTTAATTCTGTTACAAAGTGATCAAAAGTCTCGTTTATACCCTGCGTCTTCTCGTTAAACTTGTATCTCGCGAATATCAGATTTGTCGTAGGCATGACAAACGCCAGCGGCAGCCTGTCTATGAACTTAATTTAAACTTAAGGTTTACACCGTGCTTTGTTTCCGCAGCAGCTGCACTTATGAATATGCTTGTATGCGTCACTCGCTTCATATTCTTTTGCTGCCTTCTCAATTGTGTAATGCGTTTTTTGAACAGGTTTCATTCATCGAAGTGATCACTACCCAAATCGATACTCGTGAATCTAAGATGTTTAACAGGCATTTCCGGTATCAAGTTGTGGATTTGCCTGTGAATATTTAGCGGCAGCGTGTCTATGAACGTAATTTAAAGTTCAGCTTTACACCTTGCTTTCCTATTGATATGTGTACAAAGGTTTGTTCAGCGTCAGAGGGTTGTCCGTTTCCTACTGCATCAATAAGCAGCTCGTCCTCCTCTTTATCTGAGACATGACACACTGCATGCACAGGTTTACCTCTCCCAGTCCTGCAAAGTCAGTTCACGTGAGCCGCTCAGAGTACATGCATCGAAGGTTCTCAGCTGTGCTTGTGCTATGCCGTGCGATCTTGCAATGTCCATGGCTTTATTTAATGTTAGCTAAGACCTGGCACTTAAAAGTTTCTCTCGCACTTTCGCTGAGTTTGTGCCAAACACTAGTCCATCCATGACTATCTCATCTTTGTTTGTATAAGCACAGTCCTTCAACCGCGAATATTTAGCAGCAGCATGTCTATTGGATTGCTGCCGACGGACGGCCTTATATGGGCAGGCACTCAATTATGTGGGAGGCGTGATGATGCGGGATGCAACTCCGCCTCATACGGCGACCAAGCTGCAGGCTATGGCCGTATATATGTACGAAAGAAGGTTCCAGTTATGACCGTTACACGTAGAATTTTGAAATGAAACCAGCCTAACGTTTGTAAGTAAGCTGTAAGGAATGAGCCTGCCAAATTTCAGCCTTCTACCTATACGGGAAGTTGGAGAATTATTGATGAGACAGTGAGTCAGTCAGTCAGTCAGTGAGGGCTTTGCCTTTTATTAGTATAGATAAATCAGGCAAAAGCAGGCAATATCTTCTTATCACCCTCTAGCAGTGTTTCTGGGTAGGTCTAGTCTGGAGTCATTCCTGGCAGATGGAGGACATTTCCCTTTTATATTGGATGGACTGGAAGGGCGGGGTTTCTCTGGCTCCCTTGCCCTCAAGGGGTGGTTTCTCGAGACAAGGCTTTTAGCGACAGCAACCCCTCTCGACTTAGGGAGGTATCACATACCTTAGGTGAGCCTGAAAGGTGACCCTCTCACATGCATGCATGGCAACCTATTTATTTCTACTTTATTCATTTTCATTTTACTTGCAGATTTTTATTTAAGATCTTGTAAAGCACTTTGACCTACATGTTCTGTATGAAAATGTACTATAGAAATAAATGTTGTTGCTATTGGTTGTTGGGTCAGAAATAGTTTCAGTATGTTGCAGTGAAACACCACTGGGTAGAGAGTTAATGCAAACACTAAGATGTTCAGGTTTAGGCTTTTAATATATTCCAGTACATTCTTTTTCTGTTTTGATTACCACACTTTGCATTTCGTTTGACTTTTGAAAAGTAATTTTTGCACGTTTATTAATTCTCAGAACATTTTTTCTTTTTTCACAGCAGTTCTGTCATTGTGTCTTGAAGAATCTCTTAATTCAACCCAGTACTCCTTAAAGTGGAAACACTTGGTTCTGTGCCAAGTTATATTATGTGAAGATGGTGATTCTCATTTTGGATGAAAATGCTCAAACAGAAGACCTGATTAATTGTACTAGTGAATAAAAATGTACAGTACCTGAAAAACATTTGTGGGTCCCTCACATGTCTCATCACTGTGCTGAAGAAAAAGCTAAAACAAAAGCCTCATTGCCTTGCTCACTTGATCTTAAGCAGTTAGGTCTAAGTAGCATAGTGTATGTAAATCATATATATTAGCTTTAGAGGAAACTCATCTGGACTATGAAAAAATAAGAAAATATAGAAAAAATACTTTAAATGCAGTATGCTAAAAAATACAGGCAAAAACAATAGTATTTCAAGTAAAAGGTAACTTAATAAATATGAAACTGGCACAATCTGATGTATGCATCATAAATGCCATCTTTCCTGATTTATCCAGACTTGGAAAAAAACAATATTAAAAAAATACGCAAAATGGATTCCAAGAGCTATAAATTCTGACACAATGCATATCGTAAAGTACCCTATGTTATACAGTAGTTTTTTAATTCAGCAAATAATTAGATTAGAATAGATTAGACTAGATTAGATTAGATTGGGCAAAAACCCAGCCACAGGGTATGCACAAACCACTGTGTTTCTTTGTGCCAGTCCCAAGCCTGGATAAATGGGGAGGGTTACGTCAGGAAGGGCATCCGGTGTAAAATTTTGCCAAATCAATATGCAGACAACAGTACAAATTTCCATATCGGATCGGTTGAGCCCCGAGTTAACAATGACCGCCACCAGTACTGTTAACCAACAGGGTGCTGGTGGAAATTGGGCTACTGTTGGCCGAAGAAGAAGAAGGAGAAGAAGAGGAGAGAGATGTATCTGGAGGCAGAAGGGGGGGCGGCGGGGGGAGTAAAGAGAGTGGAACTGAGAGTAGGAACTTTGAATGCTGGCATTGTGGCTGATAAGGGAAGAGTGTTAGCAGATATGATGGAGAGAAGGAAGGTTGATAAATTGTGCATGAAAGAGACTAAATGGAAGGGGAGTAAGGCCAGGTGGATCTGAGGTGGATTTAAATTGTTCTATCATGGTGTGGATGGGAGGAGAAATGGCATAGTGGTTATTCTGAAGGAACAGTATGTTAAGAGTGTTTTGGAGGTGAAAAGAGTGTCAGGCAGAGTAATGAATATGAAGCTGGAAATTGGAGGTGTGATGAAGAATGTTGTTAGTGCATATGCCCCGCAAGTTGCGTGTGCGATGGAGGGGAAAGAAGATTTTTGGAGTGAGTTGGATGAAGTGATGCGCAGTGTACCCAAGGGACAGAAAGTGGTGATTGGAGCGGATTTCAATGGACATGTTGGTGATGGGAACAGAGGAGACGAGGAGGTGATGTATAGGTATGGTGTCAAGGAGAGGAATGAAGAAGGTCAGATGATAGCGATTTTGCCAAATGGTTGGACATGGCAGTGGTTAATACGTATTTTAAGAAGAGGAAGGAACATAGGGTTACGTGCAAGAGTGGTGGAAGATGCACACAGGTAGATTACATCTTATGCAGAATCTGAAGGAGACTGAAGACTGCAAAGTGGTGGCAGGGGAAAGTGTAGTTAAGCAGCATAGGATGGTGGTCTGTAGGATGACATTTGAAATCAAGAAGAGGAGAGTGAGGGCAGAGCCAAGGATCAAATGGTGGAAGTTAAAAAATGAAGACTGCAAGGTTGAGTTTAGGGAGGTAGTAAGACAGGCACTGGGTGGCAATGCAGAGCTACCAGACAGCTGGGTAACTGCAGCAGAAGTAGTAAGGGTGTCAGCAAGAAGGGTGCTTGGCATTACATCTGGATAGAGGGAGGAGGAAAAGGAAACCTGGTGGTGGAATGGGGAAGTACAGGAGAGTATACAGATGAAAAGGATGGTGAAGAATTGGGCTAGTGAGAAAGAAGCAGAAAGTAGACAAGAGTACAAGGAGATAAGGCGCAAGGTAAAGAAAGAGGTGGCGAAGGATAAAGAAAAGGAGTATGATGAGTTGTATGAAAGGATGGACAATAAGGAGGGAGAAAAGGACCTGTACTTATTGGCTAGACAGAGTAACCGAGCTGGGAAAGATGTGCAGCAGGTTAGTGTCATAAAGGATAAAAATGGAAACATATTCACAAGCGAGGAGGGTGTGTTGAGAAGATGGAAAGAGTACTTTGAGAGGCTGATGAATGAAGAGAATGACAGAGATAGAAGGTTGGATGATGTGGAGATAATGAATCAGGAACTGCAACAGATTAGCAAGGAGGAAGTAAGGACTTCTATAAAGAGGATGAACAATGGAAAGGCCGTTGGTCCAGATGACATACCTATGGAAGCATGGATGTGTTTAGGAGAGATGGCAGTGGAGTTTTTAACCAGATTGTTTAATGGAATCTTGGAAAGTGAGATGATGCCTGAGGAGAGGAAGAGAAGTGTACTGGTGCCAATATTTAAGAATAAGGGGGATGTGCAGGACTGTAATAACTAACGGGGGATAAAAATTAATTTGACCTTTTTAACGTTTCATTTTTGTTTACTTAATTACTATTAGCAACATAAGTAAAGATTAAACTGAAAAACTACACCAACCATTGTTTTCCTGACAGAAAATTAAGAATCTATACATTTTCCTTTTCATGTAATGAATTCTTTATAACAGAGAGAACCACACAGTGAGTCTGCAAACAGCTGTACTACTTCTGCTTCCATTCTCTTTTTGAATCATGTGTTTTGTCACAAGCCATTTTAAGGCCTTTTGCTTCAAATGTCCAGTAAGTTGCTTTCAGCTGTACCCAAGAAAAACTGTGAAGCCATTTAACATTTTAGAGTGGGCAGAAGCTAACATTGCCAGTGCAAGTTCAAAATGAGACATTTCAGTTACAGCCTAGCCAATAATCAGTTTTGTATTTGGATCAGAAAAATGATGAAATGTATAGGTTTGTGATTAAACAAGCAGTTTTGTATCATACTTATTTCTTTGGAAGGCCTCCATATTATTTATTTTGTTTCAATTGACAGAAGTTAAGTAACTTTGATGATTAAGAAAACCAGTAGTGAAATTATAAAGCGCAACCAGAGTAATAAGTATAATTCTTTATCAGAGAGTACTGAGTTCAGAGCTAGCAAATCTTTTCTAAAGAGCATACTAATGTAAAATGAGAACCCAAATTCCAAAAACAACGTCACAGACAAATGAATCATTTGTAAATCAGAATGTTTATGCATGAGGAACCCTGAAAAGCTTAAGAGGTAACAACTAAAGAACAGGGTCACACAAAAAATAGAAGAGCCCAGGTGGCTCAAATACGTTTTCCAAATCTTCCTTTAGATAAAAACGATATTTGTCTTCCTTCTTGTTGAATACATCTAAAAAAACTCTACCCTGTGGTCACCTGAGTGTCATTGTGTCTAACATGAGCTAGCATACTAGTGTCTCCGTTCTCTGGTATTATGATTTGATTTGTTGCAAAATTTGTTTTGTGCTTTGTCTTGCTGTTTTTGGTGCATTTTATATTATTTATACTATAGAAGTATTTTCTGTTAAGAATTTTTGTTTTGATTTTATTTTGAGTGTATCAGATTATTTTTTGAACAGTGAGTAGTGAGAGTAGTGAGAAAAGCACTGTATAAATGTAAAGAATTATTTTTATTTTCACTGTTTTCTGTAACACCTTTTTTATGAGCACAACCATTCTGTGATACTTTTTTGTGTTTACTATAACATTGATATGTAAGGATGACTGGAAGTGCATGTCATTTGTGACACCACTGTTACAACAGTATAAAGGTTAATGTCATGCATTTCCTGGTTTTCCAAGTCTGTGAACACAAAAAATCTTTCCCGGATGTGACTAGCTTGTATTCTTACTTTGACAGCTCGATCTACAGTTTTCCCTGTATCAAACATTTTTTATTTTTAGTATTTCATCTACAGGTCCCTTATTCCTTAATACTACCATGTTTACATATTTTGGCATTGTTATGATGTCCAATGAGGTGTATTAAGATTGTATATTTGTGTTTTTTGGTATTTTGGAATTGCAGTAGTTGGAAGCTGAAAAGTAACAAAAAAGGTGTTTGGGGCGTTGTTCATTAAAGAAGTAAAGTGGAGAACATAAGTTTTAAACAGCAGCGTGTCTGGCTATCTTTGTGATATTGAATTGATGCATCACATCCAACTTGATTTTTTTACACAATGATTTTTTTGTGTAAATTCCTGTGCAGTTCCTATTCATTTTTATAGGAATTATATGGTTTTGAGTCTCAGAATAGTCAAATGTGAGATTATCTTCTGTCTGGGAAAGTTCATTATTTAATCCCATTTTGTCACAATGCCATTTTAGTTACTGTTTGTTCACAACAATGTTAAGGTTCTGTTTCTGTCATCAGACTTCCCCGGGGTGCTTTAATTTATGACGTCAATCTAGTGATGATACAAAGGTCACCCAGATATTTCTAGGATATTGACCATGAGGAATAAACTTTGTTTTGCTGCATTAAAAGATCATTATTTAGTCTTTCTGGTTTTTCAAATCCCCGCTATTGTTTTAGACTCTGACTTTTCAGATCTCGTTTTGGCTTAAATAAAAGATTTCTTTGACTGCCAGTTTTGACCTTTAGCCTGTTCTTTGACTTATGATTCTTCTAGTCATTGTCACTTTTTCTCTACTGTCTCTTGCAAGTCAGTATAAGCATAATATCTGAAGCCTACCTCCGGTGCTTGATTAAGAAACATCTAATGGTTATTTAGTTGATTTTTCCTAATTTTGTTATATTTGTTGTGTGTTAAATAACTTAGTTTAATGTGGATTTTTTTTTATCATTTCTGTTGGTGACATCATTTTGTCAGGCCACCATTATATGGCTGCTCTGTTGTTTTTAAATGTCAAAACTGAAATTGTAGTTTATTTTGCCTTAATCAATTTATCGGTTTCTTGACTCTCTGCCACATTTTCAACTTCCAATAAGAGAAATCTATTGTGCGTGTACTTTAATTTTCTCCTTCATCATGAGCACTATTTTTCTTAATTATTTTGAGAAAATAAAGACTGTTATTGAATCAAACATGAAAAGTAGCCACACTTTTAAAACCTTGGCATTAAAACTAAAAACAAATTTACTATAACTTCGTAAACTTTGATGAATTATGTTTGAAATAAACTTATAAAGAATAACATTGACTAGCATTACTAACAAGTCAAGTTTATTGTCATGCTTACATAATGTAGTATAATGAAACTATTACTTGTACGTTTCTTCGGAACAGTTGAAAAGAAATGATAAGAATAAGTAAGCAGTATACAGAACATAGCATAAAACATATACTGTAGGGGGTGCTCTAGCTCCCCAAGCACCCAACACAAACAAGTATAAAATAAACAAGACGATTTCTTGTGGGGAAACTCTTCTCAGGCAAGCGTTTCCCACAACACAGCCACAAGTACAAGAACAGCACAATAGCAGACAGCAATGCTTTGCCCTCTCTCTGTCTCTTTTTTTTCTCTCTCTGTCACTGCGATCTGTCTTCTCTGCTCCTCTTCAAAAGCTTCATCCTCCTTCCTTCCATCTCTGGCTTTCTGAGTTGAGGAAGGCAGCTCCTTTTAAATAAAACTTGGGAGCACTTTCAGTGACCTGATGTTTTGGCCCAGGAGCACTACCGGGTAAGACTGGAGCCTGTCAAAGAAGGGCACCCCAGTCCCCGCATTACCCCTTGGCTGCACCCAAGGAATCCAAAAATCAAAGGGGGTTCACTAAGGGTGGTATAATCTTCTATTCAGGACTGAGTAGAAGAACTCCAATTCCCATAGTGCCCTTTGTGAATTCATGGTGCCGCTGCAATCTGACAGTCTGGTAGGATATAATATCCTGTGTATGCCATCTCCCCCTGTTCTTCGTGGTTGAGCATGCCCCTACCAGGTAAGGATACCGACCCTCCCTCACAACATAAACTGTTTGTTATGTTACAATATTTGCCTTTATGATTGTGGGTAGAAACCATTGCGAGTGCCAATGGTTCTGTACTGTTTGCCAGAACGAAGGAGTAAGGAAAATGGCTGTGCAGGGTGGATGAGGTCTTAAATATTCTTGATGACCTTCACTACCCTCTGCAGTGTTTTATGATCTTGCGTTGAACAAATGCTGTACCAGGATGTGATGCAGTCAGTCAGGATGACACCATTATGTATTTGTAAAAGTTCATGAGAACAGATGGCAAAATGCAAGCTGTCTTTAGACGTCTGAGGAAGCAAAGGCCCTGATGAGCCTTTCTGACAAGAGCCAAAATGTGCTCTCATTTCAGTTAATCAGTGATAGTCGCGCCAAGAAATTTAAAGCTTCTCTCTCTTTCAGCAGTATCCCTCTGAAGTAGAAGTGTGGTCTGCATTCAGCTTCCTGATTTCTATGACCACCTCCTTTGGTTTTGTAAACACTAAGGTTGAATTATTGTCCGGTCACTACTGAGTCAGTAGATAATCCTCTTCTCTGTAAGTGGTCACATAATTGTTTGCAATTAGGCCTATAATGATGGTGTTATCAGCAAATCTAATGATGGAGATGGAGCTGTGTCTGGCCACACAAGGGGTATTGAAGGGAGCTCAAAACTCTATTGTGTGGAGAACCTGTGTGGAGGATCAGTGTGGAGGATGTGATGCTTCCAATTTTTAGATGCTGTGGTCTGTTGGTTGAGATGCCCAAATTCCGGCAGCAGAAGGTGGTGGTAAATCCTAAAACAAAAGAGTTTGTTGGTCAGCTTTGATGGTACAACAATGTTAAATGCTGAGCAACTGTCTATAAACAAGACTCTGGCATAACAGTTTATATTTTCCACGTGTCAAGATGATATGAAATGCAAGGAATTTTACATTCACTGTGGACTGGTTGTCATAGTCTCATGGAATGTACGCATCTCAGAAGAAAAGCACAAGTGCCAAGGAAAAGAAATTAATAGATGTTGGGTTGAACACAAGAAAGAGGTTCAGTAGTGTAGTGTCCATTTAAGGACATCAAGAATCAACATCAACACATGTCGTCAGTCTACTTATTTTAAACTCTATACTCTGTTTTAGAGCCATTCATCACTAGTCATTTGGTGTGCAATTATTTTTAAGAATCAAAAATCAAGGGGGATCACTAAGGGTGGTATAGTCTTGACAGCTATGAGTGATTTGTTTAATCGGAAATGGAATTGGTATAGGGGTGGCAAAATCAGTCCCTTGTGTCACGCAAGCGCATCAGGCGGTCACCATCCAAGTTCCTCCCAGGTATGTAATACCACTGCAGGCCTAGAGTGCTGTCACTAACTGTGTTCTCTTCCTATGCCTCCACAGTGCCAAGAAACAGAGGGCAATTGACTCCACCTCTTCCAGTGTGCAACTTTTTTGTTTATGTTTGTGTAATCAGGCCCTGTTTATTTTTCATTTTGTAAGTAAATGTGGAAAGAGGGGTTGGTGCCCCAAAATTTATCTTATCTTTCGACCCGTCATTCCCTCGAATGACCACACTTAATAAAAGGCATATTCATCAGAGCACTGCTGGCCATATCAGCAAGTAAACAAAATTACTTGGCAAATTGAAACAATGTAATCCAACTGATTTAATATATGACATTATTTTAAAAATATATAGCTATCGTGTATATGTTTATATAGTTTCTGTTACAAAAATAATTGAATATAATACATAGTGAAAAATATTCAAGCCAGCTACCCATCTGTATAACAGAAAAATGTTTTTCAGAATGCTCTCCTCCCTACAATTCAGCATCCTTCAGACTGTGAAACATTATGCAAAAGGCAGTGCACAGTATGTGATGTTTATGTGACCATCTGGTGATCCTCACTTGTTTCTGTGAACATGTCTTGTCAAATGCGGCTCAGGCTTCCTAAAACATGGCTGATGTTTTCACAGGGCTCTGCACTTCTGTCCAGTGGTGCCTGTCAAGCATTCAACTTGGCAACCTATGCAAGTGAAATTACTAACCTTGACAGGCAGATTGAACTTTGCTTTTCACACAGCCAATCTGTAAAGGAAGCTGACATCTTACAGGGCAAATATACCTTCTGAGGCCTGAGACGCTGCGATAGTTGACAGCTTGGTGCCACATTATCTGGGAAGTTCACCTACAGGCCCCTTTTGACACAAATGACGCTTTGGTATTCATTGTCAGGTATGCTGCTACATGCAGAACACACATGACTGTTGTAAAATAGCAAAATACACACAGTTACACAGTAATGAAAATTGAAGTTCACAATGGTTAGTACACATTGATGTGCACCACATTGCTTTTAGAAAAAAAAACCTTTGCTTTTAAAATAACTTACAGTTACAGAAGAAGAATCAAGGTATGGTTTAATAAAGAGTATTGTAACAATTCAACAGTCCATTCTTGTGAAGTTATATTTTTAATATTACACAAAATAGATGCTTTAAAAGTTTAACAGCAGGGCATTATTATATATTATGATATTATATATTATGTAAGTCTGATGCTGTTGACAGTGATCTAAATGATGCTAATATTATAGCAAATGCTTTATAGTTCATTATTAAAGAAAACCTTTGACATCCACTGTCAGCTTATTGTGTGTGAGCTTTTTTTATTAAAGTAAAAATAATCTACCTGTCTAACTGAGGTTAAGATGCAACCTCTAGCAAATCAGTTTTCTGTTGTGTGCTACACAAAAGGGCCAATAGGTCATGAAGTACAAAGGGAATGGAGTGTTACTAAGGTAATGGATGCTTTCAAGTTGTATGTCAATACGTATGTAAACCTTAGTGCAACAGAAGATAAGCACAATTTGGCAGTGTCAGACATAGTACTCATGTTTTCCTGTATGTGTAAATATTAGATTGGGTCAAGCTACACTTTTTTTTGTCATACATAACCAGTAGATTAGAATAAATAATTAGCCTTGATCTCTTAATTTTAAATGAAAGGATTAAGTCAAATATTCTTTCATTAATTCATTCTGTTTCTGAATACCACTATTCATATTCAGGGCAATTGCAGATTGTAGAACAAATACTATACAATGCAAATACTCAAACTAAGACAATTTATAGTTTAAGACATGAAACAGACATACATCTGTCTCTTCATTTTTATCCATTTCATTCTTTAAATGAATTTATTGACTTCAGAGTTTCATTACAGTACTTACATTATAGACCAAAGAAACATATGGTACAGAAATCACCCACAGAGGGGGCACCAGTTTATGACAAGGTATGAAACAGATTAAAATAAAAATGAAAACAACAGCTGTTCAATATATCAACCAATGCTGAAATATAATGAAGGAATATATGACATAACAAACTATGATATTCCACAGTCTTCATGGTTAAAGATAACAGTTAGACTAGAAAGCAGTCTAGTCTGAGTTTAGATGTTGAGGCGCAGTATACCCTGACATTAAAGTAGGAACAGCTTGTGCATGAGAGTCTTGTGAAATAATGAAAGCTTGATTAGAGAAGCAATTGGAATAGGCATTTTCAGTCGCTGACAAGTAAGAATGTTGATCCAGATAAGAAAAACCTCTAGACTGCAATTCTGTCCTGTTTAGCTGTGTTAGTCTTCTAAATGATGATGTAACGAGTAACAATGATGTCCATGGTTCAACAATAAAAACACAGGAGTGTACCTGCTGAAAACACATTTCTTTAGGTATTTTGAAAGTGATGCTGTCCTTTCACCTATTTCAGTATGTTATTGGCACGAGCCAATGTCATTGGTGAAGTGTAATCTGAAAAACTGGTAGCAACAACAGTTTTTGCTATTCTTCCATCTGAGCTAATTGGTTTATGGCAATTATTTAGTAGGTGTGGCATTTACACATTCTCCCTGTTTCTGACAACTATTAATAGCAGCATTCCCATCATCACAATCATTTTTGTTCTGCTTTTCCTGTTGAGGATTATGGCAGCAACATTTTCATCTGGGTTGACCAGATTTCCCTGTTTCTATTTAATTATTCCAGTTTCTTCTTGGGATTACCCAGGTGCTTAAAGGATAGTCAGAAGGTGTAATCCCTCAAGTGTGTTCAAGGTGACATTCATTCTTTTTCAAGTGGATTGTGACTAGTGCAGTTCCAATGAAAATTTCCCTTGGGGACATCCTAACTAACATCCTTCTTGCCCAAACAGCCTCAACTGGTCCCACTGCTTTGAAACGCTTCTATATTGCTGATTTTCTCACCATATCACTAAAGCTAAGCACAGCAACCCAGCAACCTCAGTTTCTGACACTAATGATCTCAAACTTTCAGACAAAACTTAGAGTTCCCTCTTTACTACCATGGTGCAGTTCATAAACCTCCAGCTGATGCACTGATCAGTTGATCAGAGTCACAATAAAGTCTACACTCACTTGTGAACTGCACCCGAAGGTACTTGGAATTCTTACATGCAGAGAATAAGTCACGGTTTTCTGGAGAAGACTATGACTTGGATTTGCAGGTGCTAATTCTCATTTTATTTGCATCAAACGAAACCGGAGCACCCGGAGAAAACCCACACAGACACAGAGAGAACATGCAAACTCCATGCAGGGAGGACCCGGGAAGCGAACCCAGGTCTCCTTACTGCGAGGCACCAGCGCTACCACTACACCACCATGCCACCCTTAAAACATGTTTATACAGTATGTAAATATTAATTGTTACAGTATGTTCAGCATCCTTGGACAGAAACTGTCCCTGAATCTACTGATGAAAATGCTAATGGTGCTGTACTTGCAACATCGAAGGAGTGAGAAAATCAACTGTACATAGCTAGGTGCTTTAATTATACTGTTTGCTTTTCTAAGTCAGTGGGTGTTATACATGTTCAGAAAAGAAGGTAGCTAGGTGGTGGTAGTGTTTTGGGTTGCATTCACCACCATCTGAAGGGCTTTATTTTTGAGACAAGTGGGTGCCATAACAAGATGTGAGATAGCAAGAGAAGATAAATGCTACGGTGCACCAGCAGAAGTTACCAAAAACAGATGGAGAAATGCTAAAATGTCTGGCAGAGTAGAGGCACTGGTACAATCAATTGGCCAAATCAATGGTTCATCAAGTAGATCCAGATCGAACCATGTGAGTCCAAATCTCTTAAATTTCAAGACCAGCTTAGAGGTGATAAATGAATTAGAGTGAAGGAAAAATTATCAGGAATTATACAATGAATAATTTTCATTTTTTCACTTTGTACTCTTTAAAATCTGATATAAACTACAGTGAATTATGTTAACATGACAGTTTCATATACTTTTACTGCAGTAATCAAACTAAAAGATTAGAAGGTAGAACAGGACCACCAAATACACTGGGATTGCCTTCTTCAGATAACAGACTTTTCCAATTTAGGATTCCAGGTATTTGAAATATATTGCTTAGGAATTTAGGAATTGGTTTTAAAAGTGACAATGCCAAAGCTATACAAATTATATCATTTGTTTGTTTTGCTTTCCACATTTAAAACTTACTAAAGATAAATCTTAATAGTGTCATTGTGATATCTGACATTAATTTCATTGAAGTGGTCTTTGGCAGCACAGTGGAAAAGTACTAAGTGGTCTTTTCTCACAGCACTATGATGTTGGCTTCAGGCTGAAAATAGGTAAATCAACATTTGCAGTTTGCATGTTGTGCTCATATCTGTTAAAGATTATTTTTAGTACTCCAACTTCTCTTAGATGAGCAGGTTAAGTTCAATGGCAGCCATGAAATAAAGTCAGCCTCAAATATATTGCTCACAAACCAGAAACCAATTTATGATGTTTACCAATAAATGTGTACTTGTATTTATGCATCCATTTTCTGAACTCACTTTATCCATTACAGGATTGTAAAGTGTTAAATCTTTTTCCTCATGCATCATTTTTAAATCAAGAATGGGGACTGCCAGTTCAGCACCGGAATCACACACATCCTCGTATAGCACGAGTTTAAGAACACCAGTCACCCCAAACTGCACAAGTTTGTGATGTAGGAAGAAAATCCTTGAGAACACCACAAGAACATGCAAACATGACCCACATAAAAACCAGGGTTAGAAATGTCAAGAAGCAGTGCTTACTACTGCACTGCTGTGTGGCACTGTAATAAAAATGATAGATAATATTAGCAATCAATTAGGCCCTTTTTACATCACTATTAATAGATTCACCATCACAAGCAGCTTTTTAAAAGCAAAGGTTACATTACCAGAAATAAACACAGCCAAACCATTCTTTATTTTAATTTTCAATATAACTGACACAGATTAATAATTATCACCATTCTTTAATGTGACAATAAAAAACTATTTTTCCCTCCTATCCGATAACCATGATCAGTAAGTCTCCTGGCACTTCCAACTGTGAAGCAAAGTAAACCAGCTGTCATTTTAAATACATAGCAATTATTCTTTTATGTGATTGACAAGCAGCATTACCCCTTCCACCATCTTCATGAAAAATATGTACATTCCATAGCACAAGTTTTGCCCAGGAGTGAAGCCCGTACGGTATGATGGGAATGTAATTATTCAGCACTGTTTGATATAATCACATCTAAGTAACAGCCAACAGGCTTGGAGGCTCAAACTTAAACACAGATAAATTTTATGAGTGAATGTTTTCATAATTTAATTTTTTTTTTGCAGTCCTGAACCAAAAGATAATTCTCACGTTATAAAGTGCACCCTCACCACATGCCACAAAAAATTTAGAAGAGGAATACTGGCTAATGGGCAGCACTGTGGAGAATAAAATATAAATTAATAGATTTCACAGCCTCATACCACAGTACTGTCATAATACATTATCTGGTTTAGACCGTGGCTGCCATGTTTAGAGCAGTCAGTTAAATTTTTCCCCTATCAAAAGCATGAGTGAAGTGTGGTAATGTTGCTAAGTGTTGAACAAAAATCCCTCTTTTGGTGCGTCCCATGACTGCTTCAGGCAAAATTCTTGAAAACCCCTGACTAGGAGGGAGACGTAGGCCCTGAGATATATACACTGTGACAGGCCGGGAGGCTCTGCCTCACTGGTAAACCGTCCTGTGAACGGTAGTCGCCTGTGGCTGTGACATTACCACAATTTGCTCAGCTTCAAAGGGGAAAAATTTAACTGACGACTGCTATGATTTGAAGCCACAGTCAAAACCAGATAATATACCATGACAATACTGTCAGGCAAAAAGGGCTATGTTCTCATTGATTTTATTACACTGAAGAGATGTTACCCTGGGCTGACTATGTGTGACTATGTCTGTGGAAATTGCAAAAAAAAAAAAGAAAAAAAAAAAAAAAAAACAATAAAAAAAAAACCCGACATGTGTGTGATGTCGGCACGTTGACAAGGCAGCAAATGGTTCATCCAAGGCTATTCAGAAGTAATTACAATGCATCGCATGAAATGTGTAGTCACAAAATATTACATTTTGTCAGTATCTGCATGTCCTATATCATTGCATTCTTTACCTGGTTCTACCTGTCTCAACGGCTTTATTAATTTTTTTCTTCCTTGTGTTGCATACTTATTAAGATACAAAAAAGTCAAAAAGTACTACATTCAGCAAAATGCCCTGTTTTAAATGCAGGAAATAAAGTGTAGAATGATGATTTTTTTTTTATTTCACATTGCCTCTGACTTTTCTCCAAGCCATGTTTCAGGCTTTTTTTATTAAAAATGCCTGCCAAAGCATCACTGGGAAAGATAATGTGGAAAAAATAACGGTGGTAGTAAAAGAAGACATGCTGATCCAGAAAGTACTAAATGGAAAAATGACAGTTAATTTGCACTTCACAGAAAAGGCTAAAGTTGCAATAAAACAATAACTGTTTTGTTACATGTATTGTGTTTAGTACAGTTAAAAACCTTCTCTGCTATGTTACATTCTAAAAAATAAACAGAAATAGTGCAATGATAAGGAAAAGAAAAGAACAAAATGGAACAATTGTATGTTTGGGAATTTTTTAGGCAACGCAATGTGAACGGCACTATGTAAAATAATACATTTCACCGCTAAAAGTACACATTCAAATCGGTAATATTTACCATAAGTGAGAATTATGATCTACTGACTAAAGGTGGTACAGTTTATACAATATGCAAGTCACTCTGTGTGACCCTAAGCAAATCATTTCCCAAAAAAATTATTAGATGGACTACTTGGGTGCAAATAGGCATGCAGAGGTTTCAGAGTAAATCCTATGTTTGACTAGTTAAGCTCACTAATCATGGCATCGGAGAGTGGCATGTTGATAAGACACCCTGTACAAGTGATAATAAATGAAAACTTAAATTAAACTAACAACATGAAAAAAGCATGTTTAAAGTGTATAAATAGCTGATTTTAATAAGAGTAGGATCACTAAGAATTTCTTTCATTATGCTTCTAATAAAAATTGATCAAGCAGTTAGTATATGAGTGATTGGTCTGCACACTAGTCTACCCAGAGTAATTGCCTAGGGTGGCAGATTCAGTGGTCTGCTGCCATTGTAGTAATTCAAATCTCAGTAAGCAGCACGGTTATTCAGTAAAAGTCATCCATAAGTTATCACAGATACCTTCAGAAATGAAATGTAACTTAGCTATTGTTTGGAATTAAGGAAACATTGATCTGAAAACCAGCACATCTGACTTTTGTGGTCATCTTCAGAGCAACAAAAAATTCATTCTGTTTTCTTGATATATATTAGCTGAACTATGTTTTGCCAAAGTTACACGAAATATGACAGGCTGCTAAGAAAAGAGACAAGGATCAGGAGATGAAGGTCAAAGTAAATAAACTATCAATGGTCAGACGTCAAACAATATTGCATCTAAACCCAATCTATAAAATCAAAAATAAAATCAGAATAACCTAATCATGAAGTCAGTAACCAAAGCTTTCTTGAATTTCTTAGAAACAATTTACAAATTTGGAAGATGATGTCAAGTTAATCATGTCACTCAAATTATGATTTCTGATAATGTTAGCAACAGACTCCAATATTTTAGGAACTAATACTGAAAAATGTGGGCACCAACAGAAAGGGAACCAAAAACAAAATAAAGGAACTAAATTAAAGTGAAACTAAAATTAGCATTAAAGAGATTTTCAGCAAACACTTTCAGAACTCATAGAAAAAAAAAAATCATCCTTTAAAGGTAAAATGAACAAAAGCATAACAAAATTATAACAAAATCATTTTTTGTAGGTTTAAATAACTACTATTAAATATTCAAAACACAGCACAGTATCTGACTCAGCCCAGCGTTTGACAATATCCAAGTAACCATGCTCACACTGATGCTATGTAAAAGAGTAATTTCATCACCACTGCCATTGTTATGTTTGTCAGGTGCCACCTTTTATACCTTGTCCTCACTCATTTTAACTCCTTATAAGATACCATAGATGTGCTGTTATGACATTCCTGCACAGAGGTCCATCTACTGTGCACCTCATTCCCTAGTGCAGTGAAGGCAGATTACAAACTCAAAGTTATTGGTGCCTACAAAGGTAATGCTATTTACTAAAAGAACAGATGTTATGATCGCTGTGAAACACAAATACATATTCCCTGCAGGTTCTTTCCTTTTTCTGCCCAATGACTATCCAGCTTTGCGGCTTCTAGTCTAGACAATTCTCTTTCCAGAGTCTTACTAATAGACCTATCTGTCCTGGTTTGCAAAACAAATATGAACACCCATGTGCTCTCTGTGGGGGGCTTTAATTGCTTTCTTGAGTTGTTTTCTATTTCCTGGTCTCCACAACAAGTTTTATTTATTTAGTCTTCTCTCAGCTCAGTAAGAACCCTCATATTCCCTATAGTTAGAGAGCTGGCTGATTGAAAAAAGTAAATGTCGAACTCAACTTACATTCTTTGCCTTAGCAAATTCAACTAACACATTTAATTGCTGCCTAAGGTTTAAGAAAAAGGGTGTTATACTCTGTAACTAGCTGTAGTATTTAAGTAAAATTTAACATGCTAAATTGGCGATAAACATGGTTATAAGTATTTATATGGAATGTTAAATCATCAGAATGTTTTCATGCACTTTTAAATAAACCACTGAATATATTGAATTCATATCTCTTCAGTCCTGTTCCACATTCATCTCAGTTGTACATTCTAGCCAGAGGATATGATTTCATAAAATGGAAAATGTTCTTTTGGGGACAATAATGGCTAACTGTGTGAGACAGTATGTGTCCCATTTTTGTCACAGTT